>ML685792.1:3432088-3533528 GCA_007922175.1 Pelusios castaneus | reverse complement strand
GGTTAATTGAAGACCGGATAATCCAGGTTCCACTGTACTCTGCTCCACCTTGTATTAGGCTATGTACACACTACAGACTTGTCCTGCAATAAAGTTGTTGCGGGACAAGCAAGCATTATAACTATAATGCTTTCCTCCGTCCACACAGCACTCCCTGTAGCAAAAAGGAGCATTCACACACTCCTTTGAATTTTCGTTACAATGAGCAGTGCATGGTGGGCACCTATCCCACCATGCACTGCCGCAGCCAACCTTTGGGCTGTCAGCGGGGCTGCTTCCACCCTCCCCGCCCCCCCACAGGGCTATAGGGCAGCCCGGGAGGGTTCCCTGGGGCTGCCCTGCCCCACTGGAGCCCCACTGGCTGCAGTGGAGCCCCAGCCCTGGCCCCTGCCTGTGGCAGGAGCTCCGTTACTTGTCAATTTCACTGTTCTGCTAGAGAACTGAAATTAACAAGTATGACAGCTCCGGTGTCACAGAGTGGCCTCGATTGGCACTCTGGGACATTTCCGGAGGCTGTCAGTTGCGAAAAGAATGTACACACTGGCTCTACCACGGAACAGCTGTTCCATGGTAAGCCTAACCACGCTCATTTATGTGGTTTACCTGTTGCGCGGCAAGATGACTGTTGCCATGCAACAAGCAACATCGTAGTGTGTACGCTCTCATCCTTACCGCGTGACAAGGCTGTAGTGTGTAGAAGCCCTTAGTTGGGACACAACCCTTCTCAAACCTGAAGACAAACTCTATGTAAATGTAAAAACTTGTTTCTCTCACTACCAGAAGTTGGTCCAATAAAAAAATACTTCTTTACCCACCTTGTCTATCTTATAAAATAGCTGGACTGTAAACAGGAACTATGTGTTATTCTATGTTTTATAAAGCACAATGTATGCTGATGGTGATATGTAAATGGTAAATAATAATATTCCCATATAAACTACTATAGAAAAGAAGCAACTAACACAAAGTAGCAGCTAATTCATGTACATTTAAAATAATTATTCCAGATTTTTTCTAGTTTAAAAGGAATGAAAATAATTAATGTATTTCCTCTCAAAATGGCTCAAATGCTAGAGAAGTGCCAGCTATTTGCAAAAAGTAGCAACATTAGTCACCATGTGGGGGAAGGGGGCAGCACTCTTTTTTTGTCCCCTAAGTATACAGAGGAAATAGAAACACTTCCGGATATTTGTAACATCTTACATATTTTGAATATGATAAAGCAGACATAGCACTAAGCTCTCTAGAAAAATCTTCCAAATTATACCCAAGAGAAAACCATCTGCAGGAAAAATGAGAAGTCAAGAAAAAAGGAAACTTTTGTGTTCATGTTATTTGAGCAATACAGCTCTCAAATGGGACAAGTCCTAATTAAAATAACTACTTACTCCTCTACCATGAAGCAACAGAGAATCACCCGGAAACCCTCTTTTTAATAACAAAATTTAAAATGTTCATCTCTAAAGTAATCAAAGCTAGATGTTTTTATTAACAAAATAAAGACATTGCATAATTTTTACTGGTACCACATCATAAGCAACCTCTAGACAGTAAAAGCTTTGCTAGGGAACATTCTCTCAGGCAGATGACAATATACCATCTATCTACAAACTGATAGTAAACCTAGGACAAACTTTACTACAAGAGCTATATTTTAAAAGTATTGCCTGAATTCCTCAAATGTGCCTATATTAAAATACTATGTAATATTTGCATAACTTTGCATGTATTACTTTGAAATTCAGGTGTAACAGTTTTGTCTGAGCAAATCAAGGTATCAAGGATTGCAAAGCTGCCTACAAAAATATTTCACCACTTTAGTATTCTGTCTCTGGAGTAATGGCACAAGATGAAACACTGTCCTGTATATAGCAATTTGTGATGAAACAATGTTCCCTAGATTCATACATTTTTTTGGAAGATAACAGCCTAAGTAAGTTTGGTTTTAGGAATTAAATATAAAATGAAGCAAACTGGAAAAATCAAATGAAAGATATCCTCTACGAAACCAAAACAAATTAAATGAAAATTAGAAAGTAATCATGTAACACTGGAAAAACATGAAGAGAATAGTACAAATGCTTCAACAAACCATGTGTGAGGTTACATTTAAGGAACGTTCTAGTCACATACCAGGAAACGTGTTGACCCATGACATTTTAAAAACTAACAATACTTTTACAAACTCTATCCACAACAGCACTAAGGAAGAGCAGCAGCTTTTGTAGTGCATTTGGAAAAAATGTTAAACATATTAGTCAATATGCAGAAACTAGAACATTTCCACTGACAACATCCAATTTTATTATTGGATTCTTTTTCTGAAGTTTTGTGCAACAGACTGTACAAAATGCCTACAGTTCTCAGCAGGCATAGAATTTTTCCTATATGAGCTCCTAAAACACTGTAAAATTAAATGCATTACATAAATTTTCAACATACGCTAAGTGACTGAAGAAAACTATTATAGTGAATCATATCAGTACCCATACACTTGTGTGGTAATGGCTATTTTTCCCACTCAGCTATCACATTGATCTCTCAGCTAGCCTAGCTGTCCTATCCACTGTTTTCTCAAACTGCTTACAAGTATTTACATTGCCACTTTCTACTCCTATTACAGGCTGTTCTTGGCTACCAATTCAGCTCTACTTTGCACACTTTCCTCAATCACTTCAGGCAGTTCTCTTTGCTACTCTTTGCCACTTTTATCCAACCTCTGAATTTCTGGCAGTCCCTCAGATTCATTGGTATTTCTGAAACTTATCTTCCCTTTCCAGATTGCACTTTATTACTCCCTCCAATCCTCACAACTGCTCCAGGCTATTTTTTCCTCCTTTTTCCTCTGTTCCTTTTCTACTCCCTCCCCCACCAATCTCCAGATCTTTCAGATGTTCTCAGCTTCCTAGGTAATAGTCTCTGTTTTCCAACTTGCCAATCCCTACTTCTATCTCTTAAATTCTTCTCTCCAACTCACCTTTCGTGTCTATTCTGTCATCCAATTTAATTGGTCAGTTCCTTCTCTAACTATGCATTTTATAAAGTGAACTTATGGTACTAAATAAATAAAAATGATAGCCCTAGATCAGAAACACATTTAAGCATGAGCTTAAATACCACTAGCCTCAACAGGATTTTGGTATGTACTGAGGGCTGTCTGAAAAGGGGTGCTTTTCTGAATCTGGTGCAATGATGGCAATAAGCCCTGCACTGCTGTTATAGACAAAAGTAGTTTTCTGCTCTAAGTGTCTGACTAAACTGGCTTCTAATTTTAGCATACAAACTTGTTATTGTTGAAAATGCTATTCGTCAGTAAATTATTGCCTTATACTTCATAAAACCACAGCTCTTTCTGAATCTTCTCCACGTAAAGCAGCATTTTTTTTTAAATTTAGCCTGAGACTTGCACATATTATCCATTTCCAGCACATCATAAAAAGCAAGGGCCTGTGCCTGAACTCAAGGAAACCAATATCTAAAGTCCCATTCACTTCGGTGTTCATAGGAGCTAGTGCAAAGTCAACAAATACATATATCAGACAAGATGTTAGCTGTTTCTTAAAGATGTTAATTAAACAGAGAAAGGAAATTAAAGATCGGCACCAATGAACTATGAGACTGAGGACTACATTCAGAGATGGTCCAGACTGAAGTTACCACCTAGAATACATCTACATTCATTTTATCATCAACTAGATAGTGCTATTAGTCAACCCCAGCTAATCTATACATGTAACACTCACTGTAAATCTACTTTTTTAAAAATACTTTAACAGAAACAATTTACTGACATTGGAGAATAATTTATTTAAAGGCCATGATTTCAAGTAATAACCTTTTACCCAACAACTACAGAATGTCATGTGGATGGCATGACACAGGCAAATCAAAACAATACTTGGTGAAGACGGCATGTTCCACATTAACAAATTGTTATCATGGGACTCAACAGACCCACGCGTTTTACTTTACCTGCAGCTCTTCAACAGAGCTCTGGAACTGCTGGCATACACAATCCAAGGCTGTGCAGCAGGTAATGGGTAGTAAGAATAGTCATATAGAATAAAAACTATATATGCACTGATTCTACTCCCTAACCCAAAAAGGCTGATAGCCAAATTATTAAAACAACAAAAAATCCAGGCACTCATCCCGATATAAAATTAACGAATTCCACCTTTCATCTCATTTGGAGGCCCCATTCTGGGAGAGTCCCATGCTAACAATTGAAGGTAGAAGATAATATAGAAATACTGGATGGAATGTGCCATACAATACACACTTTAGAGATCCTGATTAACAACCAAGCACCAGATGACACCATTTACTTTACGCCAACTATAATACCACCTACAAAGTACTAAATATGGCGACACATTCAAATCTCATTTGGAAATTCAGTTCAGAAGCACTTGAACTGTTTAAAGCTCCAGAGCTACTTAAATTTCAGAGACATTTATATTGTATCCCCAAATCTGCACCACGACTATGAGCACCCAAGACTCACCAAAAAGCTAATACAACTGTAATGAGGCATAAGTGGGGCAAAAAAGAACTGACAAATATCTCATCCCACAGTGACAATTTGCAAGATTAAGGAAAAAACTCCTTGGTCCTCTGATCATGACTCATTCAACAAAAAAGTCATCTTTAGGATACATGGGCAAGCCAAAAGTTTTACAAAATTAAAGGTGATATTAGTGATCAGTGTGTGAGGTGTGCTGGTGAAGAAGCCACGAAAGTATTTAGATACCAGTCCTACTGTTTCAAGCTTCTGTGATGGTACTAGACCCAGAATTAAGATGATCCTAGAGATGTCACTTGACATTAAAACAGATACCAGCATACCAGATCATATACACAGCCAAGGGGAAGGCTATACCCACATCAAAGAGGATAGCTACATACAGCTTTACAATGTTAAATTTTGCTCTAGTGGAAAATTAAATCCTTCTGAGACATGAAGGCTAATAAAAGGGGCTGGTGGACCTAGCTGCAAAAGAAACAATCACATACAATAAACAGCAAACTTGGAAAAATATGAGTCCATTTTGCTAGAACTAATCAGCTGAGTTCCTTACAGGAGCTTGGATAAAAGGCAAGAAATAAATCCACATGCTCCTTCCATGTCTCTTTTCTCCCACTCCTTTTTCCCCACTTAAATAAATAATTAAGGAAAATAAAGTTGTTTTGATGCATCACAAAAATCCATGTGCCGGAAATACTACCGTTGATGTGGGAAGTCAAGCATTGTGTACATACCTTGATCTTCTCTCATGTACATTGTTTTTGTAGATATTCTGTATGGTGCAACCTAGAATGTAAATGCTTTGCTATAAGGAAAAAAGATTGAAAAGTGCGTGCATGCGTATATTCATTTGCTTGGCATTTATAAGACTTAATGGAAAGCTGCATGGGATGTGAAGTAGACACATATCTTAACACAAAGAACAAAGTAAAAACCACAATGATTTATTCATATTAGTATTTGCTAATAAACTTAAAAAGTAGTTGCATATATTTAAACAAAATGTCCTGAAACACTGCTATATAAAAACCATCCACAGTGTCCGCAGTGGGTAAAGGATGGGAGAAGGAAGGCTCCTGGAAACTTAAAGTGGTGGCCGAAAATAATAAACTTTATTAGTCTCCCTCTTTGGGACGCAAAGGGTTAACAGTTGGGCTGCTTGCTGGACTAAACTCAGAAGTCAGCTTCACAGATAACAAGATAGTCCCAGGTGATTACTTCACAGTTTAACATACCATGAGTTACACAGAAATAAACGTTTAGAATAAACCCTCCTCTTGGACTCTTTTGATAATTCAGAGATAAAGTATAATAAGACAGAATCCAATACATAAACAATAAGCATAACAATAATCTCCAAACCTACACCAATTGTAATACCTAGGGTTAAAACTGAGGTAGAAGAATTATTCACATTCAATCATGAGGAGTAAACGTGGGGGGGTAATTCGGGTTCACATACGTACCATGACTATCAGGCAGGTAATTAGCAACAGCATGACGTCTTAAGGCGGAGGTTGAAATCGACTCGGGCTGGCACTCTCGGGGGAACTCCTACTGCAGGGTGATCAGGCCTAGCAGTTAACTTGAGGAGACTCTCCCGTGCTCCATGCGGCATGGAAGCTTTTATGGCCTAGGCCACGGCTTCCTGCCGAGGGCTGTGATTGGCCAGATTTCGCTGCAGCAGGAATTTTGGGGCGAGGGGCTGCCCGGTTCCTCCTATCCTTATTTGGGCAAAGGAATTTTCACCAGCTCTCTAGGTTCCGGGTCAGAGCCTTCTACACCCCTGGGGGGTGGGGGGGTGGGGCCAGAGCAGCCATGATTGACTTGCCCTCCAGCACATGGGCGAGGGGGATGACCCACCCCTTTGGGAGCTGGCTGAGAGCGAAAGGGTCCGAATAAAGCATGTTGATAGTCACAAGCCTAGCAGCCAGGAGTTTTCTGCGTGCAATAAAGCATGTTGATAGTCACAAGCCTAGCAGCCATGAGTTCTTTACCTGACCTGGGGAGCAGTATCTGGTATGTGACCTGGGAAGAGTATCTGATAAACAGTTTCTCTACGTGACCTGAGGAGAAACAGTTTCTATGTCTTTATATCACAAGGGAGGTGGCGGCCAGTTTATGGGGTGCTCATAACAGCACCTTAACACACAGAACTTTCTTTACAAAAAATTGAATGAGTTATAACTACATTTAATTAAAGTTAACTTTATAATTGGTTGCCACTTCTCTTCCTCTATGTATTCAATCATTGTAAAGCAAAACTGGTTTAATTTCACAGAACTTTCTTTGTCCATAAACAGTTATACAAATTCTGAGACACATTAGGAAACCTCCATATTTTTAAGGAAGGGGGTGAGGGGTTCCCTCAGTTTGTTCTACTGGAAAAGCAAGGTTGTTGTCTACTGTCTACTGCTTACTGGTTGGTACTGAAGTTATCATTACTAATCATATTCTATGAGTTTTTACAAAGCTTTGCATGAACCAGCTGAAGAAGACCAGAGATGGGTGGTGGCTTACACAAGGATGTGCTACAGCTTTGGCCAGCCTCTAGAAAGTGCAGACAGAAAGGCAATAGCCCATACACATCAGAAATGCAGGAGATGCTGGTACAGGAAGTAAATTATCAGATAAAAATTCATCAATTGTCACTGCTTCCTGTGGCAAATACCAAAAACTCATTCTATGACCATAACTCACCTCAGTTACTGTCATTTCGTCTGCTTCCACAGATCTCTCACCTCATCTATGCAAAATTCTGTAAAGCATCTTCCTTTTCTCCTGCTTGAACAGTATTAGCCCCTTTCTAGAATATCTTAACTAACTACTTCCCTCTTTCTACATTATTTTCAAGGTCTTTAAAATTTGGGCCCCCTATAACCTGTCTGCCCCTTACATAACCTCTCACGTCTTATGCATGTTCATAACCTTACCAGATACTTGGTTTCCCCTGAACTGTCTGTCATGTAACTCTATCCTCTACATAATTTATATGACTCAAGTATTCTCTCCCTTTCCACTCTTCATAAAATCCACTTGCCTTATGAAGCCTTCCTACCCTTGATCTCCACAATCTTGTTTCTATGCCTTCTTGCATCTGTGCTGTCCTCATGTACTGTACGATGTTTGTCTGAGTTAAATTGTGAATTCCATAAGCCAGTTTTTCATGCAGTTTTGTACAGTTACAGAATTCCAGGATCAAATTCTGAATTGCCTATATTTAATCAGTCAGTATAAGTTCCTACTGGTTTTAAACCCAACTCTGCGAGAAATCTATTTCTATTTCTTTTGCAATGGTTACCTCTCAATGCCAGAGTTCCTATTTACTCTTAATTACATCCCTATATTTCATCATTAGCATCCAGCACCATTATAGACAACTACCCTCCAGAAGTACTAGAACAATTTTTATAGTGGGGTGCTACATGCCATTGAACAACACTGTATAAACCCTGTATATGATGGAAACGACTTCAAGCCACACACACCCCCATTCCAGTACCTATGCTACTCTGGTACCATTTCACACACTAACAGGCAAAAGCTTTTCAGGGGACAGAGAGAATGTACCTTACACACTGTGGTCCAAAAGTCATTCTTAAAAACATCCAGTTCCTAGCTAGGTAACGGAAAGTAACAAGTTACTGCCACTGAGCTACATTCTATTGTAAAGGTTATTTAACTCTAGGACTGCTAAAGGTAACAAGCATATTGAAACCTATTAAATCCCTATTAGGCAGAAAATTCGCCACCACTGGTTTGCTAAGCATGTATTTAATCTCATTTATCAAAATAAAGCACACCAACACAAGCAGTAGAAAAAGTTATATTCTACTATTAACTAGTAGACAAGAAAAGAAAATTTTCTTTCATTCCGTAACAGAATTTTTCTGATCCAGGCAGAAGGGATGAAGATGTTATTTCTTGGACAGCTTCTGGGACTGGTATCAACTTCAACAGCACAGTATACCAAAAACTGTGCTCCAAGTTGCAAATATAAATGCTGGAAATATTCAAAATATTCAAAAGTCTCTGGAATGCCAGGTTATTGTTTGGATCAACGTATGTGCTGTTGTACTCTGCTGCTTCATTGCTGACAACAGTAGCAATATGACGAGAAGATGACAAGTGGTCCTCAACCTGTGGCCCAATCAGCACACAGCTGCAGCCTATGTGACATCCCCAGGACTATACAGGTAGCAGGATGTGGCCCATACTGAGGGTTATTTTTGGATATTTCCTTTCTACATACTTTGAGCCTGCATAATTTGTGAGATACAGCAAATTCCTAGCTGAAGATACATATGTTGGAAAACTGAAACTGGTGGAGCATAGGAAACAAACCCAGGCCTGGCCTTACAATAAATCCTCCATAAACTTCAGACTAATGATGGCAAGATGGTAGTGGTGTGAAGAAATGGATGGACTGTAGTTACTTAAATTGTTATACCCAGAATGAATACATGCCTGTGGACATTCTCCGTTCCAAAAATGAGTACAATGAGTTTTAAGCTGATAAAGCTGAACTACAGTATACCCCCAATTATCTGAATAGCATGGGGGACAGAGATTTTATTTGGATAATTGGGAGTCTGGACAATCAAGAGGACAGGAGCCATTCAATTACGCAACAGCTGAGTGATCTGCCCAGTGGCGAGGAGTTCATTCTCATCCTCCTCACATTCTTGGCCTGCTCTATTAGTATATAGTCTCTGCTCTATTTCCAAACCTCTGCACTATCCAAATCCCTTCACTGAATAATACAGACGTTCAGATAAAAGGGTTTCAGATGTACTCCTGCAAACTGCTGGCTCTGCTATAGTGAGTCCTGTGCTTTTACCTCTTATAGTGGCTCAGGGCACTGCCTGTCACCCCCATTTCGGAGAGCTGGCCAGATAGTGTTTAGTGAGGGTGAGGGAGGGGGAAAGGACCCAGCCCTGCCCTCTACTCCAGGTCCCAGGCCAGGGTCCCTGTGAATAGCAACTATGCACTGTTGACACTTTCTCCTGTGCTACTTCCCTCCTCTGCCACTTGAACTTCTTGGATTCGCTACCATCAATGTTCCTGGGTAGGGTCTCTCCCAATCCTCTTGCCTGGGAGAGTCTCTCTGCCTCTCCCCTTTTTGGCAGGGCCCTTTTCCCTCAGGCCTCTATATCTTTGAGTCAGGGGGTTGAGAGGAAAGCTTCCCTCCCAGCATTCCTCTTCACTTGGTTCCCTGGACCTTCAGTCAGCCACAGTGCTTCTTCAACACTCCCACTAGCTCTTCTTACACCAACTCGCTGCCTGGCAGGAGCAGGGACATTTTATCAGGACCCTGGCAGGTCCTTAGTTGGCTCCAGATGTTCTAATTAAGCTGTAGCAACCACACCTCAGTCGACAGAGAACAAGGCTCTGACCATTCTGAGGCTTACATCCTCCTGGAACCCAAAAGGATCACTCTATGGCTCTGACTCTGCTGTGTCACACTTGCCATTAACAAACTTTTTCTTCTTCTGAACCTGTATCTGCACAAAGTCAGCACAGTAACATCCCACCTATTGGTATATTGTTCGAAGCACCGATCAAATCCTATAAATAACAATCAGACATTCTAAAAGGGATTACAATAGAGTGATTTTAATTTGGGGAATCATTTGACTGAGGCCTTGTACACACTACAAAGTTATTGCGCAATAACAACGACAGTGTCCACACACAAATCCATGTTGTTGCGTGGCAACAGCCGTCTTACCGCGCAAAATGTAATCCACCAAAACGAGGGTGGTAGCGGCTACCGCGGTTCGTGAGTGTACGGTTGCCACACAATATTAAACCTCTGGAAATGTCCCAGAATTCTAATGCCATCCCTTCTGCACTCTGTGGCTGTGACATGACTGTACCCGCCCTCCCATCATTGCCAGGAATTTTTGAATTGTTAGTGCTTCCTGTTTGTTCGGCGTGGAGTGCAGCTGTCGTCTCCAAGAGCAATGGCGGCTCAACATGGCAAACATGCTCCAGTGTGGACCACAGCCGAGGTGCTCGATCTGATAAGCATCTGGAGAGAGTCTGCTGTGCAAGCACAGCTACGTGGCAGCAGGTGAAATTTTGATATATCTTTGTCCAGATTTCTCAGGCCATGGCAGAGAAGGGGTACGAGAGAGATATTCTGCAGTGCAGGTCGAAGGTGAAGGAGTTGCAGATAACATACCAGAGAGCCAGAGAGGCAAACTGGCGCTTTGGCTCAGCGCCGGTTACATGTCGATTTTACAAGGAGCTGGAAGCTATCCTGAGCGGGAATCCCACAACCACCCCAAAAGCTCCCGTGGACACGTCGGCACTCCCCCATCCAAAGGATACCAGAGCAGACTGGGACGAGCAATTCGTTGACAAGGAAGTAGAGGTGAAGGATGACCTGGAGGCTAAAAGTGGTGCAGCCGACAGAGAGCCAGGAGCTATTCTCCAGCCCCCCCGAAACATGCTGCCCAGATTCCTTCTCCATGCTGTCTTTGGATGCAGCAGAGGGGAGCTCTGGTAAGTTTCCTTGGAAGTGAGGCTTCTGTGCTTGCTGGATAAGCTTGTAAGCAAATGAAGAACAGGTGGGAGATGGGCATTTTGAGTTTCATCCTTTCCAATTTTATTTTTCTGAGGATCAGAGGATCTACTCTGCATGCACAAGCAGTGCATCAATGCATGCAGTAATTTTCAAGAAATCCTCTCCGTTGACCTCACTGAAGGTTTCCTGGATGTACTTCCACAGCCTCCTAGTTAAATTCGATGGGAGAGCTACTGTGTTCTCACCCACATAGAGGGATACTCTTCCTCGCCAATTGCAAAGCACAGCACTGGGAATCATGGTTGCGCACAAGCCTGCTGCATACGGTCCTGGCTTATATCCAGTGACATACAGGATATGCATTCTAGCTTGCAGGGACACCCTAAGCAGCGAGATATCGCCTTCCCTGGCTGTGCCCTGTGTGAAATATTCCCCCAAAGCACTGGTAATATTCAACCTGCTGAACTGTGTCTTGGCAAGCCGAACTTCCCTTTTCAAAAGCCCTTTCATTCCCCGGCAATGACCTGTGCTGTGGTCCAACAGCAACATATCCAGCCTCTGGAGATCAGTGAGGGAAGCAGAGGGTGCCCTGTGCCTTGGCCACAGCGGAATGTGGCGGTGGAGCATATTACCGGCTCTTTAACCAATGTGAGAACAATAGCACTACTTATGATGTTTCATTTTTCCTTAGAAACAATCTTCGCCAGTCGGTGGTCTGCGCCAGCTGACCAGCTGAGACAGATAAGAAGAAGGCCTCGCAGGAGCAAGGAGGATATCTTCCAAGAGCTGATGCAATCCTACGAGGCAGCAGCAAGGGAGACTAGACTTTGAGACAGGAGTGCCGGCAGAAGTGCAAGGAGAACAATTTGAGGAAGCAGAGGCAGAAGGATGCCCTCATAAGCATCCTGCAGGAGCAGACCCAACTGCTGAAGACCATGGTTGGTCTGCAGACAAAGCTGCTTCAGGCTCGCCCTCCCCTGCGTACACAGCAACACTTTCTCTCCCCACCACCCCATTCTCCCACAAAGCAGTTCTTTGAAGGCCACGGACCCTCCTGGTACAATCTGACATCCAATCCTGCACAAAGCTATGGCATTGAGCCACGCACCTACACACATCTATAGCCCCTGGTGCAGTCACTGCTCATTGTAAATATTTAATGTTGGATAATAATAAAAGTGAAGCTCAAACTGTGCACAGTGTCTCTATTGGATACATAATAATTATTTGTTGTGGCATGTTTAGTATTCACTCATTTAAGCATAGTACATTACACCCCCCCACTCCCCTTGGGACTCAGTAGCCTGCATGTTTGCAGGTACACTGCAACCCAGTGATGCAATGCATCCTATAAGTCCCCATCACTAAAATGCACCCTAAGTGCCTCCCTTATGCAGACGGCTTTCAGCTGTGCCCCCCGATACTCCTAGTGGCTGGCTGCTGGAACGCACACTCCAGGCGCTCAGCCTCCACGTCCCATGAAGGGAAAAGTTTCTCTCCCCTACTTTCACACAGGTTATGAAGGACACGGCACGCCACAACGACGGCTGGAATGTTGTCCTCATTCAAGTCTAGCCTCCCATATAAACAGCTCCAGCGGCCATGTAAGCCCCCAAAGGTGCACTCCACAGTCATTTGGCACTGCTCAACCTATAACTGAAGCGCTCCTTGCTGGGATCCAAGTTGCCAGCACAGGGTTTCATGAGCCATGGCATGAATGGGTAAGGCTGGGTCTCCTATGATCACTATGGGCATCTCCACATCCCCAACAGTAATTTTATCATCAGAGAAGAAGGTCCCTGCCTGCAATTTCTGGTACAGGTCCGTGTTTCTAAAAATTCAAGTATCATGTACCTTTCCCGACCACCCCGCATTGATGTCTGTGAAATGCCCCCTGTGATCCACAAGTGCCTGAAGCACCATGGAGAAGTAGCCCTTCCTATTAATATACTCAGTCGCAAGATGCTCCGGAGCCAAAATAGGGATGTGTGTGCCGTCTATGGCCCCTCCACAGTTCGGGACTCCCATGGCTGCAAATCTGTCCACAATCTCCCGCACATTGCCCAACATCACTGTCCTCTGGAGCAGAACATGATTGATGGGTCTGCACACTTGTGAAAGGGCTAACCCGACGGTCAACCTTCCGACTCCGAACTGATTCACAACCGACCGGTAGCAGTCTGGAGTTGCCATTTTCCATAGAGCGATTGCGACACGCTTCTCCACGGTGAGGGCAGCTCTCATTTTGGTGTCCTTGCGTCACAGGGCAGGGGCTAGCTCTTCACACAGTTCCATGAATGTGGCTTTTTGCATTCGAAAGTTCTGTAGCCACTGCTCATCACCCCACACCTGCAAAACAATGCGATCCCACCACTCAGTCCTGGTCTCTCGTGACCAGAACCGGCGGTGCACCGTGTACAGATGCTCTCTGAAGGAGCTCAGCAATGTGGTGGTGCTGTTCTGCATGGCAGTCACCAGAACAGGGTCATCCGATTCTTGGTCTGATTCAGAGCTGAACACATACTGTGCAACCAGCCGAGATGTATTCATTATGCTGAAGGCAACGGTCGAGATCAGAGCTGGATCCATGTTGCTGCAAAAAGGAGTTCCGGGAAGCAACGCAGCAGTGTTGAAAAGGGGTGTGAGTTGCTAGCAGCAACTTGCATGACAGCAGGGGAACACAATGCACCATGGGAAACCAAGAATTTACCCCTGGTGCTCAGCGCTACTCTCCTTCTACCCAGGATTCTTAGCGCTGAATCTGGATGGGTGGAACTGTGGGATAGGTTCCCACAATTCAATTGAGTTTCTTGTGAAATCGCGAATTGCATGGGGGGGCTCTGTTCCGTCACAAGCAGTTCCATGTGGACGCGATACTGCGCTACAAAAACCACATGACTTTTCAAGTGCAACAGGCTTGTTGCGCGATGATTCCTGTAGTGTGTACATGGCCTGAGTGATGTAAATTGGCAAGTGTTTACTACTACTCTTACCATTGTGGATATTTGCTTAATAAAAAGTCACATTAGCTTACCACTTGCCATTTTAATTTTTCAAGATTATTTGGCCAATATTTGTGGCTAAGATAAATCAATATCTTGGAGAGCTTACTCATTAGTGTCTGCACAGGAAGCCTTTTTCATCAACAGCACATGCTGTGAACAACAAAAAAGCTCACACAACCAGCAACAAAGATCTGATAAAGTGTGAAAGACAGTTTTCTCTAACATGAATTTATGGCTTACAGTATATCAATGAATCACGCTTCCAGACATGGAGAAGGATTTATGTTCTCCTTTCCCCCTACATCAGGCTACTTTATTTATTTATAATGAACATTTCTCTGTATAAAGATATAAACATTTAAAATGGTTTTCATTTGGTGCTGAAATAGAAGGTTTCGATAATATATATGTGGTATCTTAACATCTACAATCTTATCAGATTCCAAACGTGAAGTTCTTCCATCAATAATTTCAACCTTTTTTCTCCCTTCTCATCAACTTCATTACAGTTACAAGTGCAGTACGTACAATGCTTGCAACAAAATATAGCTTTGCTTAACAAGAGCTGGAAGTACAGGGAAAAGCAAGAAATAGGAATTATCTGAAGACTCCATCTCTGGTTTATCGAAGAATAAGCACATCACAGAAGTGACTCCTTTGGTTTTCATGGGATGGAAGTTGATAAGAACACAATAGACTATAGCAGCCCATATGTGGAATTAATATTTTTGTGAACATGAAAAGGTAGTTCAGTACTTTTTCCTCCAATAAGGAAAAACTCCTGTACTGGGGAAAGAGTAATTGTTTAAAAAACTAAACACAGTTTGATACTGAGAATTTGATACGCCCAGGATAATTAACTGACCAACATTAATTTACAGTTTGCAACTCATGTTCCATTTTGTAATACATCTTGCTAGATATGAAATAAATCCAGCAAGCACAAATCCTGGATCACATCCTTATGATTTTATTAAGTGCATGACCTGTTAACATTTACATCAGACATCTATAATTACAGGGCCTGCTACATACAGAACATTAATGAAATACAGATCTAATAATGTACTGTCTGTGATTCAGCGCCAATGTTCTCAGTATAAAAAAAGTCTTCAAATGCAATTCAACAATTGTTCTTCACAGAGAATTCATAAACAAATTAGCCATTATCTCTGAAAAATGTCTAGTCATCACAAAGATAAGAGCTACAATTTAAATAACGTGAAGATACTCCCAAATAGAGAGTTAAGAGTTGAAGGAAGAAAAGTATGCCATATTTTTACCTTAATATAACTGTTTCATTAATCTACTTTGTATATAGAACATCATGGACTTATTATACTATTCCATTAAGACAACGGATGGGGGCGAGGGGTTGGTTTTAACTAGCATCCTGCTTTTTTTAAATTAGGGATTCCAAACCATTACAAAAACATAAAATATTTCTTAAAGACTCCATCAACTTTTTAAAAAATCTGCACAACATTAAAATATGCTTGTATTACTACTGGGCTTTGCTAGCATTCAGAGTGTGTTTGGAGAGATGATGATCTTTGCAACACTTCAAAAGATACTCTAAAGAATAATCGCAAAGCTAACCATATTTCCAAATTAATTATTTCCAAATTACTTGGAAAATGGATTCCAAGAAAGAAAAGCCAGTTACAGGCAACAATGTAAAACTGAAACTGTTTTCTATAAATCACCTGGGAAGCAGGATCTGAAGAGGGGAAACTAGGATCTTTCTGAACAACTGATTTGACTACATATCTGCACAGGACTTTTCTACATACATTACATGGAGCCTGTTAAAAGGGTGTTCAGCACAACTCAAGAAGAGGTACAAAAGTGGCTTTAAGCCACCTTTGCACTTCCTCAGTCCAGGAACTGCTGCATGCCGGCCCTGTCCCTTGGTATCAAATGAAGCTATGCTAATTTGTACCAGATGCCTATTAAATAAAGGAACTGTATGATAGCCAGGGACTTTTGAGCAGCAGGGACAAGCTAGGGAAATTCACAGACTCAGAGGTCAGATGGGACCACTAGGATTATCTAGTCTGACCATTTGTGTAACACAGGCCACTGAACCTGTACAAAATTATGTGTTTTGAACTACAGCATATCTTTCATAAAAACATTGACTTGATATAAAAATTGCCAGTGATGGAGAATCCACCACAATCCTTGATAAATTATTAACTACTCTCACTGTAAAACACACCAAAAAAACTCACCCTACTTGTTGTATGAATTTGTCTTCCTTCAATTTATAATCACCAGATCTTGTTATATGTTAAAATCTGGCGTAGAACCTGCCATGGAAGCTCTAGACAACACCCAAAGGTCTTCTGTGTTTGACAGATCCTCCTGTGGCCAGCTGATCTGACTTCAGGGAAGCTTTGCTCTGGTGGAATGGCGTAGAGCATCTCTATAGCGAACAGGAGGATCTGAGCCACGTTAAGAATACAGTTTCAGATTATGCAACTAAAGTTATCATGATAATGAACAGATTAAGGGCCCTATTATTGTTTACTGAGTACAAGTATGTTTGGTACTGCAAAACACAAGCGCATGAGAGGTTACTCACCAGTAACTCAAACAAGAACTCCTGTAGCACTTTTAAAGACTAATTTTAGTAGCTGCTCTTTAACACCCTCAAGAGATTCTAGTGGAATGGGAAAAATGCTTTCATCATCATATGATATGATATCATCTGCTTTTTCTCAAATACAAAACAGAAATATTCACTGATCACTTCTGCTTTTCCTATATTATTGATAATTCTACCATTTCAATCCAATGATGGAACAATACCACTGTTTGAATTATTTTTGTTTCTAGTGTTTTCTAAAAGCTGCTTCTTAATGTCCTTAACTCTGCTGGCCATATATTTCACCTTGTATCTTATTGCTTTTATTTACAATTCTCTATATTAGGAAACTGTATCAAAAGCTTTGCTAAAGTCGAGGTATATTATGTCAATGGCTATTCCCACATCCACAAATCATTCAATGAAATATGTCAACTATTTACACTAAACAATATTTTCACCTTGTATTTAACTCTGTCACTGAGTACATTTCCCTGGCATGAATGGGAGCTCTGGGTAAGCTCATAAGCATATCTTTCACCTACACAAGTTGGTTGAAAAGGTATTACCTCATCCATCTTGTCTCTCAAATATCCTGGGATCAACACAGCTACAACACAGCACAGTTGCCATTTAACTAGGAGAATTCAGAACACCAAAGTTAAATCTACAATTTTAACTGAAGGTTACTCACCCTTGTGCAGTAGCCAATGTTCTTCGAGATGCGTGTCCCCGTGGTGCTCCACTCAAGGTGCGCTGGTGCTCCCTGCGTCCTTGATCAGAGAGTTGACAGCAGAGCCTTTGGGATCATGCACGTGCCCCAAGGAGCACGCGGTTGTTCTAATGCCCCTGAAAGGACATGCGCACGGTCCCAACCCTCAGTTCCTTCTCTACAGCAGAGCAAAGGTAACATGAACCTATACTCCGAAGCAGAGGGGAGGAGGGTGGGTAGTGGAGCAGCATGGGGACACACATCTCGAAGAACCGTGGCTACTGCACAAAGGTGAGTAACCTTCAGTTCTTTCTTCGAGTAGTGTCCCCGTGGTGCTCCACTCAAGGTGAATACAAAACAGTTCCCCAAGCTGGTGGGGGGATCTTCGGAGTTATTCTTCTGAGCAGCTTTTAATACAGACCGGCCAACTGCCGTGTTGTGTGCGGTCCTCTGCTCCACAGCGCAGTGCTTTACAAAAGTATCTGCCGAGGCCACGTTGCTGCTTTGCATATGTCCATTAATGGGATGTTACCTAGAAACGCCATGGACACTGCTACCGACCTGGTAGAATGTGTTCTTATGGGACCAGGTGAGATCTTTCCCGCCTGTGTGTAGGCCGTGTATATGCATGAGGCCACCCATTTCGATAGCCTCTGTTTGAAAATCGCGTTCCCCTTTGAGCGCTCAGCTATTGACATGAACAATAGAGGGGATTTTCTGAAGTCCTTTGTTCTACCCAAATAAAAAGCAATCGCGCGCCTCACATCTCAAGAATGCAAGGTAGACTGCTAGGGCTCAGTATGTGGTTTAGGAAAAAAAACTGGGAGATATATAGTCTGGTTCATATGAAACGCTGACAAAATGTTAGGGAGGAATTTCGGATGTGGCCTAAGGGAGATTTTATCTTTATAAAAGACCGTGTAAGGTGGGTGCGCCATAAGAGCTCCAAGTTCAGAGACACGCCTCGCTCATGTTATCGCTACTAAGAATACTACCTTCATTGACAAATGTAACAGCGAGCACGTGGCCATAGGTTCAAATGGAGGTTTAGTCAATACTCATAGGACCAGAGTGAGGTCCCATGGTGTAGCTGGAGGCTTCACCTCTGTGTAGAGAATCTGGAGCTCAATGATGAACCTCTTAACCACTGGGTGAGTGAAGGTCGTCTTATTCTGCCATTGTTCATGAAATGTCAATATGGAGGCCAAATGTACTTTGATACTATCAATCAATATCCCCGTATGTTTTAGTGTGAGTAAATAGTCCAACAGCATCTCGATCGGCTCTGTGGTTGGGTTCAGCCCTTTCTGTTGGCACCATGTGGCAAATCTATGCTATTTTTGTAGGTACGTTCTCCTAGTTGCTGGTTTCCTACTATTCAAGAGAACATGCTTAACTGACTCAGAACCTTGATTCTCTATTGCATTGAACCATTCAGGGCCCATGCCATGAGATGCAACCTGTCTAACTGGGGGTGTAGCAGTTGGCCCTTGTTCTGCGTTAGCAGGTTCTGTACCAACGGAAGCGTGATTAGCCGTTCCATGGACATTTCTGTCAGGTGAGTAAAACATATCTGTCTTGACCATGCTGGTGCTATCATTATGACCTTGGCCTTGTCCTGCCTTATTTTGAGCAAGGTTTTCAGGATCATTGGGACTAGTGGAAAGGCATACATCAGAGTGTGACCCCAGTCTAAGAGGGATGTATCGCCCATTGACCCCCTGCTTATTCCTGCCCTGGAACAGAACGTCTTGCATTTCCTGTTTGCAGGTGTTGCGAACAGGTCTATTTACGGATAACCCCACCAATAAAAGACACAGCAAAGGATGCTGTTGTTGAGCTCCCATTCGTGGTTTTCGATGAATCTCCTGCTCAACTCGTCGGCCATAGTATTCTGTTTGCCAGTAAGTAAATCGCTGATAATTGGACGTTCTTGGCAATATACCACCTCCTCTGCACAAAGGGATTGAGAATGTGCGCCCCCTAGCAGTTGATATAATATATGCATGCCATATTGTCTGTCTGTATTTTTACTCTCTTCCTCTTCATATGAGGCAGGAAATGACGGCATGCATTACGAACTGCGCAGAGCTCTAGTAAGTTGATGTGTAGCTCCCTCTCCTGTACTGACCAACTGCCTTGGGCTGTGAAGCCCTTTAAATGTGCTCCCCACCTGAGGAGAGAGGCATCTGTGGTGGTAAGTGCCGACGGAGGTTGAGGTCTGAAGCAAATGCCTGCTAGAAGGTTGTTTGGGCAAGTCCATCATACAAGGGCCTTCTTTACATTGTTCATGACCGACATGATACAATGTAGCGAGTGCCTGTGTGGTCTGTAGACTGTCATTAACCACATCTGTAAGGGTCACATATGTAATCTTGCATCCTGTACCACAGAGGTGGTTGCCACCATATGCCCCAGTAATTGAAGGCATGTACACACCGGTAGTGTCAGGCTGAGTTGTAAGGTAAGTATCAGTCCCTGAATGGTATCGAATCTCTTTTTTCGTAGGAATGCTCTGCCCACGATTGTATCTATGCGTGCTCCTATGGAAAGTATTTCCTGTATGGATTTCTTGTAGTTTATCATAAGACCGAGTGACTGAAACAGTCTCTGTGTTGTGACAACTGCCCGTTGAACCATCTGGCAGCTGTGTGCCCTTATCCGACAATTGTCTAGATGGGGAAGATTGTCACCCCCAATTTGTGCAAATGAACGTTTACTGCGCTAGCACCTTGGAAAACACTCTTGGTGCCGTGCATAGTCCAAAAGGTAGGACCGCATATTGATAATGTTGGTCCCCTATGGTAAACCAGAGGAATTTTCTGTGTGCGGGATGAATCAGAATATGAAAGTACGCATCTTGTAGGTCAAGGGGAAGCTAACCAGCCCCCTTCGTCTATGGAAGGAAGGATCATAGAAAGGGTCACTATCTTGAACTTGTGTGTTTGACCTGCCTGTTCAGCTTTCTGAGGTCCAGTATGGGTCTCCAACCCCGTTTTCTTTTGAGTTAAAAAGTAGCGAGAGTAAAACCCTTTGTCCCTGAACTCCTTGGGGACCTCCTCTATGGCTCCCATTTGTAGGAGCTTGCTCACTTCCCCTTGCAGTAATTGCTCGTGAGATGGGTCCCTGAAAAAGGATGGAGAAGGGGGTTGGAAATGGTGTTTGGTAGTAAAAGGGATGGTATATCCAATGTTGATAATTTCTAAAACCCATCTGTCCAAGGTGATATTCTGCCATTGGGAGCAGAATGGGCGTAGTCTGTCTTTGAACGATGGTGAATTTGTGGTTGAAGCTTCCTGGGTTGTGGGGTGGTCGTGCAAACCCTCGACCAATTCCTCAAATTTGCTGCTTTGGGGGCGCTATCTGAGGGTTAGAGGATTGCTGTTGGTTAGATCGTCTCCGGCGTTGCATTTGCTGATTTGGCCTATTATGGAAGTTGTCGTATCTCCTGTTGTTCTGGGATTGCAGGTACCTAGGGACGTAAGGCTGGCTCCTAAAATTCCGTCTTCTCATTATAGATGTTTAAATCCCCAGGGTGCAGAGGGTGGCGCGCAATCATTGTATGCATGGTTTCATTCGTCCTCTCTGCGAACAGTTTCTCCACGTCGAATGGCAGATCCTCAATTGATGTCTGTAGTTGTCTTGGTAGACCAGCGGAATGAAGCCAGGATGCCCTTTTCATGACTATAGCAGTGGCAACTACCCTGGTCACTGTGTCCGCCATATCCAATGTCGCTTGGAGTGCAGTTCTTGTCACTAAGTGCCCTTCATCAATTAAGGATAAAAATTACTGCTTTCTGTCATCAGGTATACACTCAAAGTCCGCGATTTTTGTGTAATTGTCATGATCATAACGTGACAATACTGCGGAGTAATTTGCCACTCATAGTTGTAGAATAGTGGAGGTATAAACCTTTTTTCCTAACACATCCATTCTCTTGTCCTCCTTATCGTGTGGTGTTAATTTAAATGGGTTCTGCCTCAATCTTTGGTTAGCTGCCTCAATCACCAGCAAGTTCGGTTGAGGATGGGTAAATAAAAACTCAGTTTTTTTGGGAGTCACAAAATATTTCTTGTCCACTCTCTTGGACGTGGGGTTCACTGAAGCTGGCGTTTGCCATATGCAGACTGCAGGTTCCATGATCCCATCATCTATGGGTAAACCTACCTTTGATGAAGTGGAGGACTGGAGTAAGCAATATAATTTATGGTTTGGAGTGGCCACCTCCTGAAGGGGGATTTCCATAGCCTCTGCTACTCTTTTGAACAGATCTTGAAACCGCTTCATATCTTCATACCGCTTCAGATGTGGAGGGTGTCTGCGATGTGACCACTTCTGGGGATGATGTGGAATTCAGAACGGAATCCACCTCGTCTTGCTCTGCTGCTTGAACCAGTGGCTCCGCGGCTCAAGGTTTTTGTGAGGCTACTGATGCTCTGTGTCTTGCAGATTGAACCCCTGCCATCCGAGATGTTGATGGTCTGAGATCCGGTGCTGAGTACTGTGGCCAGCTGTCTCCAGCCCTGCCAGGGCATGCTGTAGGCTGGTGGTGCATACCGGGGAGGGGGAACCATCCAGAACCTGGCACCATGCTATGCCAACCCTGGAAATGTCCTTGTCTCCCATCTGGATAACTTTGTGATGATCTGTTAAACTGTTCCTTTACTGGTTCATCCTCAGAAGATGGGGCTAATAAGGGGAAATCACTTCTCTGGCTCACCCACCCTGAGGAGAAATCCACCACCAATGGTGAAGAAGGAGGGGAAAGGCATTGCATTTGCTCCTCCTCCATGCAATGTCTGGTCTCCTCCTTCCTTTTCCTCAGGGGAGAAAGGATGGTGCTGTAGTCTCAGCCAGTGTCGTCGACTGATTATGCAGCACCCCTGGAGGCTGTTGATCCGCAGGTACTGAGGAATGAAGTCTCTTTGATGCCGGGATCTGGGGCCGCGTCGGTGCCGTGTGCTTCCTTGCCGTGATCAGCACTGTCCCAATAGGAGCTGGGCTCGGAGCCGGCCCTGCGTTCTTTCCCGGTGCCCTAGCCTGAGGCTCTGCCGGTGCTGGCATGGGGTTCTAAACAGCCGTTATAGCCATTAGCAGCGCTGCAGCTCCTGCCGCTGTCGACGTATCCTGCTTTTTCTGACGGGGTGTGTCCCTAAGGACTTTCCCCACTCCTTGCATCCTTTTGCCTGAGGACCCTGCAGCCTCCTTGGCAATGTCTCTTTTTCCCATACACCTCGCTCTTTTCTCCAAGCCAGAAGGAGAAGAGGAGGATGAAAGTCTCTTTGAAGTTTTAGCTACTGAGCCACCCGGGCACCCTGGATCGGAGGCAGGTCTCAATGACCCCTCCATCAGGATCAATTTCAACTTCAGGTCTCTGTCGCGCCTGGTCCGCGACTTCAAGTTTTTACAATGCTGATAAGTCTGGAACATATGTCCCTCACCAAGACAGCGGATGCACTCCAGGTGGCCATCGGAGACCGGCATTGCATCCCTGCACTTTATAACCCATTTAAACCCTGGAGCGGCTGACATCGCTGCCCAGCCGCGGTAGCCGGGGGGGGGGGGGGGGGGGGGGAGAAAAAAAAGTAGTAGTATTTTTCAGGAGTCTCTAAGAATCCTAAGAAACAACGGAAACTACCAAAACTATTACTATTAACTAATGAAAACTATTAAACACTAATACTAAAAGGGGGCTGTCAGGACTGCTGAAGGTTCCATCTCAGACCAGAGGCGGTTAAGAAGGAACCGAGGGTTGGGACCGTGTGCGCGTCCCTTCAGGGGTGTTAGAACGGCCACATGCTCCTCGGGGCGCACGCATGGTCCCAGGGGCTCTGCTGTCAGCTCTCCGATCAAGGACGCAGGGAGCACCAGCGCACCTTGAGTGGACCACAATGGGGACACTACTCAAAGAAAGAACCTTTACTTGAGCTAAAAATAAACATTTCTTTGAAATCTTTAATTCACTTCCAGAATCTGACTGTAGGGGTCCATCTTATAGTATAAGCCAGTGGTTCCCAACCTGTGGTCTGTGGTCCACTGGTGGTCCGCGAGGGGTAATATAATAATAATATAATCCCACGCACCTTTTATGTATCATATTCAATGTTACATTGTTATTCACAATGTAATTTGCTGCACAAACATCCTTGTGTAATATAATATTCTCTGAATTTAAATAGTAGCACTTTTGCATGATGTCAATATGAACAGATGCTCTTTGCATGTTTGGTGGTCAGAATGTGGTCCACAAAAGTTTTCGATGATGGTGTAGTGGTCCACATAAAGGAAAAAGCTGGGAACCACTGCTGTAAACATTTGCATTACAAACTGTTGGTGAACTAAATAATTAAGTATTTCAATAAGATCTGTATCCAATTGTTATTAGTTATTTATTAACATATATGGTAAAATTGTTGCTTTTTTATTTTTACTAAAGGAAATCTACACAGAAAATCCTCCAAAGAGAATTTGTGCTGTGTTTATAAACCCATAAGGCTTAAATTATTGTAATTTAACTACAAATAAATTCAGCCAAGATGTTCTTCTGTGTCAATTTGACAGTGATATCACTATATGACAGCCAAGACTTATAATTAAATATTTGTGCCCAACACTGTAAAAGACTCAGAAAATGAAGCAAGGACTGTTGCAAGGTATTACAGCTTAAGATGGACCAAAGAAAGACGCACTGGAAAACCCAGGATAGTCAGAGTTTGGATCAACTTAACAAGTGGAAAAAATACTTCCCATTTAAAGTTAAATGGATGAAAATTAAGTTTGAAGGGAGTTACCTGCTTCTTTCAAGAAGCCTCTATTTAAAACAGATTTGCATGAGGAGAGAGGGGGCGATAGAAAGTGGGGGAGGGGGGACAAAAGACTCTTAAAAATGAGCCAAGAATGTAATGCTAAACCTGAAGGGATTTGAATGTTCTGCAATGTTGGATTTTCATAAATTCACATCACTTGACATCTGTAAGCCACGTTTAGGTCACGTTAGCTGCAGTTTGTAATTTAGTATAAGTAAAAAAACAAGGGATTCATAAAAGTTTGATGGACAAGCAATTTTGAGCTTGCGCGTGTCTTTCATTTGGCGCACAGTTTTTTTCTTTACCTTATCCAAGATATCTCTTTCATATATAAATACTATGTAAACCACTACTATAAAATAAATAAAAGACAATAGTATACAAGATATGTACAAACAAAAAAAATGTTGATATATACGAAGTACTGGAAATATACTTATCAAATTTTGAAATTCCATTCTTAATAAGTAACATTTTGATAGATGAGATGATCTCAAGTAACTTGGCAACCTCTTTCAGATGAGAACCTTCTGTCAAGAGGCACTCCAGTGTTTTGTGTGTACTTCCACTGTTTAAGTGAGCACACTTTGAAATCCCAGGGTACAAAATGAAGTATAAAACATATTTTAAAATTAGAATACAGACAAAAAAGCCTCCAAAATTAGGACATGAATAAAGTACCTTTGAGACAAATGATTTGTCCACTGCTCCAAAACATCATACTTCAAATTCCAATCAAAATCCTGAAAGCCCATAATGCTTATATTAGTATTGACATTGAATTTGGAGATTTTCCATGAAGGAAATCCGCCAACCAGCTGTGATTCATTCTAGCAAATTTATTTTGTGTGTTTTAGGGGAAAAAAATAGAACTTTTTTCACTTGTAAACACACTAAAACAGACTACAGACAAAAACCCTCTACATTCTGCTCATCTTCATGCTTACAAACAAGTAAACAGATAAGACTCAATATACTAGCTATTCCTGAAACCACTGTACTATAATTTAGAAGGAACTTTCAGAACTCTAATCTTTTTCTAATGCTATACTGCTAGTTTTATATTGCTACTTCACACATGTAACTCTTCAAACTGATGAAAACATCTAACACAAATAGCTCAGCTGATTAAAAAAGTAACTATATTAAGCTGTGCATTTATCCAGAAAACAGGAATAGAAAATACATAAGTGGAACAAGGCCAAATTAAAATTTCTGTTGGAACTCTAGCATTTCCTGATTTTATTGCGAATCTTTATTTAAAAAAAAAGATCCCAGCAAGTACAATATTAAGGCTGCAGAATCAAAAACAGATATCAGGAAATTATTAAATATGTGGTTCTTCTTTCGTTATTAATACACCCACCTTTGTACATTCCCTCTAATAAAAAGTCTAATAAAAGATCCAGAATCTATTAGAGTTCTCTCTTTGTTAGTTATATGTCCTCAAAAACAAAATAATAAAATACCTGAGCACCTGAATCTGTAATGCATTTATCATCATCACTCCCCTTTGTGGGACCGTTACCTCCATTCGACAAATAGGGAACTGAGCCCTGGTCTACACTGACAGTGAAGTTTGGTATAATGCTACTTACCTCAACCTTCTGCAGCCTGTGTCTCCACTATCAGAGCAGTAAATTTGAAAAAAAAAAAATGAAGCTGTGATTCAACCTGCTAACACCACCCCTTTAATTGGCGTAGAACTGAGGTCAAAATCTACAATTCGAATTTAGATCCGCGTAGCCAGAGAGCAGTTTTTCTGGTTTTTCCTATCTCCTACACCATAGCAATATAGCCCTTCCCTGCTTGGAGCCCCGGAAAGTTTTCAATTAATTCCTCTCTCTGCATGCAGCACTGTGCCAATCTGTTGTGCCAGCAGCAGAGAAACAGCAAGGAAAGCATTTCCTGCTTTTTTTTCCCTTTAGAGAAGGGGGAGGGGGAGTGAGTGGAGGACAACTGCCTCCCCATAAGCTCCTGTGCCTATTACCCACAGTGCAATGCACTTCAGGAAGTAATGTGAGCAGTGGGGGACGCGAGACCTTCAGCGGGGCTATACATATTAGCCCTCTTGGCCACATTGGAAGCCCATGCTCAGCTGACCACTCACCATGACCTCCATTTCTGCCCCTCCCCAGTCACTGTTTACCAGCATAGAGACCACCCCCCGTCCTGTAAGTACTGCCTACATTCTTTTGCCCTAGATTTTTACATTATCTTTAGACATATTAAAACACATCCTGATTTGCTTTTGCCCAGCTTACTAAGCATTCCAGATCATGTTGCATTTGTTACCTGTACTCCTCTTTATTTACCATTGCTTAATTTTGGGGTAATTTGCAAATTTTATTAGTGACACTTTAATGTTTTCTTTCAAGTTGTTGATAAGAGGATCTTGTAACAGGGGTCCCTGAAAAGGGACAGGAAAAATGGATGAGGGTTCAGAAGGATCTGAAATTGGATGGAGTAGCCTATCTCTACAATTTCCAAGGACATAACTGCCTATAGTGATTGTGTTCTAGACCCCATGACATGAAATAAATTGTTCCCAAATAGAGAGGATAGTAGAGGGAGATCCAACAGAAGTTATACCCTGTTCCTGATCAAAGAGTCAAACTGGTGCCATGACGACGATAAAAACTGTTGATAAACAAGGTATTGCTCATGGTCGTTTTCTCCTCAATTTCTGGCTCTTCCTGGGTGGTTCAAACTGTCTATAAACAGATGCAGCATGGCTGTATCTGACATTATTGGAATTTAAAGGCATCTCACTGGTGCAAGAATATAGATTCCTAGGATCCCTCGTGACACTCAAAAGTCCTTTTAGAGAAAGAAGATAGCCTCATCAGTGTTTAAAACTAAAGCGTTAGCATCCTTCAAATGGAAGATCCATAACTAATTTTTAACTCCTTAGGAATTCCTGAGAATTGGAGCCAAGTGAATGTCCTTTTGGTATTAATGAGGAAGGTGATTCTGGCAAGGCCTAGGAGCTGACATCATGGTAAACTGTTTGTGGGACTTTTCAAAGGTGATCCAACTCTTGATCTCCAGAGTAACAGCAATTGACACAACGAGCTCTTGGAATGCCTTATATTTGACTTAAATTTGTCATGCTAGGTCTGAAAAGGCCAAGCCATCTTGTAAAATATATGACCCAAATCTAACTCTTAAAAATATATTATAAGAAAACACAATAGTAGTGTTACAGGTAGGCTAGGGCTTTGATATGCATGTGTGTTTTAATAGTTCCTTGATGATGTTTACACCTATATTGTTAGAGGCTAGCAAGGTAAATGAACTGCTTCCCTATCTGTTACTATTGTTCTATTTGAAGAGGTCAAAAGGGAACATTAAAATCTAAATGGACCTTTGATGTACCAATGTAAAGTGTCTATTAACAGTGCTAATGCAGTGGTGCCTGAGAGGTGAAGGTTTTACTTCAAAGGACAATATACATTACTATTCTCCACTTAATGAAGTATCTGCGAACTGACATCAAAGCCCACATGAAGAATGACCTACAAATGCCCACCTTGCTACTGCTAGAAAAGGAAGTTAGGAACATAATCCCTTTGTCTCACAGCTGTCCAAGCTTTTCAGGGAAGCACTGGCTTGGAATCACCCTACTAATTCTCATGGGAGAATTAGAGCAAACTCTACTCTAGGACTATTTGGTCTATATTCCTTTGAACTGGATTTCTAACAACTGAAGCTGTGAAATAAGGACTTAAACCCATCCAGGTATTGTATGTGTGCCTAAGATATGCAAACTTCAAATTCTACTGGAAACCTAATGTATTGGACTTTCAAATCATTGTGTTGTGATTACTTTAACCCTTTAACAGTACTCTCATATTTTGTTTTTTTTTCCTTGTACAATAAACCTTTAGTTTTAGTTAATAAAGGATTGGCTAGCAGCATGATATTTTGGATAAGATCAAAACCTATACTTTTCTGTGTTATGTGGCTGACCCTTTGGGGTCAGGAGAAACCTTTTTAGATAAAGAGCTTGGAGTTTTAAGCAATTTCTCTCTTTACCAGACCCAGTGGCCGAATAGGGGACCAGTGGCTGATATGCAGTAAAGGGAGCTGAGTATATTTTATGGTGGCTTCTTGATATCCTGTGTGGGCGGTCAGAAGCATTGTTTGTGACTGGTTGGAGAATTTAGCTCCAGGTAACCCACCAGTTCTGGGAGAATCTGCTCTCCTTTTTGCAGTTTACCCTGATCTTTGCGTATTCAAGTAGTTATCCCGGGTTACAGGGCCCTCTTCTTAATAGATCATGGAGAATAGTTATTCATTCCTGTGAAAGTAGGCTCCAGTATTCCCACTATGCCATCTGGGCATCCCATGTATATTGGGATGACTCTCAGACTGTTGAATGGATCAATTCTAGTCTTGGAGGGTGTGATGGGGTGAGCTAACCCCACACTGAAGAAGCCAAACAAGCTCTGTGGGTGGCGGAAGCGCTGCTCATCGAGCTCTGTTGGGCATGCTCGGGCTACTGCCCCCGCATAAAAGGGAGTAGCTCAGCTCAGACTGGGCTGACCGGCGAGGAGGAAGGACCTATGCGGGAAGCGCCTGCACCAGAGTGTTATCAACCCCAGGCAGCGAGAGGGAATCCTCGAAGTGAGCCACCTGGAGCAGACACACTGGGACAGCCGCACTGAGACTGACCTGCAGGCACAGACTTCGGCTTGCGAACCCCAGGATACTCCAGAGCAGCAGCTGGCAGTCCCGTCGGAGATAAGGAGGCCCGGAACGAGGCTACGCCGAGGGAGGGATACTTACTCAGGTAGAAAGTAGCCCAGGGGCCCAAGTCATGAAGCCGGGGTGGTTCAGCTGAGGGCCAGCTTGTTGCAGTCTGGATCCCCACTGACCTGGTGCCACAACCCCAGCACCAATAGGACCCTGGGCTGGGGCTCAGTGGAGCGGGAGGGCTTGAGCTCCCCTACCCGGGCACCATCCCCCATGAAGACTTCACACTTCCCTGAACCCAGGGGCCCATGTACTGACTCTGAGGCCACTAGGCCACGCTGCCCTGAACCTAAGGGCTGTGTACTGAGTTTTCAAGGTCGCTGAGGCACCCTCCCTGTTGGCGCCCCCCCCTCAGACTTTCCTCATCTGGGGGCATGTGGGAGGGCTTAGCCCGCGACAGAGGGTTGTTCGTAACTGGGGGTTGGTAGAAGTCTGCAGATCTCTCAGCACCACTTGCAGACCTCAGAAGAAATAGCTCTCCTGCTGGAAGATGGAGAAAAGGTGAGCCATGTAGATAGTGAAGAAGAACAGACCTCATCTAGGGGCAATGCGGATAATTAAGTTGCTTTTGGTACTGGAGACAGTGGATAATCTCACCTCTAGGAAGGGACGTTGTAAAGCCTGCATCTTTCCCTGAAATTGGGATTGACGCAGGCTGCTACTGGCAAAGTCTGCTGCACTGCAATCTGCTTGTGCCACAAATTAATGTCCATGTGAACCCTGCTAATGCACACCAACTCTTCCCCACTGCACTTTGATTGTCCCCACTTTGAAATAGGAATAGATCAAAGCACAGTAAGCAACTATTACTGCAATTCTGCAGGATCCAAATGGACACTTAGCACAAGGTAGGATAGTGTGAGCTAGAGTCACACCACAGCCTGCTGTGAAATAAACATTCACAGAGAGAACCCCTAGGAAGAGAGGGGCTCACAGAGACAAAAAGTCTAGGTGACAATTTAAAAGATTCTGTCCTTTGCAAATAAATACTGAAAAGTTTCAGGTGTCCAACACATGAAGCAAAGCTCCTGCTTTAAAAACATGTGCCGTAGGAGAAAATATAAGTAGATAAATCTTGTAGTCTAAATAGAAGTCTGTAACAGTCTTTAGTAAAAAAAAAAAAAAAAACACAGGATGAGATCTGAGACACCCCTTGCCCAGGCAGAGCGCAGAATAAAATGGGTTTATCCACCATCTAAAGCTGGAATTTCTCCAACCCTTCTTTACTGTGATTAAAATGGATGTTTTCATAGACAAGTTTATTGATTAATCCAATAAATTGAAGAGTGGGTCCGTTACAGCTGAAAGCACTACTCAAAGATCACATGCCGAGATTGGTTGCTTCATTAGTGGAAACACCCTGATGAGATCTTCCAAAAACTTTACCACAGTCAAGTGAGGGGGAAAAAACTGTATCCATCCACTGGAGGATCATGTGTAGAAATAGCAGCAAGAAGAATCCTCATTGAGCTAACGGAGAAGTTCAGATGTTTCAAAACAAGTAAAATTTGAAACAGAAAAATTGATACAAAAGTACCTTGAAGAGCTAGAGATCTCTGGGGACACCAAGAAGGAAAACTTGTCACTTTGTTAGACAGGTTTGTCTTGTAAAATCTTTTATACTACTTAGCAAGATATTTAGCACGGAAAGAAGCATAACTTCTCTAAATTCAACATCCACCCAAAAGGTATTCTGTGAGATGAAGAGACTTCAGTTCTGGATGAAGATCTGAGCATAGCACCCTCTTCTAAAGGGCAGTGCTTAAACCCAGTGGACCTGGAAGGAGCTCTTCCACAGTAGTTGGGAGAAAATACTGAATTTCCCGGTTAAAAATGAAATCTACACTTAAAAAATTAAGTGTCAACAGGCAAGCTAAATACTATTTACGAAGTTGAAGAGTACAAGCACATCATTAAATAACATACAGCAAGCCATTCTGTCTTGAAGCCAGGAGGCAATGAGACAAACTGAATGGCAGTTAGCCCATTCTACCCTTTTCTACTCTCAGTATAGAGGCACAAGGACTCCTAGGGTAGGTGCATATGGAGGTACCAGAGGTACTGCTGACCAAAAGACTCAAGCACATAGGGCTCACATTAGGACCATAATGGAACATGCATGTGGGCAGTCGCTTAGAAAAGTTTTGACATTGCCAAAAGGAGTGTGCTACAGTCTCTAGCAAAACATGCTCATCTCACTTCCCCCATAGGGTTGCTGAATTACTTGTGCCCTTAAGGCCTGCCACAAAGCTCTTGGAGTTTTTCCACAGATAACCATGTAATGGGTTCCTATAGGGTTTTAGTCTATTAATTACAGGTGCCCAATAAAACTTTGTAGTCTCAATTGCCACAATGATAGCTTTCAGTATGCATATCAAAATATTTGCTACTCCTCTGTTTTCAAGACATAATCCCTTACCTTAATGAAAAAAAATTCTTACTTCCATTAAACACTAAAGTGTTAATACAGCTGTGAAAGAAAGGAAGAATTTGCAGGATTGACCATTCAAAAAAAATAATCTGGAGTTAAAATCTGAACAACTATGTATGGAAATAAGATAAAGAATCTGTAATATACTGAATCCTACTAGGTCACTACCTTTCTGTAGTCACCTTTCTGTCTACAGCCACATTGAGCTACTGAACTGCCAAACTGTAGCTTCAGAAACGATGGAATCTCTTAGAACATCTTACTAAAAGGTAACGTGCTGCTCCTACTCAAAAGCTCTTTCTGGAATATGCTGTAAACGAAAGGAATCTTGGCAGTCAGCACCTCACTAGCAACGTGCAATTCTACATGTCACTGCTGCTTGCTTATTCACTGAAACAACGGATTTCATTACAAAAAACTAAAAGAAACAAACAAAGCTGCCTGTAGTTCCTGCTTTGGTTCATTATTAGCATTCACCTTTCTTTTCCTCTATCCCCACCGCTGAGTGCCAAGAACTTGTCTCATCAAAAGACAGGAAAACAAGAGAATGAAGGAACTGCTGTGCTGAGTTCAGTTATCCTTAGTCATTGAGTGATGACTCCATTCCTATTTAGGCATTTTTTTAAATTAACATTTAAGCACTTCCCGGAAGGTCATACTGCATTCCACATTACAACTGGGACTGCAATATAACAAAGAGAAGTTTAAAAAGTCAAGCAGTCTGTCAGGCCAAGAGCTCCGTGTATAACTATCTATAAAGGAGCCGAGGTCACATTTGCCCGGCAATCCCCACACAAAACAAGGAAACCACAATCTGATACATTATGAAAAATATTTTATATAGATTCCAAATTAACCCTCGAGTACCTTACTTTTGTCTACATCACATTTACAGCTTTTAAACCCGTTTCAGTCTTCCAAAACAATTCCTTTCAAATATCCACTTCAAATCAACTGTTTTCTTCAATCATTCCCTTTTCCTAGGCTGAAGGAGCAAAAGTCAGCATTGACATGCAAAATTTGCCCTGAAATGTCTAGGTGTTTGTTTATTGTTTCTTAATTTTTTTCTGTGTAATAGTAAAGATTATGTTCTGCATCTCTTTTCCAAACAGGGGAGATATATCAAAATTACCAACATGTGAGGAAAACAAAATACAGACATCCCTAATCCTTAAGATGCCTCTAAATTTGTTCTATTATCTTGATTTTTTTAAAATCTTCATTAAGGTAATTCACTTGGATCCTCTGTAACCAATTAGTAAACATACAAAAAAGACAGAGGCTATGTACACACTACCATTTTTAACGCGCAATAATCCTCTTCCGCATTAATTCTCCCGTGGCTGTTGTTGCGCGAGATCGCGTACACACTATGCTTGCTCTAACGGAACAAAGCCCCCCCCCTTCTGAGCGCAGTCCTCCAGGAAAGCGAAGGGGATTGTGGGTACGTATCCCAGAGTCCCCAGTATCATCTCCCGTGGTGCATTCCGCTACTGACGCTACCCAGCGGTTGCCAATAGCAACGAGCGCGAATTTCAAATTGAAGCAACCTTCTTCTCGGCACTGCCTTTTCAGAATCGACATGGATTCAGCTGTGATCTTGAATGCTGCCTTCAGCATTGTGAACACAGCCCAGATTCTGTTGCGGTTTGCCTTTGGCTATGATTCGGAGCATGACACGGATGACTCGGTCTCGGATGATGACAGCATTGAAAACCAAACGGACATTCTGATCAGTTTCGCGGACCAGCAACACAGCCTGAACCGCCGTGTTTGGTCCCGGCAGACGAGCACAGACTGGTGGGAACGAATCGTCCTTCAGCTGTGGGATGATGATCAGTGGCAACAGAACTTTAGAATGCGGAAAGCCACATTTATGGAGCTATGCCAGGAGCTTGCCCCTGCCCTTCGATGCAAGGACACGAGGATGAGACCCGCCATGACCGTGGAGAAGCGTGTGGCTATCGCACTTTGGAAACTGGCGACTCCAGACTGCTACCGCTCGGTCGCAAACCAGTTTGGGGTTGGACGCTCGACCGTTGGAGTGGCACTGTCACAAGTATGCAGAGCCATCAACCGTATTCTGCTCAGGAGGATGGTGACCCCGGGAAACGTGAGGGAGATCATCGCAGGATTTAATGAGTTGGGCTTCCCGAACTGTGGGGGTGCAATAGATGGGACTCACATCCCTATTCTCGCTCCCGACCACCTTGCCTCTGAATACATCAACAGGAAAGGATACTTTTCGATGGTTCTACAGGCACTGGTGGACCACCGTGGTCGCTTTATGGACATTAATGCTGGCTGGTCTGGAAAGGTGCACGATGCACGCATCTTTAGAAACTCTGGACTATTCAGAAGGCTACATGCTGGCACATTTTTTCCAGACGAGAAAATAATTGTGGGCGGTGTAGAGATGCCAGTGGTGATACTTGGGGACCCCGCCTACCCACTGATGCCATGGCTCATGAAGCCGTACACCGGGAAGTTGGATCCTGACAAGGAGCGTTTCAATTACCGGTTAAGTAGATGCAGAATGGTTGTGGAGTGTGCCTTTGGCCGTTTAAAAGCGCGCTGGAGAGCGCTGTATGGCAGGCTAGATCTCCACGAGGACAGGATCCCATTAGTTATTTCGGCTTGCTGTGTTCTTCACAATATATGTGAAAGCCGGGGGGAGAGATTCAGGAACTCTTGGACCACTGAGGCACAACGTCTGGAAAATGCCTACCAGCAACCAGACACGAGGGGTATCCGGGGGGCGCAGCTAAGGGCAGTTCGCATAAGGGATGCGTTAAAAACCCATTTTAGTACTGTTGGTTAAAATTGTACCTTTGAATATAGTTACTAACCATTTCCTATATGTTTCAACTGTTAAAAATTAAGCTTTAGAAATTTTGTGTTTTTCCCCTGTAAACATTCATTGAATCAAAAACCGTTAATGTTAAATTAATGAAACAAATAAAGAAAGTCTGATTAAGTTTAACAAGGATTCAACTTTATTTAATTAACATTGATCAAAACTCGGGTTTGAGGGGAGTAGGGACTAAAGGTGGGTGTAGGTGCGGGACTCAACTACATATGTTGGGGGAGGGGTTCTGTTAGGGTTACACCATGGATGTCCATGGTGGTCTAAAAACTGTCTGGGGGGGGAATGTGGCGTGGATGCACTGAAAGGCATATGAGGCTGATGATGGGGGGTGCGAGCCTGTAGCAGACCGACCATGGTCTTGAGGAGGTTGGTCTGCTCCTGCATGATGCCTATCAGGGCATCCTTCTGCTGCTCTCTCCTCGCACTGCTCTGTCTCCTGTCCTGCCTGCACTGCCTCCTCCATTGCCTTGTCTCCCTCGCAGAAGCCTCATGGAACTGCATGAGCTCCTGGAAGACGTCTTCCTTGCTCCTGCGAGGCCTCCGCCTTATCCTCCTCAGACGCTCAGCTGCAGCTGTAGACTGTCCACCGAAGGTCATTCCTGTTCAGATATGAAAAATGTAGAATGCCGCTATTGTTCTCGCCACGGTCAGGAGCAAATGATGTTGTTCTCCCCACACATTCCTTCAATACACAAGAGGGGACCTATGGGGGGGCGGTAACAGATTTCCCAAAGCTTGGTACGGGTTGCAGAGCTAGTACAACGGAGAGTTGACTATTGCCACACCAAGTTCTGATCCCGTGCCCGAGATGGCTGAAATAGAGGCAGATCTCACACTGCTTAGAGTGCCTCTGCAAGCGAGAATGCATCTCCTTCATGTTGCCGACTTCAAGCCGGGACCTTACGCTGCAGGACTGTGCGCAGCAATGTTGCCCGCAGGAGTGCTTGCGAGTCTGAAAGGAAGAGTGTCCCTGAATGGTGGAGTGCAAAGGAATGCTCTACCATGTAATCTCAAGAGAAGACTCTGGAAATATTTGGATGACGCGTTCAGTGAGTTGAAAGGGAACGACTACTTGGAAATCGAGGCATACATCGATGACCTTTTTAAGTAATGCTAGTAACACCTTTACAGTTCTGTAAGGAACAGAACTGAGGACACCGAAAACAAAAACCCCTTGCAAAAAAACCATGTCTACGCTGAGCTGTAGCACCTAGAATAGAGGACATTGCGAACGGGACTTACCAGAGCTGCCTTCTGATGATTCCTGGGTAGGCGTGGAGAAGGAATCAGTGGAGCTTGTTTCTGGCTGGGTGGAAAATAACTCCTGGCTCCCCGGGTCAGTGGCTCCGTTCTCTCCGTCCTCGTAGTCTTCTTCTTCTGATTCCTCGTCCACAATTGCCTCGTCGCCTTCTGCTTCCTTCTCTGTTTGGGGTGCAGTCTCCGAGGTGTCTACCGTGCAGTTCGGGGTGGTTGTGGGATCGCCGCCCAGGATCGCCTCCAGCTCCTTATAGTACTTGCACGTTGCTGGCGCGGAGCCAGAGCGCCGGTTAGCCTCTCTGGCTCTGTGAAATGTTATCCGCAGCTCCTTCACCTTTGCCCGGCACTGCAGGGTGTCTCGCTCGTACCCCTTTTCGGTCATGGCTTTGGATATTTGACCGAAAATGTCAAAATTCCTCCGGCTGCCACGTAACTGTGACTGCACGGCGGACTCTCCCCAGATGCCGATCAAGTCCATCACCTCTGCTGCTGTCCAGGCTGGAGCTCGTTTGCTGCGGCGCGACGACATTGCGAGCGAAGCACACAGAGGCAGCAGCACCGAACAGCGAGGCAGAAGGGAGAGTGGTGAATTCAAAAATTCGCGGGACAGAAGAGGAGGTCGGGAAAAATGACGTCACGACGATAGAGTACAGGCGGAAGTGCAGAAGGGATGGAATTTGAATTGTGGGCCATTTCCGTTATATTCACATTGCGCGATAAGCGTACACACACTGGCCATCGCGCAACAACTATTCCGCGTTAGCAGCAACCACGCTCGTTTAGGTGGTTTACATTTTGCGCAAAAAGAAGGGACTTAACGCGGAATAACTGTAAGTTGTGTGTGTACGCTCTGTTTGTTATTGCGCATTAAAGGGCTTTATCGCGCAATAACTTTGTAGTGTGTACAAGGCCAGAATATCAGAAAGGAAAAATATATGCACACAAATAAGTAGAATTTGTACCCACGAAGTACATTTTTCCACAGTGGCTTACAAGAGTAAAAATTCTGATACTTGAGTAATCAATGCACTCACTTAAGTCCAGAATATTCCTGTTTGGTAATATGATGAATGAAAATTAGTTCTGTCACTAAAACAACATTAATCTTACAGTTACGGGATGACTGAAAATTGATATTAATAGATCTGGCAGATGTTTGTTGCCAACAGAAAAGTGTACATATCAGCCAACAATATATATTTTAAAATCAGTACTTAGGAGTAATTTGTTTATTACAAAATCTTGCATATACTCCATTTCTTTTAAGAGCACCTTCCTTCACTTGCACTCCAACTATCTGTACTCATTTCAAATAATTTTTAGCTCCCAATGTGGCATTTTAAACAACTAAATTTCGTATCTTTTTTTGGAGAGGAAGTTCGCCTCCTCCCCCCACACTCTAATTTGTTTTTGTGAAATATTTAAATGAACTTATTTTAATTACAAAAATATTCAGCTCTAATTTTAATGTGATTGAAAACTAGTTACAAGGAAAAACGAGACCATTTTGTTATGCTTACTAGCCTATTAGGAAAGAGTATAAAATAATTACAGAGATATCTAGAAGCCTGGATTATAGTACTTGTCCAAATATTTGTGACTGGGGAGAGGAGTGTAGCTAATCAGTGGAATCAGCTGCCAATGGGCATTGACACTGGGGTAGATTTCTAAACTGGTAGGGCTGTGGTTTCCTAAAAATATAGATGTTTTTGTGAGGTCAGAGGTGGCTTTTGGGGTAGGTGAAGCAGGCGTATGCCTAGGGCCCCATGCAGTAAGGGACCCCGTTGCATTCTTCACCTATTCCAAAAGTTGCATCTGCCTTGGTCAGCAGCAGGAGGAGGAGCTGGCCCTGGGGCCAGGGGCTGCGGGAGGGTGAGGACGGCTGGCGGCAGGCAGCTGGGGCCACGGGATGGGAAGGGCCTATAGAGGGCCCCACAATGGGCCTTTGCCTAAGGGCCTTTGCCTCTGATTGCCTAAGGCCATCTCTGTGTGAAGTACACAGGGCATCTTATAATATGATAAAGCTGACTATATTATCTTGTTTTTCCAGACTTAATTGTGTTGGCTTCATTCCATAGCTATTCCTTAGATTCTAAACACAATAAATATGACCAATATGAGTATAGATGATAGAACTTTCACAGGAGCTAAAGCATACTATGGCATCCACCCTCATAAAGGATAAAAATTCCCACAGAATAAACCACTTTCAGAACTAAAAAAAAAAATGTATCTATTCAATTTTACTTTCATTCAGTTTCTTCATTTATGCACTCACACATACAAAGAAAACAAACATTTGTAACCTAAAGACTAGTCATGCTGTTCCTTCTATAATCACAGAAGAAATAAAGTAGTATTATCATTTCTAATTTATATACTAAAGAAGTACTAAAACACTGTTTTTAATTAGATGCTTTTGTGCCTAATAACACAAGGCAACCCAGTCTTTCCACCTCTATCTGCCTAATGACAGTCTTCTCGCATTATGATCTGCTTCCATGACACCAACAACTTTCTCAATGGTTTTTCTATATGTCACCTGTAATCCTCCACTTCTCTATTTTCACCAGGTGGTATCCAAACTTGGCTTGTCTATAAATACACTTTTTTGACATTCATAAGCATGTCCAAGCCACACCAGCCTTCTTTCTTGAATCCTTGTTTCTACAGTCTGTTAGACAGTGGTTTGCAACACATCAGCCTAAGTTACTTTTATTCCACCAGCAGACACCAAATAGTCTTCAAAAGCATCTCTGATGGAGTGGAATAAATTTCCTATTGTAGGTTTCTAGCAGTTGTCAAGTTTCAGAAGCATATACCAATGTCGGTATTGTAGATCTTTGGCTTCCCACTTGTCTTCCTTGTTCTTGCTTCCACCTCCTTTTGGAGTGGTCTGCAGCACTAATTATGCTTCCAAATGATACAAACTCATTAACCATGCACTCTAACACCACAGCCTGGGGAATAGACACACTTAAAATTAATACAAAAGATACACTGTTGGTCAATGTTACAACTGGGCTCCTAGTAATTGCTAAAACACTGTGTTGGATACCACTTCTCTCAGCTTGAAATAAATGGTAGGACTGAACGGAATGGAGTAATGAATTCAAATAACTATTCAAAAATACAACGTAAAAAACACTGTAACGAGTTATTATAGGAGTTATTTTAAAAGTGCAGAATTATGTTCTCTTAATATCATTCAATACCACACATTACAACGAATGAAATTGAATCTGGAGTAGAAGAGCAGAACATCGGCGAGTTTAATGATTCTGAAAGTGAAACATTTTCAGGGGCATCTTTATAATTGAAATGTAGCTATGATGATAAGTTATTGTTTCTGATCTCCTAGCAGCTGTCCAATATCAATATCACTGATAAGTAGTCTCTGTCTTTAACAAACCAAAATGACAGAGAAACAATGGTCATGACATAGAAACTACTGAAAGGCAAAAACTTGAGCTTGACATACAAACTGCATTCTTCTTCTATACTAACATTACCCACAATATAACCAAAAAATGAACAATATAAAGAAACGGTTGAGGCATTTCACACTGGACATGCCTTGAACAAATTTAAACTAAAAAGTTCATTACCAGAGGTTGTAAATGAAGACCAAAGGGAAAAAAGAAAAGATTAACAACAAGAATGATCCATGACAATAGTACAAGATGCTTAACCAAACAAAAGAAAAGATCTGAAAAGAGCTGCAAGCATTTATGCTGGGGAAAAAAATGCATTCCTACTTAGTGTTAATGATTTGGTATCTGAAAATAAAGCTACAGAACATCAGGCCCAACTTGTTGAAGAAGATATCCCAGGCTATGTCTACACTGGCAAGTTAGTTCGAATTAAGGAGGCTTAATTCGAACTAACTAAAGCCATGGCTACACGAGGCTTTTGTTTGTTCGAATTAAGGGCTTCCTTAATAAGTTTGAATAGGGTATTCGAACTAAGGGGTTAATTCAAACTAACTAGTTCGAATTAATCAATGTGGCCATGTTAATTCGAACTAATTTCTTAGTTCAAATTAACCGACCATTGAAATGAATGGGGATCGCTAAATTGCTTAGTTCGAACTAACATTCCAGTGTGGCCATGCTAGTTCGAATTAAGCTAATTCGAACTAACTAAAATTAGTTCAAATTAGTTAGTTAAAACTAACTAATTCAAACTAATTTTAGCAAGTGTAGACATAGCCCTAGATTGCAGAGGAAAGTATTACAAAGTTTTCCGTAGGCTCAGACAATGAAAATATAATAAAAACAAACAATAAGGGAACATCTGAGTTTACAAAGTGAATCATGCAATATATGTTGTGTGGTTCACTTCATAAGATTTTCATTTTGACGGGGGAGATGTTGGTATCTTTATTCCCCCCCCCCAGAACTGAAAAAAACTGGCTTCTAAAAGGTTGAGAAAAGACATTACAAACCTGGATGGAGAACAGCCACATTATTAATTTTTTTTTTTTTGGCAACCATTTGCCAAATGATGCATTTTCCATTCAGCTCTCAATTAACTAATGTGACAAAAACAAGCAAAAATGGCATCTTCCTTTCTTTAACAGCAGCATTTGCAGGAAAAAAAGCTACCGAAAAAAAAGAACAGCCTATAGTTCCAAGTTAACATCCTTGCCAGTTGTCTTTCTCATTGCTCTGAATAAAACAAACCAACAAACACACAGTTTGATCTACAGGGACAAAATTAACATTTAGAATTTGACAGACCTGAATATATTTAATAGAGATTAGTATGATTAATTAATTCAATTCATTAAAGAAAACTATAGACATTCTCCACTAAGTCCCCACCTGTGGCTGAAACAGAAACATACATATAATCACAGGCAGACCTTGACATTGTTGTGTGTCAAAATTTCAACTTCTTCATTAACTTCTATAATTTAAAAAGACAAGATACATTTTAGTAGTTCGGTAGGAAAGTCTGAGATAAAAGCCAACAAGCAAATGTGAAAATAAATCCATTTTCACACATATTTGATCTCAGGAATCTTACTATTACAGACTAAGTTGAAATTACAAGAGCTCAGGTTCAAACTCTCCATGCATCAGTCAATATTAATTAAAAGTTTCTAAACAAGCCTATAACTTTTTCACTTAGCTAATTTGCTTTACTACCTCATGCCTAAAATACTCATAGAACACATATGTACATAGCCCAGTTTTGTTCAAAACAAAAATCAGAAAATCCACTATTTTCAAATTCCACCTCAGAAACCTATCTTCAAAACTTACTACCAACTATAGCATTTATAACCATGCATTTCCCTAAATAGGCTCAGTAAGTGTTGCACTTTCCACATCAACTCATACGTTTTAATATTAAATGTTGCTATTATGAGCTAAGCATTTATAAAGAGCTTTATATAAGTCAAAGAACTCTACAGACATTAACAAATCTGGATAGATTTTTACAGAGACAGCAAAAATATAGTTGCCACTTGTCCAGTTTTCACCTTGACCACCCAGCTTTCCGCTTCTGCATCAGGGTGCCATGTGAAAAGCCCTGTCTATTTTTATCTGAAGCAACCCTAAGCAAAAGGAAGAAGGTTGCTTAACAGCAGCCCCAGCAATGGACAGGCTGTTAATGCAGTTCACACTGGCACATGAAGTGCAGGGGTCTTAAAAGGAAGAGGTGGAATAGGGGGCAGTGCCTCAGGAAAGAACCAGAAAAGGGAAGAGATAGGGTGGAGTGGGCCTTGGAGGGAAGGGGGGGCAGGGTTGGGTCCTCAGGGAAGAGCCAGTGCAGGGCTTTGGGATTTCAGTTACCAGCCATCAAGAAGATAATCGTACCTAGGCAATAGTCATGACCTTGTCCCCACATTTCATGTTCTTGCTTCAAAGCACAAAGGCAACAGCTCTTTTCAAAGAAGTTCCTGAAGAACTATTAACAATGGCAAAACCACCTACTTTTCCTTAACCTTGTTCTCAGAAGTGGCTAAACCACTTTTGCTAAAATCTTCCAAAAATTTCAGCCAGAGGCAGAGACCTAGCATGGAAGATTTCAAACTAAATGGCTAAAGCTTGGTAAAGCGCTATAACTATAACAAAGGAAACTAGCTGCTTATAATGAAAAACCATCAGGCATCCTTAGCTTTAAATATTGCCACCAGCTCCAGATGCACAATAAAAAAAAAAAAAAAAAAAAAAGACATTTTACATAGACACACACAAATGTCCCACACACATAGCTTAGGACAGTGGTTTTCAAACATTTTTCCTCAGGACCCATTTGAAAAAGAGAGGTTTCTTATCTGTAACAGGTGTTCTTCGAGAGGTGTGCTCATGCCCATTCCAATCTTGGTGTACGTGTGCCGTGTGCACGAATCGTCGGAGACTTTTCCCAGTGGCACCCATCAGGTCAAAGCAGGTACCCCCTGGAGTGGCGCCCTCGAGGCTCTGCATAAATAGCCCTGCTGACCCTCCACTTCCTTCTTGCCTTACAAGAGGGGTCGTGGGTGGGTATTGGAATAGGCATGATCACACCTCTCGAAGAACATCTGTTACAGATAAGAAACCTCTTTTTCTTCTTCGAGTGTGCTCATGCCGATTCCAATCTTGGTGATTCACAAGCTAGCCCTTGGATGGTGGGGTCGGAGACGTCACAGTACGGTCTATAGGACGGCCGTTCCTATGGCTGCGTCATCCCTACTCTGTTGCACGATTGCATAGTGCTTGGTAAAGGTATGCAGCGAGGACCAGATAGCCGCTCTGCAAATTTCTAGAGTGGGGACATGTGCCAGAAATGCTGATGACGAGGTCTGCGCCCATGTTGAGTGTGCAGTGAAAGGATGGGCCGGGCGTTTGGCAAAGTCATAGCAGGTTCTAATACATGGGAAGATCCATGAGGCAACCCTCTGGCAGGTCACCGGGTCCCCCTTCATTCTTTCCACTACAGCCACAACTGCGTGGTTTTCCTAAAAGGCTTTGTTCTGTCCAGGTAGAACGCCAGGGCCCTGCGCACGTCCAAAATATGCAACACCTTCTCTCTTTCATTGGCATGTGGTTTTGGGAAGAAAACCGGGAGAAATATTTCCTGGTTACAGTGGAAATCAGATATGACCTTATGGAGGAAGGTGGGGTGGGGGCAAATCTGAACCTTATCCTTATGGAATATTGTATATGGGGGCATAGATCACCCTCAAGGCATAGATCCCCTCCTCAGAGCCACTCTGAACCTAGGCCCCCATATCAGTTCAGATCATGTTCATGGAGCAAGTCGGGGTCTCATCAAGTGGATGAATTTTGGTGAGTCTCGCATCAATGGTGACCGGAAGGCGAAAGAGCTGTGGGGGACTTCGGCTTCCATCATTGGTGTTTCCCCCTAGACTGGCCACCAGTCCTCAGTGTTAAGTGGGAGGAAGCAGTGGTTTTCTGTGCTGTCAGGGCTATCAGATCCCGAGCTGCTTCAAAAGTATTAGGAGTGGACGGCATGTCCAGGTCTCCTATCCCACTTTGCTGTGCCGGGGAACTTGGGCTTATATGTGGGTCCCTTGCACATCTTGCTGGCTTGGAGGATGCGGGGCTTGAGTCCCCGGATTCTTCTGTGGAGAGCGGCACCTCTCCATCCTAGCCCTCTTCTTGGGCACTGATGAGTGGAAGTGGTGCTGGGGTTTGGCGGCATGGACTCAGTGCCTGCTCGGTGGCAAGGTCTTGATTGATGCCGGGGCACTCCGCACCAATGTTCTTGGCGTCATGTCGCCGGATTGAGGCCCTAGAGCTGCCTCCATCAGTTGCTTCAGGTGGGCATTCCTTTCCCTCCTGCTCCTTGGCCTGAAGCTTTTACAGATCTTACAGCAGTCTGCCTGATGTTCCTCTCCCAAGCACTTGAGGCACCAGTCGTGGGGGTCACCTCTGAGCATGGGTTTTTGGCAGGAACCACACAGTTTAAAGCCTTGGGTCCATGGCATACCCCAGGTCCCTGGGGTTGGGCGCATGGCCCCTGCTTAACTTAAGTTTCTTCTCCTCTCATTCTCCCTACAGGCAGAAGAGCTAGAAAAAGCACACTGCTGGAGATCAGCTAAAGGAAAGGACTTGCCTGAGGCAAGCGATCAACGCTCCAACGACCATCACTGGTGGTAAGAAGGAACTGGAGGGTCGCCAGCAATGTTCCCTCTAAGGTTTGGCGGCTTGTGTGCAAAATTTTCAAGCCGTGTGCAAAACTTTTTCTGAATAAAATTTTTGTGCAAACTCACACGACAGAAATTATAGGCATTAATTGAAGTTAAAGTGATTGTAAATAGAATTAATTGTGTTTAATTGAATTTGAATGAATTTTGAATTGAAATTTAGTTTTTAGAAAGGTTTTTATTTAAAATTAATTTTTAAAAAGCTTTTTAAAAAGGAAGGAAAAAGAAAGGAAGGAAGCAAAGAAAGAAAGAAGGAAAGAAGGAAGAGGAAGACAAAGAAGAGAAAAAGAAAAAGAAAGGAAGAGAAAGAGAAAGAAGGAAAGAAAAAGGAAGGCAAAGAAGAGAAAGAAGGAAGAGAAAGAAGAAAGCAGGAAGGAAGAGAAAGAAGGAAAGAAGAGAAAGCAAGAAAAAAGAAGGAAGAGAAAGAAGGAAAGAAAAAGCAAGGCAAAGAAGAGAAAGAAGGAAAGAAAGAAGCCGAGAAAAGAAAGAAGAAAGAAAGAAGCCGAGGCCGCTGACGGCGGGGCCCCGAACGCGACTCCAGGAGGCCGCCAGCAGGGCAGAGCAGAGCAGACCCCAGCACCAGAGACCGATCCTGGCCCCGTGCCGGGAGGCCGAGACTGTCGACTGAGCGGAGCCGACCCCGGCCCTGGGCCGGGAAGTCGAGGCTGCCAGCAGTGTGAGTCCAGAAGCCTGCCCCGGCCGCGTGGGGCAGGCAGGCAGGCAAGCAGGCCTGCGCACATGCCCCGGCCCTGAGCCTGCCCGCTCCACCCTGGGGGCGGGGAGGGCCAGCCCAGAGGCCGGGCTCAGGCCGGGTCTGCCACGGCAAAGCTGGAGCCCCGGGAGTCTGAAGGGGGCAGCAGGGGCTGCCAGGCTGCGCGGGGGTCCCGACGGCCGCTGTGCGGCCGCGCACCCGCACAGCTTAGAGGGTACACTGGTCGCCGGGTCAGCAGGGCTATTTATACAGCGCCTCAAGGGTGCCACTCCAGGGGGTACTTGCTTCGATCCGATGGGTGCCGCTGGGGAAAAGTCTCCGACGATTCGTGCACGCAGCACGCACACACCAAGACTGGAATCAACTTGAGCACACTCGAAGAAGAAAAATCATTTATGCCCATGACCCAACAATTAAATCTTTAAGCAATGCATTCCAGTCTTTTGGTGGTGGGAGCCAGGAGTGCCCCAGTCCAGTACCTGAGGGTCTGCGACCCAGTACAAACCACTGGCTTAGAGTGTATGATGGTTGTCTATGAAATAGAAAAGGGAACTTTCAGCACATTTTATCCTAGGACATGCAGGAACTGGTTGTATACTATAAGGTGTCAGGAAGTTTTAGGAGCGAGATTTGTGGTCCTGTTTAGGGAGCTTTTGATGTGGGAAAAGGGGTAGAGAATTAGGCAACAGGTTGGGGGTTTACTATTTGGGGGGGAACCCTAGGCTTTGATAAACTGGGAGTTTCTCATGAATGAGAAGTGTCTGACAATTACGGCATAAGCGCTTGTTAGAAGAATAAAAAAGGTGGGATTATCAAGGAATATGAAAAACATGAAGGTAATAAGCAGAGTCCAGGATCCTAGGCATACCATAACACAGGTTTCCCAGGGCTCCAACCCCTTTGGAATTGTGGTTACAGAGGGGAAGTCTTCCTCCTCCAGAGAGCCAAAGGCAGCAAGCAGTGGGCCACTTGGTTTCCCTATTCTCTCTCCAGTTGGTAGCTGGGCCCCCTTTATATATGGAAGTAGCAATCATCTCCCCTACTGTCTGCTCTCTCCTAGTATCTATCCCAGCATCCTGAGTGTATCCACTAAGGTTGATGGAGGGGGTCACGTCCAGTCCTCTGCCACATACATGTCACATGCCACACACAGGCCTCTGTTGGGGAGGGCACTCACAGCAAAGGAGTCTGTCATGAACATTACATTGAGAAGCATGGGAGAGTTTGCATCTCACAGCTATTGCTTTGTGCCCACACATACAGGCAGGTGTTGCTGCGTACACGTCAATGCTGTTAACATTTTCAAGGGTTTTTTTCACAACCATGAGAATTAGAAACTTTTTTTTTAAATGAAAGCTGAAGTTCTGAGGTCATCAAGCAACTGAAGGAAATTGTTACTTCCATACACCTACAATTCCTTGACCCTCTAAAAGTGTAGGGAACCTGAGTGGCTTTAGAGAACTGCTTTGCTGAGTTAATAAGAGAGCTATAAGCAATTAACAGCAAACATGCATAAGGAATAAACCTCGCCAGAACAAAGGTTATTGTTAATAGGATAATTAGAATAGTAAAATTAGGTGATGAAGGGAAACTAATATATGTAATATATCTGGACTTCAGCAAAGAACCTGATATACTGTCTTATAAAATTTTAATAAAAATTCATTTAAATTGATTTATAAATGAGCATTTACCACATGAATCGAAACAATGCCTAAAAGGCCTTTAAAAGACAAAATACCGTTACTACAAAACCGATGTTGGGTCTGGTCTAAATTGTGTGGAGTTCTAAAACATTTGAGAGGACCTACAGAAATTGAAATGGACAGAAAAAAACAATTTAACCTGAAAAAGTATGGATTACTCACCTTTGTAGTAACTTGAGTTCTTCAAGACTCTCCATTTGTAGTATGCTTCAGGTCAGATTTTTTTTCCCTAGCAGTACCCTCTCCAGTCTATGCTGCACTGAGAGAATAAAGAAGGCTAGTATACCACCATCATCTTACTTTCTATGATAATGCCCTCTCCCAGTAGGAGAAAACCAAGAAGCAGAGGTGAAGGCCAGGTAGTGCTCTGCACATAAGGACAACAGATCTCAAATAACTCATGTTACTACAAAGGTGAGTAACCCAGCCTTCTTCGAGTATTTTCTCCTATATATATGGAACTTTAGGCAAGGAGGGCTTCTATAGAATATGATGCTTGTAGTCCTATGATAAAACCCATGCCTAGAAAAGCACCAAAAGCAGATGCTTACACCACACCAGTGCATGGTGCAGGGCTGGATCAACGCAGGGACTATAAGGGCTGAAGCCCTGAGCCTCATCAGAAAGGGGGGCCCCAAGCTCCAGCCATTAAGCTTCCTGCATGAACCAGGCGCCCTCCACCACAGAACCGGCAGGGAACATCCCAGCACCTCCCCAAGCCCTGCCGGTGCTCGGGGGAGCGGGGCGGCGCAGGGTTCTAAAGCCAGAGGCCATGCTCCAAGGTGTTCCTGCCCCATCCCTGGGCCAGCTGGTTCACCCCCAAGGGCAGGGTGGGTCAGTGCAGGTTCGCTCCACTCCAAGGAGTAGGGCCAGCTGGTGTGCGGTGCAGCCTCTGGCATGGCCTTCCAAGGCCGAGGGCCACACTGGAGACTGCACTGTGTGTCAGCTGGCCCCACCCCAGCGGCAGACCAGCCAAACCGAGGCTGGGGCAGAAGTGCCATGGAGAGCAGCCTCGGGCCCCAGGCCCCCCCAGCGCATCCAAAAACCCAGAACGCGAAATATAATATGGATCATCATTCATTTCTAACTATTAAATCTTTTCAAAATAATAATTGTTTGTTAGCATGGAACAGAATAGAATATAAATTATTCTAATATTAGAGACTTTTCTATATCAATAACACAACTAAGATGATCCCTGACAGTGCAATAAGCAGGAGAACACTTAAACCCATACTGAATCTCTCTGACTTCCATGTTAGTACTGGTGTAAAAGTCCAACCACTAAGATCCCTTTGCAGGATTAGGGACTTATTCATTTTTTCTGCAACTTGCCTATTGATATACTCTTAGCATAAGACTTAAAGGTTGCTTGTCAAATATGCACTAAATATCTTCTCATGAACAAGGCCTACCTCTGAATATTCTTTTTACAACTGTATGTGTCAAAGAGTCTCTAGTGGTGGAGAAATTTCTTTTACCATAGCAACTAAAGATAGACCAGATCTTGGCACGAAGTCTAGGTTCAGAACCACCCCTGAGGAAGACCTCTACAAAATAAGTATTAAGATTATTAATATTTGTAATCTAACTATATACATGTTAATAAGTATTAACAAGAAGAGAAGAAATTCTTTAATTGTCTGTATGTGTTAGGAATCTCAGTAACTAACAAGAGGAATTGGAATTGCGTATTTATATGCATAAATTTGACCTAGTTTGTATTACCAGATGTTTTCCATGATTGGAATGTTAAAATCAATGGTCATAATTGCTTTAGGAAATATCAAGTGGGCAAAACAAAAGAAAGGGGAAATGGCACTCTGTCACATATGGCATTACCTATTTCCAACCCACTGATAGGCCGTAAGTATTCAAGACTATTTTCTTCTGAGTTAACAGAGAAAGCACAAGATGGGGTATCATCAGATGATGTCTTTCACAAACAATCAACTCACACTACAGGATGGGATGACTAACTTCTTAGGTACTTATCCATAATGTGCAGGGGGAAAAACTGTGTGATCATGAGAGATTTCAATCTGAGAGACATATACTAGAGGTCTCATGCTTTCAGGACTAGAACATTCTTAGAATTCCTAAATATTATTGATGACCCAGAAGGTGTTGCATATAACTTGGAGGAAGTCTATATTAGACCTTATCTTGACAGATAAAGAGGCACTCAACACAGAACTAAAAACTAATGGTAACTTAGACCTGTGCCCCATGGAAGTCTTTAAAAATGCCACTAAACTCCTTGTTTGCTTTGCTGACCATGACTTGTTCACATTTATAATGTGCAAAAAGAATAAAAGCCAGACCAGTGATTTATATACTTGGTATTTTTAAAGGACTAATTTCACTAAGCTGAAAACAATTATGAGAAATCAAATGGGAGGAAGAATTTAATCAGAAAATGCTGGTTAATTCTCTGAATAGATCTGCTCAGTGTGCAGCAGTAGTTAAAATGAAGTTGACAGGAAAATATCATAATGGCACTATTTAAATCTGTGGTATGCCCACACCTTGAATACTGTTTGTGGTTCTGGTTGCCCCAGTTCTAAAAAAAGATACTAGATTGGAAAAATTATAGAGAAGGGCAACAAAAATTATTAGGGATATGGAACAGCTTCCATGTGAAGACAGAGAAGAAAGACTGGGAATGTTCATCTTTGAAAGGAGATGACTAAAGAGGAATATGATAGAGGACTATAAAATCATGAATGATGTGGAGCAAGTGAATAAGAAAGTGTTATTTACCCCTTAAAACAACACAAGAACTAGGGATCACCCAATGAATAACAGGCTGAGGTTTAAAACAAACATCAGGAAATACTTCTTCATGCAACATACAGTCAACCTGTGGAACTCATTGCGAAGGGATGTTGTTAAAGTCAGAAGTATTATTGGGTTAACAAAAGAATTAGATAAGTACATGGAGAATAGGATCGTCAATGGTTATTAGCCAAGATGGTCAGGGATACAACTTAATGCTCTGGGTCTCCTTAAATCCTTGACTTCCAGAAGCTTGGACTAGATTACAACTTGATAATTGCGCAGTTCTGTTCATTCTCTGAAGCATCTGGGTCTGGCTACTTTTGGAAGACAGGATACTGAGCTACATGGACCACACTGATCTAAGCCGATATGCCCACTCTTATGTTCTTAAAAATTAGACTCATAATTGGCAGTTGTTGAAGAATTTACTGGTTGCCGCAAAAACCATATTACCAACAATTGAGGAAGAAGTCTGTACTAATTTTAAAAACTAACCTACTTTATAGGGGAAAAGAAGGCAGCTATAAAAAATAGAATAATATGTAATAAATGGAAGAAAAGAGAAGTTAACAATAATGAATATAAATTAGAGGTAGGAAAATTGTGGCTATTTCTAATTCTGAAATGGGATCCACATTGGCAGAGGCTTGTGCCCATAAAGAGACTCAAAAGAGATCAATGGATTAAATCAATTCTGCAATGAATGAATTGGGACTAAAGAAATTCCTATGACAAATTTTAGCAAGATTCTAATTTCACATGGGGGTGGGGGGAGACAGAGTGGAGGGGTGAGAGAGAAAGAAGGATTTTTTAAAAAGCTCATCTCAAAGAGCGATGGGAAACAAATAGTCTTTCACTGATAGACAGTAAACTGAGCACCAAGTGACATCACTGAACCATTCCAGAAAGGGGGGCTGAAAGTAAAACAAATCTGAACATATAACCAAGTTTTTGTCTTTCCAGTGATGTACGTTTACTTTGACTCTAATAGTAAGAGGGTGGCTCATTTTCATGTCTATTCTACCTTTAACTTCTTTGTTGAGGTGCAGCTGCATTTTTAGTAGTTCTGTAGGTATATATCGTAGATTGTTGAGCCCTTGGGTATTTAACGATGAAAAGCACTGACAAGTAAGATTAATTAATAATACATGCATACCTTGCTCACTTTCCAGTGGTTGTCATTTGTAGCAATGTGATTTTGTGTAGGACATGATTTCACTCTTTTTGGAAGTAAAGGTAGGAGGAGAGCTAGCTGGCCCAGGATCTAAGGCATGGGAGTATGCATTACAGCAGGCCCTGTTCTCCTGAACAGGGCTGTGCTGGGATCAACAGGCTTGCTTATATGGTTCAGAATTTGTGAGGTATGTTTTAATTTATAACGGTCCACAATTTATTTCAGAAAATAAAATGAAAAAAATAGCCATTTTGAGCTCACCGATTTAAACTAGTTACCTTGGAAATATATTCTTCCAATACATCATGTACTTTTTTGAAAATAGTTTCTTTTAAAACTGTACTGAATTTAAGTGGCTCTATAAACATTAGAAGTTACTATAAAGTTGGACAAAACGTAATATTATATATAATTTGCTAAAAAATGCATCTGCCACCCTCACTACTTCTGATTGCTGTATTCTCTCTTTTAAATTTAGTTTTTCAAGGATAATCCACCTGACAAAATAGGCTATCTACAATACTGCCCCAATGGTATTTTTGTGGTTCTGAAACAATATTCTAGATCTGTATCTAATCAAACATGTTTGTGCAATTTTGTCATAAATCCTGCCTTTTAAGTCACATAGACAAATGCTATGTTCTCTGCAAGACCCAAAGGGAATAGAACTCATTACAAACATCTTAACATTATCCATATCAGCAAAGTTCAGTTGTAAAATCAAAACCTAAACCACTTGTTTTTCTTTTTTTTAAAAAACCCTGTAAGTCAGCTTATCTGAACAGAAGCTTATAAATGGGTTATTATAAATATGTACATACAGGACAACAAAGTGAAATAGAAAGATTGTTATTTTTAGTGAGTTTTAAGCAGAATTCACTGCAAATAATCTTGCATGCAAGTCCAAACCAGAACATGCCTTTACAACAAAGCACAGCTAATATGTAAGAATAAAGAGATTCTCTCTCTATGGCTGCTAGTAAGAAAATGTATCTATATACAATAACACCATAATTACCAGTGTATTTCAATATAAAGTATATTTATTGAGCTGCAATTAAATAGATGGGATTGTTTTTAAAAAATTGAGATTAATTTTGGAGGAATGTGCTCTTTTACACATAGTAAAGATAATGATGACAAATTCAATATTAACATCCCATTTTAAAGTAATAATATCTCTCCTGCATTAATAAGCCATGCATATATTTTTGCAGTTAAGTACAGATTTGTCCGATGATTTGAAGATTCATTGTGACATTCTGAAAAAAGTTCTCTTGCAAATTTTTTTACAGGCTCAGACGCCTTATGCAATGTTCAGGCTTAGCCAGGCACAGACCTGCACCTAAGAATACTGGAAAAGAATAGGAAACAATCTAAATTATGTTAAAACAACATTAACTGGTTAGCTACCCAATAGTACAGATTTCCTTTTTATCAATTTACTTCAAGGAAATTTAGCACAAAATGCAACTCAGAAAGCAGGATTCTTTTTAAAATGTTACTTTTCTGCTGGCAAAAGAAGAGACAAGTACAGCAGGGGAAAATATCAATACTTGAAAAGATTATTATTAATCTGTCTATCAATCTGTAAGCACTCAGAGCATAACATGGTTATAAGGAATAGCCAGCATAGATGTGTCAAGAAAAAATCATGCCAAGCCAATATAATGTTGTTCTTTGACAGGGTTACTGGCCTAGTGGACAGGGAGAAAGCAGATGATGTGATATCTTTATTATAGGAAGGCTTTTGACACAGTCCCATGTGAGAGTTTCATAAACAATCTAGAAAATGTGATCTAGATGCAAGTTCTACAAGGTGGGTGCACAACTACTTAAAAGACCATACTCCAAGAGTAGTTATCCATGGTTTGCTGTCAAACCAGGAGGGCATAACTAACTGAGTCCTGCAGAGGTCAATCCTGGATCTGGTAATATTCAATATTTTAATCAGTGACTTGGATAATGGAGATGATACCAAACTGGAAGCAGTAGCAAGCACTTGAAGCAGAGGATTAGAATTCAAAACGACCTTGACAAATTGGAGAATTGGTCAGAAATCAGCAAAATGAAATTTTGCAAAGACAAGTACAAAGTCTTTCACTTAGGAAAAAAACAGATGTACAGCTGCAAAATGTTATTCCAGCTAGGTGGTTGTACTGCTGAATCATAGAATCTTAGAGCTGGAAGGGACCTCATGAGGTCATCTTGTCAAACCCCCTGCTAAAAGCAGGATCTGGGGGTTACAGTGGATCACAAATTGAATAAAATGACCACAAATTGAATAAATGACCACAATGGTATGGGCTTTGGAGCCCTATTGCATGATGCTGACAAGACAGTGAGTCCTATTAAAGTATTGGATGCTGACTGGCTCTCTAATCGGTAATGTTTAGAAAAAGGTATGTAGCAATGACTAAGTTGCTGCTTTGCATATGTCTATAATGGGAACATTGTTGAGAAAGGCTATCAATATCAAGAGTGCTCATGTGGAATGTGTACATATGCTTTTCAGGGTACGTTGTTTCATTCCTTGGTAACATCATTGGATACATTCAGATATCCATTTAGAAAGTCTTTGTTTAGAAATGGTCTGTTCTTTAGATCATTAGATATAATTTAGACTGAGACGAACAGTCTAAGTGATTTTCTAAAAGACTGTATATGGCCATTAGTGCCTGTAGTTCGTCCACCTGTCTAGCCAAAGTGATGGCTACAAGAAATGCTACTTTCATAGAGAGATGAAGTAAAGAGCAGGTAGCTACTGGTTCAAAAGGCAGACCCATAAGTACACATAGAACTAAGTTTAGGTTCCAGGCTGGGGCTAGACTCCTGATTTCAGGGTAAGTATTCTTTATGCCCTTAATGAACTGTTTAGTTAAAGGGTAAGCAAATGTTGTTGATTTTGTCCTGGATTGAAGTAATGGTTCCCAAATGTACTTTGATACAATTCATGGCAAGTCCTCCCTTTTTTAGCTCAAGAACGTAATCCAATATCTGCGACAGTTCACAGGAAGTAGGGTGGACAGACAGCGTTGCACCATGTGAAAAATCTCTTCCATTTGTACGCATCTGTTTTTCTGGTAGTTATCCTTCACATCATCAGAAAGACCTATCTCTGTTTCATTGAACCATAAAGCAACCATGCCTGGAGGTGCGGAACTGTCATGTTCAGGTAAAGAGTGTGCCCCGAGTTCTGAGAGAATAAGCTTGGCATCTGTGATAGATTGTATGGAGGGAGGAGTGCCATCCATAGCAGATATGAATACCATGGTTGCCTCGGTCGGCCATGTTAGTGCTGTAAGTATGACCTATGCTTTGTCTGTTATGATTTTCTGGATAACCTTGTGCCTCCCTGACAGCTGATGTAGAACAGGCAGGTCATATGGTCTGTTAATATCTTGATTGAGTTTTAGGCGATCAATGGAAGGAAGTGTTTGCATACACTTTGCACCATTCTCTCAGCTCTAGTAAATTTATGTGTAGCTTTGTTTTGGATTCAGACCATTGACCGTGGATCTTGTTAAGGAGATGCGCTCTCCACCGATTATTGAAGCATCTGTTATGACTGTTAGTGATGACGTCTCCCAAGAGAATGGGATTTTGGTACAGATTTTGGGAGTCAGAACACTCCTTTAACATGTCCTTTATTTTGTGTGGGATCGTGAGACATCTGTTAAGGTTGTGGTGATGTGGAATGTAGACTGATTGAAGCCATGCCTGCAGATTCCTAATATGGAGCCTGGCATGTTTGACAACATATGTTGTACCAGCCACGTGGTCTGGTAGCTATATGCACATTCTGACTATTACTTTAGGACTCCCCATAATCATTATTATAAGACTGTTCAGATTCACAAATCTTTGGAAGTGCAGTACAGCTTTGCCATGAAGCGTGTCTAGGTACGTTCCAATGAACTTTCGTTGTTGAGCAGAGATGAGTGTGGATTACTGCATGTTTACTTGAAGGCCTAATTTATTGAAAAGAAGTATGGCTTTCTGGGTGGCCTGTAGTGATTGCTCCAGCGTGATGTCCCTTAAGGCCATCATCAGGGTAGGGTAATATGACTGCTTGCTTCCACAGTTGAACAGCAACCACTGAGAGGAGTTTTGAGAAGACTCAAGAGAAGTCTATACTGATGGTGGAAAAGTCGCCACTGTCAGTGCGATCTTCAGTTTTCGATTGAGGCATCTGCATAGACGCGCTCAATCAATAAACGAATCCGAGCTGGAATGCCAGCTCTGTAACCGCACTTACACAACACCAACCAGACACCATTTCCAGTTGGCTTAGTATAGTGTGTAGGAAGGATTTAAGTCATCAGCGGGAGATACGCAAGGTATTTTACGTACCTTGTGAATCTCCTGTTGACTGCCGCCAAAAACGGCAGTAAGTATAGCCTAGGGCTCAGAGTAGGCGGAAGAGAAGAACTCTGTACTGAAAATGTTGGTCCCCCAGAGTAAACCTTAGGAATTTCCTGTGGGATGGATGGATAGTGATATGAAAGTATGCATCTTGTAAGCTGAGAGCAGAGACAACCGTCCTTTCCAAGTCTTAAAATTGTTGCCAGAGTGATCATTTTGAAACGCTGGGTTCTGATGTATTTGTCAAGTTTTCTTATATCTAAGATTGGTCTCCATCTGCCTGTTCTTTTTTGGGTCAGGAAATAGTGGGAGTAAAATCCCTTCCCTTGGAATTGTATTGGAACTGCTTCTATTGCCCCAAGCTGTATGAGGCATTGCACTTCCTGTTTTAACAGTTTCTTGATAGAGGGGTCCCTGAAGAGGAATGGGGAAGGGGAATAGGAGGATGGGATGGATGTGAATGCAATGGAGTAAGCTTTTCCTATAATTTCTGGACCCCATCTGTCTGATATTATGGTTATCCAGATGTCTAGGACTGGTGACAGATGGTCTACAAATGTGGAATTGGTAAGTATTTCTGGCATTGCTGTTATGGAGGCAGGGGAAAAGAGTCTTGTGCTCTCAATCAAGTTTTCAAAACTGCCATCAGAAACCAATTCCTGAGATGTTGATGGTTGACCCAATTTTGGCCATCTCTTGTTCTGGCATTCTCTGCCTCTCTGATCAAGTTGCCGAGGTAATACATAGGGTGGTCTAAATTTATGAATACAAAACCTCCTCTTTTTTCTTATTTGCAGGCATGTAAATGCCCAAAGTTTTTAACATCACATGGAAGTCCTTCAGGGAGTGAAGTGATTTATCCATTTTTTTTCAGGAAAAAAACTTCATGCCTTCAAATGATAGGTCCTCCACTATGGACTGTATTTCTTTCGGGAATCCTAAGAGGAGTAACCATGATGCTCATTGCATGACTACTGCTATGGCCATAGAGGGCCACTGTATCAGCAGAATCAAGAGAGGCCTGAAGAGAGGTACAGGCAAATAGGCGGCTTTCATTTATGTTGGCTCTGAATTGATCTCTTGTCTTCCAAGGGATTCTCAATAAAGTTTGACATCTTGGAAAACACTGCATGTGTGTATTTTGAAAGTAAGATTTCATAATTGGCAATGTGGCATTGGAGAGTTGCCTTATGGCCGAAAAGATCAAGATTTTTCCAGTCTTTATCATAAGGTATAGAACTCGAGCACTGTTTGTCCTTCTGGTTGACCACCTGTAGCATGAGGGAATTAAGTACAGGATAAATGAAGAAGTTCTCATTGTTTTTGGAAGGAATGCAATATTTTTTATCAGATCTTTCGCAGGATCTTTCGCGGTGCGGTAGCTGGTGTTTGCCACATTGTTTTAGCTGGCTCTAGTATTTCATCATTATTGGATAATGCAATCTTAGCTGATGTCGTGGTTTGTAGGATATCATATAGTTTATGACGTGATTCCAATACTTTTTCTAGAGAAATTTCCAAAGCTTCTGAAACTCTTTCAAAAAGGTTCTGGAATTGCTTGGAGTCATCGCTTGTATAGGGTGGTATAGGCATTATGGTTTCAGCAGGGGATGATGAGGATAGATCAGACATGGGGGAGGGGGTCATCCTGGTCCGATGGGTCTTCTGAGTCATCAGGTGATTCTGTCTGGGGTTCAGATGGCAGTGGAGCCACGGTAGTTGCAGGTGACTGTGGTATCCTTCATATTGGTGTGGTAGATGGGGCTAGCTGTTGTCTATACATAGCCCAACAGTCCCCAGTACTGCCACTATGGAGGGAAAGGCACAGGTGGTGGTAACCGTATTTACCCATACCAGCACTAAGGTTGTGATGTTGGTTAAGGTTGGGATTGAGGTTGAGCAGGTTTAGATGCCTGCCTTGGGAAGGAACTGCATGGTGAGTTTGGATGTCCTCTATCTCATGTTCCTCACATGACTGTATTGGAGCATCTGCACAGGTATCAAGCAGATAACTGTATACTAAGTCTGTCGATGTCATGTCAATAACAAACAGTGGAGACTCTTGTGTTGATGAAACCATTAGGTCTCCATGTCGTAGGATCTGCGGTGGTACCAAAAGCATCAGTACCAGGAAAAGTAGCAGTTGAAGTCAGTATCGGGAATTTAGTGGGCACCAATGTAGACAGCATCGAATGGCATGTTGGAGTTTTGCTCGATATCATGGGAGCTTTTCGACCCTTTATGTACCGAAGTTGTATACTTGTCATTAATTTTGGCAGTCTCATCAGAGCTTGCCCTCTTTGGCCATGTGGGAGGTCCCAGCACACTACAGTACCAAGGTCCGAGAATCAGATGCACTCACCACTTGGTTTTGTCAGTCCTCTTTTACTGGAGAGCTGGCACGGTGCTTTTAGTCTTCTTTCAGCAGTCTATTTGTTGACCGCTGTGTTAGTGATCTCTGTATCAGATGCTGCCTGAGGTAACTGTTGACCTGGGGACGACCCAAGAGTTGGCTCCGACACAAGTTGCAGGAATTTCTCTACTAATCAGCTTTAGTTGGAAATTTCCAGAGGGGTAACCCATGCATGCATCTGACGAAGTGGGTTATAGTGGGTTTCTTATGCCGAACAAAATCTGTTAGTCTATAGGTGCCACAGGACTCTCGTTGTTTTAGCTTTAGTTGGAAGTCCCTGGCTTTCCTTGTTCTAGCCTTTAGTTTTTGGCAGTGTGGGTACTTCTGAGGGATATGTGATTCTCCCACGCACCGCGCACACTGCAAATGGCCGTCAGACTTGGGAATTGAAAGTCTGCATATTAGGCAGCATTTGAAACTTGGCAAGTCAGGCATCCCAGGAATGTTCTGCCGACATTAAATCCTTTGTCCTAATGCCGAATGTAATGAAGGCTCCCAGAGGGAGAAGGGTCTTTTGTCCTTCAAAACGCGGATCAAAAGCTCCCAGAGAGAGCAGGGGAGAGAGAGAAAGAGAGAGAGAGAGAGAGAATTTTTTTTGAAGGATAGAGAAGTAACTAAGAAGAATTTATCTAATTAACTAATGAACTAGAACTATCTATCTATGTTAAACAGGAGAAGGGCGCTCCTGTGGATTCCAACTCAAGCCAAAGGCGGAAGAGAAGTATCTGAGGGACAGGTGGCTGCATATCACTGTCTAACCGCCAAAACACTGCAAGATGCTGACAGCGCATGTGCACTCCCCGCCGGGTACTGCTACTACAAATCTTCAATTACAACCACAGGGCACTCAAAAACCGAAAGTGGAGCACCCACAGGGACACTCCTCAAAGAAGAAAATGTAGAATCTCATCATCTCTTACTATGTAGACTCTGCAGTTTCACGTTCAAGTCTGGTTTAGAAGTTATTTTCTGAAGTACTGTAACTTCCATGTCTGTTAAAGAACATTCAGGGAGATTGTGTTCCCCTACTCGTTTTTTAATGTTACCATTCTTGATGTCTGATTTGTGTCCATTTATTTTTTCACATGGAGACAATCCAGTTTGACCAATGTATAAGGCAGATGGGCATTGTTGGCACATGATGGCATATATCACATTGGTGGATGTGTAGGTGAATGAGCCCCGATGGAGTGGCTAATTTAGTTAGGTCCTATGATGGAGTCACTTAATTAGATATGCGGGCAGAGCTGGCAATGGGGTTTGTTGGAGGGATAGGTTCTTGGCTTAGTGTTTCTGTTGTATGGTATGTAGTTGATGGTGAGTATTGGTTTAAGGTTGGGGGGCTGTCTGTAAATAAGGTACGCCAGTCCTTTAATATGCTTAATTCAAAATTTTGTTCTTTAGTAAACTGAATAGCTCAAATGTTTTTGTTTAGTGCACAGATTTGGCAACTTGCTCTGAAAATTAAAAAAGATTGATATTATTGTGCCTCTATCAAAAAGTATTGCTATCAACATTGCTATATGACACCTCTAAACAACCAAGGATTGTTTAAGTTTCTGCCTACTAGGACAATTTTAGAAAATATATCTCATTTTCATGTGAGTCTTAGGGAACAAGTTAATATATTATATGCATGTTGTATGCATAGAAAATACTTAATATTTACTTTCAAGGCGGCAGAAATAACTAATCTACATAGGTCAAAAGATTCAGAGTAGGATTTTCAAAAACAGTTGGAGGCTGGCCCAACCTCAGTGGGAATAGATTTGGGTCAATAATGACCACATTCGAAAGTCCGACTCTCATAGTACACACGAAGCAAGGACAAGATACTTTTGAATCTTTGTACATTTTTCAAATGACTTTGTTTCAACTATTGGGTACAAAAATAACAAGAAAATGGCTGACAATAGAACTAACAACATACAAAAGACATAGAACATGATATTGTGAAATGAGCATGGGACAGTCAGAAATTTAGAAAATCTATTTCCAGCTCTTCCTCTGAATCCTTCCATAGCTTTGAGAAAGTCACCTAACTTCAGTTCTACCATTTGCAATACGAGGCTAATACATAGACTTAACTCTCTCATAAATGTTATTAAAAATATCAGTTATACAGCACTTGGGAAATGTAAATTCCTAATTATAATTCTAGTTGGGGGAAAAAACCCAAACTAGACAGTTTAAGAGTTTAATTTCTGCTTTCCAAAACAGGGAGAATTATCTTGTATTCAATTTGTTTCATAAACCCAAAATCTGACACATTTCTCACTTTTGAACCAGTAGTAATTTTAATAGTGAAAAGACTAAAGCTTTTAATGTGTAGCTTTAATATAGTTTTCCTTTTAAAAATTTTAATATGAAAAATTCAATTTGATATCCAGGTCTACAGAAAAAGTGGTGATACAATCTTATTTTATGTTTACTCTCATATTATTCTGGATGTCTATACAAAGGTGTTATCTCAGGAACAATTTGTGCTCATGTTCAGACTAAGATGCTGATAACCTTTAGCCTTTTCTTCTTACATTAACAGCCTCATGCATACTGTTACTATGAACTTCAAGTTTGTGTTGGATTTCTATTATATTCCTTTTTATTGTTTACAAAAAATACAAGAGTAGAACTTCACAGTTTGTGTTCAGTGCACTGGAAACTGTGATATTTCCTCTTCCCCACTGCAGGCAGTTTATGAAGTATTTGAGACTAATGTAAATAATTTGCACCAATAGAAGGTCAAATATTATTTCAAATTAGAATACAGTTCTGTTTTGCACAAGATTTTTTTGCCCATTAAAAAGCCTAGTTTAAAACAATAGATCATATTTTTTTAGGACAGTGAAATGAACCTATTCTGCTCTCCATCTCACCCTAAAGTGTCTAAACTAGTTCCAATTTTTTTAAAAAAGCTGTCTTTACATGGCCCTAAACTCAGGTCCTCTATTTTGCTTAAGAATAAGAAGTTATCTTGATTTAATACAAAATAATTGTGTTCTAGTGGGCTGAACATTGGCTGGCTTTATGGAAAACACTGTATTTCATCATCAGCTCACTCAGAGTAGAGTAAATCAAGAATAATTTCCCTAAAGTTACCCCAGTTGCACAGGAGAACAGGTCCAAGTGAGTGTGTGCGACAGAGAAGGAGCGCGCGCACGAGTAAGAGCAGGGCCAGATTATGAAAGGGCCTTTAGGGGTTTAAGCCCTGGGCCCTGGCAAAAAGGGGGCCCCGGGCTCCAGCCCCTAAAACCTCTTTGGTAATCTGTGGCTCCCCCCTCACCACGCCAGCAGTTGGTGCTGGCCTTTGCGGAGGAGGGGGACAGGTCTCTGTCCTCCCGTCCCACCCCCGGACCAGTCGGTCTGCCCCTCGGAGTGGACGGGCCAGAGCCTGCTTGCTGCTTGTGTGAGGGACAGCCAGCGTGGTGGGGCCAGGCAGCTGGCATGGCCTGTGCTGCTGCACACCTCCAAGACAAGCCTCTCCTCTGGCCCAGTAAGGTGCAGTACGGCATGGAGCGTTTCAGGGCCTATGGCCGTTGGGGCTGCCACACCACGCGCCAGCTGCCCCCCAATCCCCTGCAGACTGGCCATGGTGCGAGTGTTCTCGGGCCCCAGGACCCTCCCAGCAACAGGGGATCAAGGGCCCAGACCTTGCGATTGGGGAGCCCGGGCCAGTTAATCCAGCCCTGTGGGTGGGAGAGAAGAGAGAGAGAACATATCAGGTTCATTATCTTTAAGAAAACAAAATATTGGAGGATTACAAGTCAGTCAATTCAGCAGAGTTAATTCACACAACTTTCAGTGTATCAAATCAAAATTTTAGATAACTAAAATTGAGGAGATTATGTTATTTGTTTTTGGAAAAACATTTTTGTATTTTGATTTGAAAACTCACAACTGTACTTTGTCAGCCCTAAAATCTAATTAAAGCTGCAACAGCAGTGTTGTTTTTCTAACAACCAGTCAAGGAAAATATAGTCCATAACAGATATCATTTATAAATCATGCATCTGCTATGACTGCTATGTTACCCAAGTCACCATAAAATAATTTTTCCTTCTAAAGAATTATTTTTAACAATACATCACATTTAAGCAATATGACATAAGGTATGGATATAGTATAATAATGACATGCCTTAGTGATTACCACAAGGTATGTCTTTATTAGCCCATAATAAACACACTGTGGAGTGTCTTATCAAATATTAATTTAAAAAGGCATAAAATATTAGAATTATTTTTCTAATATACATATATGTTATAACAAAGATGCACTGTAGCACATCTTTATGAACAGATATTTTAGGGTGTTCTTCCTGGGATTAGAAAAAATACATAATTTATAAAGAAAAACATTACTTCTAAAATGAAGAAATGACATCCCTAATCAAGCAAAGTTTTGTCTAGAGAAAATAGTCTCAAATACTTTAAGAATTATGCCCTGATCCTGCAAATACTTCAAACACTTACCCACATGTTTAAAAAATTGGGGGAAAATCATCTCTCTTTTTCATTATTATATATAAGCACATCCGCGTGCTTAAACGGGATTTTTGGCAAAGGTGATATAGCTAAAAAAAACACCCAAGTGTGACTGTAGTCCAGTAACCACAGAACAGTCAATTAGCTCATCAGCTTGATTGTTCTCCTCTACCCATTTTATTACTTATCAGAACAGAAAAATATATCTGTAAAACCAACGATCGTCCACCACTGCATCTAATCATTTATCCAGGGACTCAAGAGTTAAGCCATTTTAGTTAAAGTCTTAGATATGAACTCTACGTAAGGCCAAAGTCAGTACCATATCTGAAGGGCTTCTGATAAAAACAGAAACACACAAATGTTATATTTGCTGTAATTGTATCATGATTCATCTTGGGAATAACTGAAGCATTTGGAAAAATACAAGGCTAACTGACTTCAGTGCTGAGAATTGGCACGCAAACCAGTCATCTATCTTTCACCACATGGAACTAAAGTGAAAGTATTTTAGTAATAGCCAAGATCAAAAAATTAAATACAGAAACATCTTCATTTAGATTATGGAGAGAGGGGTGTTTGGTAGAGGTGGTTGTTATTTGAGCTGGAAATGGTTTCCCAGTTCATGTTAGTTTTCACAATTCCATTGCCCAAGAATATAGAAAATTCTAGATTTTATTAACTGTTTTTATTACAATATGTTCCAGAAAAGTTTCCTGTTTATACTGAAACCTAAATGCAGCTGACCACTTTTAACTGATATTTACCCCCAACTCAGATAGCTATGAAATAATGAAAACCAGTCATTTTAAATTATTCCATAGCTCAAAGTGTAATGCAACAAGAAAAACAGAGAAAAATATCTTGAATTTTAAATTATCTTCAGAAACAGTGTTATTAATGGTTTAACCGCAGCCAGATAAATCATTTTCAAATAGGCTTTTTTACTCACTACAAATGTAACATCATACTAGAGATATTCAACAGCTTCTATAGAAGTTTCAAATGGGTAGCCGTGTCAGTCTAGTTCAGCAAAACAAACAAGAAATCTAGCGGCACTTTTAAAGATTAACAAATTTATTTATTGCATGAGCTTTCATGGAAGAAAAACCCCACTTCAGACCCTTAAAAATGGAAGACCCAAGATGAATTGGAGGACAATAAATGCAGGTAAATATAAAAATCATAGGATCGGGTCAAACTGTTACAGAAAATCAATGCAGTTGTTTAGATTCAAATAGTGCAGAACAGCATAGGAAGTGAGGGAAAAGGAAATGGCAAGTTGCTCACCGTGGTGTAGTAAATGTACTTCTTTGAGATGAGAGTCCCCGGGCATGCTCCAACTGAGGTGCGTTGGCACGCGCCGAGTCACCTAACGGAGATCTTTCAAGCAGTGGTTGTTTTGTTGTTGCGCAGTGTTCCTGAATGCTATTTTAGAGTGCGTGTGGCTCCAACTGCCCATTCCCTTCTCTACCCGGTGAAGAGCCTGAGTGTTCCGAACTAGAGAGGAGGAGGAGGGCGGGTGGTGGAGCACCCACAGGGACTCTCATCTCGAAGAAGTACAGTTACTACACCACGGTGAGTAACCTTCCATTCTCCTTCGAGAGCAGTCCCTGTGGGTGCTCCACCTGAGGTGTGTAGCAAGCAGTGCCCTCAATTGGACAGAGGGGCTTCGGAGACACGCTTATGCGCTGATGCCAGGATTGATTGCCCTATTCCTGCATCTGCCCTAGTCATCCTGTCTCAGGTATAGTGTCTGATAAAAGTATGGGGCGAGGTCTATGTTGCCACCTTACATATATCTGAAATGGACACATTATTCAGAAAGGCCGTAGTGGCCGCCACTGCTCTGGTGGGGTGAGCTTTTATATTATCTGGCGGTGGTACACCTGTCTCCTTGTAACTCTCTTGCATGCATGTCACTATTAACTTGGATATTCTCTGTGAGGATAGCACCTTACCCTTTCATCTGTTTACTATTGCTACAAAAAGTCTATTGGATTTTCTAAAAGTTCTTGTCCTTTCTAGGTAGAATGCCATTATGCGTCTCACATCCAGAGTATGTAGCTGAGCTTCGTGTGAGTTGGTGTGTGGTTTCGAGAAGAATACAAGTAAGTCTATTGTTTGATTTAAGTGAAAGGGTGTGGAGATTTTGGGAAAGAATCTCGGGTGAGGTCTCAACGTGACCTTATCTTTGAGAAATATTGTATATGGCGCCTCAGCCGTAAGTGCTCCTATTTCACTTACTCGCCTCGCCAATGTAATGGCCACTAAAAAGGCTACCTTCATCAAAAGATGTTTCAGCAAGCAGGCTGCCATCAGTTCGAATGGTTCGGTAATAGCCTGTAATACTAGTGGGAGGTCCCAATTTGGTGTGAGTGACCTTATTTCTGGATATAGATTCTGTATGCCTGCTATGAATCGACTTACAATAAGATGCGAAAAGATAGTCCTCTACTCCCTGCCGGGATGAAATGTGGATATCAATGCTAAGTGTACCTTCTGTGGCAAATCAGTCCACTCTGTCCCTGTGGGTCCTGTGCTTTGTCTTGCTAAGGGCCCAGGCAAGCCCTGTCTGCCCCTGGTTTTGGGCAGTCGTTACTCCGCTGTCTGCACAGAGTAGGAGGGGGAAGGGACAGGAACCATCTGGTCACTCTTGCATTCTTCTCTTTATTCCTGTGCATCCACTGGAGAGGGGCATGGTCTGTCACCAGGGTGAACCTCCGTCCCAATAGGTAGTAGCGGAGAGTTTCCATAGCCCACTTGACTGCCAGACACTCCTTCTCCACAACGGCGTACCTCTGTTCTCGGGGGAGGAGTTTTCGACTTAGGTACAGCACCGGGTGTTCTTCCTCCCTTACCATCTGTGAAAGGACAGCCCCTAGTCCTACTTCTGAGGCATCTGTTTGTAGGATGAACTCCTTCTCGAAGTCTGGGGCGATGAGTACAGGGTGACTACATAGGGCTGTTCGCAGATCCTTAAATGCGTTTTCTGCTGTGTCTGACCATTTCACTATATCCGGGCCGCGGGATTTTATTAAATCTGTTAAAGGCCCTGCCCTAGTGGCAAAATGAGGGATGAATCTCCGGTAATACCCCACTATCCCTAGAAAAGCTCTAACTTGTTTCTTGCGGATTGGTTGGGGCCAATCCTGTATTGCCTCTACTTTGTTCCACTGGGGTTTTACTAACCCTCTCCCTACTACATACCCCAGGTACTTGGCTTCCGCTAACCCAATCGCACACTTGGGTGGGTTTGCAGTGAGGCCAGCCTTTCTGAGGGCATCTAGCACTGCCTCCACTTTTCCCAGATGTCTCCCCCAATCCGGGCTATGGATGACAACATCGTCTAAATAGGCAGCGGCGTATTTAGCATGAGGCCTTAGTAGTTTATCCATCAGGCGTTGGAACGTTGCTGGGGCCCCATGTAGGCCAAAAGGAAGGACAGTGTATTGGAACAAACCATCCGGTGTGGAGAAGGCAGTCTTCTCCTTCGCCTCCTTGGCTAGTGGGATTTGCCAGTAACCTTTGGTCAAATCCAGGGTAGTCAAATATCGCGCCTTGCCTAACTGATCGATGAGCTCATCAACACGGGGTATCGGGTAGGCATCGAATTTGGATACTTCATTCAGTTTTCGGAAGTCATTACAAAACCTCAGAGTGCCATCAGTTTTTGGTACAAGGACAATGGGGCTGGACCACTGGCTATGGGATTCCTCAATAACTCCCAGTTCCAGCATTCTCTTCACTTCTGTCCTTATGTCTTCTCTTTTAGCTTCTGGTATCCGATATGGTTTTATCGTTATCTTCACCCCAGGGCTGGTAACAATGTGGTGTTGGACTGCAGACGTACGACCGGGTAGTGTAGAGAATACATCCTGATTCCGCTGGATCATATTAATAACTTCTGCACACTGCTCTGGGGTTAACTCAGGGGATATCTTTACCCCTCCGTGTGGGGCATCTGCCTGTGGTAATGTCTTCTGTACGATCAGGCAAGTCTCTCGGTCTTGCCAGGGCTTCAGCAAATTGACGTGGTATATTTGTTCTGGCTTTCGACGGTCTGGCTGTTTCACTTTATAGTCTACCTCACCAACAGCCTCCACTATTTCATACGGCCCTTGCCAGCTAGCCAGGAGCTTACTTTCTGTTGTGGGTACTAGCACCATCACCCGGTCTCCTGGCTGGAATTTCCGTGCTTTCGCTCGCCGGTTGTAATAGGTACGTTGTGTCTCTTGTGCTTTCTCCAGATGCTCACGAACTATGGGTGTCACCCGGGCTATCCGTTCCCGCATCTGAGTCACATGTTCAATAACATTTTTTCCCAGGTGGGGCTGCTCCTCCCAATCTTCCCTGGCGATATCTAGTATTCCTCGTGGGTGGCGTCCATATAGTAACTCAAAAGGGGAGAACCCAGTGGATGCCTGGGGAACCTCCCGTACTGCAAACATCAGGTACGGTAAGAGGGTATCCCAGTCTCTTCCATCCTGCGCCACCACCTTCCGGATCATACTCTTGAGGGTCCGGTTAAACCTCTCCACTAAACCATCTGTTTGTGGATGGTAGACTGAGGTTCGCAGGGTCTTGATATGGAGCAGGGCACACAGGTCTCTCATTAACTTAGACATAAAAGGAGTTCCTTGGTCAGTCAGGATCTCCTTTGGGATGCCTACCCTAGCAAAGACCTGGAGCAATTCCTTCGCTATTGCCTTGGACGTGGGGCTTCTCAGGGGAATGGCTTCAGGGTACCGCGTGGCGTAATCCAAGATGACAAGCACGCTTTGGTGGCCCCGTGCTGATCTGTCCAAAGGGCCCACCAGGTCCATAGCTATTCTTTCAAAGGGGACTTCTATAATAGGTAAGGGCACTAAAGGAGCCCGTAAGAGAGGTCGGGGGCTGTGCAACTGGCACTCCGGGCAAGATGTACAATATCGCTGGACCTCTCCCCGTACTCCTGGCCAGTAAAACCTCCTTAGGACTCGGTGCAAGGTTTTGTCTACTCCTAAATGTCCCCCAAACAAATGGCTGTGAGCTAATTCTAATACAGCTCTGGTGTGCCTCCTTGGCACTAGAAGTTGCTCCACTTCCTCCCCCTGTAACTGGGTTACCCGATACAATAGATCCTGTTTGAGTATATAGTATGGCCCAGAGCCTTTGGTTTTCCCCTCCACAGGAACCCCATTCACCTCAACTACCTCTCCCCTCACATTTGTATATAGAGGGTCATTGGCCTGGTCTTCTTTGAAATTTGCATGGGCTGGGCCAATCTGGTCTAGCTCCAGGGGATTTGCCTCAACTCCGCTCTCCGGGTTACCCTTACTGAGGTCGGAGTCCTCCTCTCTGGCACCAGTTGCTAATTTGTCCCGCAGCCGGGTTTGTCTACCAACCAGGGCAGCCTTCTGGTTCTCAGCCAAAATCCTGGTCCCTAGCCTTTTGTCTGCTCTCCTCTCCCGCCTAGACTTCCGTGGTCTTCCAGGAGCAGAGAACAAGTCTGGGGCAAACTCAGAGAAGACTGGGATAGGGCACTCTTCCAGGGCCTCACCCTGGGGCTTGCTACCCTCCTCTAGTTCCACTGGGGGAAGCAGATCCTCAAACCCAGGGAAGTCTCTTCCAATAAGGACTGGGTACGGAAGTTTGGGGACCACCCCAGCCATTACTCTGGTAGCGTTCCCTCGAATCTCAATGTATACTGGTACCGAGGGGTAGAAATTTACAATGCCGTGGACACACGTCACTCCAGTGTGTTTGGCTCGAGTCAATTGGTCGTACCCCACAAATTTCCCTGAGACCAGGGTGATAGCACTCCCAGAATCCACCAGGGCTATGGTCTTGATCCCATTTATTTTTACTGGCCTCATGTACCTATGTGGGGCCATTGCAACCCCCACTAGGCTGGTTAGGTTATACTGCCCCCTGTAACCTCCCAGATTGCACTGCATGGGCTCCTCCCTATTGGGGCACCGGGCTGCTATGTGTCCCAACTCCCCGCACTCATAGCACCGATACTTTATCCCCAGGGTCGCCTTCTGCCGTGGGCTATTTGGCCTACTCCCCAGACCTTCTTCCCCAAAATCCCCAGGTCCCTTCATGGCCTCGGGCCACCTGCCAGGGTTCTTCCCTCTGGTTCCAGCTTTCTTAGAGTCCATCAGCGTTTGAGAACCCCGGGTCGGGGTCAGTTTCCGGGTCTGCCAGGTATTTTCCCCACGGGATTGGACCAGATCTCGGGCAGTCAACTGTCTCTCCACAAGGGTAACCACCTCATCATAAGTGGAGGGGTCATTCTGACCAACCCAAGCACGGAGGTCCGGTGGTAAACCCCTTGTGTATCGATCTATTACCAGGAGTTCCAACATTTTCTCGGGGTTGAGGGCTTCCGGGCGTAGCCACTTTCGAGCCAGGTGGATTAGGTCAAATAACTGAGACCGTGGTGCAACCTCTACTTGGTATTGCCAATCGTGGAACTTTTGGGCACGCGCTGCAGTTGTCACTCCCGATCTGGCCAGGATCTCTGCCTTCAGCTGGGGGTAATCTGCTGCTGCTTCGGCGGCCATATCGTAATAGGCCTTCTGGGCCTCCCCACATAGGAACGGAGCGAGGATACTGGCCCATTGTTCTTGAGGCCAGGCTTCCCGCAGGGCTGCCCTCTCAAAAGCCAGCAGGTATGCTTCCACATCATCCCCTGGTGTCATTTTCTGCAGGCAGTTGCTAGCCCTTATGGTCTGCACCCCCTCATGTCCGCAGCCTCGTTCCATCATGGCCTTCAGTTGGCCCAACACTTCCTGTACCATGGTTCTGTCTTGGGCAGCCTGGCTTACCAGCAGGCGATTGGTCTCCTGCTGTAGTCGTACTGCTTCTTGCTGGGCAGCAGCCTGTATTCGGGTGGCCTCCTGTTGGGCTGCTGTTGCCTGTATCAATGCCTTCACCAGATCCTCCATCTTGGAGATGTGTTTGAAGTGGCTCACCCTGGTTCAAGTCCTCTGCACAGTGATCCCACTTCTGACACCACGTGTGGCAAATCAGTCCACTCTGTCCCTGTGGGTCCTGTGCTTTGTCTTGCTAAGGGCCCAGGCAAGCCCTGTCTGCCCCTGGTTTTGGGCAGTCGTTACTCCGCTGTCTGCACAGAGTAGGAGGGGGAAGGGGCTTGGGCCCTCCCTCTACTCCAAGCCCCAGCCTAGGGGCCCTAGGAAAGGCAGCTGTATGCTGCTGATACTGCCACCAGCAACAGTTCCTTCCCCTAGGCTATTTCCCCCTCTTGGTGTTCTTTTACCTCTCTTCGTCCTCCTTCAACACTCCTCTGCTCCTCCAACACTCCTCTGCTCCTCCAACACTCCTCTGCTCCGCCCACAACACTCTTGCTGGGGCCAGGCTTTTTTATCAGCTGGCCCCTGATTGGTATCAGGTGCCTCTAATTTGCCTGAACCACACACTGCTCAGTTTGTAGGGAACAAAGCCAGGATCATTCTGGGGCTTATATATCTGCCCTCAGTGACTCTCCTGCTTCCCTCTGGCCCTGGTGTCTCACACTTCATTGAACTATTTGATAATCCTGTTTCTTTTAGGTCAAGCAGGTATTGCAGAATATTTGGGATGGCTGCATCTAAGGAGGTTATTCCATGTTTTTTGCACCTGTTTGAGATTCTTGACCATTTTTGCAGGAAAGTGCATTTCGTGGTTGGTTTTCTGCTGTTAATCAATACGTACTGAACAGTGTCCAAACAGTCTAATTCCTCTTGTGTGAACCACGAAGGAGCCACATTGCTAGATATAGTTTTTGTAGGTCTTGCTGGAACGTTCTGCCCTCATTCTGAGAGAGCAGATCGTGTGTGAGTGGAAGGTGTATAGGTGGTTGGATGGATATTTGGTTCAGCAAGGTGAACCAAGGATGTCTCGGCCTCTGGGGCTATCATTATTACTGTTGTTGCCTCGCGATTTATCTTGATTGGGGTTTTCTGGATGAGGGGAATAGGTGGGAATGCATAAAGTAGGCCTCTCAATCACGATTGGAGGAAGGCATCTCCTAAGGGATTCTTTCCCTATTCCTGCACGGGAATAGAAGTGTGGACATTTGCGATTTTGATATGTCGTGAAAAGGTTTATTTGTGGATATCTCCATTGTTGCCATATGGCCCTCAGGACTGTTGTGTTTAATTCCCATTCGTGATCCTTTGAAAAAATCCTGCTGAGGGTATCGGCCATCGTATTGTGGATACCTGGTAGGTAGGATGCTGAGATCATGATCTTGTGAGCTATACACCACTTTTATAGTTTCATGGCCTCTACACAGAGGGAGGGTGATTTTGCTCCTTCCCTGTCTGTTTATATAGAACATATATGAGATGATGTCGGTCATGATTCTTACATGTTCGTTCTTGATTAGAGGCTGGAAGTATCGGCAGGCATTGCGAACAGCGTGGAGCTCTGATATGTTTATGTGGAGACTGCATTCTGGTAATGTCCACTTCCCTTGCACTGTATGGCTCTCTAGGCATGTTCTCCATCCTGTTACAGATGTGTCCGTAGACATTACCTTGGTTGGTGTCATTTCGTGAAAAGGTACCCCTGTTAGCAAGTTTCAAGAAACCCTCCACCAATGTAATGAGTTTTTTATATTTACCGGCAGAGTCAGTGTCTTGTGTATTGGGTGTTTGTGCGGTTTGTACATCTGAGAAAGCCATAGTTGTAAGGGCCTCATGTGCAGGTGTCATCCTTCACCACGGATGTAGTTGCGGCCCTGTGTCCGAGGAGTTGTAGACATGTCAGTGCGTTCACCGATGGGGATACGCATGCTGTGGCTATGATGTTGTCGATTGTCTCGTATCTGTTTCCGGGTACCAGAGCTCTTGCTCTTGGTGAATCTAGTTTTGCTCCTATGCATTCTATGGTCTGTGTTAGTTTTGTGGTTGATTTCTGACAATTTATGAGAAGGCCTAATTTTTTAAATAATTTTACTACGAAGTGCAGATTTTTAGAGCCCTGCGCAGCTACAAACGTGTGGATCCATATCCGATCCGTATCTGCAAGAAATGGTCTGCAGATATCGGCGCTGTATCTGCAGATGCGGATATAATGCGGATATCCACGGGTATCTGCGTAGTTGCAGGGCTCTAGCCCCGTACAGATAAAAATATGTGGATCCATATCTGATCGGCATCTGCAAGAAATGGTCTGCGGATATCCGCATTGTATCTGCGGTTGCAGATATCTGCGGATATAATGTGGATATCCATGGATTTATAGGGCTCTACAGATTTTCTATGGTCTAAATAGCAGTTTCGCCTTTAGCAGACAGTCTTCCAGGTATGGAGAAATAGTGGGGTTTTGTTTTCACCAGAGCTGTGACTACTGAGAGCACCTTTGAGGAAACCCTCGGAGCAGTTGAGAGACCAAAAGGTAAGACCATGTACTGGTAATGGTCGTTTCTGACCTTAATTTGTAAAAATCTTCGGTGGGATGTATTGTTATATGGAAATATGCCTCCTGCAGGTCGAGGGACATAAAACCAATCATTGCGTTCCAAAGCGGGAATGATTGTTGTTAGTGTTGTCATTCTGAACCTCTCACGTTTTACAAACTTGTTTAGCCTTCTTAGGTTGAGGATCGGCCTCTATCCTCCTGATTTTTTTCTGATCAGAAAGTAGGGGGAGTAAAAACCCTTCCCCCTGCCCCATGCTGGTGTAGTACCCCTTCTATTGCACCCACCTGTAGTAGGCATTGCACCTCCAGTTGTAACAACTGTTCATGAGTTGTGCCCCTGTAGAGGGACAGAGAAGGGAAGGTGGATTTTGTTCTTGATGTGAATGGGATGGTGTACCCAGTGTTTATGATTTCTAGTACTCATCTGTCTGTGGTGATTCTGGACCATTGAGGATAGAAGGCTTTCAGTCTTTGTTGGAAATTCACAACCCTGCTCTGTAACCTCTACGTTGTCTTTCATACCCTCGACCAATGTCTCAAAATTGAGGCTTGGGAGGGGGGTTTGGGGACAATGTAAACTGGCTGTTATTCTGTCTGTGTCTTTGGGCGCATTGTCTTCCTCTTATTGGATCCTGTCATCTGTAATTTTGTCTATACGTGTGCTGACATTGGTACCTTGGGGTGAATGGGTGGAATTTGGATGTACGTCTCTTCAAGTTGGTAGAATAGATGCCAAAGGTTCTAAGAGTGGCTCTGTCGTCTTTCAATGTGTGCATTGTTTCATCTGTTTTGTCATAAAACAATTTCTTTTTGTCAAAAAGGAGATCCTCTATTGTGGCTTGTAGTTGATGTGGAAGAGCAGCGGAATTACCGCTCCTGTGGCCATGGTTCTTGCTGCAGCATCAGCCATGTCCAAGGCAGCCTGCAATGCCATATGAGAGATTAACTGACCCTCTCTAATGACTGCATGAAATTGATGTTTCATTGTTTCTGGAATTATTTCAATTAAAATCAGCTAATTTAAAATAATGTGTGATTGTAATTCGCTAATAGGGCCGAGTAGTTTGCTATACGCATTTGGAGGGACAACGAGGTGTACACCCTTTTCCCTAATACGTTCATTTTCTTATCCTCTCTGTCATGAGGTGCACTCTTGTTGTATTGTTCTTTGCCTCTTTGGTTGGCTGCCACCAGTACCAATGAGTTTGGGACTAGATGAAAGAACAGATATTCTGAATTCTTTGCTAGAACATAATATCTCCTAGCCACTCTCCTGTTTGTTGGTGGAATGGAAGCTGAGGTCTGTCAAACTGTTTCTGCTGGTTCCAGGAGCGCGGTGTCCATGGGTAGAGCTACCCTTGGTGATGATTTTGTTTGCATAATATTCAACAGTGTGTCTTGTGATTCATTTACCTACTGTATAGGAATCTCCATTGAATCTGCTACTCTTTTGAAAAGCTCTTGAAATTGCTAGGCTTCATCTACAGATGATGTCGATGTAGATGGGATAATGTCCTCTTGAGGCAGGGAGAGTGTGTGAGCTGTCTCCTGTGCCTCCCCTTCCTCCTGAGAGTGAGATTCAGGTGATGAGGGGGGGGTCTGTCGTCAGGTCCCTTGAGAGCTCTGTTTGAATGTTGTTTGCTTCTTCCCCAATATGAAGATCCAGTCTGCCATCTCTGCCAATGATAGGGTTAGGTTGGTGTGGGACCATACCACCCCCTTTCAAACCAGGGATAAGGTGATAAGTCGTGAAAGTATCTCCTATGATTATGCCTGTAATAAGGCTGGGGGTAGGAGTGATTCCTGTACATCTCCTCCTCTCCTCCCTCCTCACTTGAATAATACGGAGGGGATCTGTCCCCATAATCAACAAACTGAACTGGGGACCCCTCGATGTGTTGTCTGTTGCACTTTGGGGAAGGGGGTTTGTCTTCCCTGGAGCAATCAATATGTTTCTTCTCAGATCGCTTGCATGGTACCAAGGGTTTATCTGCTGCATTGCCCTGTGTTGTGTCAGTGCTGCAAGGCGGTTCCGATATCAGCTCCTTTTCCATGGACACCGATCCCCTAGAAAGTTGCTGCGGCACCATTGTTTGCGCTGCCAGAAGGTCCCTCGCCGGTGCCGCTGGTCTCAGAGGCTTATTTGGTGCTGCTTCAATAAGCGGCACCAAAGCTGGGGCTGCCCTTTGATCTTTGGCGGTTTTAGCCGTTTGTTCTGGTCTGCTCAGTGTGCTGGCAGTTGTCTTTTTAACTTGTCCGCCGCCTCTGGTGCCTGAGGAGCCTGAAGCCTCTTTGGCATGTATTTTGAGTGATGACAGAGAGAGCTGCCTTTTTCTTTTAGCTTCTTGCTGTGGTGAGCTTAATTGCCTCTTAGTGAGGGTTTGGGAAGGCTGATTGTCCCCGTCCTGACTCAGATGATGGTTGGAGGGATTTCTCCATGAGCAGTATCTTGAGCCTAAGATCCCTGTCCTTTTGGCTCTGGTGCTCAAATTTCTACAGTGGGAGCACTTTTCTGAAATGTGTCCCTCACCCAAACACCTTATACACACAGAATATCCATCTGAAGCCAGTAAGGCGTCCCACACTTTTCACATTTTTTAAAGCCGGGCGAACCCGACATCTTTAACTGTTTACTAAGTATCTGAATATCAAAAGGGTCAACTAGAGACCAAGTAACAAAGAATCCTAACACCTAATTAACTTGTTAATAATTAACAAAAAGAAAGTAATAACTGCTACTTAAACTAAGGGGCTGTTAGAAAAAAAACTGCCACTCCATGTCTGAGTTCATCTCACTCATATATATATATATATATATATATGTTAGAGAAAAAAGGGGTGAGGAAAAATAACCAGAGTGGACAAGAAAAAATTCTTCCCTCTATACTTGGAACTGAAGGGCTAGATTGTTTGAAGTAATCTGCTCTGAGGAAAGCTAATCTTCCGTTGTGTGACTAACGACGGTAGAGAAGGGAATGAATGGGCGGTTGGAGCCACACGCACTCTAAAATAGCACTCAGGAACGCTGCGCGACAACCGTCTCGAGCATGCAGCTCCAACTACCACTGCTTGAAAGATCTCCGTTAGGTGACTTGGCGCACACCAACGCACCTCAAGTGGAGCGCCCACGGGGACTGCTCTCGAAGGAGAAGCAAAATTATCTATTGTATAGAGTAAAAAACCTTTAGTTCCTATTAAAACCTAAATTGACAATTGAAGCCGCATATGAATTGCAATTCAGGAGTTTCTCTTTGAAGCTTTGATTTGTAATCCATGTGCCTAAGAATGGCTGTTAACAGATCATTAATGGAGTGATCAGGAAGATTGAAATGTTCCCCTATTGGTTTTTTAATGTTATTTCTGATGTCAAATTTGTATCCATTTTTTCTTTTACACAAAGACTGTTCTGATAGTCCAATGTATAAGGCGGAGGGGCATTTCTGGCACAATAGATCACATTGGTGGATGTGCAGGTGAATGAGCCCTTGATGGAGTAGCTGGCTTGATTAGATCCTATGATGGTGACTTTTGTGCAAAGTTGGCAACGGGTACAAGGGTATGTGCCAGCTTTGATGTTTCTGTTGTTAGGTCTGTAGTTGCTGATGAATATCTGCTTATGGTTAGGGGGCTGTCTGTAAGCAAGGAGAGGTCTGTCTCCCAAAGTTGAGAGAGAGAGATCGTCTTGTAGAATAGGCTGTAGATTCTTGATGATGTGCTACAGAGGTTTGACTTGGGGGTTGTAAGTGATGACCAGGGGTGTTCTGTTCTTTTCTTTCTTGGACTTCTCCTCTAGTAGATGACTTCTGGGAACTCATCTGGCTTTGTCAATCTGTTTCTTCACTTCCCCGGGTGGGTATGTAGTTTTAAGAATGCTTGATAGAGATCCTGAAGGTGTCTGTCTCTGTCTGAGGGATCAGAGCAAATGCGGGTATATCTTAGGGCTTGACTGTAGACAATGCATCATGTGGTGTGTCCTGGATGGAAGCTCGAGGGATGTAGCGGTCTGTAGGTTTTTGGTACAGGGTGGTGTTTGTGTCCATCCCTAATTTGTACTTAGTGTCCAGAAAATGGATCTCCTTTGTGGAGTGTTCCAGGCTAAGGTTAATAGTGGAGTGGAAATAGTTGAAATCTCTGTGGAAATCTTCAAGGCATCCTTATTGTGGGTCCAGATGATGAAGATGTCATCAGTGCAGCGTAAGTAGAGGAGTGGTACTGGGGGCTGAGAGTGGAGGAAGTGTTGTTCTAAATCACCCATAAAAATGATAGCATATTGTGGGGCCATGCGCGTTCCCATAACAGTGATGCTGATTTGAAGATATAAATTAGATTAAAACAGTGGAGAGTACAACCATTTCAGGTTTGAAGATAAAAACTGCATTAATTTGCTGTAACAGACTGACCTGATCCTATGATTTTACACTTTCCTGCATTTATTTTCCTCCCATTCATTTTTGGTTCTCCATCTTCAACAGTCTGACAAAGTGGGATTTTCTCCCACGAATGTTCATGCAATAAATATATTTGTTAGTCTTTAAAAGTGCCACTAGGCTCCTTGTTAGATTCTATAGAAATTGTTGTTTTTAGAACAGTCCCCATAAGGAAGAGGTCTAAATATAGGGGGAAAATATGTACCTCCCACTCCACATCCTGAGATACATTGCCAATTTTACTATTATTTGGGATGAGGAAGTCAAATTTAATATAAGGATCATGAAACAGATATGAAAAGGTCCCAACCACAGATCTTAGAAACATACAAATGCCAGCATGCCCCTGCAAGCACACTACTACAGACAGAATGAAGGAAAAGCATTGTGAAATAAGCTTTTCTGGTATGTAGTTATAGAAAAACCCATGAGGTAATGCTGAGATCTAGAAAATCTGGCATTTGAGGAATGTTAAAACAAACACTGGAGGCCACAAACATGTTTTGTAACTCTAGTACCCACTTCTTGACCCACTATTCTGATAGCAAGAATAAAGTCTTTAATTCACTGTCCAATTCTAAGCTTCCATTCCTTCATCTCAGTGAATGTCTTTTTCCCTTTTCTATATATCATGATGCACGTGCCACAGATGACAACATAGGGAAAAAAATGAAGGAAATGTTTGTTGATTTGGGTTTTTGTTTTTTAAAGGTAATCATCATACAACCCTTAGAATCATCTTACACAAAAACAGATGTTCTGCCCCTGAGAAAAACAAATTTCACTTTATACACACCTTTAAACACCATTGTTTCACATAAAAAGGTACATGTTCCTGATCTGCAAGCAAACTATAGACACATGAGCAAAAATGTATGGATCTGGTACCCACTGTAATCCTGAAACACTTGGTCTCAGAACTGACACACATTAAACGACACACTTTTTTTATTTTGATTTTTGTGTGGCTTGCTCTTTTTTATATTTTCTTTTGCTGGTGTGAATGGAAGATTGCTTTGCCTGAAAACTTATGGGACAGGTGAACTGGGTGGTGGACAACTGGACAAATAGGTTTGAAGTCCCCTTAAGGAAAACTCTGCAGGGGAAACTAGCTTCAGAGGTGTCTGATGACACATTTCTCTTAGGTTCATTTGGCAAACCCCAAAAGGTGGAATAAGTGTCTCGTATTCCTTCTGCTCAGGTTTTTGGTTGGGTAATTCTGGATTTATTGTGAATAAAGCTTACACCCTTCATGAGTTCTTCAGAAAATCAACTGAGTTTGACATACATTACTGAGAATTAGCTGAATGACAATACATGCCCTGGCTTTAACATTAATTTTTTCTGCGGGATTTCTGACAGCTTAACCTCATTAGAAATGAAGTGAGGGGGAAATATTCATGCTGCATACAATATATAAACTGTGCACAGACTTTTTTTAATATCTGGAGGTTATTTTTGTACTTGTGGGACAAGAACCAAAATTATGATTCTTGTCTACAGACTGTCAGATTATACAGGGGATCTAACTTGTGAATTCTCTGAATTAACATGAGTGCTACCATTGGAGTTTTCTTGATTATTACCCTTACAGCTATACCTGTCTCCACAATCTGAAATGAACTGCTGTGTCTCCTTCTGGAAGCAATGGATTTATGGGTTTTATTCAGCAAGTCAGAAAGAGTTTCTTAATGTTGAGGGCGGTGAGGAGGCCAAACACTCAGGTCACCCCAGTTTTGCTGAAATACAACAGAAATTATTTTGCATTTACACTGTGGTAGCATGTAGAGGCTTCAACCAGCTTGGACCTTATTATGCAAAGCCTGCACAAACATACATAAAGAACCAGCCTCCCCCTCAGAGCTTACAACATGAGAGACCAGACATAACAGGTTGATGAGACAAACAAGGGGCCACATGTGGATGAGACAGACAGTAATAAAACAGAAAGGACAATTGGGGCTCAGGCCATTTTAATCTGCAAAGAGAAAATTAAATGAATCTCAAGGTTCTATTTTACCAATATCCTTCTTGTTCAATTAACATCACATGAAAAAAAAGGCTTGACATATCTTATTATAGGAAGTGACAGAGTCTGGAGTTCCAGTAAAATAGTATTAAATGACTCTTGGATGTGAATCAACCTTCTTTCAGTGTGTTTATTTAGTTTCATTCCAAAGCTAAGATCCATTGCAATTCTGAAAGAGGAGGAACTAAAAACCTACAATGGAACATCAATACAGAAATACTGAGTCCATGAAGAGCTTAAAGCTGAGTTGTTTAAAACTCAATTGTTTTTTATTCCAAATCTGAAAAAATGTATTTCAGTAGGCCAAGAAACAGACTCCTAGCTGTGGTGATGTCTGTGCAGGGAGTTAATCTTAAGCTTTTTGATGTGTGTCAGGTAACAAGTAAAACAAAGGGAGTGCTGTGGCACTTTTAAAGACTAACAAATTTATTTATCACATGAGCTTTCATGGGAGAACATTTCCCTGCATTGAATTTCCTCCCATTCTGTAAATTCCCCATCTTCAAAAAAGAGTCTGATGAAGTGGGATTTTCTCCCACGAAGCCCATGTGATAAATAAATTTGTTAGTCTTTAAAAAAGTGCCACAGGACTGCTCGTTTGTTTTGCTGACGTAGACTAACACAGCTACTCCTTTGGAACTAGGTAACCAGCAGTCTGTGAGTCATACCAACAGCATGCACATAGAATAACTATTCTGTTTTACATATGGATTATATGAACACATGACATCAGTTTACTGCAAACTGAAGACAAGCATTCTCAGGGTGTATTCTATGGTCCAATGCTTCATGGAGGAAGGATATGTATTATGGGGTTGTTTTAAATGTGAATTGTGGTTTCCATTTTTTCTTTTAAATCGCATGCTTCTGCTGACTTTACTCCATACTTCCCCTGCCCGGTTGCAGAATTTATCAATAAAAAGATGCATCTCCATGGAGTGATTAATCCTGTGGCAAGTTTACAGACAAATTCAGGGTGGTCTGCAAAGGTCCACAATGCCAGGATCTTTTGGAATTCTTTCAGTTCTATTTAAATGAATGAAGAAAAGACTGTTTCTCCCCAGGACCACTGTAGATATTAATGGTATGAAGGTTGATTCAGTTATTCTGGGAGACTTCACTTCCTCTGATGCCCTGGTTAATGAAGCTATATGTTGGCCACTTGGACAAAGGAAGCAACACTAACGATCATCTGAGTAGCTGCAGAACAGATGTGTGTGGTTGGCCACTTGAGATTGTGATACACATGAAACATGTTGGAAGCCTCAGAAAAACGCATTTTCATCATTAAAAATGAAAATGGCGTTCTGCACAATATTTCTCAGAACAAGAAAGAAAGCATTAACAATGGGTGAGAGATTGAAATTCAGAGACTTACTTGACAATTTAATCAGGCAGTAAGTTACCCAAAGAAAATGCTAATACCTGCAAAAATATTGTCAAGGATATCTATTGTTCATATTTTGAGTCTTATGCCTGAATATTTGCAGTTGTCAGCCCATGGAGGAGCGTAATGTATCTATCCCAACATAAGCATTGAGGTTCTGTGTATGGATGTACTTCTGTAAAATCCTATGGATTATTTTAACTTTGTTTAAATGATTTACTGAGTTGACAGCAACAATGATTCATAATGAAGAGATTATAAACAATTATTATGAAAGAACAATAAAGTCAAAGTTTTAATTGAACAATGGAAAAATGTTTCCGTATCTGAAAATACGTTTAAACAATTTACTACCTAATCAACTATAAACAAGTCTTTTACTAAAGCCATAGTGGAATACAAAAGGTGCAAACGTAACAAGATGGGTGGTGTAGGGAAAGGCTTAACGTCCCAGGCAACTATACACCTTTCCTCTGTCTCTCCCGATCTGAGTGGGCGCTGGGGCAAAGTCCTGCAGCTCAAAATTGATGCAGTGCTCAAAAGTGCTGGGCTCCCAGGAAGACTGGTTCAAAGAGGGAATAGTCACTGGTAACTAACTAGAGGAGTTACTGCTGGTCCCAGTAGCTAGTATTATCCAATGGCTGAAAGGATATGGCTAAATTCCAAATTACAGGCCTGCAGAGTCTGCTGACTGAGTAGAAGCATGTTTTTGAGCAGAGCATTCTGGCTCAGGATAATGTCCGTAAATTACCTCTACATCTCCCCTCTCCTTTTCCATGCTCTTCTTGGCCAGCCTGATAAAGTTATTGGCCACTCCCGTGCTGTCCCTAACCACTAAGACATTTTCCTTTTTACTGCCATAGTCTGAGAGCCACATTTCTTTCTCCCTCTGGGTCATCATATATTGCCTTCTTAACCAATCTGATTTTGATCTGAGAGTCTGCCATGAGTTTTGAAAACATCTAATCCCAGGTCTTCCTTTTTCACCCCCTATGGTTGGCTAGTATACAGAGGCCCCATACCTGATGGATGATGGAGGAGCTGTGAGAATATGGGGAAAGGTAATTTATTGTTCATATTCCAGACAGGCAAATATACACATTTTTTTAAATGATGCGACTTTACCTCACAGACTTTTCCCAGTCTTGGGGGGAGCCTCAGAGCTCCTAAGTGGTCCAACTGTGAGGACAGTGCTAAGTGCATTGGGATGTCTGTTTTCTGTATGTGCTGTACAGAAGGTTGCAGGGTTGAGGTCGGCTGGAATTATGTTCCCACTTTGGTTTTGCAGTATTCTTGGTACCTTTGCCATTTATACCCATACAATCCAATTTCCTTTCCTGTAATCACCATCTCAAACTGTTGAATTTCACAGAAATAAATGCTATTGTTATACAAAACTGCACTGGAAGGAGACAGAAGACAGAGACTGCAGCTCCACTATCGAGGAGGCTGCTATTTTGAGATGGCAAAAAAGAGGGATTTTCCTGGTCAAGAAGATATGAGAAAAGGGGAAAAATATGCATATGAGCAAATGCCCTCATGTCACAGTTCTGAAAACTGTCAGTAACCATGTCTTTAGTATGCCACAGAGGGCAACTGTCCACACAGAGCAGCTGCCATTTTTTAAACAAGTATAAAAGGAACCAACCAATAGCATGGACAAAGGGAGGAAAAGAGAGAAGTGAGAGCTGGATACTTGGATGGGCTCCTAGGTCACATCCGCTTACAACAGCTTTGGCCACAAGAAGCCAGAATGTCAGCAGAGCATGATGACAATTAATTGTAAAGATAGGAACATACATGCCTAAGTTCCCTCCAGGAAATCTGACTCTTCACTCCTGGAAATGGGTTTCATCTGATGCAGGACAAGAACTGGGATCTATTGCAGCAGAGCAAGGCTGAGGCTGATTTTCCAGCTGCCTAGAGTCAGAATACTGACTTCTCTTTGATCCCAAGGGATACTTCCCTCCACCAATCATCTGATAGGTCTTGCCAATCAACCTCAATGAAATGGAGTGTGCAAGTGGAAGATTCCAAATGGTGTCTGGGATGGGTTGCACTTTAATATAGTGTCATAGCCCGTCAATTCATTGTAAAATGACTGGTCACATGTCCCATGCCAAATTATCTCCTTTTGTCTCTTTCGTCAATGTACTTTCTCCTGAGCTGTTTGCTTTTTATCTGGTACTATTCAGTGGTCCAGTCGTAACCCTTAATGGACATCTGCTTTGTAATGTAAAGAAAAGATCTTTATTCCTGTGGCTGTCCACAAAAGTTTCCTGAACTGACACTTCTCCCCATTTGGAAACAAAAGGTTAGTTCACTGCACAGCCCCAAGCAGCTGCGAGAGACATCTTGTGGGGTTTCTGGTGTGTTATCGTGGTTTTATCTTAAGAATGCTGTTACAGTGGGATCCAGGAGCAAATGGAAAAAACCTGGATCTGTGGCAGTTTTTAAAGGAAGAGGCATCATCTAGGTCAGTAAAGGTCAAGCTGCAAATCACTACTGGAGAGCCATTGGAGCATGTAAAAACCGATGCTAAGCAACAGAATCTTCATGAATAAACTAACCTTATTAAATTAGAAATGAACTTTCTGCACTTTGCAAAAAGATTCCAGAGTTCATGATAAATGAGGAGATGCCACAGTACACCTGTGTGTAGACAAACATTTTAACCAGATTAACTTAATTTGATCTGGTTTAAAAAGAAAACAACATATTGACAAGCCTTTAGTATCATCTACCATGGAATCCCTGAAACAAAAAGTACACTCTTGAAGGTTTCTCCTGGCATTCGTAACACCTACATATAAACTGTAGTATGTATACAGCCTTATGTCAGTATAAATTATGTTGCTCTGGGGTGTGAATAAGCTACCAAAAAAAGAGATACAGAGCCAGGCTCCAATCCTGCAAAAAGACACATCCATAAATCTACTCAGGTGCATGGTCCTACTGACTCCAACGGCAATGCTAACCTGTCTATACTTACAGATACACCTAAGAGTTAGCAGGATCAAGGCCTGTTTGTTTTTGCACAATACCTGAATCACATCACCTTTTCCTTTCCATTCAACTTTGCCATTATAAATTAAAGTAGCTCATATGGTTTTATATTTTGCAGGTGGGTACTTTATGAACTGAAAACTCTGAGTATATTCAATTGTTTATTTTGATTCTGAGCAATATGATATGTGTACACAAGTCACATTGTGAACTTTTTCATACATACATTCCTGACAACTTACTTAATGTGAAGTTGAGATGTATAAATGATAAACTCATTGAAAGCGTCTGTAAATATAGGTATGGGTTGGGGATGGGGAGGAAGAGGTGAGTGAGTGGGGGGGAAGAGAGAGGGAGAGTATTTTTACATATTAATAAGATTAACCAATGATACAAACTTTGGCCCTAATTCTGCAAGCATTTACACACACATAAGAAGTGCTACTGAGGCTCAGGTAAACTACATGTGTGCACAAAGTTGCGTATGTGCACAAGGGTTTGCAAGATGCAGACTTATAATGGTAACAAAATATTTAGAAATACTACAAAAAATTGTTATTTCCATGTTTTAAAATAAATACTGTTCTCATGCAGTTTATTTAAGGGTTATTTCAGCCTGTGGAAGATCCTTGGCAACTTTTCTCTTGGGGGTGAAGGGGAGGATGATTCAAATATTGCTTCTTCTTTTTTTAATAAAGAAAAAAAACTTTGAAAATTTTAAAACTTGGGGGCGGACGGGACACAAAACCAAAATCTTTGCACCTAGTAGACTAGAAAGAAAATACATTGTATGCTCTGGATAGCCTGTTATTTAGCTCTTTAAACGGCTTATAGTTAATCTTATTTCTGCAACACTCAACATTTTACGCACTTCAGCTCTTAACTAGATGAAGTGTACTGCAATTGTTTCTACAACTACCTCAGCCAAAGGAGTTCATAAGTAAAATTTTAGATATTAGACTTTGTCATGTAAAATTTTTAGAAGTTGCAGAAGACCACAGAAGCAAGGAAAAAACCCCAATGTTTAGCTCATACAGGGTATTATTTGTAAAAGTAACTAGTGAATTTGGGAGCCTCAACTACTGAGATATCACAAAGAGGCCTTTCAAAAGGCTGAACACCTCATCCTCTGAAAATCTGATTCCTGTAAGGTTTCTCCATTTGGCAGAAAGCAACCCTTTCATTCTCAATGCAAAATGTACTAAGATTAAGTTCTCCCCCTCCTCCCCCCAACAGCATTTCTCCCACTTCAGTGAAGTATTAATAGCAAAGCACACACAGTTAAAGCACAGAGTTCACTGTGGGGATTGGAAAAAATAAAGAAAGGTTTTTATCACCACAAGCATAATCTCCGCAGTTATGCAGGTCATCTCTAATAAAACTTTGACTCTCCTCTTTCCGATGCATAAATCTCCTGTTTCTAACAGTATAGGACAGGGTTATGTTAGTTTTTAACATTGAAACAATTAATTACATAATAGCTGTCTAGTGCTGGACTTCTATTTTGCATGTCCAAGTCTTCAGCAGGTGCAATTTGAGGTCTGAATTTCATATATAGTGGAGAAGAAAACACTTTTCAAGTAAATCTGATTTTTTAAAATGATGAGACTTAGAAGCTGCTCAGAAGGTGCAGAATGCTAAAATAAATTCTGAGGACAGGGCTGGATTAAGGCAATGGTTCTACATTGCCAGGGGCTCTAAATTCAGGAGTGATCTAGTCATATTACAATACCAAGCTTTCATTTTAAAAAGCTTCTAACAGCATGTCTCCACTACAAAGTTACCTCATATTAAGTTGACATAGAGCCACTGCAGTAATTACTGCTATTTTTCATGTTCACACTATTCTCTGTCTGTCAGTGGCGCACATCCTCACCAGGAGTGCTTGCACCGACTTTAGAGGGGCAATGTGAGGGGGTGTCATCTGGATTCTCAGCTTCCCACTTGAAGCCCAACTGCTCCCCATGCTGTCAGTCCCCAGCAGCCAGGCTCCAGCTGGTTAGCTTCATGGGGAGCAGGGAATAAAGAGGGGTGGTAGCTGATGTAAGTAGAGAAACACCCAAACCATCACAGCTGAAAAGAAAAGCTAGACTCCCATGAGCCAAGAAACGGAGGCAGTGATGTCTGAGGGTTAGTCTGCACTCCAGAATTAGAGCAACGTAAGGCATCTTATACAGATCTAATTACGTCGGTGTACAAACTACAGCCTTGTTCCAGTCAACGTCCAGCCAACAGCTTGACACATAAAAGGGGTAGAGAGATGCACGTTGGATGCCACCCGTCCTCTCTGAGATAGGGAAATTCTGCAGCTTTCAAATGGAGGGAGCCCCTACTCCTATACCTGAAGAGGAAAAAAGTGCAAAACATGCTTCCCCTGCTTCTCTGGGAGTGGAGGGGGAATAATGGTGTACCTACAGCCTGGGATTGCCTGAGGTCTGACCATGAAATTCGACAGCAATCGATGGGAGTTACATAAGCCACACAGAGTAACTTGCGTAACTTCCATTGACTTCATAACTCCTTTTCTATGTAGCAACTTCACTGCACTGTGTCCACAGGAAATGCATTCTCATCAATGTAGCACTACGCCAGTTGAGGGAGTGGTCTTAATACATTGACTTCCAGCAACTTTGGGGTTTGACTGAGCACATCTTTACTGCTGCTTAATCAAATGCAGTGCTGCCAGCAATATAGCCGTAGCCCTAAATCTCATTTGGTGTGGGAGATGGATTAGTAAAAAGGGAGCATGTGAAGCAGTTAAAAATGCACAAAAAAGAATTTATCAGATGGCTTTATGATTTAACAGTTGTTTCTGAAATTTATCTCATACATAACCACTTCCACATGCATATTTATTATATACAGACAAACATATGAGGTTAAACGAACTGCAAAAATAAAACAGGAACTGTCCTCATGAAAAGGCATCATTTTAACCTCTATTTCCAAAGGTTCTTTGCACACTTCAACTGTAATGTAGAAAAGCTTTAAATGTTTGGGTGTTTCTCCCAATGTATTTATTTAAAACTTCTTAACTATACATTGTTTCCATTTTTTATAACTGAGAAAGGGGGCATTTTCTCAGAAATCAAATAAACTTGTCTATCACAGAGCTATCTTTAAAAATTTGTTCATAAAGAAGGCCTAGCTCAATGAATTCAGTTAGAACTGCTACTAAATCTTCTTTCTTCTGTCTACAATATCACAGTAGCAATTTTCCTAGTGTCGTAATGCATTTATGCATTGCCTTTTAAGGCCTTTATTAAACAATGGTATCACCTAGATTATTGAACTTGTCTAGAAACATCTGCATTTTTGTACTTGCACACACTTGAATTGCAAATTACAAGTCCATGACTATATTACAGTTACACCCACTCTTTTTTCCTATAGTGCACATGTACCCCTGCACTCAGATTAAATTTAGCGTAAGCACCTATTTCTACGACTGTCGCATTATGTGAATTCTCATTCATTTCTCAAGTATTAGTCATGCAGATGCCACACAATTTAGCCGATATAGCACAAAGACAAAAATGAGTACTCAGCAAAACATACGGTATCAAAGCCTCCTTCTTTGATCCCTAATATGTCTACTATATAAAAATATCCACTTTACATTTTAGCAGACATTTGTATTGCTCATTCCTCAAGAGTCTTCATGGACCTTTTTCATGTGTTCTTTGGGCCCAGAAAGCATATAATGTTTACTGTAAAGATAGACATAAATTCTTCTCTTGACTCAAACCCTTTCAACTTCAACAAGTTTCTACAAAGTGTAAGTTCTGGTTGAATTTGATCCAATATGTGTATTATATAAATCTACTAAATGTACATTAAACAACACCAATGTATAGATAAAATTAAAAACAAATTTAAATAAACTTTCCAATCGCATTTATATATAGCTCAAAGCCATAATTACACTGTATAATGTCCAAACCCTTTTCTAGCACAGATTGGTAAAATAGTTTAAACAAGGAACATACTCAGGGTGGTGACAAAGCTTCAATATAGATGGATTAGGAGATGGACAATGAATAGTTGCAAATGAAGACAATGGTAAACAAACAAATGTATGTCAATTAGTAAAATTATGACTGCAGAAAAGCTAAAAATGAGAGTTGAATTAGGGTCAACAACTTTCCTACGAGTAGTTCCCCAAATTATCTTAAGGAGTAGTTTCCTTTGCTCAGTCAAACATAAACCTATTACACACAATTCTTTACACATTGGTGCATCATTTAAAACTAGACTGGGAAAGGCAAAAGGAAAGATATGAGTAGTAACACAAGATGACCTGACAGCTATTTTCAATCTCAAAGTATGAGAACCCCCTTATGAAACAGGCATAGGTCTTTCCCGTCTTTAAATTTGTTACACTGTTTCATAATATACCAAAACCAGGAATGGCCAATACCAGTTAAGTCAGGTTGCTCATTCCCTGCCAAAGCACAATTATTCACTGCTTTATATGTATATGTATATGTATATGTATATGTATATGTATATGTATATGTATATATATGGCAAGTTATTTAGATATTCTATAAAACATTCAACTTCAAGCTTAACTCAGATCTCCACACTTTTTTTTTTATAGAAAGAATTACATCTAGTTTCTGCAGGAAATCCACTTCTGATTGCTTTTATTGGTATTACTTTGTATATACCACTTGTATTTGGTTCAGTTCAATCAGTGTCAATCATCAGCATATGAAAGACAACATACATAATCAACGTGGCCAGGGACCCTATTTTAACTGTCCATGTGTACTACAATGTTTTAATATCATCGAGAAAAATGTTAATCTTTATTTTATGTACAAAATAAAGTACTAAGATAAGGGAAACATTACGGACAGGAGGGGAAATATGGGTATAATTCTTTCCCATCTAACAAACAGTCTAATCCATACTATGCACTAATGATAAAATATACATAAAACTAAGTTCTCTCTTTTCCTGTCTATAGTCCTATCCATTTATCAATTCTCTCATCACAGAAGCTGGCATTGTGATATAATGTTCTGCTGTGTAGTTACTGGTGGTTTCTTCCAAGATCAGTGCTGTCCTCAAGATAGCTACCAGAAGATGTTCATAAACAACATAATCTTATCCTTTCCTTGTCAGTGTTGCTTCTTCACTGCTGCTGTGTTCCACTAGCTCAAAAACTGCAAAAACAGTATTGGTTCCAAACCTGAGTTTCCTGGATGATATACCAAAGACGTCACCTTCACGATAGCTCTTAGTCTAACTTTTCAATCTTAATGAGTTTCACATTTTTAATTTACCAAGTCTGGATGGCAATCAGAATTCAACTGATCTTTAAAACTTTTTAAACACTTGTCCTTAATTCAACCTTTGCATAGCTGGTTTTCATAGTTTATTTTGGAAGTTCAGACTTTAAATGGTTTGGCTTAATGGATCGTTTGAAAAAAAGAACATTTTGTTCAACCAGAAAATAGGCGTTCCTCCAGAAAAATAACATTTGTACCATGAAAATATGAAAATATCTTCTTTATTATTGTGTACTTTAACTGAAATCTGTGTATTTCATAGATAATTCTAGCGTGCTTTTATATCAGCTCATTGATTGTAATGGTTTCACTAAAATTCATAATATCATTAGAAATCAGATAGCTATATTGTTGCATCTGAAGTATTTATTTATTTACCAGAAAGTAACCAAACGTGGTGTGATAAATAATACCCAAGTGTTGCAATCTCTAGTTCCTGAGACAAGACTAGATAAAGCCCTACAGTTCGGATTCAATAATGGAATAATCTGAGCTGGAAAGTTTGTCTATTCTCTCTCCTGGTACTGACGCAAGAGAGTGACTTAAGACAGGATGTTTAGGAATAATTAAAATATATCCAGTATGAGAAATTCTTTGCCATTTATTCAGACAACAAAAGTAAAATGAAAAAGATGACCCCTTCTTTGGTATAATCATTCTAATCTAAACTGATGAATGGACATTCAACATACTTGTTAAACCTTGTTAAGGAAGAAGAAACCGCAATCTTGTACTTAAAAGAGCATTGTAGAAATTCTGTGACCATTCTCAGCCTCAAAGACTCTTGACTCAAGACGCAAAATGGTTGTGTCTACATTTTTAACCAATGGCCACATTCATCCCAAATTTGTATTAAGCAGGAGAATGGCTTCGTGGTTCCAGTTCTTTATTGTTAATATCCTGTTTCCTTCAGTACTCTAACATTACATTACACTATGATAAACTTTTAACTTAAATGCCTAATTTCATCTGATGCTGCATTAGTAGAGTTATCAGCCTGTAATCCAACAATTTGCTTGGAACCTCCTCCCTTCAGTTGCTTTTGTGACTTCAGTGACTATGTAGAATCCCTTGTACGAAACCTCTGATGTGTTTTTGGATCAAAGTTATCATCCACCAATGTGCTCAGAATTCAAGATAAAGGTGAAGAGGGACATTGATAAGCATATTTACAAAGACTTATTTCAATAAGAAAATTGGCTGATTATTTTAACTTTTCTTCTTCACTTAGCTTTCAGACAGTCACTACTGTCCAGGCAAAGAAGTTCTTATTTCTTTAGACTTCAATTCAAAATCAAAAACCCAAAGTGTTTAGAATTTCCAAGCTATTAACAGGTTTGGGAAAACAAAATACTCTAGTACCACTCAACCTAAACTTCATTTACAGTATTTAAAGAATTAATAAAAATCTCATTTTTTTCAGTACCCTAACATTACCTTATACTATAATAAACTATTTTTAACTTAAATATCTAAGCTTGTATTTCAGTGCATCATACAATACTGATTAAGAAACTGGACTGCATTTCAGTTACTTGGTATTATTAAAAGTTACTCAAAGCAACAACTTAAATAGCCATGGCAGAAAAGCAGCATTTAAAAACAACAACAAAAACTAAAACATGTATTTTTCAAAACCATATGTCACTACAAAACATACCTATATCAGATAATTTCAAAAAATGCATTCTTGGTCACTTCTCACAAACAAAATGTATTTTTTCCAAAAGCAACACATATATTTTCTTCTTTTCAATGAGTAGGGGACAACTGGAAATAATATAAATCAAAATAACAGAGTAACAAAAGCAAAAAGTTATACTGTACTGCACTTACGCATGTCCAAGTGTATCATTTAACATTTAAAAAAGGCCACAGAATGGTTTTGCAACATTATTCTTGTACTTTGTGAATCTGTCACTAATATTAGCACTGATTCCTTCGTGTGGGACTCTCACTGGCCTATTATGTTAAAAAACTGATAAAAATAACTATACTCAGTTCGAAGAGGAGCGACTGTGCCAACCCAAGTTTATGTTTCTATTTTCTTTATTTATAAATACCACCAACTGACTTTTCCTTTCCTGACATTAGTGATATTTAAAAACAGAAACATACCTATTCCACATGGGTAAAGAACAGAAGCCAGTGCTATGTTCATTTATTTTTAATTAAGTAGAAAATTACATAGAAATCCTTCACTGTAAATAAAGCTCTTCCAGGAGAATTCTTTAAATATCAGTTAACCTTTCATCAAAAACTTATCACTCACATGTTGACAAGTTCCAGAGGAGTAGCCGTGTTAGTCTAGGTCAGCCAAACAAACAAGGAATCTTTTGGCACTTTTAAAGACTAACACATTTATATATCACATGAGCTTTCATGGGAGAAAATCCCACTTCGTCAGACACTTTCGAAGTGGGATTTTCTCCCACGAAAGCTCCTGCGATAAATAAATTTATTTGTCTTTAGAAGTGCCACAGGACTCCTTGTTTGTTTATCACCATTTTTGAACTATTTATTGTTATAATGGAGTATACATGAAGACTAGTCCGAATATATTGTATGTCACTTTAAGGACAAATCCTGGCTTCATGATCAAATTTAGAGAGAAAAGACTTGGCCTGTGGGGACCATTCAGAGGACTAGAGGGAATTTGGGGGAGGAAGGGAACCTTCCCTGCTTTCAACAAATACAAACAGGAGCATCCATGCACTTGGATTCTGGCCTCTATTAAGCTATGAAGAGGGTTAAAAATACAGCCTTCTCACTCCCCTGCATGTAGGGATCTGGATGTGTCTATGTCTATTGTTGGATGTGTGTCTCTGTTTCAAGTGTTTTAGCAATACTTGTCTTTTTTCTCCTGAAAGCCTGACAAGTCTCACTATTTTTCTTCAATTAAAAAAAATAAATATCATGATAACTCATAATATATAAGCTTTTTGGATGGAAACTGCTTCTTTATATGAGTTTGTCAAGCATTGACCATAAGGTATCCCAATCCTGATTGTAGCTTCTTAGTGATACAGCAATAATAAATAATAAAAGCATGCATCACTTAAATGGCAATTTATAAGATGAAAAAATAAAAGCCTGAAGAGGGCTATGACAAGCAAGATATGAGTTAACTTGCTCTTTCTTTCAAAGGACTCTCAAAACTGGTTGTGCTACAGCTGAAGAAGTAAAAAGCCAAATAATTCTCATTTATCTTAACCTTCTGAATAGATAATCTTTCCTCAGTTTAGCTCTTCCCATATGTCACCGCCTTATGCCCTACTTTTGTTTTCTTTTTTTTTTATATATATATTGTATTTACACAACACTTTTCATACACAGATGCTTGAGTTATTTCCAAAAGTGAGCAAGCAATTTTCTGATGGGGGAAACTCATGCACAAAAGGTTAAATAACTTGCCGAAGATCACGCAGTTAGAAAACGAATTTAGTTCCTCAGATTTGTAGCCTTTTTTAATCAAGCCTATATAACCAATCCTCAGGGCTAGTGTTCACTGATGGGAGCAAATTCACTGCCATCAGATGAATCTTCGCAATTAATTGATCAGGTCTGTGAAGACCACCCCAGCAAGTAGTGTAGTGCTGAGTCAAAGGGAGGTCATTTCCCTTCAACTCAGTGCACTTAAGACACTGCATTAAATAAGCAGTCAAAGGGAGATCTGCAAAGTACTTTGCGCATCTCCTTTCGACTACATCAAATCCCACCACAACGTAGACCAGCCCTCGATGTTCTATTCAATCTTTTTTCATTACTTTACTTAACTAGGCCAGTGAAGAGGGAAATATATTATTTCACAATAAAAATAATTTTATATCAAAAGATACAAAAAAATTAGTCTCAAACACACTCACTCAGATAAGATTAGCATTATCATCCACCAATCATATCAACACATCCTTAAACTTTCAGAACCCATATTGTATCACATTGCAAGATCACAGAGACAACTTTTCACTATTAGACAAATTTATAAAAGCGACCACCTCAAGACATTATCCAGAGTTTTACTGCTTCAAAATGAATTCTCAAATTACAAATCAAGCTATTACATCTAGTATCTACTGACAAAACACTTTTCATTCTATCCTAAGCTTGACATTCCTAAACCTGTAACTATTTACCTAATTCATTCAATTTATGCTTTTTCCTCGTTACCATCACAGTTCCAGAACTAAATGCACCTCTAACCCCTTCCATAGTTTGCTTAGAGGTCTCAATCCTCTAGTCACCTTTCTGTGAGCAGCCCCCCCTGCAATTCACTGTAACTATCCCAACAGGCCTCATTTGACCTTAATCTAGATCCTACTATTGTCAACAGCTACCAAGCTTTCACAAAGCAAAGTATATTTATTTTAGTACAAGAGTACTACAAAGAAAAAATATTTATTGTTTTATTATATTTTACCTGGATGCTAAGCTTACTAAATGTAACCCATCTTCCACACAGAGACCCACCCTTCCAGCAGGGGTTTTGATGTTTTGGGTTACAATCTCATGTCAGTTTCTGGATTAAGATAAAGGGCACTGAATCAATTCAATGTCCCTTTATACCAAAAATCATACTTTGTCTCTTAGCCTTTTTATCGGGGTCTGAATTCATATATTCAATTCTCCCCCAGGGTGGGCGTACTTTGGAACAGACTACCTATCTAGGGATAGATTTACACCCCAATTATTTTAGCTGTTGGGGGAAGCTTACAATCACAGGGTTGGAAGCTTCCTCATGAGGTCATCTAGTCCAACCCCCTGCTAAAAGCAGGACCATTCCCACTAAATCACCCCAGCCAGAGTATTGTCTAACCGGACCTTAAATATCTCCAAAGATGGAGATTCCACCACCTCCCTAGGTAACCCATTCCAATGCTTCACCACCCTCCTAGTGAGAAAGTTTTTCCTAATATCCAACCTTGACCTCCCCACCTGCAACTTGAAACCATTACTCCTTGTTCTGTCCTCTGTTACTACTGAAAACAGCCTAGCTCCCTCCTCTTTGGAGCACCTCTTCAAGTAGTTAAAGGTTGCTATCAAATCCCCCCTCAGTCTTCTCTTCTGCAAACTAAATAAGCCTAGTTCCTTGTCTTTCCTCATACGTCATGTGCCCCAGCCCCCTAATCATTTTCGTTGCCCTCCGCTGGACTTTTTCTAATTTGTTCACATCCTTTCTGTAGTGGGGAGCCCAAAACTGGACACAGTATTCCAGATGCGGCCTCACCAGTGCCGAATAGAGGGGAATAATAACATCCCTCGATTTGCTGGCAATGCTCCTACTGATACAGCCCAGTATGCCATTGGCCTTTTTGGCAACAAGAGCATGCTGACTCATATCCAGCTTCCCATCCACCATAACCCCCAGGTCCTCAGCTTGGTGATCATCTCATCTAAGAACTAGAATACAATCTCCAGCTCACAAGGATACACGTATCATTTAAAAGACACAAATTCTTATGAATAGTCCCTTTGACCCTATCATCTGCACATCTCAATATAATAGACTTCTGAAGTTTCCACACTTCTCAATCTGTCACGGTTACAGCAGTAACAAATTCTGTAATAAATGCAAAGTGAAATGTATTTGTTTGTCACTATTTTACAGTTGGCCAAGACTTCCCTGAAATTGTATTTTCAATCCCAGGTGTTTCATTCCCGGTAAGAATCTGAAATTAATTAAGGATTTATTTTAAAAGAAAATAAGAAAAGGGAAAAGGTTGATCTCCTAGCACACAGAAATCATTCCTGCCTGGCTCAGCCACTCTTGACACCCAGACATCATTGGAGCAGCTACAGCAGGAAAGAAAGGAGGGGAGCAGAGTCCGCCAGAATCAAGATAGCCACATCACAGGCCTCAACATTCTCTGAGCACAGCAATGACCGAACAGCATTAAAAAGTAGAAACAGACAAAGAGAAAGCAAAGATGAGAAGGGGGAGAAGAGAGGAACTGGAGAATTTCCAAAAGCAGAAAACAGTAGGGAATAAAAAATGAATATTCCCACCACAGAAGAAGAGAGGAGAAAAGCCTTACACCTTTTTCCCCCTTCATGAGTCAAATAAGAGGGAAGATGCCTTGTTCTCTTCAAAAGTTACCTTGGTGAAGAGAAACAGACCTCATATAATCCTACTGTGAAGAATGGAAGAATTCAGAGCCTCATAAAGGGCTCCCAAAAGTTTGGAGAAGTTTTCAAACATTTATCTAAACTCAAAATATCTTTTGAGGTGCTGAATAAATAAGCTAGCCATATTAAAATAATCCAAAATCCTCAGCAGCACTTATGACTCTCCAACAGTTGACTTATCTATTTAAATAAGGGCCAAGACAGATTGCAGAATTATGCCTAGAAAGTTTTCAAAATGTTGTCAAACTATGAAAATCCAATTTACATGGAGTCTTTTTTCCACATGGACTGTGTTGGCAGACTGGACTGGTTTTACTGTATTGTATTCTCATGAATTCAATACACCTTATGCTCAAGCCAAGTAACCATTAGACTAGATTCTTGGATCACATCTATGAAAATATTTTTCTGACTGTGACTTTTACAAGACACAGAAAACATGTTCTCAGAATATGGTCTATTATATTCAAAGCCAATGAGTTATAGTTACACCACTGAAAGGTACTCAAATTTGACACAATGCAGAAACAGACCATAAAGACTAAGTACTCTTGACTATCATCAATGAACCAATGAAAACATTTTCAGTTGCATTAACATGATCTCAAAAATGGTACCTGCCGTAACTATAATGGTAAAATAAGTTATATTCAATAGTCGTTCTTAAAAACTTGTGAACGGTCTTAGAAAATTATTTAAGTATTTGCAGAATTCAAGCTATTTCCTATAGTGAAGTACACGACAATTCTGCAGACATCGACGTAACCTTGTCTCTTTATCCTAGGTAAAACTGACAAGTGTAAGGGCCACTGTGTCTGATAATGAAGAATTATACTGAAATTAAATTAACCCAGTAACCAAAGTACAGGGGTATATACGGCCCACTCTCTTAGTTATGCAATCCCTCTGCTAAGTTCCCTGCTAAGTAAGAGGCTCACAGATCAGTAAACATAACTCTCCACTCTCTTCAGCTGAGGCAGGTCAACTCCTAAGCTTATATGAGACAAAACAGGAGAGGGGAGAAAGGCAAAGAGTTTCTTTCACATTGGAAAAGAGAAAATGTAACATGGAAAATCAAGTGGGAAGGAAATTTAAACCTATGTTTTTAACACAGCCAATTGCAAGATCATACAGCGGGGTCATACAAGATTGAGAACTGTATGCTAAAAGCAATGGCTCTGAAAAGGACCTGGTAATCATGGTGGATAACCAGCTAAACATGAGCTCTCAGTGCAGTGCTATGGTTAACAGGGCAAACAATCTTTGGATGTATAATCCAGGAAATACCAAGTTAAAAATAAGGAGGTAGCAAAATATTGTATAGAGCACTGAGAAGACCATAATTGGATTAGTGAACCCAACTCCAGCACCCACATTTCTGAGACTGCTAAAAAATTTAAAAGGATTCAAGAATGATTTGAGGTCTGGTAAACTTGCTTTACATAGATAGATTGAACAAGCTCAACCTATTTACCTTACCAAACAGAAAGTAAGGAGATGACTTAATCACAGTCTACAAGCACCTTCATGTGAAGAAGATTTATAATAACAAAGTGATCTTTACTGAACAAAGGCATAACAAGATCCGATGACTGGAAGCTGAAAGTAGACTAATTAGGACAAAAAATAAGGCACACTTTTCGAACCTTGGGGATAATTACCTTCTGGAACAACTTACCTTTGAATGTGGTGGACTCTCTATCACTTGATGTCTTTAAATCAAGACTTGATTTCTATCTAAAAGGTATCTTCCAGCGCAAGAAAAAGTTATGTACTTGATGAGGGGATTATTGGGAGAAACTCTAGAGTCTCTTATGCAAGAAGGCCAGACTAGGTGGTCACATTCCCCAGTGGCCTTAAAACCTATGAAAAATATGTATGAAGTGAAGAGGAAGGAGGAATAAGAATAGGAGGAAGAACAAAGTAGAAAAGAACTTACCTTCCTTGTATAAAATAATTCAGTCTTCTGACCACTCATTCTGTTTTTTGTAGTTTTTCTTTTTCATTTAAAATTTAGATACATTTAATTAACATTTTCATTATAACCACAATTGAGGATGCTTCCCACTCATTTTCTTTGGCCTTCAGTTTCAGATTTATTTCATTCAACATACAGTTGCTTTATTTAAGAAACACATTTAAGTTATAATTTAAACTAGGAGTCTCAAACACGCAGCCTGCGGACCACAACCTCCTGCGGCCCGCAAAAAGAGCCAGAATCCAGGGGTTCCCAACCCCTGGCCAGCTTTTCAAGCAGCCCGTGCCCCGTCGGCTAGGAGTCGGCAGCCTGTGGTCACCTGCCTCCCACCCGGGGTCCTCCCGCTGTTGGCTGTGCTTCCGGGCTGGGCCACTCACCCTGCTCCCTCCCACCCCCGGGGGCCTCGGCAGGCCATTGCCAGGCAGCCAGGGAGGAGTCACTGCTGAATGGGAGGCTGGGAGCCGCGCCGGCCCTCTGCGCGGCTCACCAGGCTTAGCCCTGGCCTGCAGCAGCGGGGGAGCATAGCCCAGTAATGAGAACACACGGATCCAGCACCTGGGGCCAGGTCAGGGCTGGCAGGAGGGGGGTCTGGAGTGTGGGGAGGGCTCCCATGGGGGCTCCACGCTGGGGGTGGCTCCATGGGGTCCCTGTGAGGGGCTCTGCCCAGTCCCGGCATGCAGCTGGGAGCCGGGCTATGGCTGCTCACTTCCCTTCCAGGCCTGGGGCTGCAAGCAGCCCTTTCAATTTCTTTCTTTGTCTGTTTCCTTCCTTCTCTTTTCTTCCTTCTCTCTTTCCTTTCTTCCTTTCTTTCTCTCTTTTCTTTCTTTCTCTTTTCTTTTTTTCTCTTCCTTCTCTCTTTCTTTTCTTTCTCTCTCTTCCTTCTCTTTTCTTCCTTCTCTCCTTTTTTAAAAAGCTTTAAAAAATTTAATTTTAATTAAAAACCTTTCTAAAATTAAATTTCAATTAAAAATTCATTCAAATCCAATTAATTTAACAGTTAATTTTATTTAAAATCACTTTGAATTCAATTAATTGTTTTAATTTAATTTTAATTAAATAAACTGGTGGCCCTGTTGTATGAAAAGGTTTCAGTGATGCGGCCCTCGGGCCAATATCTTAGTTACCATGTGGCCCTCATGGTGATTTGAGTTTGAGACCCCTGATTTAAACAAACCAATTGGCAGGGGAAAAAACGTATAATTTTTCAACATATAAATAACTAGAACAGACTTAGTACAATGTTAATAAAGTTAGAAGTTCAAATTCCAAGCAGACATATTACTATTTCATTGATATTTTATAATTAATGCAGAGTTGAAAGAAGAGAGAGAAAGCAGTTTTGCTGCAACTGCTCACTATATAAAGAGACCAACGGAGAATGATTTGGAGAACCTATGATGCTAATAATAGAACGGAGACTAGTCCAACAATCGAAGAAGAAACAGCAATTGTATTACTTCTCTAACATTCAATTCACAAAATGTTGTTTGGATTGGTTTTCAGGGAAATTTTCAAAGCAACGAAAACAAAACCATTCATTTTAAACTTCTGTAGCCATGAAGACATATTACAGTCTTCTATAACTGAGCATTTTCATATCTTTCAAATGTATTAGAAAGCTCATAGTTCAGCCTATAATTTCCTCTCCTAAAATGTCTCATGATACTGTTGTGATGTTCCGCTCCCGCAACATGGACTGTTGTGTGGCTGTGCCACCCCACTTCTCTATTCCAGGACTCCAATTTACTCCGCCTCGCTGTGTGAATCCCCACTCCTGGGTCAGCTCATGGCCAGCCACATGCCTGTAAATGGTCTCTAAACTAGTGGAAATACCCTCTCACTAGCCAGTCATGGAATGGTCCCACAGCAACCCAGACACAACCCTGGGAACTACCACCTTCCATGGTTCAGTGCATTTAAACTTGCCTATCAATTTAACAAATAAATTGATATGCACCAGCTTTGCTCTTATCAAGGCCTTACACACACACATTCAACATTTCACTGCTTTAGATAAAATGAACAAGTTTATTGACTACAGTAAGATTTTAAGTGACTATAAGTCAAACTAATGTGAAATCAATTTATCATTCAGTCAAGGAGATAACCACAATCAAAAAAAAAAGTCACATTCTAAACCAAGATCTCTGTTATAATCTAAGTTCAGTTTACCCACAGGGTTGGCTACTGATGGATTTTGGCTAAACTCTGCTCTGTAGATAGGTGTCAGTCTTTGATGCTGCTTGTAAGATGAGTTCCAGGGAAAAGCCTCAGACCAAGGAGTCTCTCTTTTTTAGCAAGTTTTCCTCAACCCCTCACCTCTCTTCTTTGGGATCAGGTGATTCTTCATGCCTAGCAATGGGCATGATCTTTCCCTCTTAAACCCAAATGCTTAAGCTGCATTATTCTTGTATGCATGCATCTGGTGGGTGTGCAAATACAACTCTGTGCTTTACTTGTGGTCATGACACAAAAGAGTTTCATATCTGTACACATGTATGAAGTTGCAGGAAATGTGCTACCATAACTAGAGCATACCGTGAGCATTCCCAAAAACACCTGACACGACATACTCTGCATTTAGACCATACACAGTTAAATCATAAGGGTGAACAGAAAAGATACACAGATCACCTTACAGGGTGTACATGCAGTGCAGCATATCATAATAGTATACATTTTATTCAGGTGAAGGGTTGAGGTGAAGGTAAGAAGAAGAGCAAGACTGTTTGCTGGACAAATATATCCATTATTTTATCTCAACGTATAACTGATCTGCTAAACTGCCATAAGCATTTTCTACTGCACCAGTCTTAAATTAACAAATGCCAATGTTTCATACCATCATGACTGTAAAAAGTTCTTTTTTCCTTCTACAACAGAATTCCATGGATAATTTGCTTTCCATGTATGCTCTAGCTACAACAAAATCAAAGTGCATTTAGCAATCTAACTCTCTACCTCCCCTTTCTTCCTGCTGCAAAAAACCTACACAGACTTGTATATCGATCTGTACTCCTAAAGCAACACAATTTAGTTTAACGCTGCATTTCAATCGCATGCACGCACTGAATTTTACATTAAATAATTTATATCAACAATAGATATTAAAATGTAAAAAAGTCTGTAAAGATAAGCAGTATCACAAGACAACTCATACAGTTATGTTGGTAACCTACACGCTGTGTTTAACTACCACAGAAATGCTGTCATGTAAATATCTTATTAACATATTTGATTGTACATTTTAGTAATAATTTGCTAATAAGATCTCTCTGCACAATTGTATTGTAAATCCCAAATTTCACAGTTCAACGAACCTCTTTTCATAATGTCCTGCAATGCTTAAAAGGGAAAATAAAGAAATCTAAAATTATCCATATTTTCTTCTACATATTAAAACACATTCATTTTGCAAAAATAAGACTGACGTTCCTTATTACATCTTTCAAACTATTTTAAAACAAGTGTTTTAACTTTCTAGCAATCAAATTTAGAAATTATTCTTCTACCTGTTATATTTCAGTTACTTCTCTGAATAAAGGGGATATTTTTTCCTGTATTTTCTACTACCCAAAATGATTCTCAAAGATATTATCTACTTCCCTCTAATATGAGCTTCATCAATACCATGTCAGGCTAGATAATGCATCCAGGGAACTACATTTTCAGGCTACATCTCCATGAGGTTATAAAACACATAAGGTTAATATGAACTTACCAACTCTATTCCCTGTGGAAAAGGAGTATCCTCCCAATCCTTCTGAGGAAACCTCTGAATTATTTTCCCCAAACCTTCTGCTGAGCCTGCAGAAAGACAAAAATCAAAACATGAAACTTCCCCCAATACAATACATTTAATAGTATCAATTCTGTAGCTTGTAGAGTGATAAATATCATAGTGAAAACTATTACATCTACACATCAAGACAGACAAATCCTACAGTGGTCTGAATGAGAGTTGTGCGTGGCTTTCTATTTTTATTAAAACAAAATAACCCCATAAAGAGACCTCCATATAATCAAGAGCCAGTCTCTAAGTTTGTCAAAGACATTAAAATGTTATGGATTATAAAATTCTTCTTTCAACGTTATAGCTCAAAATTTACTGAGTTTTACTTAAAATGGCATTTTGTTTTATTCAGGGCATAAATTACTAATGTAATCCAGTCTTCATTGCCAGAACTCTTATTTCAATTCCTTGAATACCAAAGTGAGTGAGGGACTGCTTAAGAAACAGAATATGTATTACTTAGATTTAAGAATAATGAAAATGAAATAGGAGTAGTTTAATAATATAGTTAAATCCATGTCCTACTCTCAGTCCTAAAAATTATTTTTGCCTGGTCATATTACTACACTCCACAAGTTTCTTAGCCACCAGAGAAATTCCATTCCTTGAGAAATCTGTACAAATGAAAAAGGTGTTCAACTGGAGAGTTTGTTTCTTTACCAATGTCAATGGAACCTTAACTTGGAACTGAGAGGGAGAGAACAAATAATGTTCACAATTGGTAAACATAACTTAATTTTAATTAATTTTATTAATTTAATTGTGTTAGTAACCCTTATCCGACCACCTTTTTTATTTGAATTCTTCACTGGACAATTTAGATATGTGATTCAATCTCCTCAGCCACCACAAACTAAGGAACCTATTCTATTGACTATATTTACCCCAATTCTTTTGCATACACAGACGTATCCTCCAACCACACACACGCATGTACTCTTACACACTCCCTCTCCCTTCCTCTTGTCTTGGAGTAGCTGATTCAACATAGCTAAACCTCAAAGTTAAGAAGATAGTTTGTTAATTTATTATAGAACGCTATTACTAAAGTCTCTTCTCTACTGAAACTTTATATACCATAAAATAATATAGTGAAGCCTGCCTGCTTTATTAAAAAAAAAATGATCCCTACATAAAACCTCTACTGTTTAGGATGCTTCCTAAAAAAACAGCTATGACTATTCTGGAGCTAGCTAATATAGTTTTAAGTGTGCAGTCATTCACTCCAGTTAACAGCTCCTCACACTTGAAGATAGCAGTGCCATTATTTTGCAGTTAGAAAAAGAATCATGTGCATTTTATGCATAGGATTCAGATTTAAAAGATTTTCCTGGCTCTACTACTGTCTTACTTCTTTGTATCGCTTATATTAAGGCTGAAATTTTCTAAGGAACCTAAAAGAGGGAGAATTGAATTTCCATGTAAACTGAGCACCAACTTCTTTTTGGTCCCTTTGAAAATCCCAACTTTATCTAATCTGTGCTTCTGTTTCCTATCTCCTATATTTTCCTATCTTGCACGGGTATTAAGGGGATTCACTTTTTAATTTCTATGAAGTAGATTGTATTTTTAGAAGGAAGATGCTGTTTGACTGCAAAATATTTCATGTGCACATTGAAGACCTTTCCAATATTCCTACCATATTTGCCTTACAACATGAGATGTAAATTCCGTAACTATTTGAATCCTTTATTTAAAGCGGTCCAATAATGAAAATTCTATTTCAAATCTATATGGATCTAAACTGACTAGCTAGCTGTTACACTTCCACAATATATTCTGAAAAATTAACACTTGCTTACACTGTTAAAAATCATGCTAGTGTGAGAAGATTAAATTATTTCCTTGTAGAATTTTCAAAACACACAATTAAACATTAAGAAATAAGAAAGGTATTAAACACTGGAGAGAATTACGAGTGATTTTTTGTGTCTGAGAGTAGATACTAAAAAAGCAACACAAAATAAATGATTGAATTGTTTGTATTCCTACAAAAACAATATTTAATTTGATACAGCAGATGTCTACTAATATAAATCAAATCTCAATAATATTGTTTCATCTTTTATTGTGCAATCTAAGCAGATGTGTCCTTTAAGCCACCACTAATTTATAGTTCGAATATGCGTTAATTCTTTGAAATACGTAATAAAAGCAGCTAAAAGCTGTTTGAGGCAATCAGTATGGCAGTTTACTTTGCGCTATTTAAATATATTTACATACAAAATTAGTTCTACCACTGCCCTTTGATGATCTGGAATAGTTATTGAAAATAGCACGGTAACAAAAGATAGTACGGCAATTACAAAAAATTTCCTACAGAGAACCTATAGAGAGCAGCCTCACCCCAAAAGACTGCACATGGATTGCTATTCTCAGCACACAACTTCAATTAGCATTCACATAAACAAGACAGCACATTGGAGAGCTGCAATCAGATTGGGGCAGAACCAGTTGGGAGGAATGGGGTAAGATGTGGCAGCCACAAAGGCAAGACACAGGCTGAGAAAATACTAAGTTTAGTGATAAGCCATAACTGCACCTGTCTCTACAGGAAAAAAAACTGTATACCAGCCAGGGAATGTAACCGGCAGAAACCAAGAAGCAGGTGGAGGCAGTGGCATAACTGTTATTTAGTAAAGAAAAGAGCTATAGACCCACTAATTAAAGTCAGTAGGAGTTAAGAGGGGTC
>ML685792.1:3409538-3431688 GCA_007922175.1 Pelusios castaneus | reverse complement strand
GGTGAGAGCAGCCCATTCGTACCACCCCCCTAGCTCAGCTCCAGGGCTGACCCGAACGGCGAGAGCAGCCAATTCGGGCCACACCCCTAGCTCAGCCCCGGGGCTGAGCTAAGGGGGTGGCCCGAGCCGGCTGCTGTTGCTGGTCCAGTGGCCAATCCCTCAGCTGCCGAACCTGGCAATTTTAATATGTCAATTTCACTGCTCAGCTAGAGCAGTGAAACTGACATATTTGACAGCTCCAATGTCCCAGAGTGGCCTGGTTTGGCACTCTGGGACATTTCCGGAGGCTGTCAACAGTGCAACAAGCGTCCACACCGGCTGTACCACGGAGCAACTGTTCCGTGGTAAGCCTTACCACCCTCGTTTGGGGTGGTTTACATGTTGCGCGGCAAGAGGCTGTTGCCGCACAACAAGAAGCTCTCATGTGTGGACGCTTTGATCCTTGCCGCGTGATAACTCCGTAGTGTGTACAAGGCCATACTCATGGTAGTTTTGATCTGGCTATACCAAAGCTCGTTTGAGTGGCAATAGCTTTGACTGCCTGGGACCCTGAATGCATACTTAATCAGCAAACCTGTGCTACAACCTGCACTGTTACAGCTTCTCTGTCAGAGTTACCTGAGCTAACTTTGATCTAACTAGCCGACACGTGGAGCCGACACCTCCCAGATTGCAGTGCAGACATATCCTGACTCACAAGAAGAATTGTCTATCTCTGCCACTCCTTTTCTCTCCTGTTGACTCATCCTTTTTGGATAAGAGCGGGTGACTGAGATGCTTCCACCACTCTCTCAGCTTACTTCAGATCTAGCTGGTGGTCTTTGTTCCATCCTTCTGGTGGAAGCACTGTCTCTCACGTGACTTCCACCCCTGCTTTCATTGCCTCTCCCACCTAAATACTACATCTTCATATTGCAGTAATTGGTATCCCTCCTATATATATTAAAGAATTGGGAGTTTAGCCTCCCTTCTTCCTAGTGAAGATTAGTTGGGCTCTCTTTTTCCACTCCTTCAGCCATCAGATAGAAAAAGAGAGAAATGGGAGTCTACATTCTCCCCTCATCTCCATACACAGGGGACTAGCCGCAAGCCTCTAACATTTTCTCTGTGTCTCATAAATGGCTGGTAAGAATCTCATCTATGAAACAAATAAACAGGGCCTCTCCCTTTGTAGAATGCAGGACAACCCCCAAAAGTTACCTTTTCTTCAAGCCCCATCCCATCCCTCAGCTGCTGTTCTTAACTAGCAGAAGGAAGGAGGACTGTAAAGATAAAGCAGAGCAGAGAGGACTCTACCATGCTGGGCACTACAGGTATGGAATAGAGCCCTCTAATGAGACAGGAATAGGAAAGGAAGTCAAAAAGATAAAGATGAACACAAAGGGACAGATACTCAAACCAAGTGGGAAGGAGTTATCAGATCAAAATGTTGCAGCCCTCCTTTGTTTATATATTAACATTCAGAACCTAAATAGCATTTGCCAACCTCATGGCCCCTCAGATCCACTAGTTCTAAAACACAGTTCTGTGGGCAGATTGGGACAAGATAGACAAACATAACAATTACACACTGGTCCTGCAATAATGAAATCCAGGAAATCACTTCAAACAGAACACTTCTTACCCTCTTGCTTTAGGGGTTCTATGGTTACCAGCACCACCGGCTCTCTTTTCATTCTAGAGAGAGATATTCTTGTCTTCTCCAGAATACGGACACATGTTTAAGTAGGATTTGAGGCTATTTTTGTGAAGACATGCGATATGTACTTTTGTTTACAACATTCTTGGTGTTGAAAAATTACTGCTCCTTTTCTGTCATCTTTCTGGCAAAACCTCTAGCCATAAGTATTCAGTGCTCTTTGACAATTTATTCATGCAGGTTTAAAGACAGAAAATCATTAAGAACTCATCTAGAAAAGGCCTCAGTCACCCTTGAATTTTGTTGAAAAAACCTTTAAACAACCTTATGTTATGATCCAATTCTAGGCTCAAAATCGCTAATAAAAAAGCAGCTAATAGCTCAATGAAAAGTTCCCAACCTGAATATCTGATTTTATCCTGTGGTAACTTTTAAAATAAAGTTACTTTTTTATTTTATTTATTTTATAATCTGCAGAACTACTACTTGCTTTGTATCTCAAATGAAGCAGAGCAAGTTAAAAGGTCCTCAGGGAACTAAATTTAATTTCCTATAGAGAGATCGGTTTGGAATAGCTTACTCAAATAAAGCTACTCTTTCACTACTATGAAAAGCTCAGATTGAAAAGGGGAGTCTATCTCACGGCAAAAATTAAGACCACAAGGATCTCAATAAATAAATAAATAAATAAATAAATATAGTAATAATAATAATTCGGCAGAGAGGGATTAAGTCTAGCAGACTAACTTGCCTTCAAAGATTTCAACATTTTTGTTACAATAGCTATGCAGTGTTTCCAGAACATTTTTGAAGTTCTGACCACAAAAGTAACAAAAGGGTAACCAGATAAGATTCCTGTCTATTTATTCCTTGTTCACCGTTTGTCTAACCTTTAACAATTTAATACAATCTATAAACATTGCTTCTGATGCCCATTCCCACAGTAATAGCATAATATCTTTGCCAGACAAAAGGATTTAGAACAATAACATAGTATTCCAAATAAACTCTGAACTACTCCTATTTAGCAAACAGATGTAACTGGTAAGATCCTGAAGTTGTATACACTTTCCAATCCAATTCGTAGCATTCCCTACAAATAAAAGAGTTGCCAACCTTCCATAACTCTTGCTCTTCAAGATGGGTGGCTCATGACCATTCCATACTAAGTGTGCATGTGTCACAGGCAAAATTCCTGGAGATTTTTTCCCTCAGTGGTCTCCATCAGGCCAGCTCTAGCACTCTCTGCAGTTGCATGCATATATGCCGGTATAAGGGGTGCCACCAACCCCATACACTCTCACTTCCTTCTTGCCAGTAACTCTACAATGGGACAATAGGGTGCGTCACGGAATGGATATGAACAACACATCTTGAAGAACAAGAGTTACGGAAGGTTAGTAACTGTTTTTAATGCTTCAAGTGCTTGCCATGCCCATTCCATGCTAGGTGACTCACAAGTGATAACCCTGGAGACGGGCTAGGAATTCATAAAGGTGCTGATTGCAACACCGCTCTCCCAAAACTGGCATTGTCACAGGCCTGTTGGATCATGGCATAGTGGGATGCGAAGGTATGAACGGGCCATGTTGTGGCTCTGCAGATGTCCTGTATTGGTACCAGGATGAGTAATGCTGTGACAAAGCGGAATGAGCAGTCACTCTGAGGTGGGGGGTAGGGGCAGAGAGGAAGACATTTGCCACAGAACCTGGCAGGTCCTATCACTGCTTCATTGATGGGTAAGGCCACCTTGGAGGAAACTGTTGTCCAGGATGTGGACTGTGTCCAGGCTGTGTATTGACTCCTTGTGCGCCTCAGTTTCCAGACCCAGGTTTGCTGTGATCTGCTTCAGAATGTCTTGATGGATCCTGTATCATCCTGTGGAAGTTGGCAGGGGGTCCACCAGACTCAATCCCTAGTTGGAAACAACATTGCTGGTTCGGGGGAAGAGGAGTACAGTTATCAATGTACCAGCCTCTTCCCACTTGTCCCTCTGAGCATCCTCGGTGTGCTGCTTTTTGTGCTTCCTACTCAGCACCAGAGATGGTTAGCAGGGCCGGGACCAGAGGAGCACTCTCAAACAGATGCCAAGGTGCTTGATATTGATTCGAAGCAGCCTGGCTCCAAGACTGGCCCGAGGACTACCTCCACGAGAATAGCCTTCAGCCAAATGCCCTAGCCCTTCTTAGTGCAAGGTCTGAAGTCCCTGCAGATCTGGCACTTACCATTAATGTGAGTTTCTCCCCAAAAACTGTAAACAGCTAGAGTGCAGGTCACTCACTGGCAAGGTTTTGCTGCAAGATGCACACAGCTTGAAGCCCAGGAATTGAGGCATGCCTAGCTACTGGGACAAGAACATGACAAGACCAACTATTCACACTACCATATACACCTAATACTAAGAACTACATAAACTAACTACAAAATATTACTAGAGAAGAGTCCAAACACCACAAATATTACTAGAAAAGAGTCCAAACCACCGGGAAAGAAGCCTTGCCACAGCAAGAAGGGTCATTTCAGCAATCATCCAAGTGATAAGAGGGAACTGAGAAGGCATGGGGCCAGCAGCCCCCCTTATATTGGCACATATGCATATGACTTCAGAGGGCACTAGAGCCAGACTAATCAATATCACTGAGGGGAAAAACTTCAGTAACTGTGCATGCAGTGCACACACACGCAGCATGGAAGTGGTATGAGCAAGCACACAAAGAAGAAAGCAGGTTAGACTTTCACAAGAAAGTCCACTCCCAAAAGAAAATAGAATTGTGTGCAGGAAAAACTATTCAATTCACTAGAATAAAAAAGATTTAGAAATCAACAAATCTATAACAAATTACCACAAATATTTTTTTCCCCATTCTGGTGAAAGACATATCTAAAATCAATCTAGTAGCAAAAAACAAAAGGGAGCAAAAGCACAAATTAAAAAATTGGGGAAATGGGAAAATACAATAGCATTCTCCAGTACTTTGGATTTTAAGGCAAAGAGAAAAAGTTCAATTCTAATGTTTAAGAAACTATGATCAAGACAATTCTGAAATCAGGGTAAAAATGTACAGTTCTTAAATCACACCACTGTGCTGAAGCCAGAGATTATATATTGATTTACCAATTCATGAGTGGCAGATAGGAAACTTTCTCACGTGAATGGGAAGCTTAGATATCGGTTTCCAAGGAAAAGACTCGTTACTTACGGCTCTTTAAGATGTTACAGTCAGGGTGTGTCCCATTGTAGGCATGCGTGTGCTTCAAGTGTGCAAGATCAGAATCTTCTGAATAACCATATCCATCAGCACCACACTTGTGCCTCCTTGTGTTCCTATACAAGAACATAAAGGGCAGAGCCATCATCACTCTCCCTCGGTTCTTTTGCTATTCGAAGACTGCATTAGCTAAGGCCTCCAAAAGACATGATGAAGCATGGGCTCTGGGAGCCACATTAACTACAATATCTCAAAGATATTGCTACAGTTACAACAGGGTAACCAACCAGTTTTTTCTGAGCATATTTGTCAGTGAGGATCCCACTGGGGGCGACCAGCAGGTAGCATGATCTTCAGGATGGCAGGAATAAGGATTATCAGCTGCATCACTCCAACCGAGATTGGAATACCACTCTCTCAATACTGGCATCTGATCGAACAGCTAAGTTCCGTGCACAATGCTTTAGAAACATTAGCGAACTGCTTCATGTAACAACCTGGCAGATTTTGGATATCTGTGTTTCAGTTGCTTCTGCTCAAGTGGAGTGAACCTTAATAGTTGGCAAGCATCAGCCAGCTGGAAGGACAGCAAGATATACAATGTATTACCCGGTTTGTAGAATTTGCAATCAAACAAGTTTGGCCCTTGGAACAGCCACAAGTAGATGTGGGAACAATCTGAAAGATCAGGCCCTGATAAATACAAGAGTTGTGGATATGTCCAGAGTGTGAAGCTTCTTCTTCTCTTGTGTGAAATCCAATTTAGGGGAAACATATGTAAGACAAGTAATTCTTTTCAGTGGACCTCAAACACCCTTGGGAATGAATTTTGCGTAAGATCTATCCTTACGGTACAAAGTATATGGGGGTTGTGGCCATGAGTGTCTGCTCACTCTTCTGGCCAAGATGATGGCCATCAGAAAAATCATTTTAAAACTAAGATAGGGGATGAAGCACTCACAGAGAGGCTGGAAGTGGGAACTCCACAAGCTTCAGAAGGCATTTCACAAAGATTCAGTGCTATGGAGAGCATGAAGAAGTATCTTGTACTGGTAATGGTCTGGCTCCACCATAAATCTGATACTTCCTGTTGGCTAGGTGGATGGCAATGTACACATCCTGTAAGTCCAGAGTCACAAGTGAACCTGGAGTCTGAAATGATGAAATAACAGATGCAAGCATTACCATCCTAAATATGTATTTGTTCAGTCTCCTCAGATCTAGGATAGGACCAACACCCTCCCCCACACATCCCTTTCTTCGTATGAGGAAGAAATCTCCCCTACTGTGCCATATCTTTTCTGCGGATCCTAAACAAAGCAATAAGGCCACGTCTAAGGCTCCTGTGATAAGAATTCCTGAAGAGAGACAGAGAAGGGAATTGGCTAGAATAGCTGTGAGTGAGAGTGTTCAGCAACTATTTGTGGGCTGTAAGATTTGACCACCATGACAGAAGAGGGCAAGGCTGTTTCCAAAGACATCTAGGATAGTTTTGGCATAGCACTTGACCATCTAGTCAAACCTGTGCCTCTGGGAGAGATCAGTTGCGCGATAGAGAAGAAGGTTGAGCCGGGGTTGCTTTCTAGATAGATATTCCAACTGGCGAAGCGGGGAATATGATGATGCTCTCTGTTTTCAAATTGGTTAGTACTGGAAGCAGTTATAATATAGCACTGGAGCATAAATATATAAGGACCTCAGTGTCTCCTTGGAGTCCTTTAGGGAATGAAGTGCCTTATCTGTTCAGACGCTGAATAGGTGTACTCCTTAAGGGAAAGAGCCGCTCTTGTCACCTGAACTTAACAGAATCCCAGAGACCTGGTAAAAATAATAAGTACAGAGTATTGTAACTCTTGTGTATCAAGCAGCACTATCAGGCTTGTCTGGTACACAACTGGCACTGGAGATCCCTATACCAAGACCTGTGGTCTTGGAACCCTTTTAAGATTTCTTTTCCCCACTGCAACCAGAAATGTTGTGTGTTCCTGGTTCCTAGATTATTTGCTGAAGACAGACATCCTTCAAGCCAGACCTGAAGACACTCCTCTCTAGGATCAGACAAACTTTATAGATTGTTCCCAAAGGCATAGCTTGAGCCCAGGTGTCTTGATTTCCAAGTGCAGAAGAAGGAGTGACAGAAGGAGGATTTGTTGGAGATGTGCCATCTGCTCTGCCCATAAATTAAGGGCATCAGACTGTCACAGGAAAGACACGATTTAAACCCTATGGGATTATTATCCATGCCAGTACCAAAAGTTGCCATGAAATATCTTATCCCCTATACAAGAGGGTGTACTTCCTGTACCACCTTTGTCTTTTTTTTTTTTTTTTTTTTGGAACATCTCATTTTCAATAAGAAAAATTAAAATAAGAAGGGGAAGAGTTATTTCTTCATAAATTTGAATTCTGAAACACGAAACAGGTCAGATACAGTCCAGGTTTTATCTCATTGCCATGAGACTTCAGATGGGAGCATGAAGAGGCACAGGTGTGGTCCCAAAAGACATTGCTATTCAAAAGATTTCAGACTGAGCTCACATCTACAGCATGATCCACACTGACACAAACGTTAAGAACTTAAGCATTCAGGTGGAGGGAGGAGAGTTTCTGGCCCTTATACTTGAAAAGAAACCCTCCTGAATATGACCTATAAAACCAAGGCTGTATTATCTTCCTGGTTCTTCAGACAGACAGCCCAAAGTGAGAAAGATGTGCCCCATGGTAGCTGGTTTGTGCGTTAAAGCAGCAATTTCTTTCCCCAAATGACACTCAATGGCCAACTGTGCCCACTCCACTAAGGGGAAGATGGCAGGTGGATCTGCAACTTCACTAGGTCCACACCCCAAACACTGTTGTGCAGCTGTACAAAGAGAAGTCTGCAGAGCTGGTCCCCACAGTATAAATCCCCTAACTAGGCTCTCCACATCCCATCAGACACAGCTTTGGAGGAAAGGGAAGGATTTCTTCCTTTGCAGCATGAAACTACCTCCATTCATATCAAAAACATGCTAACAATTAACACTAACTACATAACCAATATGGTTACTAATTGCCAGGGTTAAAACACCATTGTCCTCTGATCCTGTTACATTACAGTGACAACTAAAGTATGGATGAAACCTAACAGCATTTGTGATAGGTCAACAGCCTTCTCCCAGACCTGGTCAACACTTAAAAGTCAGGTCAATATAGCTACCTCAGTCATGGGTAACAAAACACATCTTAACATGACATAGCTATGCCAAGCTAATCCCTACGTAGATGAAGCTATGTTGACAAAAGACAGCTTTGTCAGCACAGTCTCCTTAGTGTAGTTATATCCTGAGCTACAGATTTTGCTTATAGACTCAGACTCTAAGGTCAGAAGGGACCACTGATTACCTAGTCCAGGGGTCTGCAACCTGCAGCTCCGGAGCCGTATGTGGCTCTTTGACTGCCCCTTTGTGGCGCTGGGCTCCCTCACCTTCCCCCCGCCAATAGGAGACCCTGCGGGCAGCCCACTCCCGGTTCCGAGCTCCCCGCCTGCCTGCCAGGGACCCTGTGGCAGGCGCCCTGGCCTAGCTCCCCACCACCAGGAAGCTACACCCATTGCAACTCCCAAAACACTTGGTTACTGAAGGAATTTCAAAAAATGGCTCTTTTTATCTTTTGGGTTGCCGACCCCTGATCTAGTCTGACCTCCTGCACAAAGCAGGCCACAGAACCTCACTCACCCACTCCTGCAATAAACCTCTAACCTATGACTAAAGTTATTAAAGTCCTCAAATCATGATTTAAAGACTTTAAGATACAGAGAATCCACCAGTGATTGAATCATGCCCACTGCTATAGAGAAAGGCAACCTCTCCACCCCAAATCTTTGCCAATCTTCCCTAGGGGAAACCTCCTGCCCCACCCCAATATGGCAATCAGTTAAATCCTGAACACATGGGCAAGACTCATCAATCAGACACCCAAGAAAGAATGTTCTGTAATAACTCAGAACCCACCCAGTCTATACTGCAGAATATAACTACTTTGTAATCAGGTCAAGGAACAGCATGGCTGTAGTAAAGTACCCAGACTCCAATTTGTAGTAAGCACTGAAGGCAAATGGGATAAATCTTCCAGCTAATAACCAACTGGAATAGGAGATTTAATATAAAACTTGCTATTACAAAAAACAAACACCTACATTTCTGAGGTATTATGTTGCTCTTCTTTCAAGGCTGTTTAATTATCACCTTTTTTAGTAGTAGAAATTGATCTTTAGTAACTGCATGATCACTCACTAGAATTGAGAGAAAGGAACTTGACACCAAATTGTAGCTGCGGGGGGGAGCCTTACACATGACAAAGAAGTTCACAGAATATCTGAAAAAATGAATCAGGTCAGCTTCCTGATAAATCAGAGCTATTAGACTATAAAGTATCAATGTAATATTAAGTATCTTTCTGTGTCAGATTTTCTAAGTACGCAGAGAATTGTTCATCTTTTTCGCTATAGCATCAGCATCTGCTTAGGATCCAAAGTAAGGTGCATATTTGTAGATGAGGGTGACAGTGGACATCACACACAACAACAAAAAGAGACTCCTGCTAACTACATAGTGGCTGCCATCTAGACTTTTAAAAATGAAATGAAACGGTTACTTACCTGTAACTAGTGTTCTTCAAGATGTGTTGCTCCTGACCATTCCAAGATAGTTGTGTGCGCGCCTCGTGCACGGACCACCGGAATTTTTTCCCCTAGAGTACCCGTAGGGCCGGCTGAGGCGCCCCCTAGAGTGGCACCCCTGCGCCGCTCCATAAAAGCCTTGGCTGGCCCCACCTCCCCAGTTCCTTCTTCCTTGATCCGAAGTGGGCTAGGAGGGAGGGAAATTGGAATGGTCAGGAGCAACACATCTCAAAGAACACTAGTTACAGGTAAGTAACTTTCTTCTTCTTCGAGTGATTGCTCCTACCCATTCCAAGATAGGTGAATTGCCAGCCTTACCTTAGGAGGAGGGTTGGACGTTACAGATTCGCAGAGCGCAGGACTGCCCTGCCGACCGCTGCGTCCTCTCTAGATTGTTGGACGATAGCGTAGTGTGCCACGAAGGTATGAACAGAGGACGACGTGGCTGTCCTGCAAATGTCTACCAGGGGCACCTGGCCGAGGAAAGCGGCTGACGATGCCTGCGCCCTTGTTGAGTGCACCTTGACCTCTGGCGGACATATACCGGCCAGATTATAGAACTCGCGGATACGTGCCACAATCCAAGATGAGAGACGCTGGGTGGAAATCGGCTCACCCTTCATTCTGTCGGCCACTATGACAAATAGCTGGGAAGTCTTTCGAAATGGCCTTGTCCTGTCTAAATAAAAGGCCAAAGCCCTCTGCACATCCAGCGTATGTAACCTGCGCTCTCTCTCTGAGGCGTAAGGCTTGGGGTAAAAGACTGGCAGAAAAATGTCCTGGCTAATGTGGAACTGCGAAATCACCTTCGGCCGGAAGGCTGGGTGCGGACGCAGGCGGTCCTTGTCCTTAAAGAAGACAGTGTAAGGTGGTTCCGATGATAACGCCCGGATCTCTGACACCCTTCTGGCCGATGTAATGGCCACCAGGAATGCGACCTTCCAGGATGGGTACAGCAATGAACACGAAGCCAGCGGCTTGAAGGGGGGGCGGACAGTCTAGGTAGAACAAGGTTCACGTCCCACTGCACCGTAGGCGGGTGAGTGGCTAGAAACAGTTTATCCAGACCCTTCAAGAAGCGCTTTACCATTGCTACTGAGAAGATCGGCGTCTGCTCAACCCCCTCGTAGAACGCCAAAATCGCTGCCAGGTGGACCTTAATGGAGGTGGTGGAAAGGCCCCCGATTTTCAGCCCCCATAGGTAGTCTAGAACCCTTGGGACCGGGACCGGGACCGATTCTGGAGCAAGCTCCCTTTCTGCCATCCAAGCGACGAGCCTTGTCCACTTCGCCTTGTAAGATGCCCTAGTGGAAGGCTTTCTGCTGCTTAAGAGCACTTCCCGCACCTCCGATGAGCACTGCAATTCCCCTGGGGCTAGCCAAGGAGGTTCTATGCTTTGAGGTGCAGCAACCTGAGATTCGGGTGCAGGAGCTTGCCCCCCTCCTGAGAAAGCAAGTCTGGTATGAAGAGAAGCTCCAGGGGCTCCTCGACTGAGAGATCTAGCAACGTTGAGAACCAGTGTTGCCTTGGCCACACTGGGGCCATCAGGATAACTGAGGCCTTGTCCCTCTTGGCCTTCAGCAGCACCTTGTGTACTAGCGGTGTGGGAAGGAAGGCATAGCCCCTCCATCCCGACCACTGGAGGGCGAAGGCATCCCCCAGAGATCCCGGGCTGTACCCCCTGAATGAGCAGAAGCGGTCGCATTTCTTGTTGCTCTCTGATGCAAAGAGGTCTATCTGGGGATGTCCCCACCTTTGGAACATGCCCAAGAGGACCTCTGGCTTCAAGGACCATTCGTGCACCATAAACCTCCTGCTTAGGTCGTCGGCCAATGAGTTCTGACAGCCCGGAACATATGTTGCTACTGGGTGAATGGAGTGGTGAATGCAAAATTCCCACAGGACGAGGGCTTTCCAGCATAAGGAGAAGAGCGAGTACCACCCTGTTTGTTCAAATAGAACATTGCGGCTGTGTTCTCCGTCTGCACCTCCACCACCTTGCCTACGAGCTGGTCCCGGAAGGTCTGGCAGGCCAGGTGCACGGCTCTGAGTTCTTTGATGTTTTTATGCATGCCAGCCTCCTACTGGTTCCAGAGGCCCTGCGTATTGAGGTGACCCAGGTGGGCTCTCCACCCCCGGTCTGAGGCGTCTGTCCCTAAGGTAACCTCGGGCATGGGCTCATGGAAGGGCACACCTTCGCAAACATTTACCTCGAGACACCACCACTCTAGCTGGCTTAAAATTCGCTCTGGGACCGTCACTATACTGTCCAGGTCGTCCCTCGTGGGACAATATGCTGAAGCCAGCCACCCCTGAAGAGGGCGTAATCGGAGCCCTTGCATGCTTCACTACATGTGTGCATGCAGTTAGATGGCCCAGCAGTTTCAGACATGACCTCACGGTGGTGAGCGGGTGTCTCTGGAGGTCTCGTATCATGCTCCTTATAGCGAAGAATCGGGAGTTTGGGAGATATGCCCTTGAGTCTAGGACCGCTCCTATGAACTCTATTTTTTTGCAACGGAACGGGTGTGGACTTCTGGCAGTTGACAAGGAGCCCCAGTTGGTCGAATGCAAACTGGATCTTTCTTAAACTGTCCTCTACCTCCCTGCTGGAGCGGACCCGTACCAGCCAGTCTTCCATTAGGAGAAGCTTTAGCTGGTGCTCCCTGTCTCTTTGGGTCCTTGGCCGGAAGCTCTTGCAGATCCTGCACCTTTCGCTGAGGTGAGCCTCGCCCAAACACTGCAGATATGACTGATGTGGGTCATCCAGGGGCGTAGGCTTCCGGCAAGAGTCGCACGCCTTGAAACCAGGCATGCCCCAGGGCGGACTGATCCCCTCCAAGGAGGGAGTTCTGACGGAGACAAACTGATTATACCAGAACTCGGTACACTAAACTAACTAACTAAGGGGGAGCTGCTAGCTAGAGCGAGCAGATGTTCCAGCGACCGTCAGGGCAGTAAGAAGGAACTGGGGAGGTGGGGCCGGCCGAGGATTTATGGAGCGGCACAGGGGCGCCTCAGCCGGCCCTACGTATACTCCAGGGGAAAAAATTCCAGCGGTCCGTGCACGAGGCACGCACATACCTATCTTGGAATGGGCAGGAGCAATCACTCAAAGAAGAACACATTCTTCTCACAGAAAGAAAACAATTCATTTTAATCACCAAACACAAACTTAAGGACTGATTCATTTACATGGGTGTAAACATGCACTAACTACACTAAAGCATGCAGCAAGACAGAGGTTTAAACTGTTAAGGAAGAGGAGAATCAGGCCCAATATCTGTGTTTCCATCAGAAACCAGAACAAACATTAAATAAAAAAATAATAAACTTGAAGGCAATGTATTGCCAAATTCTTCTAATTCTTTGGTATAATTTCTGGTGACCCTCGATTACTCTTTATTTTTCAGCTCCATCTGGCCCAATAACATTAAAACTGTAATAACCATACTTCCAGTTTATTGGGTCATTGACTCTAACTAGCTTCAACTGACTTTTATGAAGTCCTTCAATTATCTGTAGACCTCTTGTATTTAGAAATATCAGATTATTCATCTTTATAATGTGGTAGAAGTTTTGTAAACACCTCTATGATTTCACATTCCTAAACATGGCAGCTCTAAAGGTGCAAGCAGAAAACTTTTATTAAAAGCATATGAAAATGTTTCAAAGATAAGCAAAATGGGTTTCAATAGATGCTGATGGCAACTCATGACAACATTCCTAAATTATCAAGAGGCCACATTCCAAACAGTAATTCACTGTCAAATCAGTTTGCACTCACAGACTTATTTGTCCCTAGATTAAATGGTATATTGTAATGTGGTTTTAAAAAATTGGATTTTTAAGTTATAAAGCATTTTAAAAGCAAAACAAGTTTCTAAAAAACAATTTAAGCTTCTAAAATTTAATTACAAAATTCCACTCAAAAAAGAGAACAAAGGGGAACTCTGGTAATCTTGGCTTTACCATAAAGCAAAAATAAAACATTTTTTTAAAAGTTTGCACCCTCTCTCTAAAAATGGGGAAGATGAATAGAAACGTTTCTGTACTGGTAGAATATGTTAAAAAGCACACGAACACCAAACAACAAAAATAATATTTTAAAGTAAACTTTCATGCTTTAACTACTATCACAACATTTTAGAAAGTGTAACTTTAAATGCTAGCAAAATAATTACGACACCTTGTTTTGTTGTGACTAGAATATTTGGTACTATATTCTAGTTTTATATTGGACTACAGTATATTAAAATTTGAAAAGATATGCCAAGATATTTTTAAAACTACTACTTATTTTTAAAAAAATCAGTTTATATAATACATAAAAATCTAGATAATTCAGAAGTTTCCTGTGGCCCTTAGGAGTCCTATATATTTTGCCCCATTAAAAACTCTCATCCTACTTCAAACAATTGATATAAATTGTTTACTTTAGTAAGAATTCACTTAAAAAGCAGAGCCTTAAAGAAGTCAACTGGACTACAGAGTTCAAGGACTTTACGGAGGAGGCTTGGAATTTCTATAAATCAACTATACAAAAACTATCTGCACTTTGCATCCCAAGCAAAGGGAAAAGACTTGTAGCAAAAGGCTCCAGACCCAGCTGAATGAATAACCACCTCATAAAGGTTATTAGGAGTAAGCACAGAGCCTTCAGGGAATGGAAAAAGAGATTAATCAAGGAAATATAGAAAATGCATGAATAAAGTGAGAATTGCTAAAAGTCAAGCTGAACTAGTTCTTGCCAAATAAATTAAAATAAATAAGGGGGATTTTTAGTTATATAAATGAAAAGACGACAAGGAAGGATAACATTGGGCCATTAAAAAGTTGATGGAGAAGAAATTAAAGTTAATTTTGATATGGCCCAAAAACTAGATGAATCCTTTGCCTGTTTTCAAGAAGCTTGAGCATATGGAACATGCATATGAAGGCAAGGTATCTGTTAGAGACAGGGGTACAGAAATGGAAATTATCAGAAGAGAAACAAAAAACAAAGAGTTTAACGCACTCAAATCAGGGGAACCAGATGATTTCCATTCCAGAATACTGAAAACTGGCACACAAGATTGCTAGTCTGGTATTAAGGATTTTTAATAAATCTATCTATCCTGGGATAGCAACATATGACTGGAGAATAGCTAATGTTATACCTATATGAAAGAAAGGGGGAAAACAGTCATCTGGGTAATTACAGACCTGTTAGACTAATAGCAGTGTACAAGGTTTTGGAATGAAACAGTGAAGAGATGAATAATTAAATACATGGAGACGTAATGCAATATGTTTACCAAAGTTATACTGCGCCCTATTAACCTGATTTCCTTCCTGGAGAAAATAACTGATTTTGACAATAAGAATCAATAAGTAGATCTAACATACCTTAGTAAAACACTTGACTCACGAGAAATTTATTAGTTAAATTAGCGAAAATGGGTATTAGTACAGGAATTGCAAGGTGGATATGGAAGTGGCTAAAGGGGCGAAGGCAACAATTTGTGCTGAAAGGGGAACTGGAGGAAGGTTACCAGAGCCTCAGTTCAGTCTTGGGACCAACCCCACTCAATATTTTTATTAGTGACCATGGCACAAAAGCTACGAGTGTGCTAATGAAACATGCTGATTTCCAAAGTTGGGTGGCATTGCCAGTACAGAGGAGAACTGGAATGTTAATACAGGAAGAACAGGATGACCTTGAAGACTTGCATAAATGAAATGCAAAGAAATTCATCAGTACACATACACTTAGGATCCAACAATAAGAATTTCTGCTACAATAGGAGGCTTTTCAGTTGAAAGCAACAAAAGAAGAGAGAGATCAGGACATGCCAGCAGATAACAGAATGACAATGATGTGATGTGAGACCATGAAAATGGCAAGAGTGAGCATAGGATATATCAGGCAAGGAATTTCAAGTCAAGGCAGAGAAATATGAATGGTAAAGCACTAGTAAGACCTCATCTACAATTATGTGTACAGTTCTGTTCACTCATATTCAAGAAACACTGAATCCAGCTAGAACAGCTGCAGGAAAGACCTGCTAGGATGATTTGGGAAATGGAAGGCCTTTCTTATGAGAGGAGACTGGAAGAGCTTGACTTGTTTAGTCTAGCAAAAAGGAGACTGAGAAGGAATATGATTACTCTGTATAAATACATCAGGGAGACAGAGTAGGGAGGATGAAGAGCTATTTAAAGCTTAAGTACAGTATTGGCACAAGAACAAATGGGTATAAACTGGGCATGAACAAATTCAAGCTGAAGACTCAAAAAGGTCTCTAATCAGAGGGAAGCTTTGGAGCAGCCTCCCAATGAGAGTTGTGGAGGGAAACAACTTAATTTTGAGAGAAAACTAGGCAAATTTGAGAATCAGATTGTATGGATGAGATTGCTTTTGATGGTGGGGCAGAAATGCTAAGCAGTCCTGGGGAATCCTTACAGTTTTCATCTTATGATCCTAAAGCTCCTACTTCAGGGTTTCAGTCACTTCACAGAGGTCAGGAAGGGATTTTCCCCTAATGTGCTTGGGGTTGGGAGATCTGACCTCCTCCTACAACATCAGACCTGGCTACAGCTGAATTTAGAACACTGAATGGAGTGGACCAATGCTCTGAGGTAACACTGACCATTTTCTCTCTCACATGCTTAGCTGACTGGTTTTTGCTCACATGCTAAGGGTCTGATTGATTGCTGTACTTGAGAATGTGAAGGAATTTCCCCTCAGGTCAGACTGGAAGTCATCTTGGAGGTTTTTTAGCTTCCTATGAGGCATGGAACGTGGGTCACTTGCCAGGATTAATTTAAATCAATTCCATGACACTGCAGAGGCCTCAAGGCCTGGATGCACCTCAGCCCCTTCTATTCTCTGCCTGCAACACACAGTAGTTTAGTCTCCTGTGGGAGGTAATATTTTTATCTAATTTTGGTTGCTGGGTGGTAATGGAGGCCTGTGATATAGAGGTCAGACTAGATGATCTGGTGGTCCCTTCTGGCCTTAAACTAAACCTCTGACTAAGATTTTTTTCTTCAACGACTCAAACTCCTTTGGTACAGGCAATTATTCAATTGTGAGATACGTGTTAGCAGTAATAAAAGAATTTTACAGTAATATAAATATTTCCATTTATATTGTCCTCAAAGTTTAGTACTAATTCAACATAGACACTTCAGACGTACGCTTTGAGAGTTCAGTGTGAACAAGAGAGAGCAGTGCAAAGATCATGTGCTGAGCTCCATGGGAAAAGGAGCATAATCAAGCTTCTCAATGGCTCCCCCTTGCACCAATTAGGAAAAGATGGTGATGGAATGTCATGGGGGCAGTCTTCAGATGCAAGATGATGGCAATGACAGGCTTTAAGATTCATACAAGCAAAGATAACTTCTCGGAATACTTTTAGTGTAAAACCTGACTATTCTGTCCTTTTTTTATATCTGACCAAAGACATTTTAATAACAATTGTTTTAATTCAGGATAAATGCAAAATAAAACACATTAACAAACCTTAACAAAATAAACCAATATTAAATCAGATTGGTCCTCATCCATATGATTTAAAACTCATCACCATTTCTTTCTGTAAGGGAACAGATAGGCATTGCAATATGCCTCAAAGATCAATAATCTTTGCTTTGCTAAGTTCAAGACCAAGGGGGAAATAAGTGCTCAGCCACTGCAAATATTCAGCAAGCAACCTTCTTCACCCATTTAAACTTTTGGCTTGAACCCAACAGCTGATTTCTACCTCTATGGTTTTACAGAAAGATCTTGTCCACACATCACTGCAGTGCACTCTACAGGGGGTGTGGATTGCAGAGCATGCCAGCATGGTGTGGTCTAACTGCCCTGTGTATACTCTGCTGGCATGAACTAAAAAGTACCTAGTGTTTGTTAATATAGTTCTGTTTGAAACGAGGCAGTGAGATTGCAACACATTAGAAAGCTACAAGTCTCGCCCGTGTAGAGCACATTGTGGCACCGTGCAGACAAGCCCAAAAAGAAAGATGCTGTCTCAAGTAATGATTTAACCCACTAGCTTTATAAGCCAAAACCAACACCCTGAATTGAATCTGGAAACAAATTTGATGTTGTAGTTCTGTATTTTAGGTCCACTTATACCCGCAGTGTTAAACATGCAGCCCACAGACCGGATGTGGCCCGCAAACCAATTCCATCCGGCCCATGACTGCGCTCTGCAGGACCACACTCTCTCCCAGAGAAAGTGTGGTCTTGCATACCCAGCACTGCGCAATGCCACAAGAGCGTCCAGTCTCGCGACATTGCAGAGCACTGGATATGTGAGACTACGCTCTGTGAGACCACATTCCCTCCCGGGGGGGAGGGTATCACGGAGCGCAGTCTTGCATACACAGCATTTCATGATGCCACAAGAGTTCCCTAATATTTTGATTTATGGTATGTAGGGCACACGAAGTCCATTTGAGTCAAATCTGGCCCGCCACAGCAAATGAGTTGGACACCCCTGGTGTATACTGATGTATATTGTAACCAGCTTCCCTAGATTAGGATTATTCCTATTATTATTGTATTAACACAGCACCTAGAAGACACAGACATGGGTGCTGCTCTAGCTGGCTTCTTGGCGAAACCTCTTCTATGCTTGAATAATTTAGGGATTCATCAAAAATATTAACAAGTAGAGACTGTTTCAGTATACGGCTGTACTCAAATTAAGCTGTGATTCTGGACATAGAGAAGCATACATGCACTAGGGTTTTATCTAGCTAGCACAGGTAACAGCAACAATGAAAACACGGCACCCTCAGAGTGCCCAATAAATACTGAGGGTCCCTGGCAGGCTTGTACTGGGATAACTAGCTCATGCCACCATAACTTCTACTGTTAACTGTACTAATGAGATTAAAGCTAGCAGAGATATACCTATTTGCACTACAAATACACCTTAATCTGTCATGCAGCCAAAATATTAGAGTGGTTCTAAGACATTTACTCATTACCCTAAAAGCTTCAGATGTGGAGTAGAAAAATATTTGAGCACAAATGACAACAGGCATGTGAGGAGTTTCTGCTATGTATCAACTCAAAAAATATTATGGGAGTTGTGGTTAGAGCAGGTTATGCATTTGTTCACTCATTCCATTTCCAAAAGATGTGCACTGTAATCAGAAGTTTTAAGGTTAGGTCCTGGTTGCCCCAGAATTCATTTCTCATATGAAGCTGAGGTTTCTAAAATTATTTAAGGTAGGGCTCGACAAAATTGGCTCCCAGCTAGGTGCCAGCAGTTTTATTTTGTTGGCCAGAGGGTGCTGCTCAGTTACATTTCTGCAGCAGAGCTAGGAGCCAGGCTACAAGCCCTGGGCGCCATTGCGATCTGGCACCTGGGTTTTGTCAAGCCCTGACTTGAGGCTCTAAATCTTGCAGTCCCTGGATTTAATTGAGGGGGTTGGAAGCAGTGCAGTTACTTAAGCGTAATTTGCTTCCTCAGTTGGTTCATTTATACATGAATGTATTGACCCAGCAAGGCCTGCTTTCCCTGGCTTTTTCCTAAGAAGTGAGATGACAGAGAGGAAGACGGCTAGGAGATGGAATATTTTTAGCTATGGATGTATGGTCTTAATTTTTGGATACCGTTTCTGTTACATATTGTGACATTGGGCCAAAAAGGGCTAACCACTTCAGCAAGATGCATGGCCAAATCTGACCTTTAAAAACAAAGAAAAATACGAAAGGTAGTGAGGGTCATTCCTTACAAGTAGACTAGCACTTTGATATGCAGATGTATTGTTGGCAGTTATTTGGTATTGTTTATATATCTTGTTAGAGGTTAACAATGTATATAAACTGCTTTCCTGTTTATTGCTGTTGTTCTATTGACTAAGGTCAAAAGGGAATATTAACAGCTTTCGTGTAATCATATATTTGCCTGTATTACTTACTCTTTGAGGTGTAAGAAAACTTAACTGTGCTAATGCAGCTAATTACCACTGTGTGTCTAGGAAATGGAGATTTTACTTCGAAGGACCATATACTTTACTATTCTCCACTCAACGAAATATCTGAGAACTGTCTTGATAGTTTAAATGGCCATTGCTGACTGTATTATTTGGAAAAGGACACACTGAGTAAAGTTAACCTGCCAGCTCAGTTTCATCAAAGCCCATGATTTACAAGCGCCCACCTTGACTCAACTATAAAGAAGTTTCAGGCCAGATCCTTTTCATCTCAAACCTATCCAAGCATTTCAGGGAATGTCTGGATCACAAGATTGGGATCCCAACCAGCCTGAAGAAAAGAAAAGAAAAGAAAAGAAAAGAAAAGAAAAGAAAAGAAAAGAACTGCATACACGTCTAAGAGCATTGTGGATACACACATTTTCAGTAAACCTAAATAAAATTAACATGCCAGAGGGAGGAAAAAAAAATCTGCTGTGAAAACAGACACCTATCTCATACACATTTTGTGTACAGCAAATCTTGCAAACACTTATCTGTAATGGTTTGTCAATGTAGACCATGAACAAATACATCAAACTGAACTATTGCAAATAATTCACTTTTAAGCAACTACCACTATAGCATCTTAGAATAACAGCAGTAGGCACAGGGAGCAAAAGTTCTGTGAGTATGAAAAATTCAACCAAATCCTTAACATTTTTAAATGGGGAATTCCTTTAGAACCACTAAAAGCTTTCAAAATGGTAAAACTTAGAAGTAGTCTACTGTATATAGCACTCTTTCTACAAGTCGCCTTTTCTTTATAAAATGGGGAATCTGTAAATCATTAAGTGGTAAGAATGTGGTCTATTTAAAACCACTTAGATTTATCATTCCTAACATATCCAATAACATGCTGGGACATAGCAGGAATTCAAATGATCGATTACTTCCAGAAATAATTGTCTCTAGTATTATTAACATTTGCATATTTGTTTCTATGTCTATAAAGTTAGACAGATTATCCACCAATTCAAGGCTATTCCTAAACTATCCAAAGTCTAAAAGCGCTTTTCTAACTCTTATTTTTCTGAAAACAGCTAGATTGATAAATGTAGTACTTTAATTAAAACAATTCTTACCCCTGCTTATAAAAATCCTAAAGTCATTTGAAAAACAATCATTGGACACCTACAAAGATGAATTACTATTTAATTCAGTTAAGACAACAAGCAGTTCTAAAATACTGCCTCATCTTCAAGAGACTGATGAAGTGGGATTTTCTCCCACGGAAGCTCATGTGACAAATAAATTTTCTGGTCTTTAAAAGTGATATAGAACTCCTTGTTTGTTTTGCAACTGTATCATTTCCTTCTGTATCACTTTCTACACAAGTCTTCAAACTGCATATGTACAGTAGATTGTTCCCCCATAATTACTGATTTTGTAGAAAAATGCCAGTGAACTTGTCTCTCTGCAAAATATATGCGTATTTGTTGCTGCCTGAGAGTTAACTATGATAACATATTAGAAGAATTTTGGGATCAACAATTTACATTTTAAGCAATTTAAACTGAATACTACCACCCCCAAAGAGTCACACAAACCCCTCTCTTTCTTCAGACAATAAAAAGACTCCGTTAAAATTCTGGCAGAACTTGCGATTTTCTGAACCTCGGTCCCCTCAACTGCCTTCTTGTATAAATCTTTCCCCATTAAAGGTCACATGCCATCTCTTGCCTGCCCTTTAAATTCCAGAAGCGAGCTGTTAATACAATTTACATTCCAAATTAATGAGACATGTGATAAACTCTTGTCTTTTACTTGAAAACCACAAACAACAGTAAATTCATTTCAAATTAGCACTGTGTGCTACACTTTGGGTACAAATTGCTCAGCTATTTTTAAAGCAACACACTGAAAGAAAGATTGTATAAATGATGGTGTGCCTTTAAAGAATTCACAGTGCAAATCACTGTCTAGCAAGGAACTGCTGTAGAACATCACAGAAATTAGACTAAGTAGTTTCAACAGAGAATCTCTTTTTAGCTCAAGATGTTACTACTGTTTAGAAAATTAAAATTACAGTTAAAAAAGGAACTTCAACCTTGTGAGGAAAAAACACAAGGATGGACCTGAGGCTTTATCTTTGGCCTTACTTGAATGAGGGGGAAAAAAAGAAAATAAAACAAAGTTCTTAATACTACAAACTAGAGGACTGAGTCAAAATATTTTTTCTAACACCTACCCCCTTTTTAAACAAACAAACAAAAAAAGCCACTTGTCAACCTACTTCATTTCCACACGCACGTAAGTACTTGGGTGCCCACTTGGCCCCAGGAACTCAAGTTTTCAGAGCACATGTGTGCATTAGTATTGTGTAGCAGCCCATAGGATTAGAAGAAATTATATTAATCTAACCACTGAATTGGGTAACATTAGAATGTTACAGCTGTTCAAAGTGTAGGTTCAATTCAAATCAAGCTTCATATCATGTTGACAGATTTAAAATGTTCTCTCTTTCCATCCCATGTTTCCTCCAAGCCTAAGGCTATGTACACACTACAGTCTTGTCCCGCAATAACTTTTATTGCGGGACAAGGAAAGCGCTATAACTATAGCGCTTTATCGCGTACACACTGCAGCTTCTTTCGCAAAGGAGCAGAATGCTCCTTTGTGAAAGAAGAGCAGTGCATGGTGGGCACCTGTCCCACCATGCACTGCCCG
>ML685792.1:3360137-3404538 GCA_007922175.1 Pelusios castaneus | reverse complement strand
GACCGGAGGAGATCACCGGAGCCGGACTCAATCGCCCGATGTCCCGGAGTGGAGGCGACGATCTGGGCGTCTTCGGGGTGGCAGCAACGTGGCCCGACATGGGTCCCACGGTGTCCTTACCCCTCGCACCGTCCTTAAGAGGCGGTGACCGGCCTCTGTCCGCACGGTGTTTCTTCCGCGGTACCGGTGAAGACGACCGGTGCCGGGGGGCTGGTTTCTGCACCGACGATACACGGTGCCAATCTCCCCTGTCCTTGCCCTGGCTCGAAGGTCCCGGTGCCGGGGAACTTTTTGACGGCGTCGAGATCGTAGTCGGCGCCGGAGCGTTGGGGGAGGGTCTAAGTGCCGCCTCCATGAGGAGTACCTTTAGCCTCTGGGATCGGTCCTTTTGTGTTCTGGGCCGGAACAATCTACAGATTTTGCACTTCTCCCCCAAGTGCTTTTCTCCCAGACACTTCAGGCACGTGGAGTGCGGGTCGCTCTTGGGCATAGGTTTGTTGCACTCCACACACTGTTTGAAGCCTGGGGCTCGAGGCATGCCCCGGCCCCCGGGCTGAGCGACTACTACTAGTAACTATTAACTTGAATATAAAGGAAAGAAGAAGACGACTAGCTAACTTCGGAACGTAATCAGAATATAGGAATGCTAGGACGGATCTCTACCAAGAGAGACCCAAGATCCGACTAGCCGTCACTGCGGTAAGAAGGAACTGACGGGGGAAGGGTCGGCGAGCCGTTATAAGGCGCGCTATGCAGGCGCGACTCCAGGGGGCTCTGTAGCCGACCCTCTGGGGATGCTAGGGAAATTCTTTCCGGCAGCCGTGCACGATGCGCGCGCACACCTAATTGGAGTCGACGTGAGCAATCACTCGAAGGAGAAGATATATTCAAAGACCTCATGCAGTCCCAGGAGGCTTCTGCAATGGAGACAAGGCAATGGAGGAGGCAGTGCAGGCAGGACAAGAGGGAGAGCAGCACCAGGAGGGAGAAGCAGAAGGATGCCCTAATAGACATTCTTCACGAGCAGACAAACCTCCTGAAGACTATGGTCGGTCTGCTCCAGGCTCGCCCAGCCCCCCCGCCCCCCAGCATCATCTGCCTTTCCCTCCACCCACACAACATTCCCCCCCCAAGCAGTTTTCAGAACACCATGGACACCCATGGTATAACGTTACCTCAACCCCTCCACCCACATATGTTGTTGAGTCCCGCACCTATACCCACCTTTAGTCCCCCCTCCACTTACAACCAAGTTTCCATTACTGTTATATTAATAAAGTAGACACAGTTTTCAAAGTTTATGTGACTGTCTTTATTATATTGTATAATAGTCCCCTGACGTCTGGTTTTGCACAAATACAAAAGAGAAAAAATGAATCCACTGATACTCTTACAGTTTCTGTGGTATACTACACATAGCAAAAACTGTTATTAGAAGGTAGCCTTTTACTCTACAATCCCGAAATGGTTCTTTATTGCCTCCCTTATGCGCACAGCCCTTAGCTGCGCCCCCCGGATACCCCTGGTGTCTGGTTGCTGGTAGGCAGATTCCAGACGTTCTGCCTCCATGGTCCACGAGTTATGAAATCTCTCCCCCCTGTTTTCACATAAATTGTGAAGAACACAGCACGCAGAAATGACCATGGGTATGTTGTCCTCATGTAGATCAAGCCTGCCGTACAGCGATCTCCAGCGTGCTTTTAAACGGCCAAAGGCACACTCCACAACCATTCTACACCTGCTTAACCGGTAATTGAACCGCTCCTTGGCAGGATCCAACTTCCCAGTAAAAGGCTTCATAAGCCATGGCATCAGCGGGTAGGCGGGGTCCCCAAGGATAACTATGGGCATCTCAACACCCTCTATTGTCACTTTCTCGTCTGGCAAGAAGGTGCCCGCATGTAGCCTTCTGAATAGTCCAGAGTTTCTGAATATGCGGGCATCGTGCACCTTTCCAGACCAACCTGCATTTATGTCTGTAAAGCGACCACGGTGGTCCACCAGTGCCTGAAGAACCATAGAAAAGTACCCCTTCCGATTTATGTACTCTGAGGCGAGATGGTCGGGCGCGAGAATAGGGATGTGAGTCCCATCTATTGCACCCCCACAGTTTGGGAAGCCCAAGTCATTAAATCCATTGATGATCTCCCTCACGTTCCCCAGGGTCACCGTCCTCCTTAGCAGAAGACGGTTGATGGCTCTGCACACTTGTGAAAGTGCAACTCCAACGGTCGAACGTCCGACCCCGAACTGGTTTGCGACCGAGCGGCAGCAGTCCGGAGTTGCCAGTTTCCATATGGCAATAGCCACACGCTTCTCCACGGAGATGGCGGATCTCATCCTCGTGTCCTTGCGCCGCAGGGCAGGGGCAAGCTCCAGGCAAAGTTCCATAAATGTGGCTTTCCGCATTCTGAAGTTCTGTAGCCACTGCTCATCATCCCACTGGTGAAGAACAATTCGGTCCCACCAGTCTGTGCTTGTCTGCCGGGACCAAACACGGCGGTTCAGGCTGTGCAGCTGGTCCTCGAAACTGATCAGAATATCAGTTCTCTTCTCAAGGCTGTCACTATCCGAAATGGAGTCGTCCGAGTCATGCTCCGAGTCAGAGCCAAAGGCGTACTGCATCAGAATCTGTGCTGTGTTTACAATGCAGAACGCAGTATGCAAGATCACAGCTGAATCCATGTTGATTCTGAAAAGGCAGTTCCGGAAAACGGTTGCTTCAATTTGAAATTCGCACTCGTTGCTATTGGCAACTGCTGGGTAGCATCCGTAGCAGAATGCACCATGGGAAATGAAATTGGGGACTGTGGGATAGGTACCCACAGTTCACTTTGTTTTTCTGGAGGACTGTGAAAAGAAAGGGGGGGGGCCTTTGTTCTGTTAGAGCCAGCCAAGTGTGTATGCGATCTCGCGCAACAACAGCAATGGGACATTTAATGCGCTACAGGATTGTTACGCGATAAAACTGGTAGTGTGTACATGGCCTTACTATAATGTTTACAAGATAAAATGACTAACAGTATAGTATTTAACATAAGGGTTAACCATTTCTATATATAATGGCATTATTGTATTTCCAACCTTTTCTTTATACATCATGATATTGTGCTGGCTTTTTTGACTGCTGCTGCTGCACATTGAACAGAAGTTTCCATTAAGTTTCAGTAAGTGTTTTTCTTCAGTGATTTTATTTAATTTAGAAACTAGTAATGTCCATGAAGTGTTAAATAATATTCCTCCCAATGTGTATTACTTCATATTTGCAAGACTCATCTGCCATTGTGCTGCACATTCAATAACTTACCTCCCTCTCTCATAGACCTGTTCAATCTTGACTAACCTAAACTACTGTAGATTTTGTAGATGATCAGTTGATTCTGACATCTCATTGCTACTTGGTTTTCCAGATCATTAATATGACTCAAAACAGAGCCTTGGGTATCTCACTTGTTACCCTTTGTCTTACCAAAAACCAACCACTCTTATTCTTTGGCCATGTTTATGTTAGCAGTACTTTGCCAATATATGCATGCTATACCAACAAAGGGCTCCTAGTAAGGGTGAAGTTTATACTGGCAAAACTGTGCTTTTGCCAGCATAGCTAACGGCAGACCCTCTTCATCCATAGCAAAATAACCTATAAAATAAAAAGTGCTGTTTTCTGGTATAACTTCATCTACTCTAGGGGCTTTTGGTGACATAGCTATTCTGGTATACAAGTGTGATTATTTATTACCAATAACAAAAACATAGGTCATGTCTAGAAACTTGGGCTGATGCAAGTTACACTGGCATAAAGCCACTGCAGTATGTATACCATTTGGACAAGAGCATACTTAGCTGGAGAACTTGTCAATGCAAAGTACGGTGCACCATGGGCATGTATCGCCATGTGCCAAGAAGCACCGCCTGTTGCAATGACTTTTGGGAATTTTTCCACAATGTGCTGTGGGAGAGAAACAACTTAACCGAGGACTTCATGAGCTAGCATCAAGGTCTCAGAATGCAAATTTCTGCCTCCCATAACATCATCCATACCTCAATTTTTGTGCATTTAAAAAAAAAAATCCCATATAGCATTTGTCACTGTCCATCATCTCTGACAAAAGTATGGCACTTTCAGAGCTCTGTACTATTCTCATCACTGTTGCAAATTAGGAGGCATGATTCCCCATCTTTGCAGACCCACTCTATGGACCCCCAAAATGGGGAGAGTCACTGTTTCTTCTAAGACAGTTTGCAGATGGCCATTTCAAAAAACAATTCAAGGGTGCTGGCAGCATTCACAGAGCAGCAGCAGAAAGCAGACAGCTGCTTAAGATCCCCAGAAACAAGCACTAAATGGTGGCATTGCATCGTAATGCACGTTTGGAACAACAAGCATTGACTATATAACTTTCAAATGTGGAAGGCCATATTCCTGTGTGTTGAGCTCAACCCCGCCTTCCAGCACAGAAACTCAAGAATGAGAGTTGAACTGACAGTGGAAATGAGAGTTACACTAACAGTGGAGAAGCAAATTGCAATCGCACTCTGGAAGCTTACAATGCTGGATTGTTCCACCGAATGGGAAATCGCAAAGTGTTGTGCCCTTCATCATGTCCTCCTATCCAGGACTGAGAATCTCAGCAGTGGGCAAGACATAGTGGATGGATCTGCAGCAATGGGATTCCCAAACGGCTTGAGTGATAGACAACACTGACATCCCTACTTTGACAGCAGCCCACCTTGCCATAGAGTAAATCAAAATAAAGAGCTACTTTTCTATGGTTATTCAAGCACTGGTGGATCAATGAGAACCAATATCAGTGTTCCTATTCAGGGAAAGAGCATGCTTACATCTTTAACTGTTCAGAAAGCGGCTAGCAGGGACATTCTTTCCCAAATATCAGATTACCATTGGTGATATACAGACGTGCTCATGAACCCATACACTCACCACCACAGCAGCACTAAGGAAAAACTCAGCTGGTGCAGACTGACTGCTGAATGAGCACTTGGTAGATTGAAGGGATGTTGGCAATGTTTACTCACTAAACTGGACTATCCCAATGGTTATTATAGTTGACTGTGTTGTCCCACATAACATCTGTGTGGCAAAGTGGAGAAAAACTGCAAGTGAGGTGGAGTGGCTGTCTCCTGCCAAAGAAGGGCCATTACAAAGCCTCACAGGGGGCTCTTGTGGGTGAGGGAACTTTGAAAGAGACATTTAACAGTAACTATGCGTCCTGTGATATGTGTTGTGAACTAATAAAGAAAATTTTATTCTCCAGAATAGAAATCTATTGCGTGGCAAAAACAGAACAGAAAAATAATGCCCAAAAAACAACATGCAATGCACACAAACTTTGAATGTAAGTTAACAGAACAGATTTTTTAAATTGGAAAAGCAGCAAACATTTCTGTCCATTTCAATGAACAATATAATCCACTATGGATGCACATACATCAACTCTGATGCTCTTTCCTGTCCTCTGGCATGGAGTGGCAGTGGTAAGGATGTGACTTACGATGCCATGTACTATGCTGGGAGGCGTAGGGAGCTGTTACCATGGAGTTTTTCAAGGGCTATAAAGGATGACAAGTCCAGGATGTTTTGCTACTAGCATCCCAAAGCCATTCAAGGCTATATGCTGCTGGTCTGTTTACCACAATGATTCCAGCCAAACTCAATGTGGAATGGCATGCAAAAACAGAGGACAAGAAAATAAGGTAGGGAGACAATTACAGAGTGTATCCATGAAAGTTTCATCAAGATTTCTAAGAAGAATGAAAGCGACATCCTTACTTACATAAACAAAGTGCTGCCCATGCTCTTGGGTCAGGTGGTGGGGAAAGTGGCCAACAGGTGAATGCAAAGGATATGCCAACTCTACTTTTGTTTGATGTACCTCTATCTCTTCTTATACGAGTAAAACAACAAAAAGCTAAAATTATGTCTTGTTAAGCTGGAGATGGGCCAGGTAACTTCTTTACATTTAAACACTAAAAGGACACGTGCACACACTTACCCAACTGAGTTCCCTCATCCTTCATTGGGCTCATCTATGCTTGGCTAGTCGGACCGGCTATACGGAGTTTCAAATAGGTCTAAAAGCCCTCCACTGCAACTCCTCCACCTCATCTTCCTTGCTATTCATAGCAGAGAACTCTTGTCTCAGACTCTTCAGACATATCCATGGTGGTGTGCACAGTGCTGGTGGCATTTCCGCTGCATATGCCATGCAAGTCATTATAAAAGCAGTACGTCTACAGTTCAGCATCAGATCCATTTTTGGCCTTGGTCTCCCTGGCCTTGTGGTTTGCCTGATGTATGTACTTCCTTTGCATTCACACAGCACTGCTGCTGATTCCTGCCATTTCCCTTTGCCTGCATATGCAATCTTTCCAAAGATGGTCCCATTTTTACAGCTGGCCCATGGCTGCACTTCTCACATGCCAAGGAGTTCCAATACCTCTTGACTATTCCAGACAGAAGCATGTGCAGGATGGAGCCAACATGGTCAGTGAGGCAGTTGCCTACAATAAGGGGAGAACTGTGTGTGTTTGCCAAGATGGGCAATCAGGAAAAGACATTTCAAAAATACACCAGGGCATTGGAGGGCTTACAGAATTTATAACTGTGACCAGAGCAGTCATTGTCCCAGGAACTGATGTATTGTGGATGCTGTAGGACTTTGTCACAGGTCAGTGTCCATACTCACATTCTGTCAACCTCAGTAGGCCATTCACGGCTCCATGCTATTCAGGCACATGGTTTTCCTGCATTGACTTAAAGGGGCACTTATGTCAGCTGGAGACAAATCTCAGTCTAGACACAGAAGCTCTCCCCTTTGTAAATAAGGAGCATTTGGTTTATTCATTATTTCCTTTTCATCTCCCCAAATAAAGCATACATGCTAATCCTCATTAAATGTGTTGATACTATTAGTTAGGATTATCTATTTTAGGTATTTACAGCCCATATTATCATGATATTTGACTGCCAAACAACCTTCACTAGATTTAGCCTCATAATACCCCTGTAAATTAGGAAAGTGCTGTTTCTCTCATTTTACAGATGGGAAACAGAGGCAAAGAGAGGATAAATGACTGGCCTGAGGTTACACAGGAAATTTGTGATGGAGCAGGGATTTGGCCCACACCTCCCAGGTCCTAGTTTAGTGCCCTAACCCCACCAGACCATCCTTCCTCCCCTATGGCTATAGAAATTCCACTGTATAAAATCAGCTATGATTTTCAGTTTTCTTGAATAGCTGTCCTTTATCTGAAAACCAGTATTTTGATTGTGGTATTTGAGTATGGGGCACTAGAGAGAGAGAGAAAGACAAGGTTGCCATCCTAAGGACCTTGCACTCTAAATTTAATCAAAATCAAAGAATGGAGAAGTAATTTTAAGAAGGCTATCAGTAAAAGCAAATACCACAATAGAGAAGGGAATACAGACACCCCTATAGACAAAGGGCAACTTAAAAGAAGGTACAAGAGTGACAAAGGAAGGAAGATATGAAGAGAACTAAGGTGCAAGGAAGTGTGTGCACAATGAAAGAAACAACAGTAAAAGTAGGGACATAGGAATCAGACCCATGGTCCAACTAGTCCAATTCTTTGTCTCCGACAACCTCATGAATTTAACTGCAAGATATCCCATATTAGGCAGATGTGGGACAACATGAGCCCACACAAGAACCCCTGTTGAGGATTTCGATTAGAGACGGCCTTTAGCCCTGAAAGATGAGATCCCAATATATTTTACATATATAACTAAGAAGATATTTGCAATCAGGAGAAATGTCTATCCCATTTTTTATCTTGCTAACCTTTTGACATCAGTGACACCCTTTTAACATCAGTGACACCCTATGACAATCTAAATTTAATTAAACGTTTTAGGAAAAAGGATTTCCTTTTATCGGTTTTGAATTTGCCATCTTCTTAATTTCATTGAATGACCCTTGCTCTTGCATTCTGAGACAGTAAGCAAGAACAACCATCATAAATTGTTCCATATTTCTGAATGTTCTTTGAAAGAAGTCTTTCCTTGAGGCCAGAGTAACTTTTTCCATTTTTGCTGGATGGACTGTCAGATGGTTTGCAGAAATCTTAAGAGGAAGTAATGGATTGGACACTACGCACTCTTTGCCAATCAGCAGGGGAAAGTCATTAACACTGACATCTTTTTACACTGAAATGAATAGTGCTTCTCTGTTCCATGGGCTCTTTAGATGTGTTTCCTCTAAAAAACAAAATCAAGATGTCATAGCTGTCCTCTGAAAACTAGAATGCTTTGTGCTGCCTCAGTTTTCTTGGCCCAGGAATCAGCCAGCTTATCTACTCAGAAAATCTGTCCAACTTCTACTTTTACTTACACACACACACGCACACACACACACACATGCATGCACTATGAACTTTTCGTTGAGAACAAAGTTTTGCCATTAACTTGCCCTGACCTTCCGGTTTTTTGAGGTTTTTTTTCTCTGACCAGGAGCAAAACTACAATTTAAAAAGATACTCCAATTCAATTATTTACAATTCAAAGCTGTTTGTTTTTAGCAATAAAATATATTAATATAAACTTAAAATGTCTTAATATCTTATGTCAGAGATTTTTACAATCTACCATTATTTCAAATCCTTCAGAGCTGAAAAACCACTTCAGCCTTCATATAGATAACAATGTACACTACAGTCAGACGACTGCAATAAAATAGTTTCATAAATACAAGCTTGTACCTCCTTGTTCATGTTTTGTTTTTATAAAAACAAACGTTTTATGGAGTTACAATAAGTAGTCAGCTATTTAGAGTGCAATGCTGTTTTCAGTTGTAATTATATAGTCTAATTTTGCAGAGCCAGAAGAAAAGCTATTCATACTCTGAAAAGTAGTGTAGGAAACAATTTTTACAAAAGGCCTTCATACATTAAAGAAAGAAATCTGTTCATTTAACTGAAAATAAGGTTTTGTCTGAAAAGCTTTATAGGAGTCTTATATTTGAAGAAAACTCCAGGTTTCTATATTAATCCTTCTTATGCAACTATGCATTTTGGAGCAATGACATTTTATTTCTGGGTTTGTTTGGTTTTAAATTAAAATTGAAACACTTTTTTGCAATTTGAACACAAAGTCTGCAGCTTTAAAACTGAAAATTTAGGATTCTGAAAGTCAAACAGAGCAAAGCTTTGATTTCTCTCTTTTTTGGGGGGTGGGGGAAAGCGTTGGAAAGAGCAGTTAAATGGGAAAGTATGCTTCTGAGTTTATTTATTAAGGGGCTACTGTGCATATGCCTGAATTCTAACTTGCAAAAAAAAAAAAAATTAAACTTTTTTTTTTTCCCCCAAGTACCTACTAACACTTGGTCCAAAGCTGATCAAAACAAGAAAAGCTGTAAGTTAATCTATGGATGATACCACCATGCAGAAGGCAACCCTGAACAAAATTCAAGCCTGGCAAAAAGTGTGTACAAATCCCACTGAAATCAACGAACTTGAGTCCAATTATACACCACAGATCAATGTGGTCTAGTGTGTGCAAATCACTGAAAACAAAACTTTTTCAACCCAAACACTGAACAGCATACTAGTTAGTACATATGTTTTTGAAATTTCACTCATAGTTTAATTTAATATTTAGCCTCAATGTTATTCATATACATATAGCCCAAGGTCCAGAGTGCTTCAACAGCAGCAGTGAGAACTACAAATTCTGGACTACAAACTGCGGCATGTTGGGAGTACTTCCTGGCTCCTGGCAGGAACCATCTCCTACCCTCCCCAACAGGAAGTATCTGCATGGACTGGAGCTGGGAGCATGTGGCAGACAAGCAGGGAGGAGGCCAATGGAGTGTAATGCTGCTGTTATGTCTCTTGCAGGTAGGACCAAAAGGGGCTTAAAGAGCATCCTGAGAAGAACTGAAATGAGGCCAAAAGACAATGCGGGCTTCTTTGTTTTGGGGTTCAGTTGTGGGAGTTTGGATTGGTTTGTAAGGGGGGTTTCATTATACAAAAGGAAGGATCTCCTACCCTCCACAGCAGGGAGTGTCTGCATGGACTGAAGCTGGGAGCATGTGGCAGACAAGCAGGGAGGAGGCCAGTGGAGTGTAATGCTGCTGTTATGTCTCTTGCAGAATAAAACCGTGTTCCTGGGGAATTGGTCTGAGTGGCTCTGGTCTGAGTAAACACACACAAACACAACGCAGAGCACACAGAGGAGCCTCAGGCCTACTTTCCCTAACTTGTGTACAAGGCCACCAGGGCAGACTTCCCCTATCTTGAACACCCTCATGCTGGGCCAGTAGGCAGGAGGGCTACATACATATCTGGAAAAGCATTAAATTAGCTACTTGCAAAGAATTTAATATCAAACAGTAACACTGACACAACAAATAAATTATTCACTCTTTACTTCTTGCAAGTCTAAACATCAATGAGACCTAGTACCATTACGAAGACTTACCAACAAAAATAAAAGAAGCCCACAAGTCCTGTCAGTTCCTATGATTTATCTTGTGTGAGATTAAGATTCCATGTAAAGTGGAGAAAAAACAAAAACAAGAGCCCCGTTCAGGACATATTTGCACTTACAATAAAGAAAAAAGATGATATTGACTTCGAAGTTCAAAAAGAAAAGATTACCTGGATTATACAGAGAAGCTTTAAAAAAAAACCTATAAAACTCAAGCCCATCAATGCACAGAATGCACTTTTTACATTTACTACAGAAGAGTCTATAAGACAATGAATCTTTTTCTACAGAAAATGCAGGTCATCCCTGCTGGATAGACTTTAGCCATGCACTTTATATATAAGAAATCCCTCCAAAGCCAAAAGACTTGCCACCAGAATGACTTGATACTTGATCCTTTGCATCAGGTGAAGGCTCAGACCCACTCTGGGCCAAAACACCCAACATTTGTTCACATGTGTCATGACGAGCAAGTCCATGAATGGGTGTCCATTTCAGAAAGATGTTGTGGAGAAAAGATGGTTACTAACCTTCCGTATTTGTCGTTCTTCGAGATGTGTTGCTCACATCGACTCCAATTAGGTGTGCACCCGCGCACATGCACAGCCGCCGGAAAATTTTCCCTAGCAACCCAGAGAGTCGGCAATAGAGCCCCCTGGAGTCGCGCTTCTATGGCGCCCTTTATAATCACTCGCCGACCCGACCCTCGCCAGTTCCTTCTTACCGCCCATGACGGCTAGTCGGAGCTTAGATCTCTTCTTGTAAGAGAATGGCCTAGCAATCCTCGTTCCTGTAGTTTAGCTAGAGTAGTTGTTAGAGTCATTAGTTAGTCAGTAGTTTTTCGCCGTAGCCCCTCTGGGGCCAGTATCCCTGATTCGGGGTAGGGGGCCTGCCTAGGTCCCCAGGCTTCAAACCATGCTTAGCTTGTAAAAAGCCTATGCCAAAGAGCGATCCCCACTCCACGTATTTGAAGTGCTTAAGGGAGGTTCATCTAGGAGAGCTCCGCAAGATCTGCAAGTCCTTTAAACCAAGGACTCAAAAGGAAAGATCGCAGAGGCTCAAGCTTCTTCTCATGGAAGCAGCACTTAGACCCTCTCCGAGTTCCTCGGACAGGGCATGGAGCACGGCCTCGGTCAGGAACGCCCCAGCACCACACAGAGACCAGGCATGCAAAGAGGACGGCAAGGAACCACGGCACTGGAGATCTATGGCACTAAGACCGGCACCGAGGCACCAGTCTCATTCGCCGGTGCCAAAGAAGAAACCCAAGCAGAAAGGCTGGTCTCCGACGTCCAAGAAGTCCTCAAAGGACTCAGGTGCCGAGACACTGGCGCAAAGGCATAGGGGTGCCACCTACAGACTGGCACCGCCGGGGACCTCAGGCCCAGATAAAGAGCAAACAGGTCCGCCTCTACGTGCCTCCCCTATCGGGGGCTCGGAGGAAGAGGTAGAGATTACGAGATCTCCCTCCACTCCGGAGACCTTTGAAGCGCCCAGGGACTTGACAGAGAGCACGGTGCCACAAAACATAGATCCAGGTCTCTCGGACGTCTCGCCTATGGTACCGCGCAGGACACCGCAGTCAAGAGGGAAGCCGACTCCACTCCTGCTCCCACTGCCACCTAAAGGGCCCCCCTCCGGTACTGAGCTGCACAGCGCCCCCATGGTCTCTGAGGAGTGACTCCCATTCAGAATCGGATGCAGGGTCATCAGTATCAAGGACCAGATCTCGATCTACCTCCCGGCACCGAAGTCAGCACGTCTCTCAGTCCCACCCAGTACCCTGGTTGCCTCAGTGGCAAAACCCTGGTAACTGGCCCTTCTGGACCCTGTGGGCCTATCATCAGGCTCACGGTCAACAACCCTCACGATCCTTTTCAACAGCCTCAAGCACCCAGGCCCCCCACACTATTTCAGAAACAGTATCCCACCCAGGCACCGCACTCAGCTACGAGCAGTCTGTAGCAGGAGGGATGGCGCTGGAGAACATTCGCACCGGTACCAAGTCAGAGGCCACAGGCACCACATTCGAAGAATCAGTCCCTCCGATTATGCCAGGTGCCTCGGCAAAGAACACAGTGGAGGCTGCCCACCTCAGGGAGTCATCCTCCTCATCCCCTGATGAGGCAGTGGCGGGGACAGCACTTGGGCCACCATCAGAGGACAGTAAAGTAGTCCAGGACCTCCTCTGGAGAGTGGCCCGTGGTTTGGGCATCAAATACAGGAGGTCACTGATGAACCATCAGACCCAATGACAAACATTCTATCCCCCTCTGGGCCTTCTAGAGTTGCACTGCCCCTCATAAAGACAATTGATAAATCAATGAGGTCAATTTGGCCAACGCCCTCTTCAGCATCACCGACACCCAAAAGGGTGGAGCGTAAATATTTTGTCCCATCGAAAGGGTACGAATACTTATATACCCACCCAGCTCCAAGCTCACTGGTCATGGCAGCAGCCAATGATAAAGACAGACAAGGAGCTCAAGGTCCTATCCCTAAGGGCAGGGAGACCAAAAAGCTTGCCCTATATGGTAGGAAAGTATACTCCACTGGAGGACTTCAGCTTAGAGTGGCAAACCAACAAGCCATACTAAGCCGAATATTTGAGGGACCATTCGTGGTTCTGCAGCAAAATTCTTCTGAGGTGAATTGTCAGGGTGTTCAGAAGGCCAGCCACATGGACAGCCACAGATCTAATGCACGCCCAAAGATGCAGCACCTCTTGGCAGAACAGGGATGATCTTGCCTCCCTTACCAGTTGCATGTGCATCACAGTGGTATTCAAGTGCTCATGGACAAGAAGGCCTTGAAGGGGAGGTAGGCTATACTCAACATGAAAGGCTATCACCCTGAGCTTCAGTATGTTTATATACAAAAGACCATCATCCTTGAATACTGAAGTTTTCAAAATGAGCTTCCCATCCTAGAGCAATGGCAACTGTTACCAGCATTTTAATGGGAAGAGATACAGAGAATGGGACTCCACTGAAAACTTGGAGCAGATCTCCACTGGCTTGAAGAGGACAGGACGTCCATAGGAACAGCCTACAGCCTGTTCACATTGTGTCAATACTGATTTGATCCAGACTTGTAATAGCTGGAGTTGAAGTTTGTTGTGTTGTATGACATATATGCATGTTGCCATGTACTCCAGGAGTTTGAGACATATCTTCATTAGTATTCTGGGCACTTGCAGAACTCACTGATGAGGGCTACCATGGTCTGAAAACACTGAGGCAAGTACACTCTCTTACTGGTTTGGTATCTAATAGGGACATGATAAACTATGTGATGTCTGGAGTCAGAGCAGACTTGTCCCTGTTACCTTAAGGTCTAAGGAAATGGAGACCAAGGCTTTTGCATCAAGTCAGTAAATTGCTGTGAGGATCACTCCTGAACCAGCCAACCATCCAGATAGGGGTACACTTGCATTCCCATTCTGTGCACCTGGATAGCTACTACTGTTAAGATATGAGTAACTACCCAGGGGAGACATTGAGGCACCAAAAAGTAATAAGTAACCTGTACTGTTAGAGAGTAGTTCCTACCAAACAACTGGGATATTTTCTTTGAATCATGTGAACGGATATAAAAAAAATTCACATCCTGAAGGAAAGAAGCTGGGAATTTTTCCAAAAGATCCAGGAAAAGGTATTATGGAAGCTAGAGTGACCATATCTAATATTAAACAGATAATGCAGATATGTTAAAAGTCAGAGACAAGTCTTCAGATCCCTTTCTTCTTTGGAATCAGGAAGTAGTGGGACTAGAGTAGAGCCTCTTCCTCTGAATTCTGAGGTACCTCTTCCACACTTCAAACTATATAAGTGAGTTTACTTCCTGTTTTAAGAGACTCTCATAAGAGTGGTTCTCATAAAGAGATGGAGAAGAGGAAAAGGAGGCACCACCTGAAATTGAATTGGATAACCACTGAGAACTCATCAGCCTGAGGTTATCCTCATCCAATTTGCCACAAAGAAAGGAAGGCTATTCACAGAAGGATGGATAAATGAGGAAGGATCCATAGACGGTTCTGTCAGGCTCTTGACACTTATGTCAAAGCTGTTCTCTGAACAAAATATATAGTGTGGAGGAGGAAGTAGCAGATACCTCATGTCTGTGGAACTTGCCACTAATGTGGGAGCTCAGAGGAGCATTGCCATAGGAAGTACTGCAAGAGAGATCTGCATTTTTAGTAGGGCTGTTATTGTCTTTGCATTGTGGTGACTATAGACCAAAAGCATCCTTGACATTGTGGAGTGTGTCATCAGAATGTACTACTAATTATGTCAGTCCCTGCAAGCAGAAGACCCTCTACTGTAGTCTCTACCTCTGCAGAGGATTACACATACCTGGAGCCAGGAAGCACATCTCTTGTTTATCGCAGATTCCATGACCCTTACCACTGTAGAAGATATGTCAACAGTGGATAATGAAGGAGATTGTAAAAGTCAGTTGAGTCTCTGCCATCATTCTATTATGGTAATTTGTCCATAATGTTGGAGAGCCTCACCCACAGCAGAAAAAAATCACTTTGAAAACAAACCTTGATGATTTGCCACCCTTACCTGGAGACTAGCAGAGGAGCAGACCTTGTAGCCAAAGAAATTTGACCTTTTCTGATCCTTTGCACCTGGGTACTTATAGAGGCTCCCTGCTGTTTGTTTTTTCCCTGGGCCACTTGAACCTCTAGAAAGATGGGGTAGAGGGTGCTGGAAAAAATATTTTAATCCCTTTGCAGCAAACTAGTATTTTCATTCAGAGTACAGGGCCAGCACCATACTGGGTAGAGTAGAGGAAGGTAAGCTGTTGCTTCAATAGGACATCTCTCCAGCAGTCCAGGAAAGGAGACTCTCATATCAGATTGACGGATTAGTCAACCGATGCCATGGAGGGCTTTGGTGCTGGGATTTTTGGTGCCGAGAAGTCAATGCCAGAGTGAGAGTTGATGCTGAGGAGATATTCAGAAACAAAAACAGTAGAATTCTGAGACAAAATACACAGTCCTCGTGAAGCATGGGAGGCAGCCCTGGACTTATGGGATAAGAGAGCCATCTAGAATGGACTCAATTAATTAATTTTATTTTAATTATAATTAAACAAACTGGTCAGGGTTTTAAAAATTGTATTTTTGGCCCTCAAGCCAAAAAATGTTGGGAACCACTGATTTATAATATAAAATTTTAAGTGTGTTTATTTGTTTACTCTTTGTCTTTCTGATAATCCTGCCATCTAGAATGGAAGTAATTCTAAAAGTAAATGTTTGTTTTGGCTCTTGGAAAGGCATCATAAGGCTATCCAGCAGCACTGTCTCTAGTTCTAATAACTCCTCCATGGTCCTGTTTGTGTGAGGTGCATTACTGAGTATTTTTTATATTATGTTAAAACCCCACAGAAATTACTTCAGCATCGAGAAAAAGAACACTCGAAGAAGAAAAGAGTTTTCCAAGACAAATGGGAGAATTTATATTTTTTCACAGAGGTAAAAGATAAAATTCAGTGCCATACTTTTCAGCAAACGATTGCTGTTCCCAAGGAGTATAACGTGCGTCGGCATTAAGACACAATGCACCATGAAAATATGATGCATTCACTGGAAAAATCCGAGAGGAAAAAGTTCAGCAACTTAAAGCAGCGTTTTCCAAGCAAAGAAATTTTTTTTCACAGATTAACAAGTCTACCAAAAAGTTAGTAAGAGCAAGTTTTGTGATTAGCAAAATGATACCTAAATCATCGCAACTTTTCACAGAAGGCCTATTCGTAAAAGAATGTATGGTGAAGGCCAGTGAAATTTTATGTCCTGATAGGAAGAAAGTTTTTGAAGGCATAAGCTTGTCTGCTAATACAGTTGCTAGCAAGATGACAGATTTAGCAGATAATGTGCAAAAACAATCGATTCAAGTGGCAAAAGGCTTCGAAACATTTTCAATTGCTCTTGATGAGAGTACAGATGCATCAGATACCGCACAGTGTGCAGTGTTCATTAGAGGTGTGGATTGTCATTTGAATATAACTGAAGAATTGCTAGACTTAATACCTCTGAAAAGTACCACAGCGGGACGTGACATATTTCAAGGCCTGGAAGAGTGCATTGAAAAAGCTGCGCTGCCATGGAACAAACTCGTATCTTTGGCTACGGATGGTGTGCCATCAATGTGCTCTGAAAACGTTGGTGTGATTGGATTATTGAAGGCCAAACTGAACAGCCTCAATATACCAGGGATTAACTTCACTATTATACGTTGCATTTTGCACCAAGAAGCCCTGTGTAATACAAGTCTACAAATGAAAGAAGTTATGGATGTAGTTGTTAAAACCATTAATTTTATACATGCACAAGGGCTTAATCACAGACAGTTCACCTCCTTTCTAGCAAGTGTTGACAGCGAATATGGGGAACTTCTGTATCACACCAAAGTTAGATGGCTGAGTCAAGGAAATGTTTTGAAGTGGCTTTTTGCACTTAGAGAAGAGATTGATTCCTTCATGAAAATGAAAAACAAGGAGGTTCCATAGCTTGCTCACTCCACTTTTATCTGCAGTCTTGCTTTTCTAACAGATGTAACTGACCACCTGAATACACTGACATTGAAGCTTCAGGGTAGAAAACAGTTGATAACACAGATGTATGACAGTGTTAAAGCATTCAAAGTGGAGCTTACTTTATGGGAGAAACAGCTTGCTGCTGGCAATTTGGCCCATTTCTTGCCTCTGAATTCCTTCGGAAAAGTTGAACCCAAATCTTTGAAAGAATATGGAGATATCATTTCTAGCTTACTCAAACAATTTGATGTGCAGTTTAAAGATTTCAAGGCACTTGAACCACATTTCCAACTTTTTTCCACGCCATTTGCTGTAAAAATTGACAATGTTGCAGAGGAATTGCAGATGGAGTTAGTGGAGCTTCAGTGTGATACAGTTTGAAGCAGAAATATACAGGTGTTGGAATTCCAGAAATCTACCGGTTCCTTTCACAAAAAAGATTTCCCATGTTATTCTTTGCTTCTGCAAGGGTAATGGCAATGTTTGGAAGTACATATATATGTGAACAGTTTTTCTCCTTCATGAAAATTAACAAATCTGTGTTAAGGTCAAGGCTTACTGATGAACATTTGCAAGCAACACTGAGATTCGTTTTATCTCAGGATATCAAACCTAATATTGATGCTCTGGTTGATACAGAATGCTGCCAGCTAAGTGGCCAAAAATGAAATGACTGTCAAAATTAGCACTGACTTTTCACATTACAGTTTCAAAACAGTTAATAAATTGACTTTTACTAGCATAGTATATTACTCTTTGTTTTTTACTATATTTTTGTACCATTGTATGAAAAGGTTTCAGTGACGCAGCCCACAGGACAATATCCTAGTCTTCATGCGGCCCTTGTGATGATTTGAGTTTGAGACCCCTGCTCTATATAAATATGCTTTAGGACCTACTGTGAGACGTTGAGTACAACCAATAAAAATGCAGGGAGTGTATGGGTAATCTGGATCCCTTATTCTATCCCGAAGTAAGGCAATTCACACTAACAAACCTAGTTAATTACCTGAGAATTCTATGAATGATGAAAACTGAGTCTGTAAAGTCAGTGTAAAACCAAATATGTTTTTTAAGGCTGTGGGAGGTTTCAAAGGCACCAGTGAGTCGGATGTATCTAATTAGCAGGGAATGCAATATTGCACAAGAATAAGCAAATATCTTCCCAGAGCTCGTTGATAAGTTCAGTACAGGGCTCATCAACATGTAACAGACACATCATAAACAAGCAAAAGTACATTTTTGTGCTAGATACAGCATGAATCTTAGAGGATTCTGCACAAGTTTGTCATGCCACCAGAAGGAAGGAAAAAAACGCATTGGTGAAACAAGGAATATTCAGACAAAGTGCAAGGTTTGGAGTGTGTTTTTAGTAAGGCTTACATTCACTAGCTTTCTGACATTCCATATTTTTCATCTCTCCCAAGCAAAAATTCTACATGTATGCTTTACAGAAAATTCTGAAATGCATAGAAAGATTGGCTGTGACAAAACTGAGACACACAAAATTGTAACTGTTAACGATTTAGTGTGTCTGACCCCCAAAAAAGTTTAAAACTGTGTAGCATAATACATTTTTCTTCTGGATACTTAATGTTTGGTTGCAAACATTTTTACAGCTCTCTACTCTTTAAAAATCAAAAGGCAACCTTTGATGAGAGACGTTCCTTCTTATTGACCACATTTTTTCCTAAATCAACTGAGCATGTGTATCTATTTTTAAGCCAAAAACTTTGTCTTATATTGGTGTCTCTTTTAATGTATGCTAATTGAGCACTCTGCAGCATACAGATATTCCAAGAACAACGTGCCCTTTTTCTCCTCCACTTTCTATACAGAGCTAAGAAATTACTTGAAGATAAATTTTATCTGCAGATCACCCTGCTGGTCAAGTCACAAAGAGCAAGGTTTGGAGTGTGTTTGGAGTGTGCTGGTCAAGTCACAAAGTGCAAGGTTTGGAGTGTGTTTGGAGTGTGTGCCCTTTTTCTCCTCCACTTTCTATACAGAGCTAAGAAATTACTTGAAGATAAATTTTATCTGCAGATCACCCTGCTGGTCAAGTCACAAAGAGGATGATAATCATGATGACTGTTCAGCACTCTCAACTCTTGCAGGACACAGAGCCACAAAAAGAGTCTTGTTTTAAAGTAGTCAGGGAACAGAAAGAGTACTAAGTAAAAATAAACGGGATTCAGAGCTATTGTTGCTTAGAGTACATTCCCCAGACCTGACCTGTGTAAACTCAAAAGCTTGTCCCTCTTATCAACAGAAGTCAACCCAATAGAAGATATTATTACTTCATCCAACCTGTCTTTCTAAAAATTAAAAGGACAGACTTAATATAAAATATATTCTAAGACATTCTTAAATAAGGAGGAATTATAATTAAAGCACCAGGTTCCTCCATCCTCCTGACTTGACTGATGCAGGTACTATAAAAGCAGTTTTCCTGCTCAATGAATTTAACAGGCAGAGTCAAAATCAAGTAAGTGCACAAGAGTCAAAAGGAAAGGGCCATACACACCCTTATTTAGAACTAATTGTTTGAATTTCCTACAGTTAATCTCCCATGAGCTAGGTGTACAGTTACAATATAAAGGAACAATGTCCATCAAGGTATCTCTATGGATTCCATTACCATGGATAACAGTGCAAGCATTAATCAATGTGACTTGAAGATAGGTCTATATACTAATACTTTGGCTGAGTCATTTTACTGATAGAGTGGAAAGCATTCTGGACTATTACATTTAACAGAGGTTTGTTTGTTTTTAAGCTTTCTAAGGTTCATATCAAAGACTGAAGCTCACTTATGCACAAATACAAAAGCGTTAGAACTAGAAAGGTTGTTTTGCTTATTTCTATTACGACAGGTGTCATCAGAAAAATAAATACTGAACACTTCAGATGCTTTTCATCAATCACCATAAAACCTTCTACAAAGAGGGAATATGATGCTCAGATACCATGGTGATGGGTGATCTTATTAAATGAGAGGTAATTTCCATTTTACAAAATGGAAAAACTGAAGAGCAGAGATTAAATCCACAGTAAGTCAGAGACAAAACCAGAAACAAAACCCAACAGTCCTGATATCCAGTGTACCAACCAACCACACTGTTCCAAATCAATGTTAAGAGAGTAACCTGACTTGCAAACTTAACATTTTTACCAAAAATGATTGAAATTTAACAGTAATTCAATAAATTATCTTTGAGCATCAAGACAAAATCTGGATTCTGGCACTTGGTGAGTAATAAATAAAGCTGCAGATTTCTTAGAGGCAGCAATGGTATTGCTAGAAATTTCAAATCCCAGGACATCTCAAGCAGCTTCAACTGTAGTTACTTATTATAGCTAAGGGGTTAATTATTGACCATTATTTTTGCTCTTTGGTTACAAAAGTTCATTTTCAAAGACATGATTGCATGGGGACAATTCACTGTTTTCTTCTACCTTCAAGGACTTCTAAAGTTATTCCTTTGTGCAGCTCATGTTCATGGTTCCAAGTTTGCTACAGACTAAGGACTTGAATACTTGGAAGTGCTATGAAAACTTAATTCAGATTAACAAAAAGTGTAAAGTTGCAGTGCATTAATTCCCTGTAAAGACATTCTCATTTAGATACATTTCACTTTAATTCAAATATGATCATTCATGCAGGGTTTTAATGGTTTTTAATTTCACATCTTTAGTTACTAGTCTTAAGTTTCCTCTGTGTCTCTCTATAGAAAAACCCTTATGTAGACAATTCTGTTTTGAATAAACGCTACTGTCCCATTGAAAACCAGTTCTTAGCATACGTTATGCTATCATGCCACTGCTGAAAAGAAACATCTTTTGTCCTCATCTGTAATTGTTCCCTTTTCTTCTGCATACTCTTGTTAAAGAGTTTCTTGTACCATTAATAGTGGAAGAGTGGATCAACAGTTTAATGAAATGCACAAAAAATGATTCTCCAAGGATGATTTAGTGCTATAAAATAGCTTTGGAGAAAATATTAATTGTATCAAATAGCCAAACAGACACATTCTTTGTTCTTATCAAAACCATCAGGGGCTTAACTGAATGAATTCACATGTTCTAATTGACAAAAGGCCCTGCAATTTAAAGAGGGGCTATTATATAGATATTCCATCTACAATACCAAAAGACAGCCAAGTACAGGATTTTATCAAAATGGAACATAATGAACTACAGGAATTGTGTGGCATCTTAATCAAAAGTGTCATAAAAAGATACTTAGGGCATTAAACATCTACTATAATAAAGCAAGAAATAGGTCCTGAAGAGAGCACTGACCATCCACCCAGTGGATTGTATCAGGCAGAACTTTTCCTGTCCATGGACATGCTGAAGTGTACCATATCTCATTGTACTGAGATTCTGTGCAAATTCTTTCTTGCTAGTGATCCCGGAAGGATTCTCATATCTCTGGCTATGCCTGCCTGCCTTGTGCTCCAGGGAGCACTCTTCTGTACTGTGCTGGAGTTCTCCTTTGCAGCATGATCATGATCATGATCTTATTCTTGATGCCTACAAGATATTAATAATGAATCAGATGGTATCAGAGTAAATGAAGTACATACCTGCTCAGATATAAAGTGTTTATTGTCTTTTTTCTGCTTCTGGCAGACACATTCTGGCAAAATATGCTACGCACAACTAAACAAAGAGGCCAAAGCATTTTAGTCAGGAGAGCTGCCTATCTGCCAATGACATTCTGTAATCACTAAACAGACAGAACAGTTTTTAATAGCTTTTAAATAAACAGTTTAAGAAAGAAACTCAGCCAACTCTCCACTCTGTTGTCCCAAAAGACAAGGGATCAGAATTGTTTGCCATCTCAGAATTTACAGACTATAATCCAAGGTCAAAAGGAAATCAGCCATTAAAGACTTGCAATGTAAAATACCTCAGGGAATGAATACCACCTGTTTGTTTGGGCTAGAATCCTCTTAAAAAAAAAATTAAAAAAAATCCAGAGTCTTAGTTTAAGCATGTATAAGGTGCCTAGATAAAGCCAGAGAATTTATATATAATGATTAATAACTAGAAAAACTGAAAAATTACTAGGCTTTTGTATACAAGTTATCAGCATGCATGTTTCAAAAGAGTTACACAAGATTTCTGAAGGAAGACACCAAATATCAAGCCTGTAATCAGTTTTTTCCTAAACGGATGCTGTTTACACCAGCCAAAAAAAACACTAAATAAAACTTCCATATATACGAATTTTCTTGTCCTAAAAATGTCATTAATGTAAAATTATCCCAGTATCAAGTACTGCACTAGAACTGAATCATCTCATGTCTTTTCCTGAATAGTTTTTCAACAGTAATTTTAATGAATGAATGAATTTCACTGCAACCATTATAGTCTACAGTTACATATATGATATTCTGTACAAAAATATTAAGCCTCAAAAGTATCCACATTTTAACTGCCTATAATTAAACAGTTTATGCATTTTGGAGAATATTTTACATCACATTTTATGATATAGTTCAAGAACAGTTAACTCTAGCACCTAAATAATAACTTGATTGTCAAAGGGAGCTCAGAACCCAGAATCTCCCAAAGACTTTCACGGAAGCTGCTGTGCTCTTTTTGAAAAAAATCAAGCTAATTATTGAGGTGGACCTGGAACCCTAATTTTAACCTTAATTGCTGAAGGAATTTGTAATCCTAAATCTACGAAGTGCCTTTGAAATTCAAACACAACATCTCAAAAACATGTAACTAAACAAAGATTCAGTTGTTGCTATTGCTGCACCTCATTTTCACAAGAGACATCAATTCTCAGTGCTTTATCCAAGATTCTTTAAATGTCACTATTTGGTTGTTATTAGAGAAAGGGGCATGATGTTGGGGAAGAACTACTGACAGAAAACTCTTTACTCGTATGGAATCACAGAGAACTGGAAGAGCTGCATTTACTTATGCCTCTTTACTGAAGCCTTTGCATGTTCTTCCAATGAGCTAATTAGTATATTAGCCTTAAAGAGATTACAGTGCCAAAAATTGTTCTAAATAAGCTAATCTAACAGGATTTACTTCAAGCATTAAAAACATGACAAAACACTCACAGAGGGCTCTCTGCTCAAACATGTAAAGAAATAATATGCCTTAAAAAGTCAGACAAGCTACTAGCAAAACAAATCAAATTCAACCACCACTCCCCTGAGAAAAGCTTTTTAAAGTACCAATTAAAACTGCTCTAGTTTGGTGAACCCATCTAAAATAAAATACATAGCAAGAGGCAATGCAATTCACAGTGCAGTTGACCAAAACAGCAACATATGGCCTGAAAGAGTTTTGCACTATTGGTTTTCTAGCTAGTCTCTGCTTTTTGGTAACATTCACCTTGCAACATCCAAACCTTACTAGGCTGTCACATGCCCAACACTCCCAGCAAATGCTAGCTCAGAGAGCAAGTAATGACCTCCTCTCTCTGAGAAAGACAAGGTTACAAACTCCACTTGCATAAGTGACTTGCCTCGGAAAATCATGAAGCAGTCCTAGATAAGATTTTCAAATCAAGGTTCCTTTACCAAACTCAGCATCCACTGTATACAATACGCAGTACTACATACACAATACTACACTCTGATGGGATTTATAATAGTGGAACTATACAGTGAGGCACTAAAAAGGTGTTACATGTCAGACAGAACAGAAGGGTTTCTCTGTTGATGCTTTTGAATGCAAGTAGTACCAACTTAAATTCCAAAGGTTTTTATTACTGTTTTTGTCTAAACATGCTTGTTCTACACAAGTGAAAGTACTGAAGTGAAAATTGACATTTTCTTCACATATTTGCTCAGTACAGGTAAATGTTTCCATTGCACCCAAGTCATATAAGATACATTGGTTTAAAGTGAAAACTCTAATCTGGGCTGATTTTTTTTTTTTTGGGGGGGGGGGGGGGGGGAAGAGAACTAGGCAAAAGAACCCTGAGCCTATGGTTGCTGGCCTCCCTGCTCCTTGTACAAAAACAAATGAGGGGGACTCAGGAACGTCTACTCTGAAAAATACATACCCCTACCATATCATATTATACTAGCTTTAAGAAGGACTTATTAAGCTTCTGTAAAATAGCCATTAGAGAGTGAACTAGTCGAATATTTGACCGAATCTGTTGCTATTTAGCAGCAAAGAGTAGCATCATACATTACACTCATCAATATTATCCCTACCAATTGTGGCCTAGGCTTGGAAAGCTGGTCAACTGACTTCCTACTATTAGAGCATGGTTAAATACTGTCAAATATTCCACAAAAAATGCCCTAGTGTACACTTCGGCCTACCTTTTTGATGGCACCATGGTGCCATCTGTCAGCAAGCCTACTTACATGTCTTGATCATTCATTTTATTACATGCTAATGCCACCTGTTAGGGAACTATGAACTAATCAAAAGTTAAGTATCTTGTATGGCTGGATCTTCCAGAACAAACATAATATGTTTGTGTAACTTTATTTGTATACCAGACCTCAGTATAAATGGCAGTTTACAAAACACTTTAAACTAGTTAAAAGACACAATCCCTGCCCCAAAGAGTTTACAATCTGACCTTACTGGAAAACAAAGATGTGAGTGGGAGAGGCAAAGAGTGTTCACAGTCCTTCAATCTCCCCCAAAACATAAAAGGGAAAGATGTACAGCCTACATCTAAATGAAAACAACACTTAATTACTAAAAATAAGAATACACAATTTATTTCAGGACTTCATTTAATTGTGGGGGAGGGTTCTTCTGACTTATAATGACTCAGTTAAGTTGCATGTTTTTTGTTATTATGCATAAGTCTCTAGGATTAAGCCTACTGGAAACGATGTACTGTTCTAATAACTTTGTGCTTTAAAATATTTGACCATTGTTGACATTATTTGATTAATATGTGACTTGTCAGTTTCCCCCAATTAAATTTTATATTACTGATAGATTAGCTCAAAAATTGTACTTATTCTTATCTTGTCTAGACTTTCCCAGTGTGCTGACATAAAGTAATCAGATTTTTTAACATACTACTTTGTCTTAATATAGAATCACAAAAGTTACTAAAGCTTTCATTTTTGTACCAAAGCGTCCACAGACACATTTTTTTCTATAATACATTTGATTTTTAAACTATGTTCCCTGACTGTTATTTAATCAAAACAACAGCAGTATGTTAGTCAGCTGATCACAAGGGATTATTGTCCTGAATACCAATGAGGCCAGTCTTGGTATTTACTGCCAAAACTGAATGCCTAATGAAGACTTGCTCATATCAGAAATCTACTATATGGGTTAATCTTATTACAACCTAATATTGTATGAATGGCTAATTTGTCCCAACAGCTAACATACAGGCACACAGTAATGATGATAAACAATCATTTTTATCCCGTAAACATTATCTCCATCTTTCTGAAGTAAGATGTACTGTCTGACTACGAATTATGTGGTATCCATGTCCTGTAAGATAATTATTACCAGCAGTATATATGAAGCTGAATAAAAAGATGAGTTTCTAGTCTACTACAATATTCCTTATGAATGGATTTAAAGAAATTAAGTTTTTGTAAAAGTACACAGTTCTGTGCATACTGAAAAAATAAAAAAATACTAATTTAGCAATGAACAGTAATTACATCCTACAAATACATAACTTTACTGACAATATCAGAAAAATAAGAAAAATACTATCTTACAAACTATTTTTACATTTTTTGTTTTGTCAAAACTTAGTTGCCATGTATCGCCTGAGAAAATGAGTTAAGAACGATGGACTTATATGGAACTGCTAGTTAAGGAGCCAATAGATACGAAATAATTTAATATGACTATTTGTGCTGAATAGATAAAATATAATTTTGCAGTAGGGAGTACATTAGATAAAGAGTAAATCCTTCTCATTTCAGATTAATGTATTTTAAAAGATTTAATTACACACTCACTTTATGTACGATGTATTATAATAAAACGGTTTTTTGTGCACAGAAATTTTTTACAATAGATTTGCATGCCAATGATGCTTTTTTTTTTTTGGGTCAAACTGATAAAGCAGGCCTTTTCTGGGGATGAGTAAATGCCACTTTTTCCACTGAGGTCTGTGTCTTAAGTACTTCATGGCTGGTACAACGTAATCCAATTCCTAATTGTTTTCCTTACAGATTTGTACTAGCCTGTGTGAAATGTATTTCCAAGCATTGTTCTATATTGTTTTTTTCCTATTTGTTCTCCAAAACTAGTGCTGTGGATGATCCTAGTATACACAATTTAAAATATACACACAAAAATCACAATTACAATCATCATTACTTTTCCACAATAGTCATGTATACTCTCTCCCTGTGTATAATTTACTGACTATTTTCATAGTCAATCTCCTGATTCTTCCTTACAGCTGAATTTAAAAAAAAAAAAAAAATAAATCTCAATATAGTTTTTGATGCAGGATCTTTACACAGAATTATAAAGTCTCAAAACTTTAATTGATTTTTTTCTATTTTATATCCTAGCAGCCAGTTGAATTTTAATTACTCTAGATATTGTCCAAACACTTCCAGAAAGTTGTGTACCAAAATCTAGATTGCACTTAGTTTTGCTTAATCTTCTTCAAAAAATGCCTTTATTCTATACTTTTCTAAATCACACATGAAGTATTACTTTCCATCTGTCAATATCTAATATTGTAGCCTACATGCGCAGGTGGAAAATTTTTCTTCTGCTGAATTTGATCACTAACATGAATTGGGGCTCTAGAACTTCTTGAAGATGCAAGATAAATCTTTCACTTGATCACATCTACGTGCAGCATAAAATAATCACTTTATTATGCTACCACACTTAAAATGAAAAAACCCTTTTCTTTCTTTAATCATTTGAATAATATTTCCTCCTGTTTTTTTCTTTTATGCATAACATGAAATATGCTCATCTACATTAAATATTAGCTAGAATCACCACATTCGCTAGGATAGATTGTCATGGTACAGGAAACACCAACCTTCATTTTGGTTTAGTTTTTTGCTGTTAGTTTTCTTAAGGCTTCTAAGGATCAATCAATCACTTTTTACTAGGCAAAACTCTAGCCCTATGCTGGGAATTCCTAACTCTTCCATTAATGAAAGCCAGGGCAAATAATAGGAAAGGGCAGCAGAGCCTGCCTAAAGGAGAGGTTCTCGCAACAAATTTTTAGTGGCCTCAGAATGCAGCCACCAACCCTTGCTGGACGGTTGCATTGACATTTTTTCCTAAAATACTTAACTTCAGGAAGAACAAATAAATATGTACCTGTAAATATCCAAATCATTCAAATTTATTTATGTAGGGGTTTTGTTGGTAGGTTGGCTGGCTGGTCGGTTTTGCAGACTCAATTAAAAATTGTACAGTTGTCTACTCTTTGCTGGAGCTAAACAGTGCAGAAACCCAAATAAGATGCTTTGCGCATTCTTGTCGTCTTTGTTGCTGTTTCTTTTGCCTGTTTTGGTTGCTTACACTTGCTAGCTAGCAAGTCTGCTGCTGGGACAAGTGGTATTTGTATGTTTGTTAACACTTTTCATAAAAGACTTACTAGTTAACTGGAAGGCTATGATAAGTGATGGTACAAATATACAATACAAGTATCACTTTTCACCACAGTGGACTTGCTAGCTAGAAAGTATGCTTCTGTGAAAAGTGATACTTCTGTATTTATTAATATCACTTTTAACTGCAAACCCCCAGACAAATGAAGCCCTGAATGTAGAGGGACAGACAGAGGGGAGCAAGGGACAATGGGGGCATGTATGAGGTGGGCAGGGAAGGCAGGGGCCATGGGTAATGGATGAGTGAGAGCTGGCACCCAAAACCTGACGGCCAAGAGCCTGAACCCCGAAGTCCCACTGCTTACTATTCCACCACCCGCTGGTCAGAAGCCCAAAACTCAAGGCCCACCACTACCAAAAAGGTGGGGGAGGAGGGATTCAACCTGCTCCTGCAGCACTGTGCATCTCCAGAGGCCATGCAGGGCACCAATTCCTGATGGCAACTTCAGCCACCAACACCAACGCAGCACATCCAAGAGCAATGCTGTTGTTGCTACAGGAGGCCACATTTGAGAAAGAGCGGCCTAAAGATACACGCAGTACAGTGCTTAATTTGTAACAAAAGAGGTGCCAGGGCTCAAGCAATTCTTTTTTACTCTCATAACCAGGGCTGTCCGTGGGGGGGGGGAGGCGAACGGGGCGATCGCCCTGGGCCCCGCGGTTACGTGGGCCCCGCGCTGTCCTGCTTCCAGCGGGGCAGTGCGGGGCCCACGTGCACCGCAGCCCCTCACCCACAGCCGGAAGGGCTATGCCCAGCCCCTGGGCCGGCCCTCCCCGCCCCCAGGGCGGAGCAGGCAGGCCCAGGGGCAGAGCATGTGGGGTCCAGCCTCTGGGCTGGCCTGCCCCACACTGCCGGCTACCCCAGCAGGCGGCCTCGACCTCCCAGCCCAGAGCCGGAGCCGCCGGCTCCCTCCCGCAGGTGGCCTCCCGGGTCCAGACTGGAGCCAGCTCCGGCTCTCCCCCCCTTCCCCTCTGGCAGGCGGCATCCCGGCCCGGAGGCAGAGCTGGAGCCGGCTTCCCCCGCCTCCTCCCCAACAGGCACCCTCAGCCTCTGGGGCCGGCTCCCTGGGGGTGGAGTGGGCCGGCCGGCCCGTCACGCTCCCCTTTAGCATGGGGGGGTGGGGGCCCCAATTTGGCCACTTGGCCCTGCTCCCCCCACGGGAGGGCCCTGTTCATAACTGACGCAGCAAGCCCAGAAGTGCCAAGCCCTGGCAAAAATTAAGCACTGATGCAGTTACAACAATAATCCAACCCATGGATATTAGTTGGTAACATTTCTAAATCTCTGTATCTAGAGTCTACATAACCTGCTGGAAAAAAAATCAAGAGACATGCTTATCGTTTCACATATTTTATCATTCCGAGTTTTCTTTTGCAGCACTTCAGAAACAAAATTCAATTACTAATCTGCTTAAAAAGAAATGTCCTTAATAAAGTGAATACAGATTGCTATGATGTGGCATTTGGACAGATGCACATGATTAGTTCACCTATATGTATACATATTGAAAACATCTCTGCTTTGCTGTCAATTTTTACTATGAATTTGAAATTCATTAATTCTCTTCATATTGTATTGTATACATTTTATTTTTGTCTGTTATAAGAGAGAGATTTAACGGAAATTTTCTACTACTTTTCTTAAAAGAGCATTGCAATTCTCTTTGTGCAGTCACCAGAAGTACATTTTCTGGCACAAGTACGAGATGATGAGAATCATGGTATTCAGGGCCGTCCTTGGGGTGGGGGGCGAACGGGGCAATCGCCCCAGGCCCCACAGTTACATGGGCCCCACGCTGTCCCACTCCCAGCAGGGCAGTGCAGAGCCCACACCGTGGCCCACCCACGGCCGCACTACGCCCTGCTCCCCTCTGCCTTTGGCAGCTAGTCGAAGGCAGAGGGGCGGGGCAAGAGTGCTTCGCCCAGCCTCTGGGCTGGCCCTCCGCACCCCCAGGGTGGAGAAGCCAGCCGGCCAACCCCCAGACAGAGCCTCGGGCGGGGCTGGCGGGCAGCTTCGTGCTCGGGGCCGGGGTTGGGGGCCTCGTGTTCCAGGCCGGGGCCAGGGCTGGCTCTCTGCCGGCGAGCGGCCTCTGGGCCGGCTGCCTGTCCCTGGGGGGGCGATCTGGGTCCCTGGGGGGCGGAGAGGGCCTGCCCACTGCCACGCTCCCCTCCAGCATGGGGGGGTGGGGGCCCAGACTAGGCCAATTGGTCCTGGGCCCCACTCCCCCCAAGGGACAGCCCTGATGGTATGGGATGTTTTTTATTTCACTATCATCATAGTAAGATATATAAATAGATGATGTGCATGCAATAAATTTTCATGACAAAAATGTGTAATTCTGTAATGTTGTAATGTACACTGAACTGAATGAGTATATCCAGACATATGGCAAATATTTTTGCTTTTTTGTCCACTAAAAGACATCACACAATACCAGATGTCTATTTTATTTAAATTGCCCATGTTTTCTCTCTTCTGAAATAAAAATTAACACACATGCAAAGAAATACTCATATGCCACTTAATCTTTCACAGTTCTGGGATGATCTAAGGCTAAGCGCTATAAGCACTAAATACCCTATATTTTATAAAAATGTACACTAGTTAATTAGCTGGAAAATCATCAGTCATACAAAACTGGAGTGGCACAACTGCAGTCTACAGTCTCTGAACTTATAATAAATAATAATTATGATAAATGCTAAAAAACAGACTGAGTTTTGTTTGTCAAGAAACATATTAAGCCAGAAATGTTAAGCTAGGTAGAAATATTCTTAATTGGGACTACAAACAAGAAGTCTGGTGGCACTTATAAAGACTAACAAATTTGTCGCATGAGCTTTCATCAGACAAAGTAGGATTTTCTGCCACAAAAGCTCATGTGATAAATAAATTTGTTAGTCTTTATAAGTTCCACCAGACTCCTTGTTTGTTTTGCTGAACTGGACTAATACAGTTACTTCTATGGAACTTAATTGGGACTGTATTTTTAAAGGTATACTGCTTGACCTGAATACTCAACATTTCTGATGTTATCTACATTTTGTTGAAAGCATTAAATAGATCACAGAGTAAATGATGATAAGGATTTCACCATTACTGTTATCACAAAGGAAACATGTACTTCACTCAACTGAAGAGACTGAATCAGCAACAGAAGAAAAAATACCATAGATATCCCAGCACTTATAAAATGCAAAGTATATCTGATATTAAAAGCTGGTATATATGTAAACTGATTAGACTATAAAGAAACATGATCTGTGAAACCCAGAACTAAACTAAATGACAGCTTCAATCCAATACTATACAACATTTCCAGACAATAAACAATATACTTTTATTTTTAATAAAATCCATCAAATATGTGTAATTTCAGTTAGGTTTACAATTCCATATGAAAAATCTTGTTTTGGATGGAGACCTGAAAGCCTAATCAGATGATCTCAATGTCATTAATATACTATGACATCCAATCTTCTTTGTACCAAGTAGAATTGGTGATATTTTTAGGTTACTCAGTAGTATACTTTGCTACTAGATCAGATTCTCACCCACAAAAATAAAGTCTAGCAGGTAGCAAGTAGCATTTAAGGAAGAAGGAAAAAAGAAATACAATGTACACCTAAGAACTAAGTGCCAGGAGACGATGTCCTTTTAGGAAAAAAAATTAGGTGAAAGATGATTGGGAATGTATACTACCATTGCTGTGCAAATTAGATAAAATTAAATATGCTTCAATGTGTCTCTTCAAAAATTAACAACTAGATCCAAGTAGCATGGTTAAATAGGTAAATCAGGTGACTCCAATACTATTGCAGATAATTCTACATTCTTGTAAATCTGTTAATTAACAACCCTAAGGAATGTTGCCACGGGGCTAGCAATAAAATTTATTTTTAAAAAGTCTTCATGTCCTACAAAAACAACAAAAGTCAGGTCATTTTTCAGCTTAGCTCACCAAAACAGGAAAAAAAAGCACCTCACAATGGCTACTAATACTATGTAGTCAAGTTCCAAAGGGGTAGCCATGTTAGTCTATTGCAGAAAAACAAGCAGTTCTAGACTTAGCTGAGACCTTGAAAGAGTCTGTTGATATTCAAGGAAATAGTCCTTTACAGAAACCTTTCTCTGGTCAGAGAATGGGCAGAATTTCTGTGCAAAAGAATTTGATACCTGAGACTTCTCCTAGAGGAGTAAGGTCTCCTAACGGCCTTTGCAAGCAGCAGACTGCTGCAACTGAAGGGGTGTAGAGGTGAACTAATTGGGTTATTTCTGGATGAATCCCTTTCTGCAGCACCATCCAGCAGCCTGTATGTTGAGAGATTTGTTTCAGATCCTGACTGCCAGAGTGTTTCATCTGTAGATGAATTCACTGACTTGGTTTTAGAAAGATCTAGTATGGATAACTTAGAAAAGGTTCCAGATCGAATGGAAATTACTGGAAAGCTTAAACAGTCCTGTAACCAAGTGGCTGTGCTTAGTCAATTTGACCTCACCTTCCTCTATGTGCTGTTCCCCAGTGTTTGAATCCTAATATCTATTTTGATTTGCTGTTACAGCCTGACCTGATCCTGTGTCATACACTCCCCTGCATTTAATTTCCTCCCATTCTGTAAGTTTCCATCTTCAAAGCTCTGAAGACGAAAGCTCATGCGATAAATATATCTGTTAGTCTTTAAAAGTGCCATAGTACTCTGTTTTTTTTACTAACACTATAACACACTTGATAATTTTTGTATTAAATAATCCAGATTAAAATTAAGATTTTACAATATCTTTTTACATCCTGGAATTTACTTCAGAAATGTAATAATAAGCATAATTTAATAAGCGTAAAAGTAATATTTTAAGTTGCTAGACTAAGCAATCGGTCTCATTAAAGAAGATATTTTTAGCACAAGTGTACTGATTGCTTCTCATTGTACTTTGAACACCACTGTTAAGGTGAAGTTGAAGCACTAGTTTTTTTTTTTGACTGCCTGCAACATTTGTCTTAAAAGGAGGATGGTTTGTCATAGATGCAAATGGTTAGTCATAGATCTTAAGAGGATATACAAAGTCAGAAAACGCATGTAGACACAAAATATTTTGACTATAAAGAAAACTTCAGAGGGCTTTGCTAGCTCACCTTCTCCTGAGCCTTTTCCACCTGGATCAAGCTTTGTTGTTGATCCTGGTCAGCCTTTTAAACCACCAGTATTTCCAAAGGAAGCACAGGCAGCCAGGACTATGGGTCAGAGCTCAGACCAGGTAAGTGTACTCTGCTATTAACTGACTGGTTTGTGGAGAGTCAGCTAACCTCTGCATGACTCTGTTCCTGACACCTGACTGTAAAATAATAAGGTGTGCTTACTTTTCAGATAATATATATTTATAAATAATATTTGCATTTCTACACAGCCTACCATCAGTGGATCACAAGGAGGAGTTTAACAATCAGTGAAATGTTTATTCGCAAAACAATCTTGTTGCAGGACTATAACCAATTCTGCAGAAGAAAAAAGATTTAAAATGCAAAAACCAAAATATTTTCTCTTTGCATACAGGAAGTTAAGTGACTTGCCCACGGTCACATAGCAAGTCTGTGGCAAAGCCAGGACTAGAACTTGTCTCCTGACACCCATTCCTATGATTTATCAACAAAGCCATTCCTTCCTCTCTTTTGTACAGTGCTTAGCTAATGTAAGCTTCTGTAGAAGTGCAAAATCTCACTATTATTACAATTCTTTGCATTTTTGAAGGACTATCCATCCGTTTAATGACAGAAAAAAAATCCCAACTTTATAAACATCTCTAGACAAAAACAGATCAGTTAAGCATATAAATATGTGAGCATGAGTACCATCATACTACAGAACTTTATGTTGTACAAGTCATTCTTAAATCATTCCCTCCCCACCCCCCCGCCCAGTCTCACAAAAAGTTTTTTTAAATGTACATATTTTCCTAATAAACTTAATGACCAGCTGTACTCACCTACATAAATGGGTACACATATCTTATATTCTCCTTTAGGGAACAAATTCCCCATGCCCCAAGATTCAGAGTAATTGAAGCTGGTTACAAACACTAACTTAAAAAGAGTCATCACCTCCAACCACCTTAAGCATGGGAGAATAGAGGGAAAATAAATTTGGAATGAAATCCCAATCCTGCACAGCAAATTTTCACAGTCCTTGAGTAAGTCTGGAGACATATACAATTGATACTTTAAAAAGATTAGGAAAGGAATTCTTTTCTAAGACAATTGATTAGGCTTTTTTTCACTTTTGAATAGTTTTCCTCACAACTTTTCACTACAGACAGGAAGAAAAAAGGGAAACCTTGAGATATTTACATCATGATAAAGTTCCCTTATTCTAAATCAAATGCTTATTACAACTACAACCTGTTCAAAGTTGTTCTTGAAAAATGTCCCTGAAATGACATGCAGAATCCTTTCTCCACATCCAAAATGACAATATTAGGACATCATCATCATACTCGGTATATTGTGGTATGATTTCCAAGAAAAAGTTGCAATCCCCATGTCATTTCAGGCAACCAGAGAGCTCAAAGTGAAAAAGTTTCCGCAACAGATCCATTACAAACATGAAGATAATACTTCCAAAAAAAAGTTAAACGCCTGAAAATAGTTACTAAGTGGATGTGTTATGATCTACCACAGAAAATGTTTTACAAGTAAGAGCATGGAAGAAAAATGTATTAAGGCAAATGTGCTCAACCTGACAAAGATTCTTAGAAATTAAATATCAACCTGTGTGACGGAACAGTTAGTGTTAAGGACTCCAAATGAACAATAAATGGTCTCAGAGCAGGGAAGGAGTGAACAGATATATTTGCCACAAACCAGATGCTGCAAAACACATTCCAAAAGAGCTGAAATAAAGATAGACCAACTTACAAGACCATAACTGATAAAGTTACATTTTTTGCCACAACCTGTTAATTTCTTCGCTTGAGAATAAGGCAGATCTCACTAGGTACCCAAACAATTTATGGATTATGCTGATGCCATTCTTACAAGAGGTAAACTTATAACAAGTACTTTTGAGGACCAACAACTAACTAAATCAGCAACACGTGGTTAAAAAAGTTTCAAAATGGCAAAAAGAAGTCAATACATAGATTATCCTGTACACTGTACAATCTTATTTTGCAGGCCTACAAACAGTCACAAGGAACAAAACAGCTTTTCTTTAATCCTCTTTTTTGGGTTGACACCACAGAATGATGGTAAATGATACTATAGAGAAGAAGAAACATTCTTCTTTGAATAGGCCTTTTGCACAATCCCACCTTTGAAGATAAATGTCATGAATGCACAATCAGTGTCCCTTGAAGCCATTCACCCAGGGGTTAAAGTATGCTGGAACACCACAGAACACTGTGCCAGGGCCCACAAATTTGGCAGGCCAGCATTCCGGGGCCCAGAAGAGCAGAAGACTGCGGAGGTTCAGACAGAGCATGATCAGAGTGGGAGCGGCCTGGCCAAGGAGCAGCATTTCCAAGTCTGGCCACCCCTGCTGCAGCTCTGGCCAGGGCCAGGTAAATCACGGGCTGAAGGGGCCCGGGGGGAAAAGTCAGGGAGCTCGCTGGCGGGCATGGGGGGAAGCAGAGCAGGGAGGAAAAGGGGCCCAGAGGAGGCGAGGGAAGCGGGTGGGGGAAGGGGCCATGGGGAGGCAAGAGAAGCAAGGGGGAAAAAGAGGCCCAGAGGAGCAGGGGGGGGAAAGGGGCTCAGAGAAGGCAAGAGAAGCAGGGGGGGAAAAGGGGCCCAGGGGAGCGGGGGAGAAGGGGCCCAGAGGAAGCGAGAGGCGTGGGGGAAAATGGGGGAGGGGTGCCAAATCAAAAGTTGGCTCGGGGTGCCACAACTCCTTGAGCCAGTCCTGGGAACCACTGATTAATAATGCAAAATTTTAAGTGTATTTATTTGCTTTTTCTTTGTCTTTCTAATGATACCACCATCTTCAATGGAAATAATTCTAAAAGTAAATGTGTGTTTTGTTCAGGCCCCTAGAAAGATGTCATAAGGCTATCCAGCAGTGCTGTCTCCAGTTCTAATAATAACTCGTTGCATGAAAAGGTTTCAGTGACTCAGCCCACAGGCCAATATCCTAGTCCTCATGTGGCCCTTGTGGAGATTTGAGTTTGAGACCCCTGTCCTTGATAGTGTTATTATGTTAGCATGCGTTTAACATCTTTTATTTGGGTGGTGGTCACCCACCATCCAGACCTCATTACTTTCCAGCAGTTAAATGGTGTTGATATGGGTCGTGTTTTGCATACCAGTGCTGTCTGTGCTGACATAATAGACCACATATCTGTGGAGATGAAACAGTTTGTGTTCTAGTGTCACTTCTCAGCAATATCAAGTTTCTGTTTTAATTGATGAGAGTACGAGTTTAAGTTCACTTTCTTGTCTTGTAATTTACTTGTGCATTGGTCCTGTTACATATTTTCTTGATCTAGTTGAACTAGGCAGCAATGAGGCTGATGGCATAGTATTCGCTTTGCTACAGTGTTTGACGGCACATGGGTTCATGGAGGAATTTCTCAAAGATAATTGGACTGGTTTAGGCGTAGATGGAACCTTTGGCAGGTTAGGCAGTTATGCTGGTGTTGCTACAAAATTAAATACACGATTTCCTCTTTTGATAAGTTGGCATTGTTTTAAATCACAGGCTGGAATTGGCCATGGCTGATGCTTTCAAATGCTGTAGTGAAGTTAATCACTTTAAATCATTCGTGGATTCATTGTATGCTCTGTACAATCAGTCGCCGAAGCGCTTGAGAGAGTTGGCTGAATGTGCGAGTGATCTGGAAGTCCAACTTAATAGGATTGGATGCCTAATTGATGTACGTTCGCACTGTACAAGCTGTTTAGCGATCATATATAGCCCTCCATAGTCACTTCTTGAAAAAAATCAACTGATTTCTCACTAGAAGGGGAAGGGAAAGAGAAAGCAGAATTTGCTAGCATGGCAAAAGACCGTGAAGAATCCAGTTTTTGTTAAAAACTTGGGTCTCAGGCTTGATGCTCTGGAGGAACTTGCAGACCTGTCCTTGGCATTGCAAAAATCTGATGCAACATTATCTACAGAAAGTAAGTTGATGAGGCGACAAGTTCAGGTGTTTATAGCTCATAGATAGTGCAAGTCAGAGTTCTATCAAGAGGCTTGTGAGGCGATTGCTGCAGGTTGCTTTAAAGTTGTATGTGTAAAGATGCCTCTGACTGCTGGCAAGCAAATTGAAATTTCTAAATGTCAGTTTTACCAGGCCTTAGCGGACTGTATGAATGCTAGATTGTTGCCAGACTCAGAAAAACATCTAAGGAGTGCTGCTGAAGCACTTGACCCATCACATTTCACTACAGAACTGTCACTGGAATTTGGTGAAAGTGACATAAAATTTTTGTGTTCCAAGTTTGGCATTGCATTTAATGAAGTGAAATGTGCATATCGGGAATATAAAGATCACAATACTTATTGTGTTATGCAGTGTTTGCTAGTTTGTGACAATAATTGACACAGACAAATGCCATATAAAATTATAAATGTTTATGGAGCAATAATCAATGCACAGGGTATTGGGAAGTGGTTGCAAATGCCTACCTGGGCTGGGGCCCACACATGCATGAAGGGGTCCCCAACAATACAGGAAGGGGACCCAGAGATTAGGAGGGTTCCAGGGCTCGTCAAATTATACTTTAAGCACTGCACTCACCCCTCCTGCTTGCAGAGCTCTAAGCATTTAAAAAGTGAGTGACGCTACAGTACGCTTGGAGCACATTCTGAAAGCATGATTCTTCCCTTTGTCTTTACCTTTTTTCCTGCCATGTGTGGGGCTGGTTTTGTTTACACGGTCAGTTGGCTAGCCTTTTCTTTCAACAAGAAAGGAAGAAAAAGATATTGTACTTATGCACTACAGACATCTCCTAGACCTGAAAAATGAAGTAAAATTAGAGACTGCCTCCTTAAGGATGACACAATTTGGGTCCTTTCATTCAAGGCTGGTACCCCATGTTCTGCATTGATTTTTGGACGTCCACTGACCAGAGTGGTTCTCTATATATCTTAATAGCATTCAGGATTCCTGGCCTCATTCAATTGGCCATGCCCAGTGTTGAGGATTTGCCACCACCAACTAGAAACCAAAAGGTTGTGGATTCTGCAGGGTATGAGGCTCCTCATCTAAGTGCTGATGTTAAGAGCTAATCAGCTACCATTCAAGGATTTCTATCATACTTCCCCACATTATGACAAACATCACTACACTGATATAGTGCAAGTGACCATCAGTGTTTGAAGTCATCTTGTTCTGCAAAGTGCTGTACCCACCACCAGATCACTCAACTTCATCTGCACGAGAGTAACTGTTAGAATTCTTTATTTATAGAACGCTTTGCCTTTGTTTGTCCTCTGGTAGATTTCAACACTCAATAAATCTAATTTAGACTTAATCTGTTTGGTTTGACAGACGTTCCTTTCCAATATCCATCTCAAAAAAATATAATCTAATAAGATTTGATAATATCATCAATGGAAAAGAGGCATTCATTGTAAATTAGTTTGAAAAGAACTGACAAACATCCATGCAAAATAGCTTGCTGAATGTCTTTACGCATATTACTTGTCCATAATAAAGGCTTCATTTTAGCCTTTTGTCCTAAATTGTACAGGGGGAAAAAAGAACTAATATTAAAGAAAGTCTTATTGAGCTAGATTTATATTAGTGATTTATTTTATGAATGAATGAATAAAGTACACACTTCCTCTTACTTTGAAGTAATAACTTCTACATATTTCATTATATTCTGGAGAGAAGTTCAGGCTATTGCCCAGAATACTAACAGTAGAATGCTTTTTAAAAACACAGTGCATGTCCAAATGATGCACATTAATAAACAAAGTAAGATTACACAAATGCATTGGTGTTGACAGTGCTTTTTTTTCCTTAAAAAAAATGGTGCCGGTACACCAGCAGGAGTACTATCAAGCAAAGAAACAAAGATTTTATTTTACCAACATTTTACAACTAGAACAACAATTTTGTAGACTACTTAACTGATGTCCTATTTCTGTCAAAGTGAAAATAACTGTTGTACTATGTGTAAGTGCTGCTTTCTAAATGAGCAATGACCTAAGTCATTAAGCTACCTGACATTGACTGTAAATGAGAAAACTTGTGACACAAACAAGAGCATGGCAGGAAACTAATTTCCATGAGCCAAATGGCCTCTCTTATTTCTAATATTTCTTCTCTTACATTCAGTATCACAATCTAACTATTACACACACAGCAAGTGCTTGGGACTAGTTTAGAAAACTGAACATAGTATTACATATAACCCTAATACTTTGAAAAGTTTCTATAGAAACACAAGATGCATCTAGATCCTTTTGTTGGTACGGAAATAGAAAAAGAGCCTGAAAATTGACAAAGGGAAAAAGTCCTTCTGGGGACAGGGACCAGAGCCCCATGTGTCCTGAGGTGGGCTCCCTACCCCAGGTCTGACATGTCCAAGAGCATGTCTGTCAATGACTGAAGGGTAACAAAGGGCATCCCCATGTTTACTGATTTTGGGTCCTTCCACCAGTCCAGGGAGGTGAGAACCTGAGGAGGGCCCATGCGCACTGAGTCCAAAGGTGTCTGCTCTGGCTGTAAACTAATGTTAGTCATATCTGGAGGGGTCTGAGACACAGTCTTGCATGCTGTACCCTATAAGCACATACCACCACGTGCCCGGTAGCTTGAGGAAGACCTGAGCTGTTCTGACTGAGTGAATCACGATCTTGAACATTAGGTCCAAAAGCGTCCGTGATCTGGTCTCTGGGAGGAAGGCTGCAGCTTGCATCATGTCACACAGCACCCCAATGAATTCTGTTCTCTGAACTGAGGCTAGGATTACTGTCTGCTCATTTATCAGCAGGCCCAGCACTGAGAAGGTTTTTTGGACTGTGTTGATGCTGTTCTGTAGTTGAGCCTCCAACCAAACTTTGGCTGGCCAGTTGTCAAGGTACAAGTAGATTTACATGCCTCACTGCCTGAGGAAGGCTGCTACGACCACCATACCCAAGGGCCTGCTGATAGGCTAAAGGGAGAGTGGGAAATTGGTAGCGGCCTTGACCCACTATAAACCTGAGAAATCTTCTATGGCCACAGAAGATAGAAATGTGAAAATAAGTGTCCTTTAAGTCCAGGGCGATTTACCAGTCTCTTGGATTCAGAGAGATCAGTTTACTGAGGGATCTGTTGAGGTAAACAGGTACACAAGAGTTCAGAGCCACATCCCCCGCAACTTAGCCTTTGGGATTTGGAAATACCAGAAGTAAAATTCCTTTCCTCTCAAGTCAAGAACTTACTCCACAGCCCCCATGTGTAGGATGGATTGCACATCCTGGATGAGGAGTTGCTTGTGAGAGGGTCCCTAAAGAGAAGCCAGGGAATGGGGGGGGGGGACCTGACAATGGGGTAAATTCAAGGGGTTCCAGTCCAACTACTCCATTAGCCAGTTGTCCAGTGGCCAGGTGCTGGCAAAGGGGGCAGTACCAATGTCCAATGGCACATAGGTAATATAAAGGATTTACAAGAGAAGATTCCTCTCACAGACCACAGCAGGGCAATACCCGTTTCTGTCTTTGTGAGGAGCTGGGGTTTACTGAGATCATGGAAGACTTGCCCACAGACGATGTTGGGTGGGAAGACAGTAATGGGAAGAAGCAGATGTTCCTTGTTTCCTCCTGCTTCCAGTCACTGAGGCTGGCAGGTGTCCCCTGGGATTCGGTGGGACTGGAAGAGAGAAAAGATCCTTCACTGCTTGGAAAGTCTGCAAGGTCAAAGGAACCATCAGCTGGCATCACAGCAGCTTCCACGAGTCAACAGAGAGTCCTGCATTAGATTCAATGTTCTAGGAAGAGTCAACGGTGGCCTGGTACCTGTCACACAGTGCTTGCCTCTCTTCTGTTTCTTCCTTGGAATCAGAGGTGGTGAATGATGCTAGAAAGAGCAGTGCTGGGGGAGTTCTTCGCACAATCAACATGCTTAACACTGAATCAGAGTGACTTCAAGTCTGGTCTGAGGGCAGCTTCTGTGCGGATAACCTTCAATCAAATGTGTCTGTCCTTTATAGCAGGGATTTTCAAACCACAGGTTGGGACCCAATACTGAGTCAGAGACCCTCAAGTAGTGGGTCATGGTGCTCCCTGCAGCTGCCACCAAAAGACTGGAATGCATTGTTGAAAGATGTAATTGTTGGGTTGCAGGCATAAATGATTTTTTTTAAATGGATACTGAGAAAAAAAGTTTGAAAACTACTGCTTGATAGTGTGGGGTCTGAAGTTCTGGCATTTTGTCCCTCACATGAGATTCCCCCAGACACTTCAAGCAACTGAAATGAGTGTTACTCTGAGGCATAGATTTGCCACAAGAAGCACACAACTTGAAGTCTGGCGACCGAGGCATGACCAGCCTCTGAGCCAAAGAAGTCCTTCAATGACAGGGATTAACTATTCACACTGCTATATACATTAAGACTAATTATAAGAACTATACATACTAAACTATCTGAACTACAAAGAAAAGTCCAAAGCATTGAGAAGAAAGCTTTGCTGCAGCAAGAAGGATCATTCCAGCAAGCATCATGAGCAGCAAGAAGGAACTGAGAAGGTGTGGGGCCAGCAGTACCCTTATACCAATGCAGAAGCATGCAACTCCAGGGGGCGCTACAGCTACCCCAATGGATAACACTGAGGGAAAGTCTCTGGCAACAGTGCACATGGCGCGCGCGCGCGCGCACGCACGCATGCACGCACACACACCCCTAGCATGGAATGGACATAAACATGCACTCAAAGAACATTACATTAATCAGAATAAATTGTTTCTAAAGCCTCTTAGTATACCTCTTAGTTGTTCAAAAATAAAATATAGTGAGATGGAAGGAAAGAAAACAGGGGGAAAGACCCATGAGTGATTTATTATACAAGCTTGTTTTTAATTATGAAAATATGACTAACCGTCATTATTGAGTCTGTTCTCTACAGAATGAATATATCATACTATAACAGTTAATATGACACAAAAGAATCTAATATTATACTTTGAAAAACTGGCTATCTGCCCTCAAACTGAACTAGGTGTCCATATATTGCAACTGATTTAATCTTATGTTGCTAGTTATACCAAACACAGTCATAATATATTTTATCTTAAATGAATAGAGACAGGATAATCAAGCTAAGAAAGGCAGAATCAGTATAAAACAAAACAGAAACACATTCAGACATTTAAAACCATCCCAAGAGACACAATCAGGACAATGTCTCCTATTGAATAATTTTGTTTCAATGACTAGAAATGCTTTAAGTTCTTGAACTTTAGTTCTCATTATGCACAGGGGTGTACCCAGCCCCCATTTTCTGGCAAGGCCCCTGAGTCTCCAAGGTGGACCTGCTCACATCCTGCTTCCAGTCATATAATTGGAAGCTGCCTGACGAAGCTCCAAGTGCTAGGTAGCAAGTGGAGCCTGGAGTGTAGGCAACAGGAGCATTATGAGGAGGAGGAGGAGGGAGGGGAGACGTGACAAGAGCATGGCGCCTGCTGCATCATGGCTGTGGCAGCTGCCCCAGGGCTGGACCTGGGAGGCAGTGCAGGAGAGCAGACCACACCCCACCCATTTGCCCACAGCGCCACCTCTGCTCTGCTCGCAGCCACAACCGTGGCTGCCCACTCCTGGGTAAAGTTCGCGCCACTTCTGGGTGCTGAGGTGGGCTTGTCTGCTGGCCAAGTGGGTGGGTCCAGGCCCAGCCATAGCTATGCCTCTGATTACACAGAACTGAACGAGGCAGATAATTTGAAATACTGTTATTATGGCACCACTGCAGTTGTAAAGCTCTTTCTATTATAACCTGGAGGATGAGCCACACTAATTTTCTGAAAAAGCATTAAGACAATCCTTTTGGCTTGATACTTTCTGTAGTTAATCTGGAAGGAAATTATTCCGGGAATGTAAATATGACAAGCTGTTCTTGAGTTATGGAATTTATGATAGTAGTAGTTCAATATCTGCCTAGAAATTATTTGTTTTAGAAAGCAAAAAATAGTCAGAGTTCAGTGAATGAGAATGAATGATAGTAACATTTTTTTAAATTACTGAAAGTCAGATTCCTAAACTAGAGTGCCATGTGGACCCCAGTCACAACAGCCATGAAGCAACTTATGAACTTTCTAGTGCCCAGATTGTGAACCCCTTTCTAATATACTTGAACAACTGCACACCAAACAGTGGTCCTAATAGAGGTTCACAGCCTGTCTGTAAACTTTACAGATGATATCTGACAGACTTGGTGTCATTAGATACAGTACTTGACAAATGTTATGTTGCTCACTATATGGGACAAATGGCAGTTTAAAATGTTGCCAATTTACTGAACTCAATTCATTAGAACCACAGTTCCCCCTCGTGGGTATAAGATTAAAGCTGGGACTTTTAAAAGAGCATAACATCAGATTCAACTGAAATTCTCAGAACCCTTTGAAAATCATTTTCTATGTAACTAATGTAGCATGTACACCAAACACATTTAACGCCTTTACAATTCCTTTTGAAAACCAAGTGTCACTAGCCAAGTGACCGGGCTCAGTGAAAACAAGTTTATTTATCTGTATTGAGGATTCTCAGGGAAAACGTATCAAGTCTCTCCAGACAGCAAATTAAAGATTATTCAGGAAAGATTTGGGAGTGGCAGAACTGGACAGGCTGGCATATCCACAAGTGGCGGGAGTAAAAAGGATGCAGCTTTATCACCCAACTATTTCAACAATATTCCTGACCCTAATTCCACCCAGTATGGCTGCCGATGCCTCATCTCCTACGGCTTTGTGGAGAAGGTAAGAGAGCATCACAGTTTTTTATGAATACCACCACTACCACCACATAGTTAGAGGAAAAGTTAAGTCCTCTCCCCAAGCACCTTTGGCTATTACAAATCAAATGAATGGATTAGCAACATTCTAATGGTGATCTCATAAATTTAAAGTGTTCTAGATCAATTTTTTCAACTGGCTAATCTTACAGGGTGAGATTCTACCACCCACACACCAACTTTACTTTTCAAAGCTTTAGCAGTGTGTGTGTCCCTCAAACACCCCAACTTGGGGTTTTGCTTTAGATTTACCCAAAGAGGCAACCTTTAGAAACTGGTAAAAAGCAGAAGAACTGTATTCATAGTCAGGAAACAGGAATAAAAAGTACACAAGCGGAGCTACCAAAGCAGACACACATCAGGAATATGGCATGTCAGAGTAGTTTTCCAGGCAAAGAGTTAGAAGGAATAATACAGTTGGGTTACTGTATTATAATGGATGGTGGTTCCAAAGCTCCTCCCCGTAATGGTAGTATGAGAGGTCAAGCACCAAGATCATGACCTTGTCTGGCTGAAAGCATCTCCTTGACCAATCTGACATGTGAACTGTCCACAAATGGGAAGAGTGGTAAGGTGCAATTACACTTACAATATTAAGGCACCATTCACTTCTTGTCCCTACTCTTATGTGCCTCAGGCAAATCTCTCTTAAATTAAATGTTTGTCTGAACAATTTTTAGTCCTCCTGCTGCAGTCCAAGTAAACCATTAGCTCAAGGGTATCAAACATGCGCCCCATGGGCCGGATGAGGCCCGTGAACCTTTTCCATCCGGCCCATGACTACGCTCAGTGGAACCACTCTCTCCCCCAACAGAGAGAAAGAAAGCATGGTCTCACATACCCAGCGCTCCACAAATGATGCATATCAGGTATCATGACATCA
>ML685792.1:3288651-3360127 GCA_007922175.1 Pelusios castaneus | reverse complement strand
GTTGCGGGGAGAGAGAGAGTGGTATCATGGAATGCAGTTTCGCATACTCAGCACTCTGCAATGCTGCAAGAGTGCCATAGTATTTTGATTTATCGTACGTACAGACCACTTGAAGTACATTTAAGTCAAATCTGGCTCACCACAGCAAATGAGTTTAACACCCCTAATTTAAAGTACTTACACGGCCCTCATTAATGTAGTATGTGACATCTCACAATCACTAATGGATTTTGTCCTCATTTCACCCTTATGAGGTATGGCTCTCCATTCTAGAGATAGGAAACAAGTCCATTTTATTCTTAAGGTGAAAAGCACTACAGAGAAGATGTATATAAATATAGGGGTTTCTTAATATATTCCTAACATGGATTTTGACAGAATCAGTCCTTCAGAACCCACCCAAGGAGATGTTTTGTGGTTCAAAGTTCACCATAGGGTCAGCTCAGAACAAGCACACAGTTTTATGAGACCTCTATAGGTCTAGTCCTTCTAACTCTACCCTAACCATCTGGAGCCTCTGGGAGCCAAGGTTTCTGTCCATTTGCTGGAAGACCATCAGGAGCCAGTTTAAAACCAAGCTAGTTTACCAAAAACCTTTTCTTTGCCTGATGATCCCCAGTGAATCCCATTTGAACTAGTATACGTGCACCTCTCCAAGGCAATTGCTTCAGACAGAGAAAATACATTACCATACCCCTTCTCTATGACAGAGGATACCTACAATGCCACAAAAAAACATACACAATTGCTTTTTTAATACAATGTACCAAAAAGGTATTAACTAATTCAGTAAGGTTTAACTTAATTTAATAAAACATTGATCTTAATTTTGTAAGTTTTGTCCTAGGCGTCACAGGACATTGTCCGTTGTCACAGTCCTTGCCACATTCCCAGACCTACTGTAATTTTTAAATCTATTTTTCTAAGTAGAATAATTTAGCCCACTAAGTTTACTTCTGAGGGGACAGATATGAATAAAGAACTTGTAAGGCACAGTAATCAGACTTCAAAATTGATATATTTATATCATGCTTAAGAGTTAAAAGATCTAAGACTTCATAACAATGACAGCAGCAGACGACTTTTCAAACAGTTTAGAAAAATATTTCTCTAAGATGTAATGGGCTAAATAATTTGACTTTTGGATACATAAAATTATGTATTTTGTAACTGAAATTGTAGGCTAGCTACAAACAATATAATGAAATTTGTTAAGTCCAACAGCTACCTTAATTTGAAGGAATGGACAGAAAGATACCATGTTTTAGGTGCTACAAATGCAGATGTTGCACATTTATTGAGTTGAGAGGTCATTATAAGAGTGGACTTTACAGAACAAACACAACTTGGAAAGTAGCTGCCCCAGACTTTAATTTCATATCCCCCTGCATAAGGGGAATCACAGAACAATGCAGAGCTGGCATAGCAGATCTATACCACACTTGCATCCCACAGAAGAAGGCCCATGGCCAGAGTGTCTCTGATCCTAGCTGCCAAAAAGGACTGTTAGAGCCACAGGCACCTGGGCATAAATTAGAACACCCCCTAGAATGCTTTAGCTGATGCTAAGGGCCAATGTAGGGCCCAGCTGGCCCTAAAATTTGGGAGATGCAAGGGTGGCAAGAAGCCAACTCTGCTCCCATCCCTTGTCTCCAAGTCCTATGCTGACAACAGTTCCATTCCATTGTACCACAAAATCTGGCATTATTTTTCAAGTCATACAAGTAAGGTGTGAGCCAGCTCTTGTACTCCCTTAATAATACTGTGCCCAGTGTTTAACAACAGGACATAACATTTTTTTTTAAAGGGGGCAGTTGATGTCTTCTTACATGGTCCATACTAAAAAAAAAAAAATTACTAAGTTAAAGTAAGTTAAGACAAAGAAAATCCCCCACAAGAAGAGAAACAAGACTATTGTTTAATCTCTTGTTTGGCCTATTGCAAAGTACCAGAAAAACAATTTTTATTTTTTACAAGTCAGTCTCAACATAACTGCCAACTCACTCCCTTCAAATTTAAAATTTATCATAGGTTTTACAAGATCAAATAACTCATCTTGTAAAAGTACTAACTCTTCCATTTGACTTATCGTGGGAGAAGAGCAGCTTTCTAACGGGTTGTACCCATGAAATTAGAGACCAGTAAAACAAAAATAAATTCATAAAACTGGAATGACAAGAATGGAATTTGCAAGAGGACACATTCCTATCTATTTTGGGGAAAACGCACAGTCATCCAATGATTTTGAGCAGATGTACATACAGCCAAATTGAAAAGACTAAAGGACAGAAATTGGCCTATGGTGCTCCTACTAGTAACAAGGATAAATAAATTCACTAATAAAATAGTAATACTTGTACTTTACATTTTCAAAATATATTATCTACCATAAGGAGATATTTTAAGAATTATTATTTGTGAAGTACTAACCCTGTTTTACTTAGAGCAAGCACACACAGAGAAGCAGAGGCATATTTTGTTAGCACAGCCGCCTTTTAGAAGGAAGGAAAAGTAAAATAACCTACCTTCTTTTAATATTACTGTGGAGCAACCTCTCTCATTCTGAATGTTCCCTGGTGACTTCTCAGGAACAAAAACACCTACACAAAACACCTTACAAAACTACATCAATATTTTGGTATTTTCACAATTATTGAACCACAAAAAAAACTAAATGACTTTTATAATTTCTCTCATAATATGGTTTAGATTGTTGTGTCTATACCTTGACAATGAAAAAATATATGTAATAAAGTGTCAAATACAAAATAGCTCAAGGATTTTTAATACTCCAATAAGAAAACAATGCCCTGTAACTAAACACAAATATTAAACATACAACTATCACTTCAAAATGGGAATACTGAGTACATAAGGAATCAGATTAGGTTCTAAGAATTTACATTTAATTATATTGTTTTTCATAGTTTGTTAAAGTCTAACTCTGCTCTTAATAAACTGTCCCACTTCCTCTACATATTTGTCAAAGTCTCCAGGCTCATGCACCCTATTTAAGTAAAATGAAACTACCAAATCATTTTCTACAGGCCATCAGACAGCCGTGATCACAGTAGATCCCTTCCACCCATTATTGCTCTGGATCAGATTTGAACACAAAGAGCAAAAGGCTCCTCATCCTACCACCAATGAAGGTGAGCTATTCAGTTTTCCCCTTTTATAAGCTATTTGTTCATATTTTGCAACTGCAGTTTGTAACTGTAAGCGTTTTATACTGAATTGACATTCTTCTCACTTCTGAGAAAGGAACTCTTTACAAAATAATTGTTACCAATAGTTTAACAAACATGTATACAATTCAAATACTATTTAAAGAAAATCCATCCTTTTTTGTAAAAATATCCATCAATTTTATAAATTTATATAACATCTCAGTTTATAAAAAAAGAGTTTTTATGTTTTGAGTTACGTAAAATAATGTTTGCAGTTTTGGTAATCTAATCCTTAAAAATCTTCTTATAGCATTATAAATTCTTAAAAATGGGCTCTCACAGCATCCAGCAACCTAATTTTTTGTGACCTAATAGGAAACTAGAACTGTGTTATTAGTGGTATGACACAGTAGAAATTTAATTTTAGGAGGATCAATATATCACAGAATACACAAGTCTAGAAATAAAAAAGCAAGACCAGCACAGGTATGAAGAAAACTTACTAAATACTATAGTACTTGTTTCCTATCTCTAAAATGGAAATGCGTACCGCATAAGGGTGATATGAAGACAAAATCCATTAGTGATTGTGAGATGTTCACACTCTACATTAATGAGGGCCCATGTAAGTACTTAAATCAGGGATTTCAAACTCGTTTGCTGTGGCGAGCCAGATTTGACTTTAATGTACTTCAAGTGGGCTGTATATACAATAAATCTAAAAACTATGGCACTCTCATGGCATCACGGAGTACTATGTATGCAAAACTGCGCTCCGCGATACCACTCTCTCCTCCCACCAACAGAGAGAGAGAGAGGTATCACAAACCATAGTTTCGCATACCCAAAGCTCTGTGATGTTGCGAGACCTGACACACTCGCACTATTACGGAGCTCTGGGTATATGAGACCACATTCTCTTTCTCTCTGTTGCGGAGAGAGTGTGGAGTGCAATCATGGGCTGGATAGAAGAGCTTTGCGAGCTGCATTCGCCCCGTGGCCCACATGTTTGACACCCCTGATAATAGAACGAGAACTTAAGACATTCAGGATTCAAGATCCATCTGCTCTACCTTCTTAGAATTCTCAATCAGATGACTATTCCTCAGTGGCCACCTCAGAAAGCAACATGATAAATTTAACTAGTTCATTTAACCTTTCAATATTATAAAGAGGCACTGCAGCTAGAATAAATACCCTAAAATCAGGACTTCTCAATTTTATAACACACTATACCATTGATCAACTATGACTTACAACATAAAAAATGTTGAATATCTCTTATTATGGTTATTAGCACAACTTTCTGCAGGATTATATAAACATGTAGTTTATGCCATCCATGTGTCCTAAACAGGAAAAAGAGTGAGAAACTTTACAACAAAATCAGTGACTGAAAAAAAAAAATCTTTTTCAAGAGCAGGATCATGAAATTTCTTCCCCTTCTCCCTCCAAATTCTATGATACGGAGGAACAGATGTATACAAAATTTAATCAGGTAGAAGAAAGAATTATAAAGCAAGTGAATGTGGCAGACTTCACAATCCGGACCCTACCATAGCATGTATGTTGACTACATGACTAGTACCAAATCAGAAGGTAAGTTGATACATAACTTATTTCAGAAAACAATCTTTATCCTGCAAGAAAGAAACAGGTTACAAATCCTCTGGATTTATTAAAGACTTGGATTCTTGACATTTCCAGGAAAAACCCACATAACCTAGTATTAAAAGGAATTCTCTTCCAGAATTCAGCCACACACAGAGATAATACTGAAGGGGTCTATTTTCACAACGTGCCATTATGGCACACCAGGAAGGCTGCCCAGATACAGCTTTGAAGTAACAGCAACGGAACCGAATTTGTAAGGGGCTTTTGACTATTAAGAATTAATTTGTTCCTAACCATCAGGACTGACTTGTTTTTTGTTTTAAAGCACACAGTGATTTGAAAAAGAAAACACAACCTTTTCTTGGCTTTTTTTTAAGCCCTTGCATAATTTGAATAGCAAAAAAAAAATTTTAATACATTACAGACAGTTATGCTTTAGAGAAAACCCTTGGTTTTTTTAGTTATTTGACTAAACTTTATATTTAAATTAAATTCCCTTCTTTTCCTTGCAGCAGATAATTACAATTGATTATCTGCATATTGACAGACCAATAACTTGGGAAAAGGGCCCATTTTTCCTTCAGAAAGGCTGCAAAAAAAACAAAAAACCCCACAAACCAAAAAATAAACCAAAAAAAAAAAACCCTAAGAATTTTTTTTCTAATGACGCTTATTACAACTTTTTAAATTTCTTTACTTGAAAGCTTAAGGCATTCTTTAGAACTGTTTTGAGTCAACTGTTCTTTTTACCTTCCTCTTATAATTATTAGAACTTTTTTCTTTAGGGAGTTTGGGGGGGGGGGGGGGGGGGGCCCCCCCCCCCGACCAGACCACCAGAACAGACCTTCTTTTACACTTGTGCTCTCTTTCTATCCATCACCTTCTGTACTTCTTCATGCTTTTCCTTTAAAATCTTAATGATTCTCCCTCCCATTGAGGAAATCATTGAAACACCCTAGGGCAAATCATTCAACAATCACCCAGGTTCCTGGAAACCCACCTAATATGGTATTTCAGCAGAACCACACTACTGAAGCACACTCTGGCATTCAGTATTCGGCGTTGCAGCCTCCACTGAGATGGCCCCTGCAACCCAGAAACCCTGGCACTATATATAGCCTTTGCTGAAGAGATCCCTGAAGCCCAAAAACATGGCCAAACTACAATCTAAAAATCAAAAAACACAATCCCTGTTTAGTCCTCTTATCTATGTGCTCTCTCTATATATAAGGTCCATGCCCAAAAAGGGGTGCAAAGGTATCCTTGAGGAGTCCCAGGCTAAGGTGCGTGCTCGAGGTGATAAGTATAAAGGGTACTCACCTCTGCCCTTGGTCATGGGAAGCTCCCCGAGGGTTCCGACAGCACCCCCACTCGCTGCACCAAATGTTAAACAAATGGAATTCTCTTCCAGAATTCAGCCACACACACAGATATCCTCCAACATGAGCTATGTCTCTTTGTCCCAGTTTTTAAAAATGAAAAATTCACTGGCTTGAATGACAGAACAAAGAAGACTGAATTCTCTCTGAATTTCATGAGGTATTCTTCCTTTCACAAATCCTGTATGTCTGAAGTGGAACCAGTCCAAAACAGAAGCAAAATGTTTAAAATTTTCCCTTAATTTTAAGAATGCATAAATCAGCATGTTTACATTACCTTTTCTTACACTGAGATGTTTGAAGAAGATTTATGTTCTGAGAAGTTGGAAACTTCCTCCTATCTCCACATAAACTAGATGGTCATAAGGAATGCCTGCCTGTTAGATCTGTCACAAAAAGTTCCAAGAGACAATGTCTGCATTTCCTGTTGAAAAGTCTTTTGTCACCATTATAGAAATGGGCTGAGGTAGGTTTTACCGTTATCTAAGAGATGCTCCAAATCATTTAATTCTATGGAAAAGGATTTGAATGCAGGACTCTTTATGTAATTATACTGAACTCACCATAGTATCTGGACATAGTAGCTCAGACCAGGACTTCTACATTTTTCTCAGGTTCCCTTTACACCTTTCTCCTTCTAAAATAGGCAGATGATTTGGACTATGATAAAGACAGCTCTGGATGAGATTTTTCAGGACAATTATAAAATTTCTGACCTCTATTGTGAGAGACATGAGACTCTTCAGAGAAACTCCTATTTGTCCTAACGTAAGAGAACACGATGATAGTCTTTTTACTTGGTACGAAAATACTACCGTCTCAAAGAGAGTCAGAGAATTTTGAACTCACTTGCCTCTATAATTATTATCTGCTAACCCAATCAATGACCATCTTGAAAAAATCAAGGAGGGATGTCTTTTGCTTAAACACATGGGTAGGAGAAGTTGCATTTGGGAATCTTCTGTTACTTAAATTCACTGGGCACAGACAGGCCATGCTGCAGTAACCTTAGAGCTACATCATCATTTTTAGCGCATTTTTAGCTAACATTACAGTTTGAGAAAGACTCTCCTGTTGCTATGATCAAGGGAAATAGTGATACCTATGGTAAAATGGAAGGCTAAGCTATTATGTGTTCCTACTCAGACAGAGTTGGAAGAAATGCTGATTCAGTACTCAGGATCCCCAGGTTGCCCTGGAAGAAAACAATAGATTCCAAAAACTGAAAATCCCATTTATTTTGAGTTCCCAGCAGTTTGAAAAGAGAAATTTACACATTTCCAAGCACTTTGCGGCAGAGAGTCTAAAGATTTTCCCTCAGAGAGTCAGAGTCATTATACAGCAATTCTGCAAGGGAACTCTGCACGACACTCAAACTAAGCTAGCTCCACTGCTGTGAAATAAGTCAGTCTAACCCAGCAGGCATGTGCACATCAGTGGTTGTCCATATACTCATCAAGAGATCACTGGCTCACAGTTTGGAAATTCAAGATGGATTACACTTATTCAGTAAAATGGTCTCAACCATGGCTCTTATGAATATTCACTGAGATTTAATTACCACATTTGTATCTGTTCCCAACAGTGTAGCTGGTTAGCCACAGGAAGTGGTTTTGGTTCACTAACATTTCCTCTGGTTTGTTTCATGCTAGATGAAGAAACACAGGCAAAAACCTCAAATAGTTGTCCATGTTTACTTCGGGAATTGCTAGTAGTCAGACCCCAAGACCTAGTCCTGCCTTTAGACCATGCTTTCTTTGAGCATGTGGTATGGTCATAAAAGTGTTATTCTTAATTATGCAGTAAGTTCTATCAGCTCATCTAAATTGGATTTCTGTATCTGGAGACAGCTCATTCCACTAAGAAAAGAAGGTACCTATCTTCAAGAAAGGGAAAAAGGAGGATCTGTGGAACTACAGACCAGTCAACCTCATTTCAATCCCTGGAAAAATCATGGAGCAGGTCTTCAAAGAATCCATCCTGAAACACTTGGAGGAAAAGAGAGTGATCAGGAACAGTCAGCATGGATTCACCAAGGGCAAATCGTGCCTGACCAACCTTATTGCCTTCTATGATGCGATGACTGGATTTGTGGATGCGGGAAGAGCCACTGATGTGATATATCTTGACTTTAGCAAGGCTTTTGATACGGTTTACCACAGCATTCTTCTCGGCAAGTTAAGGAAGTATGGGTTGGACAAGTGGACCATAAGGTGGATAGAAAACCGGCTAGATCATCGGGCTCACCAGGTAGGAATCAATGGCTCAATGTCTAGTTGGCAACCAGTAATGACTGGAGTGCCCCAAGGGTCGGTCCTGTTCAACATCTTCATGAATGATCTGGATGATGGGATAGATTGCGTGCTCAGTAAGTTCGCGGATGACACCAAGCTGGGGGGAATGGTAGACACGCTGGGGGGCAGGGACAGAATTCAGAGAGACCTAGACAAATTGGAGCATTGAGACTAAAGAAATCTCATGAGGTTCAACAAGGACAAGTGCAAAGTCCTGCACTCAGAACGGAAAAATACCATGTACTGCTACAGGCTGAGGACTGATTGGCTAAGTAGCAGCACTGTAGAAAAAGACCTGGGGGTTATGGTGGATGGGAAGCTGGATATGAGTCAACACTGTGCTCTTGTTGCCAAAAATGTCAATGGCATATTGAGCTGCATCGGTAGGAGCGTTGCCAGCAGATCGAGGGATGTGATTACTCTCCTCTATTCTGTACTGGTGAGGCCGCATCTGGAATACTGTGTCCAATTTTGGGCTCCCCACTACAGAAAGGATGTGGACATATTAGAAAGATTCCAGCGGAGGGCAAAAAAGATTATTAGGGGGCTGGCACATGATGTATGAGGACAGACTGAAAGAAGCAGGCTTATTTAGTCTACAGAAGAGAAAACTGAGTGGGGATTTGACAGCAACCTTCAACTACTTGAAGGGATGCTACAAAGAGGAGGGAGCTAGGCCGTTCTCAGTAGTAACAGAGGACAGAACAAGGAGCAATGGTTTCAAGTTGGAGGTGGGGAGGTCGAGGTTGGATATTAGGAAAAACTTTCTCACTAGGAGAGTGGTGAAGCATTGGAATGGGTTACCTAGGGAAGTGGTAGAATCTCCATCTTTGGAGATATTTAAGGTCCGGTTGGACAATACCCTGGCTGGGATGATTTAGTGGGAATGGTCCTGCTTTTAGCAGAGGGTTGGACTAAATGACCTTCCAACCCTATTATTCTAGGATCTGCTCTGCCCATCATAAAAGGAGTGTCCCATTATCTCACCAGCTCTACTCTTCTTCCTGGAGCCTGTCTAGGGTAACTGACTTTTGTGCAGGGAGGTAGAGAGTGGACCAAGTGGAACTGGGAAGGGGTGGAGCAGGAAGTGGGTTTACATTATCTTCTCTGCAACGATTACCAAGTAAGGGTAAAACAAACAAGGAGTCCTGTGGCACTTTTAAAGACTAACAAATTTATTTATCGCATGAGCATTCATGGGAGAAAATCCCACTTTGTCAGATGCTTGAAGATGGGAACTTACAGAATGGGAGCAAAATAAATGCAGGGAAGTGTAAGTCATAGGATCTGGTCAGACTGTAACAGCAAATTGTCAGGATACAAACAGTGGAGTACAGTAATTAGCAGGGAGGTTGGGGGGAGGAGGGGAAGGTAAACAAGATTACCTGTTGCAATGGGAAAAGAACCTAACAAGTAAAGGTAGTATGATTATAAATTTAGCCACTTTCACAACTAAATTTAACACTTAGTACTTTGACTTTATTTCCCCACATAACGTATGTTGTAAACTTCACTTGAATGGTATAGGTCACATTGTTAACTTTAAAAGAAACTTCAATATCCAAATCATGAGTACACCATAAGAACCCAAGTAGAACTGATTAAACTGGATAATTTTTACAAGGTTCTGTTTCCCTATATTTGACTTGGCTCTGAGATAAGTATAGCAGTGAAAGATTTTTTTTTAAAAAACCACCACCAACCACCACCACAGAAACAGGTTTGGTTAGATGTTAATGATGTAGTACAATTAATCACTAACTGCTGCAACAGCAGGGTAAAATATATCAGTGGTTCTCACTCAGGGGGGTATGTGAACTTCTGAGAGGGCGGGGCACAATTCATCTAGATCAGTGTTTCTCGAGTTGGGGGTTTCAGATCTCAGGGGGACGCGTTACAGGTTTAAGGGGATCGTAAGTGCAGGGATTGCAAATTAGGGTGTGGCAAGCAGGGCAATTGCCCAGGGACTCACATCACAAGGCGGTCCCATGTAACTAAGTCACATGCTTCAGCCATGCTATTGAGACTTGGACATCAGAGAAGGCACACAAGTGCACTCTAACACTTTTGTGGCTTTAGGTCCAATTTTGTAAACAAGCAGTTTTGAAGTGAAAGGAAACTTGGGGTACGCAAGGCAGATCACATTCATGAAAGGGATACAGTGGTCTGGAAAGGTTTAGAACCACTTTTATAGATTATATTCAGATATAGTTAGCAGAGAAAGCATAGGTATTTCCAAAAGGAATACTCCAGCCAACATGGTTGTCCACAGGACATTAAGGAAAATTTTGCACATCCATAATTTAATGAACTGTTTCCATAAGACTTTTTGAAAATGCATTAAGAGATGGAGCAAATTATACCCTACAGGGATTGTTCTCTCTTCTAGGAGAAGAACGGAAGGGGGACCTGAGGGGAGGCGGACCCAGGCAGAAGGGGGACCTGTGGGGAGGAAAACCCCATGACAAATTTTTTTCTAGTTGTTGCTCTCTAAATCATCCAATTGAGCTGGTGTCCGCCTCAGATCTGCAGGTACCTATTATTGCAGATTGGAGCTCGGATGCAGATTCTATTATCATCTGCCCATGGAGCCACAGCTACTGGCATTGCAAACTACCTGACTGGCTAGTCCCACCCACAGCTGTTCCTCCTCTGACTCTTAAGAGCCCAACTACAATATCCACCTGGGGAAGTGAAGAAACAGATTGAAGAGAAGAAACAGAGCCAGATGGGTACCCAGAAGTCAACTTCTGAAGGAGAAGTCCAAGAAGGAAAACAACAGAACGCCACTAGTCATCACCTACAACCCCCAACTCAAAACCCCTACAGCACATCATTAAGGACTTACAGCCTATTCTACAAGATGATCCCTCACTCTCCCAAGCCTAGGGAGGCAGACCTCACCTCACTTACAGACAGTCCCCCAACCTTAAATGAAAACTCACCAGCAACTACAGACCATACAAGAAAAACAACAAATCAGGCACACATCCCTGCAACAAGCCCCGCTGCCAACTCTGCCCACATATCAACACTAATGACACTATCATAGGACTTAATCAAACCAGCTACTACATCAGGGGCTCATTCACCTGTTTATCCACCAATGACATATGCCATCATGTGCGAGCAATGCCCTTCTGCCTTATACATTGGACAAACTGGACTGTCTCTGTGCAAAAGAATAAATGGACACAAATCTGATATCAGAAATAAGAACTTTCAAAAACCAATAGGAAATCACTTTCATCTCCCACGCCACTTGTATTAGATTTATCTGGGAGTATCCCCAAACAAATTTATTCTAGGTCAAGGCTTCAAAGAGAGACTTCAGAGTTAGAATTCATATGCAAATTTGATATTATCAGCTCGGGTTTGAAGAGAGGCATGAATGGGCTGTCTAACTAGAAACATTAGGCTTTGAAAGTGCCACAGGACTCTTTTTGTTTTTCATTACAAACAGTGATTCTCACCTCTCTTAACTTCACCACTTCTGATATGTTGCTACACACTGTTTGAATCTGTACAATCTGTTTGATTTGCTCAAGTAATCTGATCTGATGCAGTGTAATGTAATCACAGGATACATTTTTCCCCTCCCATACTGTAAGGTGTTTCTTTTTCAGTGCAAGCTTTCTCCACTTTTTGGCATCTGACAAAGTGGGACTTAGCCCACAAAAGCTCATGTGAAAAAATAAATCTGTTAGTCTTTAAAAGTGCCACAGGACTCCTTTTTTTAATTATACCTAACTGACTAAGGTAAATTTTAGATGCAAAGCCTATTTAGGTGATAGATGCAGACAATGTCAAAAGCAGGTACCAAACTTCACATAATTCTTTCGTTAAAAAAATATTCTGCAGTATTATTTTCTGAAGCCCAAGGAAGTGCATATTAAAATCAAAATTTGTTTGAAAGGTCCAATATCCTAATTCAGATGAGCATCAACATGCCAATCTTAATTTAAACCGGTCACATTCACTCTATAACTAACCAAGTATCATAGTTCATTCTGAACAATGTCTGCCAACTGTGTTAAAAGTTAATAGAATGTAAAGGCAATTTGCAACACAAATTCAGATCAACTCAACTGACTTCTTGTGAACTGCATGGACTAAAAATAGTCAAACATCATCTGTAGAGTCCTTCAAATCCGCAGATATCCGCATGCTAAATTACTTATTCATCCATTTGTCAATTACCAGCCAATATAACCACAACCTCCACTTCTAGCTGTAGTTGACTTTGGGAGCCACAGACTCTAATATGCTCAAAATATTTCAGTATGTCTTATCACCCAAAACCAATAACATGTGCCACCACATCTACTGTCATATCCTCTACAAAAACCTCTCTCTATTTTCAAGTCCTCTATGGCAACACCCCCATCTACGAGGAATTTCATCTCTCTACATACTTTCATTTCCCCCCTAGGTGTTGCCTATGTTCTCTGAATCCCCCAGTTTCCCCCATCCCTGGTGGAGGAACATCCTTTCCAGCTGCAGCATCAGTTAGCTACCCTCTTACTACTGCCTTGCTGACTCCACTTCTATGATGTTTTACAGGATGTAAACATTTCAGTCACATCGTCTAGTGACACAAATTGAAATACGGCCTTGCTTAAGCTCATGGGCTGTGTCTACACTGGTAAATAAAGTCGACTTAAGCTTGCTTAAGTCGACTTAACTTACCCTGCGTCTACACTACAGTTTGCTTAAGTCGACTTAAGAAAAATAAAGTCGACAATTAAAATTAAGTCGACTTAATTAAACCTCCCTGAAATTCGACCTAGTGCTTAAGTCGACTTCCTAAAGTCGACTTAAGCCAGTGTAGATGCAGGGTAGCCCTAGATCGCCTTAAATGGCTGCCAGGGCTCCCTTCCCTGTCCACTGACCTTCTTCCCAGGGTTCCTGGGACAGGAACCCTGGACTGGCCAATCACGGGGCAGGACACAGCCCTGCCCCCCACCCCCCAAGCTCAGAGCTGCCCAGGCCTGCCTCAGACACACAGCATGGCTAAGCAGGGCAGCCAGCAGCGCAGGCGTGCCCCATCATGGAGCCATACAGAAATCCTGGCTCTCACTGCCATCTGGGGGGATGAGTCTGTGGCCCCCAGGCTGCAGGGCAGCAGAGAAACAGGGAGGTGTACTCCTCCATCTCTCAGGCTCTGGCAGCAAAGGGCTACACCTGGGATACCCAGCAGGTCTGGGTCAAAATTAAGGACCTGCGCCAGGGGTACCAGAGGGCCCGGGACAGCACCCACCACCTCCTGCCAGTATGACCAGGAGCTGCACAGCTTCCTGAAGCGCGAGGGTGGGAGCTACCCTGCTGGCACGATTGACTCTGCCCAGCCCCTCTCCCCCGACGATGACGTCCAGGAGGAGGGCTCAGCAGAGGAGACTGTGGGCCCCGAGGAGGGGGAGAGCAGCCAGTCCCTCGAGCCGGAGGAGGATCCAGCTGCCAGCCCAGAGCTGATCCCTGCCCCGATGGCTGGGCCATCCGGACAGCTGGAGGAGGAGCCAGCCCCCCCCCCAAGAGGACGCAGGCGAGGGTCCAGCGCCACAGACACCTGCTGCAGCTGCTGGTGAGTGTTCCCCCCTCCTGCTCCCTCCCCCCTGGGACCAGGGCCAGCCATGCCTGGGGGACATGGCCCTGGGACAGGCAGGCTTGGGGAGGCACTCCCACTGGGGTAGGGGGGGCTGTGTGGCAGGGGGAAGGGGGACCCCCAAGGCAAGCAGTGCAGGCGTATGTGTGGAGATGGGGTGGGGGAAACGTAGGCAGCAGCCCCAAGGCCACACAGCATGCCCCCAACACTGCCGGCACATGGCCCAAGGGGAGACCCCCCGAGGCAGGGCTGCCTGCAGCCCACCACTGTGGGCACTGCACCCAACATGGGCAGCACAGCATGCCAGCATGTACCAGGGGGGGCCCTATGCCAAAGGATAGGGACTGGCAAAGCGGGGGATGGTCAGGGGACAGCAACTGCTGTCAGACTGCACCCCACATGGGGTGATGGGAGGGATTCTCTTCTGTACCTCTTCCCAGCAGTGCCCATGCCATCGAGCCGGAGGACACCTGGCGTCCCAGCAGGCCCCATCCAGGCTCAGAGGAGGCCATGCTCCAGACACGAGATCCTGGAGGATATCATCCAGGTCAGCAAGCGGGCGGAGGCGCGCATCGCTGTGAGACACCAGGAGGACCAGGCCCAGTGCAGGGTCGAGCAGGGGCTGCTGGAGCATATGGTTGACCTGCTCGAGCGCCAGACCCAGGCTGTGGAGCGCCTGGAGGAGGGCCTGCTCCCCCAGGGACCCGTCCTGCACCCCAGAGGTGGCCCCTCTCAGCGCCGGCCGAGGACCCGTGGCAGACGCCACTAGGCCAGTGCCCCTCCGCCTGGAGGCCATGGCCTGTGTCCCCTTTCCCTGACCTCCTGCTCTCCCCCCCACTCCCTTCCCTCTCCTCCCCCCACACCCCTTACCTCCCTCGACTGTCTTCATACCCCCCAAGTCCCCCACCTCCCATCCCCCATTATCCTAAATAAAGAGCCTTGACCCCAATATATGTTTCTTGGTTTCTTTAATTGGTTTGGGGGTAGGGGGAGACAGGCATGTGGGGGTGCGGGGGCGGGCACGGGTGGGTGGGTGGTGGAGGTGACGGTGCCTGGGCCTCACTGGCAAAGTGGGCCCTGAGCGCATCCCTAATGCTCTGTGCCCGCCGAAGAGGTCGCTCAGTCCAGGGCAGGGCGTCCTCGGGCTGCTTGAAGTGCGCAGCGAGCCCCTCAGCTTCGGCTTCCCGGACATGGGGGCCCTTTCCCCCCGCAGCTCGCAGAGGTTGTGGAGGCAGCAGCAAGCACTCACAACCTCCCGCAGGTTTCTCTCTCCCAGCTGCAGGCAGGTCAGGAGGGCCCTCCAGCGGGCCTTCAGCCGTCCGAAGGCTCGCTCGACGACGCTGCGGCACCGATTGAGCCTCTCATTGAAGAGGTCCTGGCTATCGTCGAGGCAGCCTGCGTATGGCTTCATCAGCTACGGGTGCAAGGGGTAGGCGACGTCTCCCAGGATCAGGAGGGGCACCTGCATGTCCCCAAGGGTGATGGTGTGCTCGGGGAAGAAGGTGCCCGCCTGCATACGGCTGTAGAGGGACGAGTTCCTGAGGATCCTGGTGTCGTGCGCCCTCCCCGGCCAGCCAACATAGATATTCTGAAAGACCCCACGGTGGTCCACCAGGGCCTGCAGGACGACGGAGTGGTAGCCCTTCCTGTTGATGTAGTCCCTGGCACGGTGTTCCGGGGCTCGAATGGGTATGTGGGTGGCGTCCACAAATGCCCACACAGTTCAGGAAGCCCAGCCCACTGAGACCCTCGAGGAGGTCAGGCAGGTTGCCCTGGATGACAACTCGGGCTAGCAGGACGCGGTTAATCGCCCTGCAGACAGCGGTCCCCATGGTGGTGTACCCGACCCCGAACTGCTGGCCGACGGAGCGGTACGAGTCCGGGGTTGCCAGCTTCCAAAGGGCAATGGCCACTCTCTGGTTGACGGGCAGGGCAGGTCGCAGCCGGGTGTCCATGCGCTGCAGAACCGGGGTGAGCTCACGGACCAGCTCGAGGAAGGTCCCCTTGCTCACCCGCAGGTTCTGCAGCCACTGTGCGTCGTCTCAGGTGGTGAGGACGACTCTCTCCCACCAGTCGGTGCTGGCTGCACGTGCCCAGAGGCGGCGAGGCATGGCACGCACCTCGCTGCATGCAGCAGCCTGCTGGGAGTCAGCCTGGCATCTGCCTGTCTGCTGCTAGCTGACAGGCGGTTCCTGCTCCAAAGTACCATCACCACGCCGACCAGTAGCTGCCAGGTGCTGCGCAGCTGCCTCACAAGTCGCAGGAGGGGAGGAGCTGGGTCCCTGTCCTACTCAGGCTCCATTTTGTGATGCACACAGGGGAAGGTGCTCTGCTCACTTCCTCTTTTCTGGGACTGGGCGGGGGAGGGGGAGCACTTTCTGACTGCCACAGGCCACACTTCCCATCATGCACCACTCCTACTCCCCCTAGCCCCTGCCAGTCGACCTAGGCATCAAGTGGAGACACTCTAGGTTGACTTTGCTAGGTCCCCCTTAAGTCGACTTAATTTTATAGTGTAGATGCACTAAGTCAACTTAGTTTAAGTCGACTTAAATTTCCAAGTGGAGACACAGCCATGGTGAGATACGCACAGTTACACAACCTAAAAGCCATATCAGGTGACTGAGGAAACATGGTACCAAGGTTTTTGATGAAACACTCAGGTTAAATGCTGGCAATCTTAATCCTTTTCGATATTTAGCATACAGGACTGCTAAAAGCAGTCACTACACTCTTCATAAAGTAAATCACAACTGGCCAGTATAAAGTCATCAATTTCCCTCTCCGCTTAGCAGTAGTAGCCGCTTCATTCACTCATCAGGTGCTGCACATTTAAATGCCTGACCTCCACACTCTTCTCTATCTACACCTCGATAAAAAAACCCATATCTTTAAGTACAAAACAAACATGGGTAAGTACTTTCAAATGCTTGACTCATTTAATCTTTAATATCATTTTACAAGTATTATAAATGGATCATCTTTTGCCTGACTGATGACAGATGCTGATATAAATGAGGGATAACACCAAATACTTCTTTCTTTACAATTTCAGGATCAGTGAAGTGTGCACAATCAAATAACATTTTCCTGTTTTCCCAGAACCAAATGGCTGAGAAGAATTGTTATAAACATGCCAATGATAGCCCATGTCTGATGCTGAGCTGAGGGCCACCTGTGAGTTTTCCCACCCTCATACTTCCTGCAGTACTAATAAGATAAAACATTTCAATAATATTTTGATCTTACAAAAAAATCAGAGTTTTACAGAACAGCTGTAACAACGTACGTTAACAATAAACCCACACTCAGTAGTCATCATTTCTTACGTGCTCTGCACACACAAAATATTTTCAGGATATACAGAGATGATAAACTAAATTTTACAAAGAAGAATGTTTCACATGTCTTGCTAGGACAAATATTTTGCCTGGACTGACTACACAGAATAGCAAAATAACACAACAGTATAACCAAGAATTTTCCACTAAGTCTGATTCTTTCTTATGGCCCACAAGTAGTCAGTAAAAACTGTTTACCCTTTTGCTGAACAAGTCACATTAATATATAAAAATCTAGCTGATCATTTATATTTCAGGGCAGGATGACACTTTGAAGACTAATACACATCTATAGAAATATACATTATTGAGTACCTATATATATATATAGATTAGAGCCCTGCAAATCTGCGGATATACACATTATATTCACATCCTCAGGTGCAATGCGGATATCCACACACTATTTCTGTGGATGCATTTCAGATGCGAATCCACATATTTGTATTAGCCCAGGGCTCGCTCCATCCATCCACCCACCCATACAATATGCATAGGTAGCCTTGAACTTTCATCCCACAAGAACATATGCCTATTGTACTTTGTATCTAGAGAAGATGAGATTCTTATTGTAACTTACATGCATTATGCAAATCCTTTTCAATCAATTTCCATCAAATCTCTCTCTCTCACTCACACACACACACACACACACACACACACACACACACAGTTCCTAATTTGGGCTACATACAATCCACTCTTCTTAGGAGTTTCACAGAAGTTAACTCACTGCATTCTTCTCTTCAAAGGACTTCAATAAAGTTACACTTGTGTAAAAAAACAAAACAGGAGTAACATGACGATGAATCGGGATTGTCATCTCTTTCCAAATTCAACCAAAACCCTATTTCCTCCTTTGTTTATATATTAATTTTTCTCTCCTTCTCTTCTTAACTCAGAGACTGACCTTTAGTTGCTTTATCACAGCACCGTTTAAATTAATGGAATTCCACTGATTGGCACCAGCTGACACTGCAGCAAGTTAAGCCTAGATCACTTGGAGAAACAATTTGTATGGGAAATTCTATATGAAACTTGGTATAGAATATTCAAAAAAATAAAGCCAACACTGTTTTCAGGAGGACCAGTAGAAAGGGGGACAATTTTACACACATTGTTTTCCTCTTCTTTATGTTAAAAAGTTTTTCCCACACTAATTTTTCATGCTGGACTATTTTTTAATAAAAAAAAATGTTAGACCTTTAATACAGTGACTTTTTTCCATTTTTGTTTTGTCCAACAGTCAGCTGCTTGTAGCAAATGCTACCGGGTTTTGTTATTTTGAGTGGTACTGGGGGGACAAGAAACATTAAACAGACCAAAAAGAAATTGATCTGGCACTAGAAGGATTTGTTCCACCTCAACAATCAAACATGCAAACAACCAAAAATTCAGTTGCATTTCCCTTAACCAAAGGATAGAGTGAAATAATGTAACTAGTTTGTCATCTTTTTTTAAATCCCTTCAGCCCCACAAGTAAACAGTAGTGAGGATCTTTGCCTCGGATAGCAAAGAATTTAGACGTGAACAGTTCCAGTAACCACCTCTTTTAAACTTCGTTATTGTACTATTGATTTAGCAAAGGAAAAAAAATCTTACACTTGTCTTGAAAAACTGTTAATGAGTCATAGGAACAGACTGTTGGAAAAATAAAATTTATCTCTAGCGTTGGTTCTTTAACCAAATATCCCAAATGCAAGATTCTGAATCATTTATAAAGTTCCATCCTCAGATCTCATTGAACAAATTCCAACAAGAACAAGATCAACTGATTAAAACTTAATACTTCAAAGACATGTGAAAGGTGCAGTGCAAACAAAACTGTATTGGTTTATTCCCTTCATATGTCTTTTATCATACATGAAGACAGTCTCAAGTATTTTTCCCCACTTAAAATGTTAATTTTGGCAGTGTGTACTGCATGCGATGACAATAAGTAATTAGGGATTATACAGGGGTAGGAATATGCTATGCCCCTTAACTATTCACTTCTAGAGACTTAACATTTGGAGATTTTTTAAATTAAAAAATAAATTTAACTCTGAGGGTACAAATGACACACTTTCAGCTTTAGTGCTTTCCAATTAAGTGTTTTACTTCAGTTGGTTGGGGGAGATGCTTAAAAATAATTCTTACTAAGAATGGTGGGTATACAGTTTAATAAGAAAATTATATAATGGTACAAATTAAATATGTAAGTATGAAGATTTTTACTTGAAACTCAATGTGCACCTGACCAAATTTTTTCCCCCACATACTGCAGAAACATTTACCTTTTGCCTTCAGAACAAATGAGACAATATTCAGACCAAGCCATTTTTCCAACCCAGAAATACTAGGTGATTAAAACAAGTTGTTAAAATAGAAACTGGTTGTAACTTTAGCATAATACTTAGCTATTTGAGATAGCACACGCCCCCTTTTTGTGCCAAGATCAGTAATAAAAAGATTAAATAAGATTGGCCCCAAGACCGATCCCTGAGGAACTCCACTAGTAACCTCCTTCCCAACTGACAGTTCACCTTTCAGACCCTTTGTAGTCTCCCCTTTAACCAATTCCTTATACACCTTTCAATTTTTCCAAGACCTGGCATATTACTGAGGTCAAACACACAGGCCTGTTGGATCAGTTTTCTTCCCTTTCTTAAAATAGGAACTATGTTCGCAATCCTCCAGTCATATGATACAACCCCTGAGTTTATAGATTCATTAAAAATCATTGCTAATGGATTTGCAATTTCATATGTCAGTTCCTTTATTATTATTGGATGGAGATTATCCAAGCCCCCCAATTGAGCAGCTGGAGTTTGGCTTCTACCTCAGATGTGGCAATGTCTACCGCCATATCCTCATTCCCATTAGGTACACCACCATTATCCCTATCTCTTTATTAGCCTTAATAACTGAGACAAAAATATTTGTTTAGATATTGGACCAATCCTAGATAATCCTTAATCTCCATCCCATTCTCAGTGCTCGTTCTTTCTTTGCTTCCCTCTTATTTATAAGGCTTTTGAACCTTTTACCATATGTTTGAATTCCCTTTGTAAGGTCCAACTGTACTTGGCTTTTCGCATTTCTCAATTTATCCCTACATGTTCTGATATCCAAGAAGTAGCTTTCATTGCTGATCCCTCCCATTTTCCAATCCTTGTAGGAGTAGTTCTTTCACTTAACTCTGTCATCTCTGCTGTCTAAGATGCTTCCTCATCCAGCTGAGTCTACAACTCTTGCCTATGAATTAGTTCCCCTTCTTTGGGATACAGGCTTCAGATAGTTTCTGCAACTTTGACCTGAAGTACTTTCATGCCTCCTTCACATTTAGACCCAGGAGTTCTTCAGTCCAGTCCACTTCCCTCACTAATTCCCCTAAGTTTTTTAAGTTAACTTTTTTGAAATCAAAGACCTGAGTCAAAGGTACTTTTTATATATCCAAGGACTCTAAAAAAAAAAATTCTTAACATTAATTAATTATGCTTCACAACCACCCTTGGGGTAGGGATGTATTACCATTCTGATTTTACAGATGAAGCTAAATCACACCAATATTAAGTGACATGGCTAAAAGAACAAAATCTGCAGCACAGAGAACTAGAATATAGATCTTCTGAATTCCAGTCCTCTCCTTTAGCCACAAGACATTGTAAATTCTTGGAGTAAAGAGTGTCTAAACATATATTTGTACAGGGCCTACCAAAATCACTCTCACCAGAGCAATCTTCACAGGGATCTTTAGGCACAAATCAATAATCACACCTCTCTCAGTTTTTGTAACTAACAGTCATAAATAAAGCAGAGAAGGCCTACCAGACAAACTAAAATGCAGCAGCAAATGACATTAAAAAAAATCTTGAGTTTTTGTTGTTTGTTTTTGCTTCATCTGAACATGAATGTAAAAAAAACTTAGTTTAAAACAAAACAAAAATAAAAACAAACCTTCCTGTCCTCAGCTTTCTGACAGACATAATTCTATTTCTTATTCATTTCTGGACTCAGTCAGTAAAGGATTTTTCTCATCTACTGTTAGAAAAATATTGCTCCTGAAATAATTAGCAAGTTTTTGAGTTAGCCACATAATTATCTAAAAATATTAAAATCTAAAAGGTTTAATTCTGTTCTCTGGCGAAGTACACCCAATCCTGTCATATAATGAAAACTCTCCATTGATCATATTGCCTATCATAAATAGCTGTTATAGGGTATAAGCACCAAAAACAAAAGAGTGCGTGTGTGTGTGTGAGAGATAACATAACATAAATATCGTATATAAATGGCCTAAAAGAACACAACAATGGCCATACTGAGTCTAACCAATAGTCTGTCTTCTGGCAGTGGCCAAAGCCAGGTGTACAGGAAAAATTAATTTTACAGAATTAATGTGGTTTAGCCACACAAAACACACCAATGCATTTGTAAACATGGTAACAAAATACCTGTTTTTCAAAGTACCATAACTAGAATGAACACTGTTTACTCAGTCACAGGATTAGTATCATTATTTACCCAGATTACAGTCATCGGGAAACATTGTCTTGTAAAGAGTGCTGAATTCAGAATAGCAAATATTTGGTTCCACATGATTTTGTTTTCTTTTTCAGTTCAACAGAATTGAAAAACATATATGACTCAATTTGGCTGACACTGAATTGTAATAAAACATATTATAGCTACGTAACACTAAAGCTTGCCTCAAATAAACAATCATATCTTTTTACAATAAGCCCACATAAATATTTTTATTATAGCTAATAAATTAAAAATAATTCTTCTGCAGAGCTTTTGTCATGTTTTAGAACCAATGAGAAGTTATGAACATATTGAAACTATAAACTCTGTTACCCTTCTATCTCAAAAGCATAAATTTTCCTCTCTCAGTTTTACATATTTTAATTCAATTGCAAATATATTAAAATGCATCCATTCCAGGCTCTGGGCCCCTTCTATCACTGAAAATAAAATATCTGATGAGCATGGCTGCAATTGTCACAGAGGTCGCAAAATGACTTTCAGAGACCTCTGTGACATTTACCCTCAGCGTAGGGAGGAGTGAAGGGGGTGGAGCTTTTAGCCATTGAGAGTAGTGGGAACACAGAGCTCCAAGCTGTGGCAGGCCCACCCCCCACCAGCTCCAAGCAGCTGCAAACTGCTTTCCCCGCCTTACCCCTCTGCTCCGAGCAGCAGGAGCTTCTGCAGCTCTCTGCCAACAGTGGTGCTGGAGGAAGCCTGGAGCTCCAAGCTACCATGGGCAGCAGAGCCCCTGCAAGTCTGAAGCCTGCGTGAACCTTGGGTGGTGCAGGGCTCCCGGAGCTCTGAGCCACCATGGGCAGCAGAGGGGTGGGGAATCTGGGTAGCAGGTCGTGGCAGAGCTCTGTGCCACCATGGGGTTGGAGGGACCACACAGCTCTCAGCCACTGGCAGGAGCTTGGAGCTCCAAGCCGTGGCACAAGGAGCATGAAGCTCCGAGCCGAGACCTTGCAGCTCCCTGCCACCTCGTGTGGCTCAAGTGGCAGAGGTCTGCAAAATGGATTTAAAGGTTCTAACCCTGCTGATGACCTAAGTGGATGTCAATATGATTCCAGATGATGAAATGTGTTCATTTCCATTTGCTTTTTTAAAAAGCTAGGAGATAATTAAAAGATTATTAAGATTGTAAAGTCAAGCACTCAAGGTAGGAAATGACAGAACCAAGGGTGCCAGTGAAACTGTAATTCGGTCTCTTTGGGTATATGCATTATAATAGCATTTCATTATATGATTATTCACTATTTTTCCCAGGGAACCCTTGCCTCATTCAGTGCAGAGCATGGATTTGCTCTGGGATGTATTAGGGTGAAGGAAGCAGGGGATTACAGGAAGGTTAGAATGGCCTCATGGCTAAACTTGTTGCAGTTAAATGTTGCCCTGGAGGAAGTAAATTCTATCCCTTCCTCTGCCTCAGAGTTCCTACGCGATGCTAGTGAAGACAATGAAACCAAAGGGGTCACTAACTTTGCTTCTCTTGTTTTCTGGGGGCCTATCATGACATTTCTGCAAATCAGGCCTCAAGAACTCTCAGCTGCAACTGAAGTCAATGGGAGATAAATCTGGATATAAAGAGTTCTATATATTGCTAAGTGCTCTTAAAAAAAAATCAGGTCTGACCAATCTAAAATTGGGCACACAAAATTACTGGATATCTTTGATCTTAATCTTGCTGTGTCACACCTCCCCATCTGTAACATGGAGATTATATTAGCCCCTCTACTTAGAGGGGCTGTATAAAAAAATTAATGTTTATAAAGCATGCAAATACTATGGTGATGAATGCCATAGAAAAACCCACAAGGAAATTAATCATTCCATTTTCAGAGCAGAATATTAACAGTGTACAGAAAATAAATCATGGGGCCACACACTGCACCATGAGCATAAAACAAAATTTTAATAACTGCTCATTAATTGAGCACAGTCCATTGGATGCACTGAATGAAACAAAAGTCATATAGAAAAACAGTACATAATCATGGAATTAAAGACTATCTTAATGCATCTGCACAGGAGGTCTAAATAAGGTTGCACAGGCAACTTGAATTCTAGCATTTCATAATGTGAGTGCTTGACTTTGCAACCCTAATAATATTCTTTTAATATAATTTGTTCCTGTTATTATTCATTAAGGTTATAAAATGTTCCAAATAGGTTTGCAAAATCATCTTAAATTAGTATCTCTGATTATGACAATCTTCAGAAATTTGGTACCTTTGTCTATTTGACTAGAGATTTTGTATTTTCATGCTTTATTGTATTTGCTATGTTCCCAAGAAAGTTATGTTCTAAACAATATTATAGTTTATTGTAAAATTGGTTCCACTGTTTGATCATACTGAAATTGTAGGAACAAGATATAGAAAGTCAACTTAGAAACAATTTTAAAAAGCAAATAAAATCACTATACCCAAATCACTGATTAATAGATAAATAATGGTCATAGTCTCTGCCCAGTGTGCAGGGATTTAGCAGTTAAATACCAATTAACACTAAAGAGATTGTCCATGACTTCAGCATATGATTAACACAAGAGGAGCCATTTTTTTTAAAAGAACAAGTAGTACAGAAATTGAAGTAAATTATTCCAAAACCCTAAACAATAAAAGACAAACACTTTGACCATAATCACATTAATCTAGTCATCAATGACAGTAGTCACTGTTAGTACTAACCCAATGATGATATTTTGTTCTAATAGCATGCAAAGCTTGTGACTTTCCCACAATTTTTATGGTACAGTTTTTAGCGGTATTTCTCAAAGCTGAACACTGCAACTACTACTTCCTGCTAGAAAATAATGCCACAATTTGAGTTCCCCACTTTATGAGCCACAGCTGTTTGGGGAGAGGGTTGGTATCAAACTGATATTTTAAATTCATGTCAATGAAGTATCCAGAGGAGTACAATTATTTTCCCTAATGTTAAGAAAGTGTTTGTGATGCTGTAGGATTTAAAATGCCAGCCACCATTTTCTACTGAAAAATATGTTTAGGGTTATAGAAGCGCCTTAGCAGTGTTCAAACTGGGCACAATACAACATGCTGGCCAAAAGAAGAAAAAGACTGTGGATCAATCAGAAATGTCCTTTGGTTAGATATAAAAACAGCAATGTTATTTCAAGACTTTCACAGAATGAATGAAAGCAATTATTTCTCTATTGCAACTTGGTCTTACAATATCCCTGAAGATATAAAATGTTCATTATCTTTCCTCTACTGAAATGTTTCAATGTTGTCTCACACCAGGACAAGTTAAACTAGTTTCAGGACATGCATGCACAATAAAGGTGTACCTTCTGGGCATTAATTTTAAACTAAAATAATGATATGAAATGTTTCCCAGTTAAATGAATATATTTTTCTTGCCATTGTCACTATTAAAGTGAAACCCAGCAGACAAAGTTCATAATTCAAGTTTTGAAGGAAGTGTCAGAACCAGAACTTTGAAAGAAGGTATAACTTCACAATCAGAGTTGCCGCATTTTCTTAAGTTAAAAATTAGTGATTCAAAATAACCACTTTCAATTACAATGAACAGCTTAAATAAATAAATGTGCTTATTTTGATAGCAAATTGCTGAATCTTAGTTTTCAAAAACCAGAGACACTAGTATCAATGGAAAGAACATTAAAAACATTTTTCTGCTTTGCCTTAATTTAGTGGACTATCCTTTGACAAAGATTACACTACTTATGTGACAACTTTCTGTTACAACTTCATTTTTCCTACACACCAAGTGACTGATGTCAATCATGTGTGATTATTGATGTCTTCTCCAATGCAGAATGTTGAGTGATGGTATTCTGAATTGGATGTTTGCTTGGATGAAGCACTGAAGTTCCTCCACCACAAAAAGGATTGGAAGCCTTTTGTGTTGTCTTTTTCTTTGTTTTAGGGCATTGTACTTTTAGGATGAGACAGCAACTAGCCCTCATACATTTGTGGCAAAAATAAAGGAGTCAGGTAACAACTTGATTTCCTACACTCCTACCTCAGTATCAGGGGCAGAAGGGCTCAGTGATTATTTAAAAGAGGAAGAGAGCGATTTCCCTTGATATGTGGGAATGTCTGTCCTAGGTATTATACATGACACGAGAGAGAGAGTATACCGTATATAGTATATACAAATTTGTATACACAAATACATGACTACTTAGCATTATAAAGTTACACACCAGATACATCATCTCAAAAAAAAAGAAACATCATAAAAAGATCATTCTAATGCTATCTGGAGTTTGTTTTGTTTTAAATGAATAGGACATACCATCCTTCTGTTTACAGGCACACTCTGATCACAGAAAAGTTAACCGGTTCAAAACAAAAATACCACATCTTAGAAATTTCTTCAGCCCACTTCATTGCACAGTCTCTTATCTAGCTTCATGGTCTACTAGGATGTGAAGGTAGGTAAGAAAAAGTGGTTTCTTTAAAATAAGCAAGGTTAGATCATTTGTAAGTGCAGGTGCTGGCCGTTACAGGATGAACCATCACTAGTCATATTACATTTTACTAATAATTGTAATAGTCAATAAAAATTCCCATCCCCTTTATTATACACAGTACTACTGAATCCAAGTAGCAAGAGTAATGCAGACTAATTGTTGCTTTGTTTTAGAAAAAATATTCTTAAAAAAACCACTCTGTTTTGGCAGTTTTTAGAGTTTACTTTGTTATATACTTTACTGCGTCTCAATTATACTTAAGCTCTTTTCCCACTGTTTTTAATAAAGAAAAACCAGGGTGGGTGCATGAACAGATTAAACATGCCTAATATTTAGTTTCTTGCTTTGACACTACCATTTTGTTTTTGCTTTGGGAAAGCAACAAAATCTTGGTGCTCTCTCATACCTTTCTGAGTAACACCACATGTAAATTCCCATGAAGGATTCATGATTAGGGCTTATACCAGCAAAAACAAAAAACAAGAAGAATGTTTTCTCATGGCCTTGTGTGATCTTTAAAAACATCTGTGCACTTCCCCAAATCCCATCCACATTCCATTATGCAAACACATTATATGAGAATTCTTGTTGTAAGGCACATCAAGCACACTTCAAAACCCATGGAAAAAAAAGTCATAGAATGCACATGCAGTGGTGTTTTTTGATTCAAGGAGCCTACATCTTCCAACTGCTACATTCTTTGCAAAGAAATCTCAATACATGCCCTCTGGACCATTTCTGTGGCATCTCTCCATTACGCTGACAGATGAGATAAACATTTTCTCCATCCCAGTAAGAACCCACATACAGAGATTGGAGTCCTAGTTACAAGGGACTTGAGCTTGCATTCCTTGTGCACTCAAAACTTCTTTTGAACGCATTGATAATCTGGGAGTGTATTAGAGGTGCAGAAGCAGCAACCCTTGTGGAAAATGAAGTAAACAAACATTGAATATGACAAAAGTGAAGGAGCTATATTTAATACATGTAGCTCCATAATTGTTAGTGACTTCTCTCACTTTTTATTCTGAACTAACAGTTACCGCTCTACATGTATTAAATCTGATTCCTTCACTTTTGTCATATTCAATGTTTGCTTACTTCACTTCCCATGCGGGCTGCTGCTGCATCCCTAATACAAACCAAATTATCAGTGACTTCAAAAGAAGTTCTGAGTACACAAGGAACGTAGGCCCAAGTCAATTCCAACTAGGACTCCAATCTCCATATGCAGGCTCTTACATCCCCACATAGTCGCTCCAGGACAAGTGGGGATTTTTTTATGGTGCAAGGGTCTGTGTGTTTGAATCTAATTGCAAAACTGAGATTCAACAGTGCCTGCATCGGTTATGTGTGTATGTTGATGGTTCTACAAAACATGGTGCAAGTCCACAAGGATAATTTTCCCTTCTTGAAATTTCCCACAGTTAGTAAGTGTGCTCACATTCTTGTTAGCATAAAATTTGCATGGGGTTATACACAATGCCTACAAAAAAAATATGTAAGTTTTTAAGATTGCTAAATTGTGTAACATCATCATAAATCATAAAAAGCAGGGTAATACCCAGCTGTGATCCGGCTGGTCTGCCCCCAGGGGTAGGGCTGGCTGGCACATGGTTCAGCCTCCAGTGTAATACGTGGGTAATATGTAGTTGTACAGACACCCTCTTCGAATAAAAATCTTAGCCCCAATTCCCTGTGATCTGGTACAGGGACACTATTCCACTGACTTCAGCAAGAGTCTGTGCAGATTCCAAGGATGCACCTACAGATAGTCAAATGCAGAACCAGGACCCAAATACTTCCGTACTTTCAATGAATCTGTAAACTAATGCTGGATAAGCTATAAATATAACCAATATGTAGCTATTACAACATGTTACCATTGTGTCAATGAACGTCTTCTATCCTTCCAACTAACACCAACTAACAAAAGATGAAAATCCAAATCTCTTAAGGAGTTAGCTTAATCCACCAACTGTGTGTGATTGAAACACTAAAGGTAGCTCCAAGTCAAAGCTGAGCACACTAAGAGAGAGGTGTAGGGAAGACTAATTCTACAGCTATATCTGTCTCCTGTGTAAACACAGGATTTAAACCAATATGATTGGCAATACAACACCTTTCACCGGCACTAAATTCACTTCGTAATGTTTAAAATACTTTTACAAGATGATGAAAACATTAAATAGAGACTGCAATAATGTTAAACTCTATATTCGTCTTAATTGTGGATTACAATTAAACTAAATCCAATGAGGACGAAAAAAAACAATACACCAGTAAACTGCTAACTATCATTTGCTGGAAACAGTCCCTAAACACTATATATTCAAATTCATAATTCTGAAACATCCAAATATAAATAATGAAATACATGGGAATATTGTGAGCACGTTTGCTCTGGAGAAAGTGCCAGGTGAAAGATTTGCCTTTGTAATTAGGACACTGCACTGTGACTGAGGAAATTTTGGTTGTATTCTCAATTGTGAGTAAATTCATTCCTCTCTCCTTGCCTGTGTTCTTCATTTTTAGAGTGGAGATAATCCTTCCCCACTTCATAGGAATGCTGAGAGGATAAATTTGTTAGTGTCTGTGAATCACTCAAGACACTAAATTCATATAAAAAAGTGACAATAATAAACAGCCTCTTTCTCCCTTTTTCAAAGGCATATAAAAACACTGATTGGATCAAGAGTTCTAACACTGATGCTGAAAGTACTTTTTCCCCCACTAGGAACTCAAATCATTTCTTAAACTGAATGAAATATATTTCAAGATTTTAAAGTTTTATATTTAGTCTATTTGAAATCATTTAGACAAAGTGGTTTTTTGCATATAAACTTAAATACAAACATTTTTTATTTTAGTTAAAAGTTAAACCAATATCATTTAAGATATATCAAAGCAAGTATCTTTTTAAAAAAGAGAGTGTTTGTATATACATTTTCTCAGCACTAGATTTATTTAAACCTTCAAAGACAATTGTAAGTTTATCTTACATAAATATTTTGGCCTCATCTATTTCATATGAAAGGAAGTATAATAAAGATGGCAAAAAAACTGGAATTTTACAAAACAAAAAAAGGTCAGTACTCTGTGTATTATGGAACTGCATGTGGGGGTGAAGGAATTTGGAATACAGTGTGTGCCTAGTCTTCTGGAGAATGTTGTTTTCTCTGAAATATTTTGAATACTAGGTGTTAAAGCAGCAGCAAACCAATTAAATGATAATTTCTGATTACGCTATCAGATCTAAAATAACTATTTCAGGATATGGGAGTCTGAAGATTAAGGACGAACCCCTGGAAGCTCTTATGCATGTGTGTAACTGGAAGTAGTACAGAAGTCAATGAAATGTGCAAAAAGTTAGGCACATACTTAAGCGCTTGCAGGGTCAGGATATTACCAATACAGGCATTTGTCTAATTCTGATCTGTCAGTTTACTTGATATAATGAAAATATCAAAGTTGACTACACATCCTTAAATAAAGCAATCTATTTCTTTTATCTTCTGCTTAATGCACCTTGGCTTCTTGCACTGTACTTCTGCTTTTGCCATTAAAATTGGAAAAGACAATGCATAGACAAAACAGTGTGAATTCTTGAAGGGGTACCAAATCTTTTATGGACAGATTTTTATGCAAGCCATGCAATTTTACAAATATGATATTTAGATTTAATAATTTAATTTTTCTGTTAAAGAAAAAGGAAGGTGACAAACTAAGCCTTTACTATTTATATTATGACAATATATAATGGAAGCTATGGAGTAACTATTTCCTCAAGAGAGTCTAGGAATACAGACTCATGTAGAAGAGTTAAATATAATTTGTTAAAGCTATAAAAAGCATTTAATTATTTAAAATCCTGCTTAATGACAATAGGTTATTAAACACTCACCCTAAAATATCCACTGAAAAACTGTGTATTTATGTACCAATTAACAACATATCAATTTAAAATTAAAATAGAGCACTAAGTAGGTTGAAACTTTCTTCAGCAATATCCATAAACTAATAATGTCAATAAACAAGTGATGAGAAATATTACTGTTTGGGGGGAGGGGAGGAGATATATTAAGTTAAATAGAAAAAAAAAGGGGGGGTTATTCTGCCTGCAAACTGTCTGCACAACAGACAAATATTGCCTCCCCTTTCATTGGACTAAAGGAGCAAAAACATCTTTGCTGTGTTAATTCTATAACAGAGACAATCTTACACAAACTACAAAATGCCATATTGCTACCTACAATGGCACCTCCACAGCTGGTGCTTTAACTCTTTGTCCCCAACAAAAATAACAATAACCTCAACTGGTTTCCAAGGAGATCCCAATTAATGCTAAAAAAAAGATAGAGTAAGTTTACTATTCTACTCAACAAAATATTTTGAAAAACACACACAAAGAGGTAGAGGAAAGGAATAACAAAAATATTTTTCTTTAACAGAGAAAACATCTAATAAAATAACAAACAAGAGTCCCCACCTGTGGTTCAGCTTAAGCTATAGTATTGACGGGGGAGGTGTTATTGTGTAAATTACAGGACATTTAAAAATCTTTTTCATATTTTCCCTCCTTCAAATGATGAAAATGGCTCCTGGGGAGCACAAAAGCCTGCAGCCAATAAGTGAAACCACCAATCACCAGTGATAGGATCAGTATCTCACCTCTCCCTCTGCTGAAAATGACCAGCCCCTTCCCCTCCCTCAGGATGTGAGAGGAGCTTTGGCGCTGGGGGAAGTGGTGTGTTTCTATCTTCACTGGCAGAACAGATTTTGAAAGCCACTCCGCACACACCGTGCTCTAGGGGATCCTGAGGCCAACCTGCCCGCCTCCATCGGAGGAAGAGAATCCTCTACCTCCCCTGCCCGCCTATCCACCGTCATGGGCAGGAAATTAACTTTCCTGCAACCCCCCGAGTCCCCCAGCGACCTGCCCAACCTGGAGAGAGGCAGTGAGCCCATCCCCCGCCAGCCCCTCCAGTCGCCCCCAGCCAGCAGGCTCTGGCACACGCTCATCCCAGCCCCCCTGGAGGCCTGGCTGGCCCCATAGGCCGGGGAGGGGAGGCCAGGCACCCCACAGCAGCATTACAAACAGCCACACCTACCTGGCTTCTCATGGTCATAGCCCACCACAATGAAATAGTCAGCCAGCCTAGCCATGGCTGAGCAGAGCCTGCCTCGGCCCCCACCACCCCTGCCACTGTTGAGGCGGCTGCTGCTGCTGCTGGGGAGCTCAGCATCCTGGCCTCTGCTCCAGCCAGAGAAGCAGAAACAGCAGCACCAACCCCTCAGCCATGTTGGACACCCAGGCACACTCTGCGCCTGCGCGGCGCCTGATCCGCGGCACTGTGACCCCGACGGGGCTGGGCGTGGGCTGCGGCGGGGTTTACAGACGGCACGCGGAGCGGCGGTTGGAAGCTGGTGGTGCTATTGTTCCTCTCGCGCGCGCAGCCTTAGCCTTCCCCCGCAGCAGCACGCGACGCTCGGGAGCGACTCCGTTTAGGTGTAAGGGCTGCGGCGAGGTGCAATGTGTTCTCCCGCTTTATTTGCATTTTGCGGATGCATATGGAGTGCACGGCCAAACAAATAAATATCCAAAGATTCCCCTCCCTCCAAGTAAACGAGCCTGTTCTCATTTTCCAGTGGAACTTGAGCGTGGGTCTCCCCTTCTTGTTACAAGGGTTGCAGCCAGCCTTTTTAGTGCATGCAAAAAAAAATTTTTTTTTCCTTAAATACTGTCTTGAAAATACCCGCCCCAAAACCTAGCTCCGTTTAAACTCAATGTGGGCTCATTTTCCTTTGCAAAAGTTGCAATGAGACATCTATTGTTCTTTCCTAAATTATACTGTTAAGTTTATGAACGCACTTTGAATTTGAACCATGGAAATGACAAAAAATAAGGTATCTAAAAGGCTCCTTCTAAAATAAACTCCCTGACATCAGTCAAGGATCAGGACCTTTTCTATTGCAAATTTGTAGTAACACATCATCCTCTTGTTTTATGTAATATTATGCTGATGCATTTATAGTTCAATGTATGCAAAATAAATGCTTTGATATGAACTATCAGGGCATTGCCTTAAAATAACCTCGAGTTCCTTCTCAAGAATGAAATTTACATGGCCAGGAATTTCCAGGAAGTTTCCTGTTTACATTTTCTTGTGGCTGTTAGGAACATGCCATAGTGCTGAGGGACACAGGCTTCCGTAAACTGAGTGCATTTATCATGGCACAGCATGTATTGTTCACAAGCAATATGCCGTAAGCTGATGGTACTAGTTCCTAAAAACAGCCTGAAATAAAGCAGTAATAAAGTAAAAGCCTTTTCATTCACCAAGTCCCTTAATTATTTGTAATAACATCTTTACAACTATTATGATAAAGTTAACAGGAAGGTGGGGGTCAGGGGAGTGTGTGTGCATGAAAGAGGCAGGATGCCTCTGGCCCAGCTTGCATTAAAATACTGTACATGATGAGACATGGAAACCATAATAGTTGAAATCTTCAGGTGCACAGAAATTGCCTCCGGCACACATTTATTAACAGGCTTTCCAACTGTGCTTCCCTCTCTCCCACATTAGGTGTCACTTTCCATGTGAACTACAGCTTTGGCACTGGCACCCAAGGAGGAAAAAATCACAGACTGGTGTCACTTTAAATCCTCATTGGGAAGATGATTGTGACTCACATGCAGTACCTCTTCCATTGAATTTTTGGGGTTTTCTATATACCTATTTGTGTGACATCCTAGCAAAATACTATTTTTCAACAGCGAACAGACCACACTTAAATGGAAGATTTTGGGTTGCTTTTTTTAGTGTGTAAATACGACTGACATCTTTTGCTCTATCCCTGAAAGCTTAATTGGCCTATCAGCCTGTAAAGATTATGCTGATATGTAGTGTGTCTGACAAGACACTGGTTGAGCCTATGCCAAAAATAGCATAGTAAGATAAAACTGCCATTTATATCCCTGCCATGTTTTACAGCACAATAGTAAAAACTCCAGCAATAAGAGACATGAAGCACTGTTTAGTTCTAATGCTAATTACCACTGAATGTATTTCTAATCACTCTACTGTAATTTAGAACATGGAATACAGTGATAAACATGTTCCAAAGGGGTAGCAGTGTTAGTGTAGGTCAGCAAAACAAACCAGGAGTCTGGTGGCACTTTTAAAGACTAACACATTTATTTATCACATGAGCTTTCATGGGAGAAAATCCCACTTTGTCAGACGTTTGAAGATGGAGAACTTACAGAATGGGAGCAAAATAAAGGAAGGGAAGTGTAAGTCATAGGATCAAGTCAGACTGTTACAGCAAACCAAAGCAGTGGATAGGATTCAAACAGTGGAGTACAGCAATTAGCAGGGAGGTGATGAATGTGGGGAAGGAAAACAAAATTACCTGTTGACAAGTTCCAAAGGAGTAGCCATGTTAGTCTAGTTCAGCAAAAGAAACAAGGAGTCCTCCAGAACTTTTAAAGACTAGCAAATTTATCGCTTGAGCTTTTGTGGGAAAAAATTCCACTTTATCAGATGCTTGACCTGTTGTAATGGGAAAAGAACCCATAGTCTCTATTCAACCCTGAGTTCATAGAGTCAAATCTGCATATGCATTCCAATACTGCAGGTTTTTTCGAAGCTTTGATTTGTTATTAATTTGCCTGAGTACAGCTATTAACAGATCAATAATGGAGTGATCAGGAAGATTGAAGTATTCCCCTATTGGTTTTTGAATGTTGTGATTTGTTATGTCAGATTTGTGTCCATTTATTCTTTTGCATAGAGACTGTCCTGTTTGTCCAATGTATGATGGGGGTGGGGGCATTTCTCACACATGATGGCTTAAATCACATCGGTGGATGAGCAGGTGAATGAGCCCTCGATGGAGCAGCTGGCTTGATTAGGTCCTGTGATGGTGTCTTTTGGGCAGATATGTGGGCCAAGTTGGCAACGTGATTTGTTGCAGAGGTATGTGCCTGCTTAATGTTTCTGTTGTTAGGTCTGTAGTTGCTGGTGAGTATCTGTTTAAGGTTGCGGGGGGCTGTCTGTAAGTGACGAGAGGTCTGCTGCCCAAGGCCTGAGAGAGTGAGGGATCATCTTGTAGAACAGGCTGTAGGTCCTTGATAATGTGCTGTAGGAGAGTGGTTTTGAAACCACAGGTCGGGACCCAGTACTGGGTCGCAGAGCCCCTTGCTTCTACCACCAAAAGACTGGAATGCATTACTCAAAGATGTAGTTGTTGGGTCACAGACATAAATGATTTTTTTCAACTGGTTCCCTAGAAAAAAAGTTTGAAAACCACTGCTGTAGGGATTTGACTTGGGGGTTGTATGTGATGATCAGTGGCGTTCTCTTGTTCTCTTTCTTGGGCTTCTCCTGTAGTAGTCGATTTCTGGGTACCCATCTGGCTTTGTCAATCTGTTTCTTCACTCCTCCAGGTGGGTATTGTAGTTTTAAAAATGTTTGATAGAGATCCGGAAGCTGTCTGTCTCTGTTTGAGGGATCAGAACAGACACGATTATATCTTAGGGCTTGAGTGTAGACAATGGATCAAGTGGTATGTCATGGGTGGAAGAAGCTCAAGCGATAACTACAGCGGTCTCTAGGTTTACAGTACAGGTTGGTTTTTATGGGTCCATTACTAAGTTGTACTGTAGTGTCCAGAAAGCAGATCTCTTGTTCCAGGCTAAGATTGATCCATCAACTTCACGAAACAACTCGCACAGATACAGACAGACGACAGCTTCCTCTCCAAATGCAAACAACTGGACATCATACGTATCTGAAGATAAAGAATCCATTACAATCGACATATTACACAAACTGTAGTGAGAAAATGTGCCACATACTCTCACAAAAACTCAGAAATCACCTGATCAGGATCCTGTACAGCAGGGCTCGCGGGGCTTTTTAAAATGGACAGTGCTGCCCAGCCATTGGCTGCGAGCCAGGCCACAGCCACCCGGTCAGAGCGCGTGTCTGAGAGCTTGGCTGCAGCCGCCTGCCTCCTCTCCCGTCCCGGCCAGGGCTCCAGGGGCTGCACTGCTGTTGAGTGGCGTGCTGGGGGGCAGCGAAGGCTTTCATGGCTGGGAGCGAGAGCCAAGGTGAGGCTGGCCAGCACCGCTTTGGGTGTGCTGGCTGCTGGGGGTGCCTGTGGGGAGAGCGGCATGATGGAAGGGCCCCGGGGCCAAGCCTTGAGCTGGTACGGCGGGGGTGGGGGGAAACCGATTGACAGAGCCAGATGGGTACCAAGAAGTCAACTACTACAGAAGAAGCTCAAAAAGGAGAACAACAGAACTCCACTGGGCATCACATACAACACCCAAGTCAAACCCTTACAGCACATCATCAAGGACTTACAGCCTATTGTACAAGATGATCCCTCACTCTCTCAGGCTTAGGAGACAGACCTCTCCCCACCAACCTTAAACAGATACTCAACAGCAACTACAGACCTAACAACAGAAACATTAGAGAAGTCACATATCCCTGCAACAAACCACACTGCCAACTTTGCCCACATATCTGCACAAAAGACACCATCACAGGACCTAATCAAGCCAGCTACTCCATTGAGGGCTCATTTATCTGCTCATCCACCAATGTGATTTATGCCGTCATGTGCCAGAAATGCCCCCCGCCCCACCTCTCACCTTATACATTGGACAAACAGGACAGTCTCTGTGCAAACAAATAAATGGATACAACTCTGACATAACAAATAACATTCAAAAACTAATAAGGGAACATTTCAGTCTTCCTGATCATTCCATTACTGATCTGTTGATAGCTATACTCAGGCAAATGAATAACAAATCAAAGCTTCAAAGGGAAACTGCAGAATTGATATTCATATGCAAATTCCCAGCTGAATAGAGACTATGGGTTCTTTTACCATTACAACAGGTTATTTTGCTCTCCATTCCCTCCACCCCCCACCTCCCTGCTAATTGCTGTACTCCACGGTTTGAATACTAACCACTACTTTGACTTGCTGTAACAGTCTGACCTGATCCTATGACTTACACTTCTCTGCGTTTATTTTGCTCCCCATCGTCAAGCGTCTGACAAAGTGGGATTTTCTCCCATGGAAGTTCAAGAGATAAATAAATTTGTTAAACTTTAAAAGTGCCGGAGGACTCCTTGTTTCTTTTAGTGATAAACCTGTTTTTGTATAGAAATATTACAGTCCATGGCTCAGATACTAAGTAACAACACCCTACATTCAGAAGAGGCATAAATAGAAGCAATACCTTCCTGGTATATAGGGCCAGATTAAGGGGCCTTGGGGGTCTGGGACCCAGCCTGGAGTCACAGCCCCCTACCACCATAGGGCCCCCCACCGCAGCAGCGTGTGGTCAGGTCAGCACTGGGAGGGCCCTGGGGCTAGAGGGTGCTCTCTGCGGCGCTCCCATCCCAGCTGTGGTCCAGCTGGTCTGCCCCCAGGGGTTGGGGTAGCTGCCCCATGGTGCAGCCTCCAGTGTGGCCCTCCAGGGGTTCAGAGTGTGGCCCTCCAGTTCAGAGGTCCCACCACACGCCAGCCAGCCCCACTCCCAAGCGAAGCAAAAAAGCTCTGGCTCACTGGGCCCCTGGGGGGCAGACCAGCCAGCCCAGGGGCAGGGGTGAGAGCTCCACGAAGTCTAGCTTCTGGCCTCAGGGCCCCACTCAGCACTGGCAAGGCCCCGCCCAACACCCCCCAGGCCTCACTGGCACTGGGCTGGGCTGAGCAAGGCAGCAGAGGCCATATCAAGGCAGGAACCTTAGGGGCTGGAGCCTGGGGCCCCACCTTTGGGCAGGGCCTGGGGCTTCAGTCCCTATAGCCCCTGCATTGATCCGGCCCTGCTGGTATAGATGGGGTGGAACACAAATTATATGGATCATTAAAATCCTCTTGCTTATTATTTTCCAGTAGAGGGCAGCATCTTATATTATCTCCCCCAAATCCTTTGAGGTAATCAAACTTTCCTATAAAGTAGCAAGATTGCAGCTTAACAAAATGAAGTGTAAGAAATAGAAAAGACAAGAGTATAATATGCATCTAAAATATTGCATATCCTCTTAGAGGAGAAAGAGAAGCAGTGGGGGGATTCTGTTTAGATGATTTTGGATCTCTCTAAACTCTAAAGTAGATAGAATAACTTTAAGGGATAAATTTTTAAAGCAATGTGCAGGGTTGTAGCAGCATGTTTCTCATGAACCTTAATGATTGAAACCAAAAGTGTTGCTTTGAAAATGTTGAGGTAAAAAGTCTTTAAAATAGTATTGTTTTACTACTTTGGGATCTTTGGATGAAAAGCATTTTTTAAATGGCAAAAAAGTATCCATTTATTAATTAAGCCACACAGCACCTCTGTGAGGTGGACTAGTGACAGAGATATCTGCCGTTAGCTGTAGGGTGAAACACAGTCAACTGTTTGACTCTACTCTACAGAGCAGTTTACAACAGGGACTGAATAATACTGTATACAACTGAATCTTTAGTGGGGAGTTCATATAGGCAGAAGATAATTACCTAATTTAGAATTTGATCAGGAGTTTAGGATTAACATCTCTATTCTTACAACAGGTACCATGTGGAATTATTTTATCATAACAAAACTCAGAACCTCTACTTTTGCATCTCATTTGAGAGAGCACCCTTGTTACACAGAATGATGGGGTGCATAATTCAGTATGCACTGACGAGGGAAAATATATACCTTCTCTATCACCAGGACTGCTAACAATAGCTCCCCATTCCTGCCTTTCATCCAAACAGATGTAGCTAAACCTTAATTAGCTTGTATGTAAAATCTAGTGAGTTCACAGAACATGGTGGCATGGATTAAAAACAGTCAAGCGAAAGAAAAAGCACTTCTTAACTTTAACTCACTTTGAATTGAACTATCTATTGGGTATCTATATGGTCCCATCATTATAGTATCTGACCAGCTACTTGTATCATCAGGTAATACTATCCCGATTTTACAAATAAAGATGGGCAGAGATAGATCAGTGACTTACCTAAGGTCACAGAGTAAGTCTATGGTAGAGTGGAGAATTGAAACTAAAATTTCCTGAATCTCTGTCCAATGCCTCAACAAGATCATATTCCTCCTGGGAGGGCCAGGAACTCATCAGGTTCTGCCTGGATATTTAAAAGGGCTCTGAAAACAATGGGTGAAATTGTATGTTGCAAATGGAACATTCAAAATGTTGAAGACTATGAACAAATCCCGGAGACTAGATTTTCAAAAGTTTCTAGGGATTGTTGGGTTCCTCAATTTGTAGGTGCTCGCTTCTTTCTCAAAATCAGATGCCTTTAAGGCATCTCTTGGGGGCACTCAAAAAATCAAGACATCTAATATCACTTGTCATTTCTGAATACGTTGGCCCGAATTAACTGAAAAGCAATAAAACTAAAAGTAAGAGTTCTACCTTTGACTTTGGCTGGGATTTTACACATTACATATTATAGAATGCTTACAGTCATATGCATAGTCCAACTTCAATATTACAAAGTAACTTGCATACAAATTCCCTGAAATTAATATCAGTCCATACTTAAGGGCCAAATTCTGTACTTCTTGCACATTGACGTCTCCCATTGACTTTAAGGAAAAGATTTTCTTGCATAAGACATATGAATTTTGGCCCAAAGCCTATTTGCCCATTGATGCACAGAGATTTTAGCAAAACTCTTCTGAGAGTAATGATACTTAGCACTTTACCTATTCAAATTGCTGTACAAACACTAACTAATCCTCACTATCTTCCTGCAAAGAAGTTAGATATTGTTACTCCAATTTTACATTTGGGAAAACTGAGATAGAGAGGTTGAAGTGACATGCCCAAGGTCAACAGCAAGTTAGTAACAGATTAAAAATGCATACTTCATAACATTTAGCTAAGTTTCCTAATTAATGAGAGTATCTATGGGAGAATGAACATCTCATAGGAGAAATATTTATATTTATATTGCATCAAAGTATATTACAAGGAACTTTGGGTCTATTTTTAAGTGTAAATAACTTGTCATAATTTTCAAAATAAAAGAGGCACTATTTCTGCCACATACAGACTCAGTGCTTAGAGCTCATTTTTAAACTCTCTATGCGTTTATGCTTAGCTAGAACAACAAGCACCTGAATTCAGAAAACACTGTTCTCATTTTAGACCTAAAGTCTGCTTTACCTGTTGCAGCCATTTTGACAAACTATATCAGCTGGTTGGTACATTCAGTGCCAAATTTCAAGCCCCTGTTAAATGAGTTGAATGATTCATACATCATTAAAATGGTATTTGTAATGAACAGACTTTTAACCATGACACTGCTGAGTGACAAAAAGTGATAAGTGGTTTATTACAAATCTTAAGTCAGTGTAGGAATCTTCCTGTATTATATTTTCTAAAAGTATAAAGAATGCTATCTCCCTTTTGGCCAATAATTTTAAATTAGGGATTTTAATTGGGGATTTTCCACATCTGAGAAAAAGTATTGTCTTACTGGAATTGCAGAAGATTATAAAATAATAATATGAAACTAAAGCAATACCCATTACATTAAATCCAGCCTTCTGAGAAAAAGCAGGGTCAACATCATGCATTTTTGCTGATTAAGGAAGGTTTTGACCAGATGGCTAGGAATCACTTGAATTTTAGTTGCATAAATAACTATTTGAAAGTATGTTTATTTGTTAGCTGTTTATTACTGGTTTCATCTATAACATAAACCCCTTGAAAGAGTAATTTAAAAAAAATGTTAGCGATATGTTGATTTAATTCCTTTTCTCCCTCCTCTACTTAATTGATCCCTCCTTCTGTTGATCCTAACAATCACTGCATTATTTAACTCTGTTTTGGGACACAGTTTGTAGGAAAGGAAATGGAACTAGTGAGTAAAACTCACCAGATTCCTAAGGGTTTGTAGGATTAAGCCCTGAAATTGTATTAAAATCCCAATTTGGAAACTTCCCACTTTTTCTGGAGAAATCTAAAGTGTGTTTCCCTGTCTGCCACCGCGGCACTAGCAATTTGAGGGAGAATAGTTAACTCGGAGAATGTCTCTCTGTAATTCCCCAACACACCCCAAGCACCTTATTCCCACCAGGCTATCTAGCTAGCGATCTATCCCAAAAGTAGGTGTGTACACTGCGGTTGCCATCACGTGAATGCTTCTGGACGCTGCTGGCAAGGGAGGAATCACGTTATTTAGACTGAGTCAGTGCTCAGCCAAAGGAAAGTTTCTATCATGTTCATCCACATGCCTTTCCAAGCGTGATACACGCCACTAGTTACCAAGAAACACAGCATCCCTCACGTACACACACCTGATTTCCTAAATCATTTTTCTCTTAGCAGGACTGTGAATTAAATGTCTCGGGAGTCTGAATCCAGTTTCTACGCTTTACTATTGCTCAGGATCAAAGGCAGCAAAAATCACCAGGGCATCTTCTGGAAAAATGTCAACGCGAGTCTATAGAATGAATCTGCTTGCAACAGCGGATAAATCTGGTTCACTCTGGTACAGAGTAAAATGTTCTCTAATAAAAAGAGTTCGAGGGGAGGAGAAAAAGAACCCCAAACTTCTGAAATGTCCGTTGGAGAGATGCCACACTATTGTCGAAACAGAGTTATATTTTATATAAGCCTCACAAAGGCCCCGATCCGGCAAACACGCACGTGCTTAAATTTACTATCCTGATTAACGGTAGGCATATGCTCGAGTGTTTGTAGGATCAAGGCCAAAACGGCCTATGATGACATCTTTTCCTTTACAATTTTTTATAAATAGTCTATAGTTAGTATTTTAAAAGGCCCTGTCCCTGGTTTCCTATCAGTACAATTCCCTTGGTTTGAACGGTTCGGTGTTTGTTCTAGTGTGTTAACCAGACCTAAGCCTCGGCTTCCATTAAAACGATCAACAACAGACAAAACTGCTTTAGGGTGGATAATAAAAATGAATGTTGGATGATGTGTTCATCTCCTTACTTATGTAACAGAGCCTGTTCTTCATTAAAATTATCCATTGTACTTCACATTTTCCAAATCTACATGTTTTAAACAAAACCTTGGTGCCCTTGTATGGATGTTGGACGTGGTCGGGTCTAGCTGCAATACATCTGCCAATGTCTATCTATACTGCTTACAGCTATGCTATGGGCTGGAGCGATACTCTACAGGTCAGCAGGCATGGTGTAGAAGGGACAATCATCCATGGAGCAGATAGCGTAAATCGCAGCTTGCAATGACTAAGAACCCACACCTAAAATTCCAGCCTGTAATTAGCGCAGCTCCAGCGAGCCTTGTACGGGATATTTTTCGCTAATCTTCTTATTTTTGCCCGGGTATTGGTTGCCCTCCATTCAAGCAGCCGGATGATTAATGCTAGACGTGCCCCGGGCAGGCGGGGCTGGAGGGCAGAAAGTGTCAGACCCGTCCCCGACGCCCCTCCCCTCCCCTGCGGCGCTGCGCTATAAAAGGGGGAAGTGAGCGAGGCTGCCAGTGGTTGGGACTTCAGTGAAGGGTTTCTTGCGGCGGAGCGACTCCGAAGGAAACTGCTGCTTGGGATCGGGATTATACAAAGAGGTTCTCGGCGGATTAGCATCATTATCAGGTATGGGACTGCTGAAAGGAGCGCTCGGGGAGTATTTCCCAGATCTGGTCGGTTTGGGTTTTTTAAATGCATGAAATTATGCTGCTGAGTTTGCACTGGCTCTCCGGTGCAGCGCCCAGTGTAAACCCGATCTAGTTTTCTATGCGGGTTAAGAAAGCTGAGCTGGCAAGGGTTAAAACCAAATGCGGTTTCTAGGCTGGTCAGGGTCCCCACTGCACGCTTTGAAAAGCGGAGCGAGCCTTTTCTAATCGGGCGAGTGAATTAAATCCTAATTCAACCCAGGGGGCGTTTTGGACGACAGCTTTAGCCTTTCGCCACTATTTGACAAAGCGAGCTCTGGAGGCTGCGCTATTTACTCGGCGCCAAGTCACTATTAGCGCCGGGCTCAGCGCGCAGCCCAAGAGATCACGGGAACCCCAGCCAAGGTCTGCTGCCCGCGATGACATTTCTCCCCGTCCTCCCCCGGCAGGGCTCGGCCAGGATGAAGCTGGTTCACGTGGCTCTCCTCTATCTCGGCTCCGCTGCCGTCCTTGGGGTGGACGCGGCTCCTAAGCCGGACCCGCCTTCGGCGTTCCGGAGAAGGTGAGTATCCAAAGGCTGGAGGGGATGTCCGGGATCCGGCTCGTAGCAGCTAGCCCGGACCGTCCCTTTGGGGGAGCCGGCTGCAGCTCCTTAGCCCCCGGCCCGGCACTCACCCGCCCCTTCCTGTGTTGCGCTTTCAGGTGGACCCGATGGGCCCTGAGCCGGGTCCGGCGGGACGCGAAGCCGGTGGCAGCTGCGGACTTGCAAACTCTCATCCGGGCCCAGGACGTGGAGGAGGATCTCCGAGTCCCGCAGCCCAGGTAACCCCTCAGTCCTTTCAGTCTCCCGCCTTTGGGCCGCTCCATTTCCCCAGCCGCGGGCGGTCACACCTCCCGGGACGGTCTCCTGTTAGCTGGCTGGGAAGCCGCACGTTCCCCGCGGGGAGTCAATACAAAAGGGAACTTGCCCGCGCCCACCCCACCCAGAAATAGGACGAGGCCCTCTCGGAGCGCAGGCAGGTCACCCCCTCCTGCAGCCGGGTAGCTTTGGGCTGTAGCCTTTCCTCTGCGGCCAGGTCCGCCCCACTGCCCCTCTCACGGCCTCTTCCTCTCCCCCTGTGTCCCGCAGCCGGCCGGAGGATGCCCGCATCCGCGTGAAGCGCTACCGCCACAGCCTGAACAGCTTCCCCCACATCCAGGCCATGCGCTTGGGCTGCAGGTTCGGGACGTGCACGATCCAGCAGCTGGCCCACCAGATCTACCAGCTGACGGACAAGGACAAGGACGACACCGCCCCCATAAGCAAGATCAGCCCCCAGGGATACGGCCGCAGGAGGCGCTCGGTGCCTGCCCCGAGCCGGACGCGCCTCCCGACGCTCGCCCGGAGCTCCAGCCGCTCGGACAGCGCCCCGGCCCGGCCCGAGCGGCTGCAGGCGCGACTCCGCGCCCCTCCCCTCAGGACTTAGAGCAGCCGAGCGCTCCTCGGATGGCGGCTTCCCCCGCTGGTGGGGCAGAGCAGCCGCGGAGACGGAGCAAGAGCTGCGGACAGGATCGCTCCCGGGCTTCGCCCGGATCCATAGACTTGGGGCTACGGCAGCTGCCGGCCCCCCAGAGGCACCGGCCGGCCGGGTCCGCCAGCTGCGCAGCGCCGTAGGAAGGGGCTGGAGCGCGCCCGGGGAGAGCTCACAGCTGGCCTCCCTCAGGGACACATCTGGCCCCCTTCCCTCTGCTGCTGACATACCACACGAGGCTGCCAAGTGGAATTGTGAACCCTGGATCTCGGACATACGGGGACTTATTCTCCCTCCCTGGCCAGTGGGCTGGGGCGGAGGAAAACATTGTCTGCACCCGGCAGGGAATCGGACACTCTCTAGTCCCTGCGGGGACTGCCTTATACTTGAATGTAATCGAGAGGAAAAGTGCAATTGTATGTGACTTAATGGGATAAGTGATGTGTGTGTGTGTGTCTGTGTGTAAGATGAATATCAATATTTAAGTTGTACCGTTTCACGTCCTTTTTGCATCTTTGAAAAGAGTTATTTTTATACGTTATATATTTTGCATAAGGGCATTGTATCCCCCTCTATTTTCCATAGCGTGAATGTAACATCGTCGTGTTTAACTTTCTCTGAGTCTCCTTTCCTGCATTCTGGACTGGTGACAGATGTAGAGAATGTATCCGCTATTCTCCATGGGTAACGTGTGAAATAAAATAAACACTATTACATAAACGAGCGCTGGTATGGTGTCTCTGAGATGGACAAGATCAAAATTAGTCATTTCTGACCCTTCTCTCTTACCGTAACTAACTTGACACGGCAATGCAATAACGGAGCTGGAAAGTCATTAATCAGCACAGGAAATCTGTTAGCAGCCAACGCAGGGAGCGAAAGCCTCTAGCAAGTAAACATCATAAAAGCCCACCCCCCGCTTTCAAATCGCGGAGCAGGGCTATTTAGAAGGCTCCAAGGCCTTTGCTAAGCATACGTTTCAATCCGGGTTGAAATGTGTTACGACTTGGATTGATCGTCAAGTTTATTTTTGCTATAATTAATCGCAGAAACAACTACAACGTTCCAACATTGCACAACGAAGTAATTTATTGAAGGAGCTTGTTCCAAAAATTGGTCATGGAAGTTTACAAGGCTACTTACGGTGAAGGATTTCCTGGGCCACAGTTCAGGTTAAAGTTAGATGCTGTCCGGATCAATGTGGGCAGAACAGCTTAGAGTTACTTAAAACTTCCAGAAGCCACGGACCAGAAAACAAATGCGAGAGTTAACCAATGGAGCTACAGCACCACCTCGTGGTGTCCATTAAAATGGTCTTCTAAAGATCAACTCCTGAAGCACGGATCGAATATTCAACCACCCAAGAAGGTGGAATCCCACTACTTGAACCATATCGTTCCTTTTATAGACTTTACACGAAGCATCCTTTTAAAAGGAAAAATAATGAAAATAATTAGTGTTTCCCTTATCAGACCTACCTCTAAAAGATGTCCACTTGTTGGAACAAAATTTGCAGTTATATGCATCAGCTGCATATTCCAAAGTTGATTTATGCACCTACAAGTTTTGTAGGCACATTTCATGGAGGCCTTTAGTGTTAAGCACTTCCCTACAAAATCCTCAACTAACGCTCCTGTTGTCTGGTGCTGTGGGGTTACTGTTAGGTCTGTTAGGTCTTGGCTGTTAGGTCTTGGCTGAGATTTTGATTGTTACAAAGTGGCACTTACATATATTTTGCAAATAGGAGTGAAATAAAACTTACACGAGAGAGCCTTCCCTTTCCTGCTGCTGGCCTTTCTGATCCATTATGTTTGGAAAGTGCAGATACGGTGGGTGAAAATAAGATTTTCAGGCACATACCTAAAATATTGTCCCTTATATTCTTAGGCTTCCATTTCCCATAGAAACAACTTATCTCATCTCCAGATTTCAGCTGATGGCTGCTAACTACAAAATCAGCAAGTAGCTGCTGTAAAAAACAATTACAGATATCAAGATCTTATAGTAAGGTTGGCTTCTGCAGTCAATAATACCTTACTTGTTTGTTTTTAAGAAAGAAAATATAAAGGAAGAAATCCTGGCCTCACTTAAGTCAACTGAACAACTCATACTAACTTCAGAAGAGCTAGGATATTGCCCATATTCTCCTTCTGTGGGAACAATGATTTATGGAAAACACCTTTTGCAGTTACATAACTGCACCCTGGGTGACCCCAAATGTGTAAGGTGAGGCTATACCAGGTTGCATGTTTGGTGTTTGCTTTAATGGATAATAATCTACAGCATGCACATTCCAGTTACTAGCTTTACTGTGTGTGTTTTTTTTTCCATATCTGTTGCCAAAAAAGCAGTCCCTTGTTTAAAAGGGCATACCTTCTATTTTTTTTGTTAGGGAAGTACCAGAGCTGAGGTTTGCAAGATCCATAGCCTACTTGGGCATGACTGAAGCAGTCAAACTGGTGCTGAGTGCCCGTGGCACTATTTTGATCTCCTAGGAGTTTAATAAATAGGTTAACATTTAAGAGGATAAAGAGCGCCATCTGCTGCAGCTGGAGGGAGCAGCAAAGCCCTATAGCTGTAGCAGGACAGTGCTGCAGTTTGAGTTCAGTAAGGATTGAACAGTAATTAAAGAAAAGAATTTCCCTCCCTATTAGTTTTTGAAAGGAGGTCTATTATGTGTAAAGAGAAACATCACTGAGCTCAGCATGCCAGAAGATGTTGGGAAGGCCTTTTGCAAGAGAATAGGGGTTGTTCTTTGGGTGCAAGGGAAAGGGGATTTATCCCAAAATGTAAAACCTGGGACAAATTCATTGCTATAATACTTTGTTCATTCCCTAGCATTGAGGTCCATGAACTGATTGAGGCATGTAGGCACTACTGTCATATAAATATTAAAACTGAGTATTAAGGTTGGCTCTCCACCTCCAGCCAAGGTAGTTTGGGCCCCTGAAATAAATAGATCTCTTCTGTAAACCTCCTTGAGGCCATGGAATTAATTTTAGGGGACAGAGGGAAGGCAATGTCATGTGAAGGGCAGCTGGTGCCTGCATATATAATAATAATGGATTAGAATATTTCATTTTATGGGAGGGAATGGAGGGGACTGTCATCCATAACACTTACCTTCTAGAGTTCCCAACTTATTAGCCTCTCAGGTGGGAAGGATGAGGGGTGCATGTGTAGAAAGGGCAGAGCGCAGCTTCCTAATACCACAGATTTTAGAGATTTGCAAGGAAGGGGAGCTGCAGTTCTAGTTAGATCCTCAACATGCTAACCCCTTCAGAGGATTAGGGAAAAGGTGAGACAAGGTTGCAAGCAAAGACCTCAAGATGATGATGCAGCTCTCTGCTGCCCCTGGACTAAGGGTGGATGACAATATCAGAGCCAGTAGCAATTTATTTCTCTTCTGTCCCAGGGTCCATCTTCCAAAATATCACATAGACTGGTTTTTCAGGGAATAAAACTGTGAAGCTAGCATTCTCCCCTCCCTCCCCTTTTTAACATCCCTTCCTTGATGAGATCAACCCAAGTAGGATCCCTTCTGTATTTTGACACAGAGAGCATGATAAAGTGCTTATCGTCAAGGTGCCTCTTTGCTGTGGGCATTCTAGGCATAAGTACAGGCCAGATATTAAAATATCAGGTACAAATAAAATTAAAACCAAAGAGATACCAACTTAAACTGATCCACAGGCTAGGCTAAAAGCTCAGAAAAATACAAATCCTTTAAAGTTCTGTCTAGGAGACCTATTCTGTGACTCTCCTACGGATCAATAATGAGGGTATTATAAATCTGTAGACTGCAGAGGCAAACACACAACCCAGATCTTCCTGTATGAGTCACAGGCTCTGACTTGCTCCCAAACCACCTGCCCCCAAAATGTGAGATGGTATTTAAGGAGCCAGAAACTGAAGAAGAGTTGTGTGCACCGATCAAGGGCAGCATGTGGTCTAGTGTGATAGGTGGCAAGTGAAAGATGTCATCACATCTTCAAAATCAGCAGCAGCTGTTTACATGGGACCTCAATTAAAATGTCAAGGGACAGTGCACTGTAGAGACGGCTTAAAACACTTTTACAAGTTCCATATAGCCCAAGGTCTAAGTTCAAAACGATTTTTGTGATAGGGCCTGCATATTGGAACATGAGCTCATCGTTGTTCACTAGCCAGTCCAAGAATCTATGCCAAAAGAGTGATCACCTTTCTGAACAAAGTTTGCGTGGTGATGTGTCAGGAGATTTTTGTGCTTTCATTCAAGGGATCTCCTTTCAGAGCTGTTACATTAATTATGCTCTCTGGCTACCCTAGAGAGGGTAATATGGCAGAGACAAAGACAGTCAAATTGTTCTAGCTTGTTTTTACCACCTAAATACATTTATTTCACCAAAGAAAAAATTTGAGACTGCATTACTACTGCTTTATGGACCTGCAAAATACCTTACCCATAAAAACTCAAGAGCATCACTTAAACCCTGCCAGAGAAGATAGCAATTGTACGTCTCTCTCCAGTCGGGTAGCATATAAACATTGTTCTAGCAGTTATGTCACTTGGAGGACTAAAAAGTATTTATAATTCACATATAATAGGAGAACAAACGAGTGTTTTTATTTTTACCAGATGATTATTAAAACACCTGTACATAGAAGTTATACCCAGAAGTGTAGTCTCAAACTGATGATCACAAAAATCTGTGAAGCATCTAAGTCTCTACTAATAAGAACTGCAACATGATGCCAGAAATAACTTTTTCTTGAAGAACAATGACAGAGAAGGGAACACTAATGAATATTTTGGCACATGTGTAGAATTTTCTGGCTCATTCAGTACTCAAGAGACTGAAGATCGTAATTACAGCCAATAATGGCAACTTCAGACAACTGGCCAAATATTTTCCTTGTGCGGTCAATACACCATTTTGTATTATCTAACATCATGGTTAAGTAGTGCAGAGCACATATGCATGAAGAGAAAAATAAATTTCAACAGAGATGAGGGCAGCTAGTAACAAAAAACAATTAAGCCTAAATGCAGTTTATTTGCTGTGTTCAAAGGGCTTACAGGTTGCTTTTTCTACCCAAATGTTTAAAGAACTATTTATTTCACCAAATAATTTGTCTCAGCTTTGAAGTTTTAAACTTTTAAGCACTTAGCTTCTTGGAACAGGGTCATATATCCTGCAGTGAGGAAAAAGAACGTAGTTTGTTCATGAGGTGAAGACCTTTGTTATGTAAAGGACCTTTTAATACATTCGACATCATCCGGTAACACTAGGAGTGTCAAGAATTTTGAACAGTTTATAAAGAAATACTGCTAGTGTAAAACAAGATCATTCTTACGATAAGATACTGGCAAAATTGCCTGGCTTTTTTCCCCCCTACACACGTTTCACAACTAAGCTCCAGAAATCTCACCAAATATGTTTGAAATGAGAATACATCTCCCCTATTTTCATTGCAGTTTGCAAATTCAGTAATGCTTCCCACATCTGCCAGTTCACGTGTATAACTTTTTCAGCAATTGTATTTAAAAGTGTTTTTTTCTTAATGTTTACCCAAGATGGTAAAAAACAGGTGGCCGGATCTTACTTTTTGACAATCTGATAGTATAACAAGGAGAAAGAACAAACAAGAGAGACTTTTATCTGTTTGTTTTATTAGCCTCTGAGTGAGCATATGAACTAACATTATTTTTAAATAAAAATTCTATTGTAACTGAAATTACCATGGTGCCTAGAAAATTTCAAACTGATTTGGGACCAGTCTGGAATTGTCCCTAACACCAACTGTGCAGGTGTACAAGGGGAGTCAGAGTTCTCTCACACTCCTCTTAAATAACCTAGCTGTGCTGCTGCTATGTGTTGCGAGAAAGCAGACAGGAGGCTCTGAGGGTACGTCTACACTTACAAATTAAGTCGACTTAATTTACTCCGCGTCTACACTGGGCTTTCCTTAAGTCGACTTAAGCTGCTCCTGAAGTCGAATTAAGGAAAAGTTAGTTCGAATTAATAACACCTCATTTTAATTCAAAATAGTGCTTAAGTCAACTTTATTAAGTCAACTTAAGCCAGTGGAGACGCGGAGTAGTGCCTAGGTGGACCTTTTTAAGTCGACTTAAAACGTTAAGTCAACTTAATAAGGGCGAAAAGGGGCCACATCTACACTTGAAAAGTTAAGTCCACTTCTGTTAAGTTGACTTATAAGGTCCATTTTAAGTCGACTTAAAGTCGACCTTATTAAGTCGACTTCATAAAGTCGACTTAACTTTTCAAGTGTAGACATAGCCTGAGGGGGCCACTATTCCTCTTCTCACTCCATATGGCTGCAGAAGGTCAGGCACTGAGTGGGGTAGACCAGAACCAGCAAGGTTGGGGAGGAAGACGTGCACTCTGTACATCCAATTAGTTTCCCAGGAGCCAATGAAGGAACAGTGGCTTCCTGAGTCATCATTTCTTTTCCTGGGTTTCTCCTGGGGCAGTACAACTATGCACTGCTCTTTACATAGGACAAGATGTAAATTAATAAGGTGCCCCTTTAATAAAATTAAAAAAAATAACAGGATGCGATCATTATGACCCCCTTATTAGCTAGGTATGGGCAGCAGAGTTTACAGGAAATGGTGATGGTGGTATGATGAACAGAATATGACTTTCCCTACCGAATCTGAGGCCTGAACCCGTTCTTCCTTGTAAATGATAAAACTTCCACTGACTTCAATGAATAAAATGTGGAGCCCCTGGCCTCCTGAAAATCATCTATAAGGCTATCTTTATAATACAAGAATATGTAACCTGTTTTATTCCTGACCACAGTCTTCCACAGCAGAATTAGTCCTGTTGCTTCATGTCTTTTTGGAAAACTAGAGGTGTTGCTAATACCTGGAAATTATGGACATTAACTCTACCAAAACACAGCGACTTAGTCTAATTCAAGCCCTGGGATTGAATCCAAGGAGGGTCCTTAATGTATGACCGCCACTATCTGGCTCTGTAGTTATAGTCCCAGAGGGTTAAGTAGAGGTACTACTGCTGGCAGCCCAACGTGTAAGAAACGTCTCTGTGTGAAGTGAAATGTGAAAAGAGTTCAGTGACTTCTGAACAGGAGAGACCAAATCTCTTCAGTTTATAGTGGTGCTGTCCAGAACCAGCACATCACTACGTACTTCTTGAAGTGAGTTTTTTACTTCTTTTTTTTTTTAATGGCACTTGTTTTAGACATACCGCCCCTTCCTCTTTTTCTTAAACTTAGCACCTACTTTGAGGCTTTAGACCAGGGGTCAGCAACCCAAAAGATAAGAAGAGCCATTTAAAAAAATTTCTCCATAACCAAGTGTTTTGAGAGCCGCAATGGGTGTAGCTTCCTGATGGGGTGAGGGGCAGCTGGTTGCTGGGCCAATCAGTCTACCGCAGGGTCCCCTGGTGCAGGGGAGGAGAGCCCAGAACCAGGAGCGTCCCCTGCACGGTTCCCTAATGGTGGTGGGGGGAGGTCTGGAGCCAGGAGCAGGCCACCCACAGGGACTCCCGGTGCCATTGACCCAAACTGTATGGAAACTACTTCAAGTAAGGGGGTGCAATAGCATCTCCCACGCCCTTAGTTCCAGCACCGATGCTGGGAGTTAGAACTCTTGGAATCGATCTGTGTGCACACACATACATGCCAATATTACAAGGTAACATTTGTATAAAGGTAATTATCAGTTTAATAATAAAAAAAATCAAGTGTTTATTAAAGTCACTAAAATATATTTGCACAATAATCTAAACCCTACAGAGACAATGGTATTTGGGAGTGTTGAAGAATTACAACTTAACCCTATGTGATCAGATTTTAGCAAGACCAGTCACATCATCTTGCCCCAATCTCATTGCACTATCTTCTGGCAATGTATTTAATAACTCATACTAAATGTGCATAATGGCCACCGAGAACGACCTACTGTGTTCACCACACTGCAAGACTGTTAGAAACAAATTATATAGATTTTCCATGAATGTTATTAGAACTCACAGGTTAAAGGATTTTTCTTCTTTTAACAACATGGTGCATCTTTAAAACCTTGCTGCCACCTGCTGTCTACTGAAGAAAAAATTAACTCTAAATTTAAAATGATTCCTGGCTACTCCTTCCCCCAAGGATACCTGAATTTAAAAGAGAATTCTGAATCTTGATTGGGCTAGTTATTTACACGACTGTTTAAGCCAGGGGATCCAGTTCTCCTTTCCTCCTGAGCTCTACTAAATACAGTAGCAGAAGGTGCTTTACAGTATTGTTCCATTGTGAACGGGAGGTTGCCCAGCCCACAGGCTGGGCGGGGCGGACAGCGGTCTCTAGCCCTGGGAGGGACAAGTCTCTAAATAACACAGGCGCAGCCCTCGGGCAGGGCAGGCACCGGTCTCTAGCCCTGGGAAGGACAAGTCTTTCTATATATAACAGGCCTTGCCCTCAGGCAGGGCGGGGCAAGCAGCGGTCTCTAGTCCTGGGAAGGGCGAGTCTCTCTATATATAACAGGCCCAGCCCTCAGGGAGGGCAGGGCAGGGCAGGGCAGGGCAGGCAGCAGTTCTGAGAGTCAGCCTCAATGGTCAGGGTTGGGTTATGGGAGTACGCGGTGCAGACGAATACCACTAATACACTTCGTGGCTATGGCAGGATGGTGTAGGTACCCTGGATAGCAATAGGGTGCCTCCGGGGTGGGGCAGTGGGGCTCCTACCACAACACGCTGCCCGTCGGACAACCATTCCCGGGTCTGTTGAGCACCACTGAATGAGGTTCTCTCCCCCTTCTCTTTCTCCTGGGGTACCTGGTTCCACGCTCCTACGGGACACCGGGGTAGTTTGCCGTCAGGAAGTTCCCAAAGCCATTGGTGTCATCCAGAGGGGCTAGGGCTGGCAGGGGCTCACACAGGTCCTCAATGGAGGGCAGCTCCTCCAGGTCACAGTGGTTGGGCGGCACCTCCCGCTGCCAGGGTTCTGGGTCAGGGTGCTGTAGGTCAGTCTTCCCAGCGGAGAGTTGCTCCCATGGGTCCCAGGGGCTGGCTGCCTCCTCTGGCTGGCCAGGCACCGGCCACTCAGGGTGGTCCTCTGGGCCCCAGGCTGTGGGGAGCTCAGGCCAGGCCTTCTACTCAGGCGAGCGAGAGTCATGACCTTGGGAGCAGGCAGAGAGATCTTTCCTCTATGCCTGCCGGGCCCTGCCTGAGGGAGAGGGCTTCCCTTTTGTACTCTGCCTCCCTGCTTCCTGTCAGGTGGGGATGGGGCTTTTCGTCCCCTCCCTTTGCAAGGGATTGGCCCGCTCTTTGTCTCTGTCTCAGAGGGTGGCCATATTCCTTGCCCCTTACATCCATATTCTGGGATTGCATGTGGTGGGATGGGGGAGAACAGGCCTGCCCTTGTGAAGATTACTGCAACTTCACACCTCACATTGAGCTGTAACAGCTCCCAAAGGCTCTCGGGTCTCACCCACCTCCTTCTCCTGGCTTTCACCCTCTACTTGGGGCTACGAGGAAGGCGGCACTGAACTCTGAGACTATCCAGAGTGCTTCTTCATGCCAGGAGTATTCGCAAAATTCAGTTTTACTTGCTACATGGCATAAAAAGAGTTGGAATGAAGAATCTGGCTCTTATGTTTATTGTGGGAGTGATATACATGCTTGATGAGGGAAGGGGCTAGAGTATGGATGGCCACAACTGCCACTCCCTACGCCCCCTCATCTTGCATCTGTGAATGGAATAACATTAATGGCAGCCACAAATAGAGTTTGTATGTTCTGCCGTTTCACATCGATGACAAAAGGAGAAATCAGAACAATATAATGGGGGGAGAGGGGGGTAGAATTATCTATCTTTCTGTCTGTCTAAGGCCTTACCAATAGAGTAGTATGTATGTGCTAGTGAAGTAGTATATAGGTGCCTGTTAGCAGCCTCCATAATATCAGGGAGAGATTTTCTACAATCTGGAAAGGGTGAAGGCAATATGTTTTGTAATGTAATGTTTTATTGGGTTGAAATCATCATTAAACATTATTCTTTCTGTAACATAATTTATTCAAGTATATTTTTACATCTTCTGCATAATCCAACTATAGCTAAATACAATAGAATCATAGATAGGAAAGGATGGGAGGTTGTCTAGTCCAGTCTCTTGCTCTGAAGCAGGACCATATAAATTTAGATCATCCTGGTGGGATTGTGTCTAACCTGTTCTTAAAAATTTCCAATGCTGGAGATTCCAGAATCTCCTTTGGAAACCTATTCCAGTGCTTAACTATCCTTATAGTTAGAAAGCTTTTCCTAATATCTAAGCTAAATCTCCCTTGCTGCAGAAAATAAACGGATTACTTCTTGTCTACCTTTAATGGATATGGAACAACAGTTGGCCACCCTTTCCTTTTATAGCAGTCCTTAATATATTTGAGGACCATCGGGCCATTCCACAGTATTCTTTTCTCAAAATTAGACAGCCCTATTTTTTTAACCTTTACTTATAGATCAGTTTTTCTAGAACACATGATTTTTACTGCTTTCCTCTGGACTCTCTAGAGTTTGTCCACATCCTTCTTAAAATATAGAGTCCAGAACTGGACATAGCACTCCACCTGAGGTCTATCCAATTCCAGGTAGATTGGAACTATTATCTCTCATGTCTTACACATGACTCTCCTTTTGATACAGTCCAGAATGCAGTCTAATGGTCACTCATATTCAGTTTGTGATCCACTATATATATATATATATATATATATTTTTTTTTTTTTTCAAATCAATTCTCCAATTTGTCAAGGTCAACTTGAATTCTAATTCAGTCCTTCAAAGTCCTTCCCAATTTGTGTCAACTGCATATTTTATAAGCATATTCTCCACTTCATTATCCAAGTAATTAACAAAAATATCGAGTAGTACTGTACCCAGGACAGATGTCTTCCCAATTTGAAGATGAACCACTGATAACCCTCTTTGAGTACAGTCTTTCAACCAGCTTTGCACCCAACCTAATTTAAAGTAATTTAATCTAGACTACATTTCTCTAGTTATTTTATGAGAATGTCATGTGGGACTACGTCACTAAAAACAAGATATAGCACATCTGCTGCTTCTTTCTTATTCATTAGGCCAGTAACCTGTCCTCCATGAGTTCTTCAAGATAATCACAAACAGTTCTGAGATTATTTAAACTAGTTCTTTAAGAAACATGCCAATTTTAATACATTTTACTTAGCTAAATAGTCTTTAACTTGGTCTTTCCCTATTTTGGCTTATGTTCTTCTACCTTAGACTATAAGACAGGCCATAGTGGGTCAGACCATCGGTCAGCTCGGTATCCTATATTCCAACAGTGACCAATGCAAGATGCTACAGAGGGAATGAATAAAACAGGTAATCCTCAAGTCTTGCTGTTAGTATTAATTTTGTTAAGTTTTTGACCACATTTCACCTTTTAGCAAAATAAGTATTATGCAACTCAGCCTTCTTGGCATCATCTGTTACTAGCTCTCCTTCCTCGCCAAATAGAGGACCTACATTTTTCTTCATCTTTCTCTTGCTTCTAGTGTATTTATAGAATATCTTCATATTGCCTTTAATGTCCCTTGGTAGGTGTAACTAATTTTGGTCCCTAGCCTTTCTGATTATATCCCTACAGCTTGTGCTATTCTTTTGTACTGAGCCTTAATAATGTATCCATGTTTTCACTTTTTGTAGAATTGATTTTTAATTTTTGAATGCTATATCCCTAAGCCACAGACATCATAGAATCAGAGGACTGGAAGGGACATGGAGGGGCCTTCTAGTCCAGTCCCCTGCAGTCAAGGCAGAACCAAGCATTATCTAGACCATCCCTGACAAATGTTTGTTTAACCTGGTCTTAAACATCTCCAGTGACAGAGATTCCACAACCTCCTTAGGCAATTTATTCTAGTACCTAATTACCCTGACAGTTAGGAATTTTTTTCTAATGTCCAACCTAAACCACCCTTGCTACAATTTAAGCCCTTTGCTTCTTTTCCTATCCTCAGAGGTTAATGAGAATAATTTTTCTCCTGCCTTTTGTAACAACGTTTTTGAAAACTCTTATCATGCTTCTCCTCAGTCTTCTCTTCTCTAGACTCAACAAATCTAATTTTTTCAATCTTCTCTCATAGGTCATATTTTCTAAACCTCTAATCATTTGTGTTGCTTTTCTTTGGACTTTCTCCAATTTGTCCACGTCTTTCCTAAAACATGGCAACCAGAATTGGACACAATACTCTAGGTGAGGTCTAATCAGTGACGAGTAGAGCAGAAGAATTACTTCTTGTGTCTTGCTTATAACACACCTATCCAACCCAGAATGATGTTTGCTTTTTTTGCAAGTGTTACACTGTTGACTCATATTTAGTTTGAGATCCACTATGACCCCCAGATCCTTTTCAACATACTCCTTCCTAGGCAATCATTTCATTTTGTATGTGTGCAACTGATAGCTCCATCCTAAGTGGATTACTTTGCATTTGTTCTTACTGAATTTCATTCTATCTATTTCAAACCATTTCTCCAGTTTGTCCAGATCATTTTGAATTTTAACCATAGGTTCCAAACTTGATATCATCCACAAACTTTATAAATGTATTCTCCATGTCATTATCTAAATCATTGATGAAGACATTGAATAGAACCAGAACTGGTCCTTGTGGGTCTCCACTCATTATGCCTTTCCAGTTTGATGGTGAACCACTGACACCTGGTTGGAAAACTGTTCCCAGCGAATAGTTATGCACCCACCTTATAGTAGCTCCACCTAGGTTTTATTTACCTAGTTTGTTTATGAGAAGGTCACAAGAGACAGTATCAAAAGCCTCCCTAAAGTCAAGATGGACTGCATCTACTGCTTCACCCCATCAATAAGGCTGGTTACCCTGTCAAAGAAAGCTATTAGTTTGGTTTGACGTGATTTGTTCTTGACAAATCTATGATGATAGTTATTTATCACCTTATTCTCTTCTAGGTTTCTGCAAATTCATTACTTAATTAGTTGCTCCATTATCTTTCAGGGTAATTATGTTAAACTGATTGGTCTATAATTCCCTGAGTTGTCCTTATTCTCCTTTTTATAAATTTATACTATATTTACCCTTTCTAATCCTCTGGAATCTCTCCCATCTTCCATGACTTTTCAAAGATAAATAGCAAATGGCTCAGATATTACCTCTGTCAGCTCCTTGAGTATTCTAGGATGCATAAGGCCCTGGTGATATGAAGATAACTCTGGCATATCTTATACCTACTTACTCAGGTACTTGTAATTACCTATCTAATTTTTTATACATATCCAATGTCTCACATAACAGTATATTTAAAAAACTTTTATTCATGTAAGGGGGACTTCTTGGTACAAAAGATGCTGGATAGGATCCTATAATAGAGTGGTCTGGTCCCTTTAGGATAATGACACCTGGGACTAGCCAAGGTCCAAGTATGGCATCTTTAAGAACAGGTTGTTCTGGGGAAAGATCCCAGACTATGTTGAGAATGGAGGCCAGCTGTTTAAGTCAGGTGACTTCCTGCTGGGATTCATAAAGGAGAACACTTAGCTCAGTCAGACAGGATAAGTATAAATTAATCTATCAAGATGTATGTTTCTGCTGCCATGACTGCCTGGACTGAAGCACAGCCCCAAGGAAGACTGAGGATGCCCTGCTCCAAGGGAGGAAGGAATTTGAGCCTACTGACCAGGACAAGGAAGAAACCTCTGGGGAACCTGTGTGGATAGTTCTTGAGAGGCCTAGGGTAGCGTGGAACTGGTAAAACTCCCTTGATCAGAGGAAAGAAGAGTTTGAAAGTAGAAGTGACAAAGAAAGTGTTTATTTTCTGAATTGACTGGAGAATCAAGAGTAAGGAGCTGAGGCAGAGTGATTATGGTGCCATACTATGGGATAGTGTGATCAGGGCCTATACTCTTTAACGGACCCTCCATATTTAAAGGATGCATGTGCGTATATAGCATGAGATGCAATACTTATAGTAGGTCAAGCAATAATGTAATATACTATTTAAAAGCATAGTTCTGAGGCTCTATTTTTGAACTGGTTTTGGTGGTTGATCCTTATACCAAAAATATAATTGGATCATCCCATGTTGCAAGTCAGCACTGCTTTCTTCATTTCAAAGGGGTGATGGCAGTTTTCATCAACTAAATCCATGAAATCTAGCTCTTTAGTTTCTTGCACCTGCAAGTTCTAATCAGCAACTTGGGAAAGTATAAAATTGGACACTTGACAAATTGGTGGAGGCTCAGGAACATGCTTTTTCCTTTTTAGAAGATGCTTAAATATAGTCAGAGAATAGCCTTTACTCTTGAGTAATCTCTCTTTTGTCCAGGCAGCTTCACTGTATTCCACATTAAATATTAATTAAATGTTTGATTTGTTCAGCCTTTCTGTAAGGCAGACTGTTTGTAGATGCTGGTCTCAGAGCCACATGCCTAGGCTGTAGGGCCAAAGGACTTGTCAGGCAACTCTTCTATCAAGACAGTTTTTTTAGTTGGGGGAGAGGGGAGGGGATGGTAGTAAGGATTCTTAGATTGGTTTTGATTCTTAGCTTATATCTTTACTACAGAGAATTACATTATTCCTATGAGCTAAAGACTGTGTCTATTCCTGTTGTACTTGTAGATGAACTCTCAGCCTTATTTTTCAGCAAATAAAGGCTTTTGGTTTTTGCAGTGCAGCTTTGAGGTCCTTGATCTCTTATCCCAGAGTTCTACTTTGCAAAATGGAACCAGATGTACCAGTCTGAGGGGAAAGCTGTTCATAGCTTCACCTAATTGGAAAAGGGAGTACTTCAATAATTTAAAACATGACTCACCTTAGGTAAAGGAGTGTAAAAAGTCCTGAAAAAATAGTTTAGTTGTTGGCAATTAGTTCTACCTTTCCAAACTTAGTAACACCTAAAAAATGTTTCTTTCTTTCTCCAAAATATTATATAATTCTCAGTTGCCTCTACACAATGTTCAGTCCTGCATCTGTGATGGGTTCAAAGTCCTCCAACTTGTGAGCTATCAATCCTAGAAATACTTACTGTATTCCACTGGAGAATAGCTTAATTTGAGCTCTGGCAGCTCATAATATATTAAAGCCTAGTATGACTGGGAAAACAGAAGCCTCAGAGCTGTGATGGAGAAGGGGATTAGAAAAAAAAATAAGATGAGCCTTATATTTTAAGTGAAGGGGTGCCTTAGGGCTTATGAATGATGCTGAACAGGCAACCTTTAGTTTTATGAATGGGGCCTTTGGGTTAAGTGGGGAGGAAAGATGATGCAGTACACTTTCAACCTACTAATGCCCAAATGCAGGAGACAATGAAAGACAGATTCAACTGAGGAACCTAAAAATTATAGGGCAAGAAGCTTAAATGCTGCAAGATTAATGTTAGCATAAATAACATGGTCTGCATAGAATTCACAGTATGAGAAATGAGATACCATAAGATCAGAGTGAGACAGGAAAGTCTTCTGCTGAATAAAAGGCAATCCAAATGAAAAGCGATGGAGAAATATGGTTGGGAAACCTTCTGAGTGAAAGGAAGAAACCATGTAGTGGTAGGAGTCCTAAGGAGGTGGAAAAGGGGAATAGTGCTTCACGGCTGAGGAAAGTAGGCATAACAATGATGGGACCAGGAGGGAGTGCTTCGGGTGGGGCCAAAGAAGCACTTGAGGAGAAGGGCTGAGAAGACAAGTAAGGAGGAAGAGAAAGGTGGTTCAAGACTGTGGAGGAAGAGGGGGTTGGAATGGGTGGAAGAGTCTGTTGGATGGAATATGTAGGCTCAGCCTGGAGACAATGTATTGGGGGTAGGAGGGGGCAAAATTTTAGTGGACCCAGGCTCTGGTTTGCTTTTATTTGATTTAATTTAATTTTAATTTCTTTTGCTGACCTCCATTGCAAATGATGAGAAGCTTATGCTTAATTTTTGTGTATCCCACATATTTTATACAGCTACAGGAGTCTTATTGACTTAAGGATTTTTATAGTGGTTTGTACCACTTTCCTTCTTTTTCCCCAATTTCCCAGAAGATGGAGTAAAAGGAAAATTGATGGACCTTTACAATATGTTCCAGTTAGTAAATGCAGAATAACACTTACTGGTATTTGTGCTCAGTTTGAATAAATCGGCTGGATACCATCTCCCAGATGTTATGTTGGATAACTAAAAAGTTTCACAATGCAACATTGCTGAATATAATGGTATTAAAGCTGATTTTCAAAAGTAATATAAAATTAAACTTTCACCCATATAGTATTTCATTCCTGGAACAAATATGCTTTTGCCTTGTAAAGCTGAGTTTAAAGAGGCCATACAATGGGTCACTGAAAGTTAAGTAATTTCTCCTAATTTTGTCTGCATCACACTCAAATATTTGGATCAAACTGCTCACTGCTTATTGATAACATCCCAGCTGTCTGTCCAGCCACTGAGCTCTCTTGCTTTTTGTACATTCTAATACACTTCTGGTAGCTGCCAAAAAAATCCAGACACAAGGTAATATCTGCTGATCATACGACTTGCCACATATGAATCTGTTTAAGATAGAAGTTGTTCTCGTTACTTGACATGGGTCCAGTTGACCTTATTGTTTGGATGCTGAAGAGTGAGAACAATTACATAAAAGCTAAAATGGTACTGTAGGCAACGATGCCATGCAGCATAGAGCAAAGCAGACACACATTGACTCTGGCAAAGTGTTAGAACTTCACACGCTGACTTAATGAGCATATACTCTCTTTACACTGATTTATTGCAGTACAATGACCAAAATAAATAAACAAAAAAATAAAAAATTCATCAATCCATGCTGATGAGTTATGATAGAAATGTAAACTATTAATCAAGACATCTTGTAGTTATTTAAAAGCCATGATTTTATGGTTCTCACTTACATCAGAGTCGACAAATGCCATGTTTGCCAGAAAAAGGAAAATAACATCATTAAAATGAAATGGTAGAGATTCTAAAAGATACATTACTATATGCTGCTAAATAATACACATCAGCCAACTGATCTACAGTTATTTTTTGCAATAGGAACTTGTGTGTTCAAGATTAGTGTCGCTTTTTCTCAGAAAGATGCTGTATGGTAAATAGAAATCTTATTTTATCAGGTTTATTTTATTTTATTGAATTGAGTGTTATAACCTTGACATAGTTGAAACCTCAAGAAGCCACAAATATCACAGCATAATTCTCCTAGCTGCCAGTCTCCTTATTGCAAAAGTATTTACATCAAAATGCCAGGGAAGTACAGTGTGACAGAGTCCTGAAATATTTCTTGGCATCAATTTAAATGAGATTTTTGAAGTTTTTCCTCCTAGTTTTGATGGCAAACTTATGTATAAAAATTCAAATGTATGTATAAAACCCCCCCACAGTCTTACACCTGCAAGAGTCCTCTTAAAAGGCTATTCTGTTGTAGTTTACTTCAAGATAATAAAATCTTTATGAACCTTTTCGTTGTACTGACAGATTACAACAGAAGGGTGTGACATTGTTTTGGAACATGTGACTGTATAATCCTGTGCTATTGCCTTGTCAAATGTCAGAAGGAAATCAGCAAGATAAAGCAGGTGAGATATCTTTGACTGGACAAACTTCTGTTGGTGGAAGAGACGGAGACCAGATTTCAAACTACACAGATCTTCAGGTCTGGGGAAGGTAATTAGGGCTAGAAGGGATTGGGTACAGTCAAACGAGCGCTTTATGAAGCAGCGCTAATGCTTCAATAGTTGGAATATTTACCTCCAATTTCATGTGACCCAATATGGTGTTGGTGGCAGTGTGCTGTTGGAGGTTCGCTCGTTGCCACGTGTCATTGATAAGGGCTGTAAGACAACTCTGGGCCAAAAGTTTGTTGCAGAAACTTCAGCTTTTAATACCACAACTTTCAAACACACAAGGCAACTTTTTTACAATCCATTCACTCAAATTTGGCCCAGACACCCCTTGACATGAAGGGATGGCTGAGCCAAATCTGAGCGAGTGGTGGTTTGATCTGGCACACCTGGTGGGGGTGGTAATAAGGGTAGAGGAGGAGGGTAACCTCAAGGACTTCACCTTCCGTGGCTGCCTGACTGGGCCAAGGGATGGGCTCGGGAAGGCACGAACGAGTGGATCTGGCCAGGGGATAGGGCATGTGCCTCCTAAAGGGTAGGGACAAAAGGAGGCCTGATGGTGCCAGCTTCCCACAAGGTCTCCCAGGATCTCTGAGCTGGGCCAGCTCTATGAGCAGGGGTTCACCTCCCCACTCTCAGACCTGAGGACTGGTGAATGGAAGGGGAGGAATGCAAGAGGGGAAACAGAGTTGTTCACAAAAAAGCAGACCTTGTCCCGTGACAGAAGCAAGCAAGAAGCAAGTAATGGAGCACTGCATTGCACAACATGACTTCATTCTGTGATCCTTTATGTGGAGTGGCTGAAAATTAGCTATTGAATTCAGCAAAGATTAACTTGTACCAGAGGACAGCTGAATGTTTCCACAGATCTAACTATGAATTAACTCTGGGACAAGTCTCTCTTGGGGATTAGAAGAATTGTGTGCGTGTAAATGTAGTAACCCAACCACTGCTGCCAAATCTGTATTGAAGGTCCCCTTACTCTTCCATCCTACCATACCTCTATCTTCAGGGTGCCTCTTCACCTCCTAAACCTGTCCATCATGACTGAGGGGAGGACAGGTCAAATCAAGTTTGGCTGGATCTTATGTGTGGGTGTGCATCCAACGCTGGTGCTCCTTGTGGAGGTATGTGGTGGGGAGGTGGGGATGGGAGGTGGAGAAAAAAAATCTTTATTTCTCCTGTTTTTTTTAAATGGCACCTGAACTGACCGCAACTTAAACAAACTGTGTGCCTGCAACTTTCTGCTACTTTAACAAGTTGCGGCCATAACCCCTGGACCCCAAACCTCACAACTTTCTTAGGTTATGTCTACATTTGAAAAGTTAAGTCAACTTTCTGAAGTCGACTTAATAAGGTCGACTTTAAGTTGACTTAAAGTGGACCTCACTAAGTCAACTTAACAGAAGTGGACTTAACTTTTCAAGTGTAGACATGGCCCCTTTTCGACCTTATTAAGTCGACTTAACGTTTTAAGTCGACTTAAAAAGGTCCACCTAGGCACTACTCCGCATCTCCACTGGCTTAAGTTGACTTAATAAAGTCGACTTAAGCACTAGCTCGAATTAAAACGAGGTGTTATTAATTCGAATTAACTTTTCCTTAATTCGATTTCAGGAGCAGCTTAAGTCGACTCAAGGAAAGCCCAGTGTAGACGCGGAGTAAATTAAGTCGACTTGGTCCTGCTTTTTAGCAGGGGGTTGGACTAGATGACCTCGTGAGGTCCCTTCCAACCCTATTGTTCTATGATTCTATGCCTCCTTAAGTCGACTTAATTTGTAAGTGTAGACGCATCCTTACAGCCTCCATAGGACCAGGATAATTGCATTCTACCAACCTTAATTCCTTCTGTTATTTCAGTGGGATGGCATTCCTTACTTCCTGTCTATCACTTTGGTGTTGCTGTGCAGTGTTAAAGAGCTGCTGCATTTCAGTGGTGGAAGAAGTGATTCCTGTCTATAAAGAGCTGGTAAATAGCTTTGGGTGCCAGCATTGCTGGTTGTGATGTATATTACTGTTATCTAGCTGAATAAGAGTCTCTTCCCTCAGTTGCTGGTGTGCGTTTGAGAGGATGAGTCAATGGAAAGTGTTTTAGGAACTGAAGCCCTCTGTTTTTGTCTCTAAGGATATGCAGTCACTGGTATATGAAGGCTCTGGCTTCATTCAAATATTTTGCTTGATTTTTGACAATGATCTTGCTTGATTTGCACAGAGACTCCTAATGCTACACCACTTTCTAAACAATATACTGTGAAAAAGTTGTTCCTAATTAATATTACTTTAAAGTTACCAAAAGCAAATATCAGCAGCCCCAAATATATTGGAATAGACAAGCCTTTGCTTTGTTACATGTTATTGATGACAGAGGAAAGTGAACATCATGCTTCAGATGACAAAGCAGATGGCAACAGGAGTTAGGAAAGAATTTGTTGTCCACACCATAAATAAATATAGACAACCGGCCAACTTTTATTCCCCCTCTGTCTCAAACATCTGGTACTAAGACACTACCAGAGACAGAATATTGGGCTAGATAGCTTATTCATTAGTGTGTTACAGTACACCACTTCCTATGTTCCCATGAACTAGAGATGGAACCAACTCAAAACCTTAGTGCTAAGAATACCAAAATTTGGGAAAGATTTGGTCTGGACCTGAGGTCTGTTTACTATAAATCCTGCTTCATGGTCTGTGTAAATCCTCTTTTGTTATGTTTTCATGTGGAACCTGCCTAGTGTACCAGACTTTAACCAACAGCAATTTTAAAGATATTTTATAGGCAATGGCCTGTCCTGGCTAAGGTTTTCATAGTCCTAAACCACTCAGCTCAGTTTTAAGGTCATACCCTCAATGCCTCCTTTTCCAATGCATCTGATATAGCCTGCTGATAACTGTTGAGAGTGTACCCATCTCAGACTGCTTTTTCCTGATATGATATCATATCTTTATACCCCAGATTTCCCACTAAATCCCAAAGTCCTCCCTACCCTGCTTGAGTGATGCAGGTTGGCTCTTTTACCAACAGCTTGCTTTGCTTTAGGTTCAGCTGCAAGTTGGCATTCTTATAGTGTTGTGTATTCCTGACCCTTTCTATGTAAAGAAGAGGTTTGGTCCAGTAATTGCCCATAATGGACTTACTTCAAAATCCACAAAAATCAGTCTCTTACACAGAAATAAGCATCTGCTCCCTCCTTTTGTCTCACACTTCACTGAAAGAGCAGAGCCCACTCACAAAACTGAGCCAAAGAAATCTCCTAGGAAAGTTTTTTTTTTTCCTTTAAATGAGCCATGATGAGGACTTTCTTTACTATGCTAATACCATGTCTAGCAGCACAGGTCCCTAATCTCAACGGCTATGTCTACACTTACTTAAATTAGTTCGAATTAGTTAATTCGAACTAACTAATTCAAATCGATTCTAGTTAGTTCGAATTAACTTAATTCGAACTAGCAAAATTTAGTTCGAACTAAGCAAGTGCCATTCATAGCACTTGCTTAGTTCAAATTAGCGAATTGCATTGAGTTCAATGGGCCGGTTAGTTCGAACTAAGCGCTTAGTTCGAACTAACATGGCCACATTGGTTAATTTGAACTAACTAGTTCGAATTAACCCTTAGTTCGAATAGCCTATTCAAATTTATTAGTTTGAATTAAGGAAGCCCTTAATTTGAATTAATGAAAGTCTAGTGTAGCCATGGCTTTAGTTAGTTCGAATTAAGCTTCTTTAATTCGAACTAATTTGCCAGTGTAGACATACCAATGATTATTTTTATTCTGGCAGTATCCAAAGGCCCCATCTGGGATTAGGGCTCCATGCAGCTGTGAATGACTGTTTAATTCAGTTTCTGAACAAATTAAATATAAACCAATTCTAAACCAATTTATGTGTGACCATCAAGGGTTTGCTCTAGTTTAAATAAACAAAACAAAAACATAAAAACAATGCTTAGTCCTTTGTTAAGAGTTGATCATAATGTTAGTTATTCTTGGTTTCTCCCACCCAAGGAGGAAGCAAATTGTACTAGTTCAGTATCTGATTCAGTTAAAATCACCTGGTATGTCAGCACAGCTATGCAGGTAAAAACATTGTGGAGGGCAGAGCCAAGACCTCATCCTGCTCACCTGCCTGAGGGAGGGGGAAGTAATTGCTCTGCAGAGCTTGCTTCCCTTTCCACTGTCCACATTCCTACCCAGTTGAAAATCAAGCCATTTGGGGGTTTCTGGGACATGGAACAGGGTCATCTTAGCAGAAACCACAAACCCAAGAGGCTAAGGAGAGAGTCACAGTCAAACTACCAAGATCCAGACTTACTGCCCAATCCAAACCAGAGAGCCACTGGATGATCTTACCATCTTTAGGGTGGATACTTTTAAAAAAATGTCCCTGTTTATTTTTTTCTTTTGATAATATGTTTTAGGTCAGCCACCAATTTCAAGTGCTATATCACACATTAAAGACTGATTCTAACCTCACTATTTCCTTAGGCAGGTGCTAGGAGTAAGCACAGGGTGGTATGTTATGTGTTGTAAATGTCTGGAGGAGTAGAGTTTATACATTGTCTTTGTCTTTTATTATCCTGTTCCATTTTTCTATTGCCCCTTATCCTGAATTCCCCATACTTAATAAAATTCACAGTTACTGTTTTATTACTCTGGAAAGTGCAGTAATGATTTTATTTCTGTGTGCTCAGTCTAACTGACATTCATTTGTATGGAATATCGAATTTGGGTGTTGAATGTTTTCCCAAAGGACAGGGCCTTTGTGTCCTCTGCACTAGGAAGGTTTCCTTGGGTGGAGGCACCAGGTACCCTTAAATGTGAACCCATGACCCAGACCCCTGAAGAGAAATGGGAGAAGGCTGCAGCTATGCCTGAGGGGTGGATTTTTCCTATAATCTTACATTTTCCTTAACCGACTATTAATCATTAATTCCGTAGGTCTCTAGTGTTCCTGGAGTTGTAGAATCATAAAAGATTAGGAATGGAAAGGACCTCAAGAGGCCATCTAGTCCAAGAATGGCCAGTCCCTGCTTAGCTTAACAGTCTCAGTGTTTTCGAAGGTCTCTATTGTGAAAAGACTTACATGTATGCTTAAAATTAAGCATATGAGTAATCCTACTGAGTCATGTGAAAAAAGGCTAGATCCACAAAAGGTACTTCTGTATCTCATTGCCTCTTTAGTAACTCAAGTCTGACATTCAAGCACCATTAACCTCCTCAAAAATCACTGCCCAGCTGCAGCTTAACCCTGTAGATGTGGAACAACTCCTGAAGGAGAGATTGAAAGCCCTAGGTTCCAATACTCAAAAGCCTGACGGATAAAACACTCTAAGAGATAGAAGATCTGGTTTTAAGTCCCTGCCCCAAATCAGACAGAGCAGGCATTTGAATCTGGGTCTTCTACATCACAGCTGAGCGCCTCAATCCTAGATTATTGGCTGTAATTGCTCTTTGTGAGAAAAGAATGACCTGGCTTGGATGCCTAGTTCTGTTAAAGAGTTTATAACTGAAAATCCAGAGCAGAAAGAGGTGCCTCCCTCCATTCTGTTAGTCAGATGCCTAGCTGGTGCCCAAGTACCTTTATGATTCTGGTCTCTAACTCGCTCCCTTTGCTCTGCTCCGAGCTAGCTTGGGTAACTTCCTGTTTAGCTTGCTGGCTTATAAGGATCTCATTCTTAGGTGCTTAACTCTTGCTTGTATTTTATGGGGAGCTGGGTGCCTAAAATCAGGGCTGAGAATTGCACCAGGCAGCAGGGTGCCTAAGAGTTAAGCATTACAATCCTAAATCCCTCTGTGGCTTTAGACCAAAGTCTTTCCAGGGTCTAGAGTTCCAGACCATAATGAAGCTCCAGTTTTCCTTCTTTGTATCTGACATGTCTTTATCAAAGTGCAGGAGTGATGTGATTAAGTTGATTCTATTTTAGTTCACCCTTCTTTTTAGAAACTTTTTACATTTTTGAAGTGCAATATACAAGCTTGGAGTTAGTATTTTCTGCAGTAAGAAGTACAGATCCTGTTAGCCTTCCTTCCATAACTAGTCCTGTTAGTTTCACTGGGACTAATTGCATAAGTAAGGCATGCTGGATTTAGCCCAAAATGTCTTTCTTGTGTTTGTCTATTATTTTTAAAATGTGTGAACCTTATAAAAATGTGAGAGGTGTAAAGAACAAAGGGATGAAATTATAGAGGGTAAATTTTAGGCTGAATGTCAGGAAAAACTTCATACTGTGAAATGATTTAGGCTGTGCAAATCATTTCCCAGAGGAATGGGTAGAAGCTCCATTGCCAGAGACACTTAAAAATAGATTGGACAGGATACTAAATAACGTAGTATAGAGAGCAGTTCTGATCATAGGGACCTAAGGCTACGTCTACACTTGCAAGTTAGTTCGAATTAAGGAAGCTTAATTCAAACTAACTTAAGCCTTGGCCACACTAGGCTCTCATTAGTTCGAATTAAGGGCTTCCTTAATTTGAACTAATAAATTTGATTGCTTAGTTCGAACTAACCCTTAATTCGAAATAGTTAGTTCGAATTAAGTCAATGGGGCCATATTAGTTCAAATTAACTGCTTAGTTCGAACTAATCAGCAGATTGACCTTCATGCAACTGACTAATTCGAACTAAGCAAGTGTCCTGCATGGCCATGGCTAGTTCGAACTTGCATTCTAGTGGGGCCATGCTAGTTTGAATTAATTTAATTCGAACTACCGGTAACTAAAATTAGTTCGAATTAGTTAGTTCAAATTAACTAATTCGAACTAGCTTTTGTAAGTGTAGACATAGCCTAAGTGTTCCCAAACCCTGGTCCCAGGAACATTTGCTGATGGCCCTCCTCTATTGATTCCAATTCAGTTTAAAGATAGGTTTAAAAATTGCTGAATTGTGTTAACACAGGTTTTAAAAAAGTACATAGACACTTCCCTAATTTTTTGTTCAATTAAAACAGTTGTGGTAGTGGCTGCAGCAATGTTATATGATGACAAATCAGAGCAGATGTAGACTGCACAGTCATGAATAGAAGGGGAAGTTGTTTCCTGAGTCATGCTTTAAGATATGGTTCACATTATAAAAAAGCTTGAGGATTCCTGAAATAAGAGACTTAAAAGGCCTATTCTAGTGTTATTTCTATGTTTCAGTTATTGTAGCCACATCTTCCCTCACAATTAGCTATTAGAGTAGACTTGAACCCATATTTAACATCAATAGGCTTAATTCTCTTGTCACTTACACTGGCATAAATCAGGAGGGCTATTCCATGGTAATCAGTGTGGTTACACTGGTATAAAAGCAATTTCATGAAGAGGAAAGTCAGGCCATAGTACTTTAGGCAAGGATTTTTGAAGGAGCGTAAGGGAGCAAGATGCCCAAAACTTGTTGAAATTCAGTGGGAGTTAGGTCCCAGCCTTTAGCCCACCTGTTCTGTCTCCTGTCATTTCACATTACAGCTTTGCTTTTGCTTTGATGTGATCAGATTGCTTTGTCCTGGACAACTCTATACAGCTGGCTCTCAGATTTGTTAAATCTAATTTTAGTCCTTTGTGGTTTTAAATTGATTTCTTCCAATTGTTCACATGCTTTACATTTGTTTTAATTGCTCTAATGCACCGTCTGTTTAGTAGTGCCGATTGTTGTTTATATGTCACTGGACTTCCTATTTTCATTATAAAACATTTTGATACTACACTTCTGGAAGGTACAATCTAAGTCAGTAAATCAATATTGATTTCATCTCTGAGACCTAGATCATCCCTTCCTTCAGAGATACCTATCTGAGGGTGGAAAATCATGCAAAATGCTCTCATACAAGTTTCCCTGACTAATTTAGTTGTAGGGCAGTATGGGCAGCAATTCCACCCTCCTTACATGCAGATACCCAGGGAACCATGAGGAACTTGGGGGACAGAGAAATCAGAGGCCTCTTTTGCACTGGCTCTGGACTCTCTCTGGCATTACAGCTATGTTGTCATGCATGTCTGCATGTGCTTAAGGCCTTCCTTTAATGGAGATTTCCCCAGCACTGAGGGGGCTATAGGCAGTTCCCCGAGTGCACTAAATCTGTGCAAGTTGTGCTGCAGGCACTGGAGAGCCTGCACCTCTCCCCCTGCACCCCATTCCTGATCCTCCTCCACTGTACAGATCACTAAGTTCAAGAGAGAGGGCTCCACTGAGTTCAAGCTGGGGATGGTGCTACAGAAGTGACTGATTCCCTTCTCATGTGGGAAGGGAACATTCCTGTGGAAGGGAGGGATCCTCTGCCTTACTTCTGTTGGTCAGATGAATTGAGCCCACGTGACAAACACTTGTTTTTCTACCGTCTCTGAGAGGATCTTCCTCTTAGCATTCCTTCCGAATAATTATTTTCCCCTTCAAGGACTAAATCACTGCACTCTGCCTATGTCCTTGTTCAGATTTCAGTTAGAAAAATGCATTTGCTTAAGAAAATAACATCATGGGACAGGCCATGGTAACACAAACACTTATTTTGCCAGAACACATTTATACTAGATGGGTGGGTAGTTCATGAACACTTAATAAAGTGCATTTTTTTAGGAATTCCCTATGGCACATTCTTCTTCTTTACTACTAAGCAGAGCCTTTCATGCAAGGGGAAAGCTTCCAGCTTTAAACCAAATATTTTTTCCATAATTTTTCACTTATTAATGATCTACAGAACGTATGTGTGTTTAAACACAGGTTTACTCCTTTCCAGCCCTTCAATAACCATTTTTAGATTTTGTAATTAGAGTTTTGGATATAAAAGTAATTTGTACCATATTTACATTCTTGTCCCTGGTTTGTTGTGAATACAATTTTCCTTCTCCCCTTTCAGAAGAATAGCTCTTTTTTGATCCCCGCAGTTTGACAAACAGAAATGTTTTCAGACTGTTGTTAATGCTTAAAAAAATTCTTCCTTCTGGTCATACAGTTAAAAACAAAAGAAAAAATAAATGCAGAAATAAAAAGAAGCTTGGAATCTAGGTTGAGAAATTTCAAAGCAGTTCAAGGCAGAAGGGACCATTAGAAGATCATCCTGGAACTAGCTATCATAGGCCATTAAAGTTCATGTGGTTTCCTCTATATTCAGTCCAACAACACGTGTTTGTCTCGGGCAGCAGTTCTCAACCATTGTGTCGCAACACTTCAGTAGGTTGCAGCACAGCGATTAAGTGTGTTACCTGGAGATTACCTGCTGCTGAAACCTTTCCCATGTCAGAGGTTTTCTTCCAGCTGTTGGTCGCCTCCTCTGAGATGCGAGGAAGGCTCTGGAAGTCTCTCTGCAGTGGTGGCGTAGGGCTTAATGCCGCTGAATTTCCCCACCGCAGTGGAAAGTCTCGGAGGAGGTGGCTTCTGCAGCAGTGGCCTAAGCTTTTTTTTTTTTTTAAACTTGTCAGCAGAGGGGGTGGTGTGTTGCACACAGTCGGTTGAGTTCCTGACTGCATCCCGATGTGCCAAGAGCATCTCTTTCAAAAAGGTATCCAGTCTTGCTGTAAAGACATCAAGACAGAGATGCCACTATTTCTCCTGGGAGTTGGCATTACTTATAGGATTTAATTCATATAGAAAGGATAGGAATATATCATTTTTTCCATTATTTTGCTTGGGACTGTAGATTACCCAGCCTATAGTGATCTAGGTATAACCGCTTATGCTAATATTAAAAAAAGGATAACATTAGCACTCTTCCAGTCTTCTGGAATTTCCTTGGTGTTCAAGATTTATTAAAGATTAATATCGGGGGGCCAGAGAACTCTTCAGACCAATCTAGTTATCTGGGCCTGCTGATTTAAAAATATTTATCTCTAGTAGATGTTAAACATCCTCCCAGTTACTAATGGACTGGAAAGTACTTCATCATCCTCATGACCTATGAGTACAACATCCAGATTCTTTCCAAAGACAGAACAGGAATATTTATTAACAGTGCTTTTGATCATTGTTAGCAATTTTGCCAACAACATCTACTAAAAGGCTATAGCATTGCTAGATGTTCTTTTGTTCCTAATATAACTAAACTCCTTGTTAGTCTTCCCAGCCATGGATTTTCTCCTGTTTTTTACTTCTCTTTTAAATTAGTTATGAAGTGCAGAAAATGTATATCAATTGCTAACTATTTTCCCTTTTTTCCGTAAATTATATATATTTATTTCCAATTACTGTTTTAACTTTGCCACTGAACCAGGATGGACTTTTACCCTAAATTGTCCTCTTTCTGGATTTTGGAATTGTTGATTTATGGCCAGCTAATATTAAGTCCTCTTACAGAAATCCCAAATTTTATTCACATTTTTATGTCCAAGTTTTTCCTCCCAATCAGTTTTGCACATAATTTT
>ML685792.1:3144912-3288641 GCA_007922175.1 Pelusios castaneus | reverse complement strand
TTTTTATGTCCAAGTTTTTCCTCCCAATCAGTTTTGCACATAATTTTCTGTTTGTCCATAGTGAATGCAATTGGATCATGATCACTGGTGTCTATGCAACTAACAACTTCCAAACTAGTGATTAATTCATCATTATCCATAGGTCCCCTATAACAGTTTTTGTTTCCACACATTACAAGTGTCTAAAAACTCATCTTGTCTTCTAGTTTGATTTGGTGGTCTATAACAAATCCCCACTAGTATCCAGCTCTCAGCCTCTGTTTGTTAGCACATTGATTCCTGTGAATTCAAGAGCCTGCACTTCTGTGTGATCAGTAACTCTAAAACAGAAAATGTCATTTTTAATCTAGAGTGCTGCCTCCATCCTTTGTCTCCACTCTATCTTTCCTGATTGTAACAAGTAATCTTAACATTTCAGTCACTCAGATAGTTCCAAGTTTCATTAATGGCAGTTAAATCAAATTTCTTTTCATCAATGAGAATTTCCAATTCCTCTTCCTTGTTACTGAATGTTCCTAGCATTGGAACATAATGTTCCTAGCATTGGAACATAAGCAACTGAAAAAATATCTTCTCTTCACACTCTATCATAGCGGTTCAACTTTTTCATGACATGCCTGAGTTTGAATTTGCCACCTAATCACCCTCTTCCTGCATTATTAGTTTAGTGTCCTTTCTGATTGCCTCAGAGCTAATGTTCTTCAACTGAGAATATTAGTGGTTAGATTGAGAAACTTTACTTGGCATTAAAACTAAAGGAAGATGTGTTACAAAATCCTGTTCCACAGATTGCTTTTAAAAATAAACTAACGCATCTCCAGACTCCTTCCATCTTCTACAGGGGCAGTTGCTCTATGCTCATTTACTAACGTGGCATACTATAAAGCAAATAAAAGGACAATTTGCCTTTGAGAGAAAAGATAGGCATATGATAAGGGACTGGATCAAGAGATCTAAGTTCAATTCCTGGCTCTGCCATAGTAGGACTGTCCAAGTGACAAGCACTTAATCTCTGTGCCTCAGATCCCCACCTGTAAAATTATAATAATGTTTTCTTTTTCCTTGCCTTTTGTCTGTCATCTCTATTTAAATTATAAGCTCTCCAGTGTAGAGACTCTTTGGGTATGTCTACACTGGAGCCTTAGGTTGACTTAAGGTAGGTTCCTCAAGTTGACTTAATAACACCACATTTTATGCTTGACTTAACGCTTAGCACAAGCCTAAAATCTACTCATGACCCACCTCAAAACAGATACAAATGGAATTGCCAACTGATCATTCAGTGGAGTGTATTGAAATGTAGCTTGGGCAGTAGCAGAAATGGACTAATCTGCTTCAGGGAATTACATCCTGTGGTCTTTGTTCACTTGCACATTCGCCTCATAAACCACTTTCAATAGTTTTATCACATAGGCTATGTTGTGTGGCTTGTACAACTTGTCTCCCGCTTTGGGACGGGGGAGGGCGTTGTGACCCCCTGGTTGAGTCTCACTTTCCACGTTACTTTCAGGGTAGTCTGGCCTAGTGACTTGAATCATGTTGCTGCCCTAGTGGCCTGGACTGTGTGGTCTAGTGGCCAGAGTCAAGAGAGTGGCCCTGGTTCACGGGGCAACAGAGCCTTGTGGCCAGAGTCAATAAAGCAGCCTTTTTGGTCAGGGAAGCATGGCCTAATAGTTGGAGTTAAAGTCATCCACCTCTGTGAGATGCTGTGGCCAACTAGTTCATTGTGAGAGTGGGGCACCACTCAGAGGCGTGTGGCATCCGGGGTAGGAGGGCGTGGGTTTATCCTGCTCCTCCGAGTGCACTCCAGTGCCATGGCAGTTACAGAGGTACTCACTACCAAATCAGCAGGAATCCTCCAGAAACACGCTGACTGGTTCCCTGACTCTCCCACTGTAGCAAAGTTTACATCCCCTAGACTACTTCCTATCCTTTTCCCAGCAGTGAAGTCTGTAGTTCTCCTTAGTCTCTGGCGTCACTGGTTGTTGCCGCTCCCAGTGTCTCTGTTCCCTCTGGGCCTCCTTCAATCAGTGCAGCATCTCTCCGCCCATGCAGTCAGGGGCTCTGGCAGATTTGGGGCCAGAGCCTGTGAGGCACATCTGTTCTCCTCAGCAGTCCACCCTAACTGCTCTCTTTTGTACGGAGGCTGCAGGTGGAGCCTGCCCAATAGAGCTGAGGGGGCATGGCCTCCTAGTCCACAGAGTGGGATTAACCCAGGCCAGAACAGTTCAGGATTTGTACACTCCATCACAGGCTAGAATAAAAGTGTTTCTGGAGTTTTGCAAAGAACAAGATTAATAGGGAGACCTCTTCATCAAGGAACCCATTTATACTTAGAGCTGCTGCTCTTCTCCATACACATATTTAACAAGCCTCTCTCTTATGAACTGTGCTTTGTTCTACTCCGGGAGTTTCTTTGTTATTTAAAAAAACCCAACTTCCATTGATTTTGAGCAGCAACCAGCCCAATAAATCCACACAGAGAGTCAGCCCCCTGCCCTGCTCCTGCGCCCCCAACATCAGCAGATTACCTGGCTCACCAACCATGCTACCAACAGTAGACTAGCTATACCTTTGCGTTTACCCCTACAAAGCTGTAGTGCAGGAGCTGAGGTAAGTCTGTGCAGCAGTAATTTGGTGGAAAATTCACTGATTCACTAGAAGCAATGCCATATACTCTAATGTGGATTCCCTACCCACCAGTGACCCCCTCCTCTATCTTAATTCACACAATGAAATCTTTTTTAACCCCTGATTCTGCAAGCATGTGCAGACACCACCCATGACTTCAGGAGGGCCTTGTATGGGCACAGCTTTAGCCTGCAGAAGAGAAGACTGAGGGGAGATTTGATAGCAACCTTTAACTACTTGAAGGGGTGCTCCAAAGAGGAGGGAGCTAGGCTGTTCTCAATGGTAGCAGAGGACAGAACAAGGAGAAATGGTTTCAAATTACAGCTGGGGAGGTCAAGGTTGGATATTAGGAAACTTTCTCACTAGGAGGGTGGTGAAGCATTGGAATGGGCTATCTAGGGAGGTGGTAGAATCTCCATCTTTGGAGATTTTTAAGGCCCGGTTAGACAATACCCTGGCTGGGATGATTTAGTGGGAGTGGTCCTGCTTTTAGCAGGGGGTTGGCCTAGATGACCTCGTGGGGTCCCTTCCAACCCTATTATTCTATGCCTGGAGTCAGAGCATTCCAGGCACCATCTTTGGGTAGGGACAGGTATGCTATAGGCTCTGCTCCCTTTTCCAATGCTTATTGCCTAGAATGATTTTGTTGATATTTGTGCTCACGCATTTCATCTTCTCTATGCCATGTAATATATGCAAAGGTGGAAACAAAATATTTCTTCTTCAGCCCATCATTGCCAGTAGTACATAATCCTAAGGGACATTAAAAAATGTACAGTTATCTGCCATTTGTGACTGAAGCAAGCAGCACCTGGCCTCATGCTGCCCAGTCAAGGCAGAAAGAAACTTACAGCCCTTTCAAAAGCCACTCAGAAAGAAGAGTCAAAACATTTGACACTCACCTACTTTGAATTCGTGAAAGTGTGAATTAAAATTTTGACTGATCACACATTTGGACGTACCAGGGAAAATACTGCTCTAGCAGAGATATGGATTATATGACACTCTAGAAATGTGCCAAGTCATTCTGCAGTGAAGCCAAATTTCATTTTTAACAACTGTCCATCTAAATTTAGGACTAAATGGTACCCTTAATCTACAGTTGGATTCTTGCTGATGTCCATGTGATGTTGGCACAGATCAAGGGTACAATCTGATCCTCTGCCCAGTGGTAACTAACCTCTTGATTAATATTGTTATTTCTTAAGTAGGATAATCTCACCTTCAGTGCCACAGCCAATTGCTATTTATACTCTATTTTTATTCCTTCTCTGTCCTATTTTTGTTGTTCTTCCTCTGTCCTCTATTCTCTTGGCATAACCCTCCCGTCAGCAACTCCCACGGCTTATCAGGTATTTAATTCCAATCCCATCTGAATAAAAAATAAATAAATCAGCAATTAAATTTAAAGGGATAGGATTAGGTTATAGACAATGACATCAATGAAGACAGGACAATTAACATCATTCAGAGTTATTGTATTAGGGTGCCTGTTTGCAAACTCAGTGAGAATATTACATCTGTTTGCAGACAGTGCAGGTTTGGAAGTTTTCACTGGCCTTGTCTACATTGGGAAGTTGACTGGCGTAGATATTGCAGAATGAACTATTCTGTAACTGCTCCTATGGAATAACTCCTCGTGTTGATACCGTTTTCTGGAATAAGAGCAATAGTTAATTTTCAAATGTAGGAAAAGTCTTTGCAACTATAAGGGCTAGGAAACTGTTGTGTTATGACATGACGAGAATCTTCACGTAGAATGTGGCAATACAATCGCAACTATATAAATCACAAAACATCTTCAAAGTCATTGAACCGCTGGGAGCTAGTGGAACAACTGAACATCGAGGGGGTAGAGGAACAATTACTAATAAGCAAAATAGATTGTAAAGAATAAAACACTGGATTGTATCACATAATTAGTGTAAAGAGCACACCGATGCCTAGTGAATCCTTTACAAAAGGAGAATCTAACTAAGAAACCTCCAGTCTTAAAGGCTCATCCAAAAGTATCCTTAGGAGTAGCCAGTATAGTTCTGTTTCACCCTGTTAGATATTACCTCTCTCAAGCAACTGCTTTTTACTGGTCCCAAGTGGTTACGTAAAGCCTAAATTGCATTTGGAAGATATTTGCTGTATGATTAAATTCCTAATATACATCATTACAATCACTTTATACAGAATCACAAAAGTCTTACTCTAAAATGTAATTCAGATTGGCTTGGACAGATATTAGAGGACCATAAATGAAGGATGATTACGAACAGTGACATATTAAGTCTTGGGAGGTGTTGCTAAACAGATTAACACCACACGCTGTCTGAAAGCTCTGATCCTGCAAACATTTGCACACACACTTAGCTGTAAGTACACAACTAGTCTCCCTGACTACAAGAAAAGTACTTGTGTTAAAAGACAATTATGCTCCCCCACCCCGGCATTTTAAAAATCTTTGTAAGTGAACTGTAAGAGGGGCTAGTAAATAATGTCAATGATATTTGCAGAGGATGCTAAACTTAGAGTTGGTAAGTGAGATGGAGAAATAACATCTTTTGCACCTCTTTAGTGCCTTCCATTAGAAGATTCCCATGCATTTTGTAAACATTAGTTTAGCTTCACAACATTCCTGTAAAGTAGATAAATATTATTACCAATTTTACTGAGAAGAAAACAGAGCAGTTAAGTGATGGGCCTTAGAAAGAGCTATGGCAGATATAAGAGTAGAGGACAGGCAACTTGACTTGTGCTTTAACTACAAGATCATCATCTCTTCTAGAGGCTATCACAATGGGAAGAAAATATTTAACTTGGAAAACTTTTTCTACAGAAACAACCCTGAACAGATAGTCAAAAGCATTAATGCTGCAAGAAACTGGTACCAATAGCCAAGAAATCAGGGAGACGTTTGCAATGTGATTGGGGGAAAAAGGTCCATTTAATTTTGAGCTGCGCATGTGTGGGCACCATAACACAGAGCAGAGAGTTAATAGCTACTGAAGTGGTGGAGAAATTTGAGTTTTGAACTATTTTTAATAGAAAATATAGGGACACTTTGGTAAATATTTCTTATGTTCTGACCAGCTCCACTAGTTATTTTCTCTACAGCTTTGTTGTGACCAGACCTAGAATACTGAATTTAGTTGTGTACCGGACTGCCAGAAAAATAGTGGCAAATTGGAAAAAGTTCACAGAATAGCTGAAAAAATTAGTTGTGGGTTGTTGGAACTTACTTTTTGAGGGAAGAACTAAATATATAGAGCTTGGTTAACCATCAAGTAAGGAAGGAAACTGTCACCATACCTGCAGACAAGACTGAGTCACAAGGTAGGTTTTTTTAGTAAATCAAATATGCTGTTTGAATCAAACAGTGTCCACCTGGCCTTTAAAGAACAAAAGATGAGAAGCTGTTAGTGTTAAAAGAGGGCAAATTACCCAATATAAAGAATAAATGGACACAAATCAGACATCAAGAATGCTATAATTCAAAAACCAGTAGAGAAACATTTCTTTCTATCTGTTCTTTGATAGAAATTGAAGTTACAGTACTTCAGCAAAGTAAGTACAAAACCAGACTTCAACGAAAAACCACAGAGCTGGAATTCATATGCAAATTTTACACCATCACCTTGTATCTGAATAGAGACTTTGAATGTTGAACTCGTGCTATGAGGTAATTTGCCCTCTTTTAACATTAACACCTTCTCATCTATTGTTCTTGAAAGGCCACATGGACACAATCAAAACATGTTTAACTTGCTAAAACAGACTAACAACTACTTTGTGACTCAGTCTTCTCTGCAAGTAACATATTGCAGTTTCCATTTCTTGTGTCCGATGAAGTGGAATTATATCCATGAAAGTTTGAGTTAAATAAATTTGTTAGCCTTTAAAAGTGTCATAGGACTCTTTGTTTGTTTTGCTGAAATAGACTAACACAGCTACCTCTCTGGTACTTATCACTGTACAGCAGGGGTGTCAAACTTACGGCCCGGGGGCTGGATCCGACCTGCCAAGGGCTCTTATCCGGTCCCTGGAGCTCTGCACAGGTCTCCCTGAAAGCAGCAGGTAAAGTGCCTGTAATTTTACTTTTTGTCAGCAGAGGGCACTCCTCTGCTATAGAAATACATTGGAGGCCCACCCTCTGGTGATGAAAAGTAAAAACTTCAGGCACCTTTACCAGCAGATTTGGGGGTTGTGAGCAAGTTTTTTCAGCCGGGTGGGCAGGGCTGTCCCTTGGGGGAAGAAGGGCCCTGGGCCAATAGGCCTACACAGGGCCCCGCCCCCCCTATGCTGCAAGGGAGCGTGGCAGGCCCACCAGCCCGCTCTGCCCCCCAAGGAGCTAGACCTGGAGGCTGAGGCTGCCGTGGGAGGAAGCTGGCTCCAGCCTCAAAGGCCGCCAGTGGGGGGAGCCGTCTCTGACCTGGGTCACCAAGGCCGTAGGCACAGGGAACTGGCTCCAGCCTCGGCCCTAGTCCCACCTTGGGAGGCCGAGGCTGCCAGTGGAGAGCCAGCCACATGCGGCTGGTGTGGGGCAGGCCAGCCCAGAAGCTGGGTTCTCCCCACATGCTCCACCCCTGGGCCTGCCTGCTCCACCCTGGGGGCAGAGAGGGCTGCCCAGGGGCTGGGCATAGTGCTCCCGGCCTGACCCGCCTCGCTGCCGAAGGCAGCGGGGAGGGTTGCAGGAGGAAGTGGCCATGGTGGGGGGGGGGGGGGGGACAAGGGGGGCCCGGTGTGGGACAGGGCGGGGCCCACATAACCGCGGGGGTTTGGGCCCCCCGCCCCTTCACCCCCCCCCCCCCAGGGATGGCCCAGCGGGTGGGGTAGGGGTGGTCCCAGCTGAGCTCCTTGCTTTGAGGCTGGGCACCTAGCTGGGCAGAAATTTTGTCGAGAGCTGGCCAGGGCCTTTTAAAAGCTGCTGCCCTGTACACACACAGGCAGTGGCCCAGGGCGGGGAATGGCCTGGCCAGAGAACTGACTCCAGCGGCTGGATTGAGTCTCTGTGAGCCAGGTAAGTGGGGGGAGGTGGCTAGGGATCCGGCTCCATGGGGTTGGGGGCTGGGGAAGGGGTTAGGGAACTGGCACAGGAATGGTGGGTGGGGACCAGAATGGAGCCCCATGCAGAGCGCAGCAAAGGGAAGTGCTCAGGGCAGGGGAAAGGGAAAGTGTCAAAGGACCTCTGGGTTTGGGGAAGGGGAAAGGGGAGCCCACGCTGCCCCAAGCACAGCAGGGGAAGGGGTCAGAGACCCCAGGTGGTACTGTGCTGGGAAGGGGTCAGGAACTCTACTTGGACTCACTTCGGCCCCCAGCCAGTGTTTTGACTTCCAATGTGGCCTGTGACACTGAATGAGTTTGACACCTCTGCTGTACAGCTATTCAAAGGGTCTAAATAGCCAGCATAGAGAGGAGAGGATAATTTGGTTTGAGCAGGAGATACAACTAAGTTTAATAAGGTGCAATAAAAGAAGCTGAACAGGTTCTGGAATAGAGTCCCAAGAGACATGGTAGAAGTCTCATCAAATGAAACATTTAAGATGGAAAGTTATCAAAAATATTATAGATATAGGATTGAGAGGTATCTTGCATTGTCAGGGATTTGGACCAGAGAACTGAATGGATCTTTTTATTCTCCAACATCTATAATTCCATCATGAACAGGCATTTAAATAAATAAATCAGTGCACTTCATGAAGTGGGATATTTTCAGTTTAAACAGTAGGTGGCTCTACAGGATTTCTTACCACACAGTCGGTTCTCTCCAGAGCTGGTTACACTGGCTTTGAGATAGCTTTGCACTGCTTGATGGGTGCAACACAACTAAAATGTAGGAAAGAATCTGACCCATGTTGTCTCACAGCAAAATTAACCACCTTACACCCATCTGGGACTGGGGAAATAGTTTAGATTTTTTTTTCTGATGTCATCAGGCATGCAGGGTCCTCTCTCCACTGTTCCTCCATCTACGCCTGTCATAATAACCCTAGAGGATTCTATTCTGCAGCAATTCTCCTCCTGGTGGAAAACGATTGGATGTGGCTCTCTCCACTCACTGGCACCATTAGTTGACAAGTTAGATCTTTAAAACTCTCTGTGTAAAAGGCTTCTATGGGGCACCGTAATGGTCCACACTTGAGGTTTGATAGAGAAGCATGAAGCCATGGTCAAGACCACAACCCATGACCAGTAGGGGGTTGTGGGCAGGGGAGTGCAGACCCTCCCACTTCACCCGGCTCCAATCCAGGGCTCTTTGGGTTATTAGTAGTCTGATAACTGAGGCTGCTTAAGGCCGTCCTCCCTGGACCAGTTCCTCTCAACACTCTCCTCCCCCCACAATCAGCTTAGTTCAAGGTTCTCCCTTGCTGGGGGAGTCCAAATCAAATAAGTAAGAGGTAGGAGAGAGGGGGTACTGCCTTTCTCTGATTATTTCTGGAGTGGATCCTCTCTTCCATAAGGGAGAGCCGTTTGAGGGCAGCTGTGTCAGAGACACTGTAGCTGGAGCTATGGGCTACAAATCAGTTCTGTCCCACAAATGTCATGTCTTTTAATTCCTCCACCAGATGGAGCTTTTTTTGCAAGTGTGGTGTGGTGGGGCTGCCTGGGCCAAAATAATCCCTAACCTCTTTTGTCCAGTGTGGGGTTTGTACACCCCACCAGAGACTCCTTCTTAGCCATAGTAAGCATTACTGGGATATTACTTGCAGATTATTGTTCCCAGAACTGTTACATTTTGTATGAGCATTTTCAGTAATTTATAAATTATTAAAGCATGTGAATGTAGCAAAAATATGGAACATTTGCCAAATTCTACTGTTGCTTTGATAAAAAGATATGCCCAACAGTGGATTTACAGTTCAGGACTGGTAAATGAGTGTTTGTGCACATGCGAATGCTCTTTCCCTAGTTTTTGATAGGACTGTTTACTTTTTCAAAATGAAGTGTCATTAATGTGCAACAAAATACTGGTTCTGGAGGGAGACAAAATTGATACAAAATGTTACTGTTAAAGAAATATCAATACAATAACCTCCTTGTATTTTATTTGCCACTGCAACCCCCATAAATCCAAAGTTCTCTGTTTTGAAAACCAAACATTCCCAAGAAGTAATTATTAGAACAGCTATATCAAGATAGTTTTTGAAACACTCCCAGTGCTGACATGAAGGCAATCCAGATAAAGAACTCTACCACAGGGGTGGGGGAGGGGAGCAGACTGGAAGCTGCCTTTGGCTGGTCCACCCTGCACTTGCAGGGGCCCAGCCAGAAAACAAGGGCTGGCTACACCTCTGGTCTTGGGACACCTTAAAGACTAACAAATTTCTTTGGGCATAAGCTTTGGTGGGCTGCAACCCACTTCGTCACATAGCAGCAGTGTACATTGGGGAAGCGGAAGTTTAATGGCTTTTTACACCCTTTGCCAGGGCAGGGACAGCTCCAGCAGGACAGTCCTCTTTTCCCTGCCCAGGTCTGGGAGAATGGGAGGGGGGAGCAGGAAGGAGAAGCACTGTGGGGGGAGGGGTAGGAGGAGGAGAGAGCAGTTGCTGGGCTTTCTGCTCCCCCCCCTCCTCTCCCGTGAAAACTGTTGTCCGCTCATGGAGGAGTTGGGGGAGTAGTCTTTGGAAGCCCTTCAGCCCAAATAATACTGTGACATTGCCTCTTATTTATATTCACCCTCCCTCATTGTCCAGAGGACTTGCACACTGGGAAGCAGGGAAAGATGGACAACTTTTGGGCTACCATCTCCTCTGCTACTCCATGGAGGAGGGAGGTGACTTCTTAGCTCACTGTTGCCTTCTTTGATAGTCCATGCCCAAGGGGCACTGGCTCCTGGGAGTGCTAGGTAAGGGGATGTTTGGGACCACTGGCAGCAACATCTAGTCTTGGAGTCCAGCCACCAGGGTGAGCTATCTGGCTGCTTGCAGCTAGACCAGGGGTCTGCAACCCAAAAGATAAGAAGAGCCATTTTTGAAAATTCCTTCAATAACAAAGTGTTTTGAGAGCCACAATAGGTGTAGCTTCCTGGTGGGAGGTGCAGGGAGGTAAGCCAGGATTTCTGCTGCAGGGTCCCCTTATGCGGGGGGGGAGGGGGGGGGGAGCCAGGAGCTTGCCATGGGCTGCCCGTGGGGTCCCTGGTGGCTGGGGGAAGCCCAGAGACGGGCATGGGCCTCCTGCAGGGTACCCCGCTGGTTGGGGGAGCCCAGAGCCACAAGGGGGCAGCCAAAGAGCCGCATGCGGCTCCAGAGCCACAGGTTGCAGACCCCTGAGCTAGACTGTATGGGTTCCTTTGTGCAGCTGCTGCGTCCTCTGTAAAGGGAAGCTGCATTGGGACCCGAGTCAGTGGATACACCCAGCACAGCTGCAGGCTGTGATAAGAATGGGACTTAGGGGCTTTAGTGCTGGTGGAGGCTTTTTGGGTCTATAGAGGCTGAGCAGGGACCCTACATCAATCACAGAGGGAAAGTCTGCAGTATGGACCCATGGATCGTTAAGGTTGACCCTGGTGCAGAAGCAGCTGTCAGGACAGTGGAGAGCATGAACAATCATTTAATATTTCCACCTACTGCTGCAGAACCAGCCAGTACAGAGAACACAAATAACAATCTCTTCTAGATATATGCCACCATTACAGATATCAATGATTGTTATGAAAACATGGGCTTGGGAGAGAGAACAAACATGGGCATGTTTGAAATACAATGCACAAAGATTTGTAACTGTCACACACCAATAGATATTTATTTCACCAGAATTGTTCCCTGTGAAGTGACTCTGTACATGTACACATTCAGTTGTACATACAATTTACATATACTTGAATTCTAATGGTCATGAAAGATGTTGGATTTTAATCAGACCATCTCTTTGTCTACAGAATGAGTTCAGCGCAAGCAACAGCGGTGCAAGCTTCCCCAACAGCATGCCTCAACCTTGATTTGGAGAGACCACATCTGGGGCTCCAAATGTAACTCATTCTCTACCTCCATTCAACTTTGGCCTGGCTTCTGAGACCAATTATAAAAAGAATGTCAATGAGAATGAACACTTGCCCACTACATAAGGGATTGAGGTCATCAATTCATTTAATATATTGCCCCTGTTCTCCAAACAACCAACAGAAACTTTTGGATCCTAAACTGGCAAGCTAAGGGTAAAAATCTTTGTTCTAGGCTAGTACCAATCCTCTGAGCTAGTCAGTCCCTCTTGAGATACAAGATATTTAGACATCACAGTCCCTATTTTCAACCACAGGATAGTCCCATTGACTTCAACAGGATTTGCCTATATTGGATTAATTCACCCCTGTGTAGAAAACCGATACAACAACTCTGCATCACACATGTCTCACTGGTGTATAGGCATCATGCTGGCCCTCAGCACAGGAATTACTTTCATCCATCTTATGAGGGGAAAATAGGGTTCCATGAGATTTAAAAAATAAAAAATACTGTGATAGCAAAAAGCTCTTACAGGCAGTCTTGAAACCACGATACATACTCTAATACAGTGAAGAGTGCTTTTCTTCATTTTTAATTTATGTGGCATGCTGGTCGGACTAAAGAAAGCTGCAATAGCAATCAACTTATGTAATCTAAAATCTGAGGCGCTGATCAGCTTTCATTCCTTGCATAACTACCATTTACATAATATCAGCAAGGTCACAGCACACAAGATACAACAGTTATGGACAGTATATGGTGCAACAAAACTTTCGGTCATGACAAGGAGCCTGTTGACAAAATAAATTGAACATCTGGCACAACAGAAGCAGTCCCTGTTGTGTAGGTGGGTGGTACTTTCATATTTTACAATATTGGACTCAGTTTTCCCCCCTGGCAAAGAGTGTTCACAGTGTATAAAACAGCTTTTTCTTTATTTCCATTATTTACATAATGGGAACTAATATGGAGAGAATTGACAAGATAGAGATCCCATTCCAAATATTTTAGGGAAGCTTTGAGGAAGTGAGACAGAACCTCACTGCCTTATTCTGCAGGTGGATAGAGACTTGCAATTTTCCTCCTAATAAAGCTAGAGACAAAATAATGTAAAAATCAAAATTTTCAGGTGAGACTGCAGACCCTATTAATTTAAAACAATTTGGGGCTAGATTCTCTGGTCCATTGTGGCTGCTCAGGTGCATGCTTTATCACTATAATCTGTCCGTAGGTGGCCAGTAGAGAGTTTCATAGTGTAGTGGAACTCTCTGCTACTGGAGATGACAGAACTACTTCCTATGCCAGCCACACAGACTCAGACCGTAGTCTGAACTCCTGCACTATGCAGGCCACAAAACCTCACCCACACACTGCTGTAATAAACCTCTAACCTATGACTGAGTTATTAAAGTCCTCAAAACATGGTTTAAAGACTTTAAGATACAGAGAATCCACCAGAAAGTGACCCGTGCCCCATGCTACAGAGGCAGGCAAACTGCCTCTCCCTTCCTGAGCCTTTGCCAATCTGCCCTGGGAGAAAAATTCCTTCCCAACACCAAATATGGCAATCAGTTAAACCTTGAGCATTGGGGAAAGACTACAAGAAAGAATTCTCTGTAGCAACTCAGAACCCACTCCCCCCACCACTAGGTCGGCATGAAGGAGGTGGGGAAAGGGTGGATTGGAACATTGTGGTGATGAGGAAAAGAGCTCTGCTATGGATAATCTTCAGCTGACAGACTGAGACTCCTTATACCAGTGCTAAATTATAGCTGCTACTTAATTTAGTACTGTCAGTTTACTTGTGGGGCTAAGTGGAGTAAGATCAGTGTGTCTAAGTAACTGTCTGATGGTCCCTCCTCTCTGTGCCTGAGCTCTGCTCAGGTGTAGTTGAGAATCTGTACCTTTGAGTTTAGTTGATGGGGAGAAGGAGAAATTTTCATATGGTCTTAGCTTCAGACTCATTCTTGGAATGAATAGCTGTTCATCAGCTGCATTTTCATATTGCTTTATTCAAGGATCCAGATATAATGCAGAAGGGAAAAGGAACAATGTATCCAGAAGGTTAATCAGCCCTGCTGGCTGGTGAAAGACTGCAGTGAGCCTCCAGGACATCTACTAACTACCTACTTCAAAACATGGAGTTATCCAATCAGTACTTAGCATGCCACTAATTTCACAAACTACATTCCAGTATTCAGCCTCCTTTTCCTGAGGAATGCAATTAAGAAAATGACTAAAAGATATCTCCACTATCACCTGATGTCTTCCAGTAGTTTAGATTCTTCTCAAACAGGCTATAAATATTGGACCTGCACTGGTGGCATTGCTGGATAATCACCTCATGACCATGGATGATAGGAAAACATCCTTCGCCTCATGGATCACTACCTGGTGTTTGACACTGTGGATTGAGATGCTGCTGGTTCTCTCAAAAGAGCTAGAAGTGGCAGCACACACAGATGGTTCTGTTCATTCTGCATGGACTATGGGCAGAGGGTCACCATGGGCAACTTCACCTCCAATCAGCATTCTGACCAGGGCCAGATTAAAGCAGGGGCTATTGGGGCTGAAGCCCTGAACCCCAGCGTAAAGGGGGGCCCCAGTCTCCAGCCCCTTAAACCCTACCTGATCCAGCCCTCCCACTGCCCCACTCAGCTCTGTCAGGGCTGGGGTGGGCAGGAAGACTCAGAGCACTTCTATCCTGCCAGGCTTTGTGTTCCCACCTCACCCCTTGGCTGCCTGGTCCACCCTGGGGGCAGGCCAGGCTAGGCCAGTGCCTGTTCACTCTGCCCAGGGGTGGGGCCAGCTGGCACAGCCTTCCAAGGCCTGTGGCTCGGGTGGTGGAGGGGACACAGAGGGGCTGCACAGGAAGCCAAGTCATGCTCCAACCAGCTCCACCACAGGGGGCAAAATGGCTGGAGCAGGGCCAGCACGGGAGTGCCCTCTGGCCCCAGCACCACTTCCAGCAGCAGGCCACTGTGCTGGAGGAACAGGTGCACTGTGGTGGGTGGTGCAGCCCCGGGTGGGAGGGGCCCATGGTGGGGGCAGCCTGGGACCCCCCAGACCAAATAATCCAGCCCTAGTTCTGACCTTTGGGTGAGGAACAACTGATTGAAGCTAAATCAAGGAAAGCTGAAGTGATGCCAATGGAAGGAGACATACACATTAGGCAGCTAGCTAATACCATCCCATCACCTCCAACTGAGGACAATAGCTTTCTCATCAAGAAACACAATGTTGCCCCCTTCATGATACTAGACATTCAAACAGGAACAGCAACAAAACACTGCTTTTTGCACTTTCAGCTGGCAAGATAAATACAACACCTTGTATTAGACATATCTTTTGCTCCAACCTAGACTTCCACTAAGCCCTTTCTGACCTTGTCAGAGAATTGGGACTGATACCCATCACAAATTGAAAGAGCAAATACCTTTGTAGCTGAACTCAATCCAATCTTATTGGGCAAGTTCTAGGTTGGTCTGACTGAGATCTCTCACTCCAGGTGCTGCCTTGTCCATGCTCTTCTGCCTTGTCCCCCCCAGAGTAGTCAGTCCCTTTCATGGCTCAATGCTCTATCCAGGTCATGCATCTAATGGCAGCAGGCCCTTTTGGGATAGATAAAGACTCCAGCCCTACTGGTTAAGCAAGTACTGCAGACCTGCCCTGGGACACAGTCTCAAGAGACTTCTGGCTTAGGGCCTTCTCTCCCCCAGATTCCCCTTTCTCAGGAGTAGGCTTTCTGCCTTCTGCACTGTAGAAGTCCAGGGCCCTGTGGTAAGCATTAAGCCCTACACCACAAAGTGCTATACTACTGCTTCCCCACCTGCCCCTCTTTTCCAGCCAATAAAGTAAAAACCTTAGATAACCAAAATCAAAAGTTAAATCTCCAATCTGCTCAGCATCAGAAGTCTCTTCTCTGCAGGTTTTGGTAAAAGTCACTATAGCCAGGAAACAGAACCTCCTATAACATGTCTTTCCCAGAGTTAAGTCAGTTTGTCTCTACTACTTGCCCCCTACTGAGTTGGGCTGTTCCCCTTTTGAATGCCTCCACTAAGCTAACAGAGTCCTGTGGCACTTTTAAAGACTAACAGATTTATTTATCGCATGAGCTTTCGTGGAAGAAAATCCCACTTCGTCAGACGCTTTGAAGATAGGAAAGTTACAGAGTGGGAGGAAATTAAATGCAGGGGAGTGTATGACATAGCATCAGGTCAGGCTGTAACAGCAAATCAAAATAGGTGTTAGGATTCAAAACACTGGGGAACAGCACATAGAGGAGGGGGAAGGTCAAATCACTTGTTGTAATGCGAGAAAAATCCACTAAGCTAGGCATGCTTTACAGGTGTGGTGAGGTGGGGCCGCATGGACCCAAAGTAGCTGCCTAACTCTTTTCTTATAGACCCAAAGTAGCTGCCTAACTCTTTTCTTACTGGTGTGGGATTTGTATTCCACCACAGCTGTACCCAAAGCCAGATTTATTTTGTGTTTCTGATTTAGATAGAGCCAAAATCTCTTGAGAATAGCTTTTAGTGAAAATATCATGAGGATAGCTGAACTCAAAAGATTTCTGTCATTTTGGAGCAAATCACAGAAGAGTAGTTTATTAGATTTCAGAGCCATGATATCCAACTCAATCCCAAGATCAGGTTCATTATCAAATCTGAACCGTAGTTTAAACAGTATATAAATCCAGAACTGTACATCACCTGCTGAGACTATTTGCACTTGTATTACAAATGTATATCCACCAGATTTTAAATTAAATGTCAAGTCCTGTTTATGTAGAAATCAAAATTCTCAGTATTCTCCATTTTTAGAGTTACCCTACTAAAGAAACTAAAAGCTTCTCAGTCTGGGTTTAGGGTATGATTACACTGTGACATTGTTTAGCATGCACTGACAGTGTATATCTTATCAGATAGCTGCTTGCCAAATGCTTTCTTTTGTGTGTATGTTGGGTGAATAGAATATCTGATAAAATGATGCTGACTATTGGGTTATGGTACATCAACATTTGGGAGGCGTGGGTTAAAAAGATTATAATGGATTTGAGATTTTACTACACAGAAGTGAAACTTAACTTTCTGGAAATACTGCTCTGTTTGATCAGATTAAAAGATGATTCAACTCTAAACACGAGTATCCATTGGTTTGTATAATAATGTGGCCAGATCTTCCTGCTTAGGAAAGGTTCAGAATTTCACATATATAATTTATAACTTCAAAGAGATAATCTTCCACTGAGAGAAAATGCTTGCAAAGCCCAAACTAAACAGATTTAAAACAAACTGATTTTGAAATATTTCACAAGACCTGCTGTTACAAATGCAATTTCACTAACAAGGCCTACAGGTTGATTCTATCTGGAAGGTGGTTAGGAGAGCATGCTTCCCAGATAGCTAACTGATATATATATAAAGACTAAAAGCTCCAAAGCCTCTCACTTGGCTTTAAAAGGTTCCTGGATCACTAAAAGTGTTACAGTTTTTTCCATTCATAAATTGAAAGTGAGCTATTACGACAGTAATCTGAGATTGAGATTGTAATGAATACATTCCTTTTGCGTTTTAGTTTTTAAGTAGTGACTCAATACTCAGTCTGAAGATGTGGTTTCTGTGGTTACCACTTGTATTTTAATTTCCCATACACATTAGTGATCAGATTTTGATTTATACTATGTATTTATTATGTAATGTACTACAGGGAAAATATCCTGGTAGAGACTCTTCTGGAAAGCTTAGACCTAAAGGATCAATATAAAGAAAGAATCCAAGCCTACTAACAGTTCTAATGTTAATGCAAGGAAGACACAGATCCAAGGATTCCGTGTCAAATTTTCCTGTCAGTTTTGTGGGTGGCAGCTTGTTAGTTTTTAAAAGTGCCATAGGACTCCTTGCTTGTTTAGTCTCACCAAGGGCACTAAGACTAAAAAGAGCATGAATTCAAATATTAGGTCAGAACCATCTGAAAGCTTCCCAACATATGACTATGGGCTAACTTTCATTTTCAATTTGATCAGAGCCACTGTCAATGAAGAAACTGAGAATTACACAGGCATATCTCAGAGTAGAAATGGGATCTACAGAATTAACTAAGTTTCAGATCTAATGAGCAAGAAAATATGTTTTCCTAAGCTCCATTTCATATGAAAATAGATCCTTTTAGCGCTAAGGACATTCCAATATCAATTCTGACTGATGCTGACAGCAAAATAATAAATATCATAATAATATAATAAATAGTTTTATTTCCTTACCCAACTATATCTCTCATTCCCAAACTCCATCTACACTCACTTGGTGTTTCCCCTGACTCAGAGTTAGGTGAATAAGGCCTGGTCTACACTGCTGCTGGCAGCTGACAAGACATACACAAGCTATGTAATATAAGGATGTAATGTAGCTTGCATATCTCTCATCAATATACATACATTGACATACCACAGAGTCTTCATGGTGCTGTATTGGCACAAGATACCCTCCTGTCGATGCAGCCTTATTCTTTTTGGGAGGATGGACTAATGGTGTAGACCAGAGAGCCTATCTCCCACTGATTGAGCAGGTCTGCATGACTTGCTCAAGTGATTTCACCACATCAATCACTGTGGAGCGAGCAGTCTAGACATACCTTAAGTCCCTTCGAAGGGCATGGCCTCATCCCCAAACAGCCTTGCACACACCTGACCCATCTCCTTGGCATTTCCTACTAGCTAGCTTAGGCAGCTCCCTGCCCAGAGTGCTGGCTTCTATGAATCTGTTTTTTAAATACCTAACTCTCCCAGTGCTTTATATAGGATAATCTTCATAGGAATAATTTGTCAAATGCAGGGGTCATCAACCTTTGCCGGCCCCTGTGCCAGCCCCGCCCCCACAACCAACAGCAGGTGCTGAGGGCGGGGCCAGCAGGGAGAAGGAGCCCATCTTCTGGTGGCCCCATCCCCCACTGGGGATCAGGGCCAGCAGGGGAGGGGAGTCGCGTGCGCGGGCTCTTCCCTGCTGGGGATTGGGGCCAGCAGGGTGGAAGGAGCCACAGCGCCGCGGAGCTGAGAGCCCTCTGTGCTGCTGGAAAGAAGCATGCATGCTAGCTTTGGCATGCGTGCTATGGGTTGCCGACCCCTGGTCTAGTGGCATATAAATATAGAGAAAACAAGACCTAGTTCAAAAACATGAAAAGAAAAAAAATCAGGAGCAGTTGTAGAAGTAGGGTAATATATCTTTCATGTATCTATCCTGTTCCATATTAGTCATAAAAATTATAGAAATGAAGGGCTGGAAGGGACCTCGAGAAGTCATTAAGGCCAGCCCCCTGCAATGAGGAAGAACCAAGTAAACCTAGATCATCCTGAACCATTTTTTTCCAACCACATCATTAATGAAAATGTTGACTAATACCAGAGCCGGATTGATCCCATTAGATATATCCTCCCAGTTTGAGAGCAAACCCTTGATAACTGCTCTGAGCAGTGTTTTTGATAAAAAAAAAAAAAAAGGAAAAAGGTACCAGTACTCGGCCAGGGACCTGGTGCTGCAGGCAGCAGCGGCAGGAGCCAGGGCCACATCACTGTGAAAAAAAGGTGCCGGTACTCAGGATCCCTGAGTACCATCACAAAAAAGCCCTGGCTCAGATTATAGTCTTTCAACAAATTATCTACACACTTTATAGTACTTTCATCTAGACTGCATTCCCCAAGTTTGCTTATGAGACTGTCCTGTGGGACTGTATCAAAGCCACACTAAAATCAAGATATATCATGTCTACTGCTTTCCCCCATTCACTAGACCACTAATCCTTTCTAAGAAGGAAGTTAGGTTGGTTTGGCATGATTTGGTCTTGACAACAATCCTATTATCGTCTATAGAAAAGAACTGTAACAATAATCATCATGATTGTCAACGATGAACTACCAACAACAAAAATAAAAGAAATACACTACCAAAACAAGACACACTATAGCACGTTTGTTTTCTCATCCTTCCTCAGTGACAGATGTGTAGTCACATTACTCAGTGCAATACGGAAGGCACTCAGGCTATGTCTACACTTGCACTTTTAAGTCGACTTTAACTAAGTCGACTTAGTGTGTCTACACTTACAATTAAAGTCGACTTCAAGGGGAACTTACAAAGTCGACCTAGAGCGTCCACACTGGATGCTCTAGGTCGACTTTGTGGGGCTAGGAGGACCTTGGGCAGGTCCATGGTGGTGGGGAGGGGCACCCCCTGTGTACAGTGAGGCAAAGGGGTACAGGGACCCTGGCAAGGCAGAGCCCCATGTGTGATGCTGTGTGGATTTAGGGAAGCATTTATGATATTTTTTTCTATGGATATGCATAAATGCTATAATCCATAGGAACTATGTCATGTTTGGGGTATCAATAGAAAGGTAGTAATTTGCTGGGAATGATTATATAGTTTATGTCTAGGAATTCTATTTCAATTAGAAGTTAAGAATTTGATGTTATATCCATACTTTAACTTGTGTCCTTCTGGACAAATGCCTTAGACGGAAGGGTGTGAACAACCATTGTCTCCTTAATGTTAAGGAATCTGCCAGGTGATCTGGTCCCAGGGAGTATCCTGATGAGCCATTCAGGAGACCTCTTGTGTTTTATCATTTCTGCCCCACTGTGAAATAACTTCCCTGCTTGTAACTCATTATAATTCTCATGTATTTTAATATGTCCTAAGAAAAATAAACATAAAAAATCTGCTGAATTGCATGTCTCTTCTAGTAGAGAGAATATAATTAAAAATGAAAATGTATAAATATCACTCAATTTTACATTGAAATATCAATTTTCCCTCCCAGCTTTACAAAACTATTCATACCTATTACTTCTATTTCTGATGTTTCAGTATGACTAACTCCAACTGTTAAATATAAAAATACATATACCATTTACAATACTGATTAAAGACAATAGTAAGAAAATGATATAATATCTTGTCTAGTCTTTGGATACCACTAATGGTTCCATTACAAATATGGAAATATTTTGCCAGCTGATCCATTAGTTTGTTTCCTCTACAGTAAAGTACTACAAATCAATAGTATGAATATACTTTAAAAATATAAATCTATTAACTTCAAGGTACTTTAGGACCTAAAACAATGCATTCATAATAATTTAAAAATCTCCAGTTAAAATGAGAAATCATATCCTGATTTTGGTTAACGTGGGTTACAGTTTAATCATTTCCTAGGTGAAAGCTATTGTCTCAAAGGAATGGTTTTAACACAAAATTCAGTGCAAGGGAGATTTTGCATATGCGACTTCTATTCTTCACTGCATGCTGGCATGCAAACAAGGTTACAGAATTTACTAAATTTCTCTTTGTCACATATGAAGATACTGAACTGGCTCTCATAGAGAAGTTCATGTATCATGCAGCCTATGTGCTGGATTATTGTCACAATAGTCATATTTACTGTCACCAAGAGGTTAAATTCCAAATTCAGTACTTAATCCTGCAAATTATTATTCACACAAATATTCCTACTTCTGTCACGATAGAAATATACACAATTATGGATGATATAAAGAGGTAAATTAGGTGCTGCTGTATAATATGTGAACAAGAGGCTAGTCAAGGAAACTGAAAATCAGCAGATGTAAAACAAAAGGAAATGCATTTTAGACAATGCAAAAATAATCTGTTGGAGTAGTTACCAAAAGATACAATTGATGCCAAAAAATATTAAACACTTATATTTACTTAATAATGAGAACACTTAGATAAAAGCACTTTAGATAAGAAAAGTTTTAATCTATGAGACTTTCAGGTATCAAGGGACTCACTGACCACTAGCTGACAGAACTGGCAAAAAAATTCCCTTACTGGTGGTGTAATAAGTGTGTAAAGACAGGTGTGATGCTGAGGCTGAACTTTATGACCTGATATCAGTCATCTAATCTGAGTCTGAATACAGAGTTTAACACCCCTGACACTTTGCAGGTGTCAGTAGACAGTTACCACAGTTTTTATTGATACAAACAAATTATTCCATAGTTGTTGGTTCTGAGGTTTCTTGCACCTTCCTCTGATGTATGTAGAACTTGCAAGTGTCAGACCCAGGATATGGAACTGGATGGACCACTTATTTGATCTGACTGCTGCTAACTTCTGGTAATTTCTTTGCCAAAATGGAATATTTATGGCAAGCATGTTGTCCTTTCCCCACTGTGCAAACTCTCATGATTTTATCACAAGTCTTGTGGTATTTGGTATTTTCTTAAATCCTCAGTTCCAAGAGACATGTTATTAGGAGAGAATCTCAGCTTTCTTTCAGTAAGTTTCTACTCCTTACAGTTGCAAAGAAAAGCTTGAATACTAAAGGCTCAAAATTGGAAGGAAAATACCTTCCCCAATGTATTATTTAAAAATACCATGATTTTAATGCCCATCTCTTATATTTTTGCGGGAGGAATCACAGTTTTTGAATGCTTGGGACTGCAATACTGTCTCACACATGATTTTTCAACTGAGGCAGGACAATAGTTTAACAAATATTCTTGGCACTTTTCATCCATAGACCTCAAAATACTTTACACTGATAATACTTTCCATGATACATTGGGGAAGTTGTGTAGTTCTGTTGATAGGGCACTTGTCTATAAATGAGGATAGTTGTGTTCTCTTTCCAACACTACCTGTGATGTGCTCTCAGACAAGTCATCTATCTTCTCTTTGCCTCTATTTCAAGTGGTTTGAGATTTGTAAATGAATGCCTCTTTTTACCAAGCAATACATTGCTACTGCTTGTTTGTTGTGTCACGGCTGAACAAGACCGTATGTGGAATATGACAAAATGACTACCATAAAAATATCCAGTCCCTCTCAGATTTTGGGAGAGATTTTCCTCCCTTTGCTTTCACAGGTGATGTGATCCTGAACTTATGTTCAAGTTCTTCCCTTAACTTCAGTGGAAGTTCTGTGTGGTCAGTATCTGCAAGATTGGACCCATGACAGTTTGGGCCAATCTGTTGCAGAAAAACTTTATCCATTTTGCTTAGTCAAAAAGCCTGAACTCAAAAGATAATGTTGAATTATTTTAGGTATTAGGGGGCTTAGTTATTAATGGTGACCCATAGTTATTTTTAGCTTTCAGTGTGCTGTATCAGCAAGGGTAGTTTCCCTGCTAGCAGGAAACACAAGGAGAAGAATTATATCCATTGGACTGTACATTAAAAAAACCCTTGAGTTTTCCATAAATGTGAAACTGTGTGCAAGCCCTTATCATGAGGAGGGGCACAATATGAGATACATGCAGATGTTTGCAGCAGGCCTTTCTAGCTATGTATCTGGATAATGTTTATAACTCTTGACTAGAAAGTTTTAACAAGTTTACACTATTAACAGTGCCCAGACCATTCCTTCACATGGAGGGAGGAGCCCAAAAATGGCTAAACAAGACACATTTAGGCCCTTCAAACAGGGCCAGCAAACTCCCTGCTGGCGTCGGTGAAAGCTGCATAGAGACTTGGGGGCTGAGCCAGAGCCACTGATGCCAAGGGGAATCAATCTTTCCATTGACCGCAGCAGGCTTGGGGTCAGGCCCTACGTTTTCCACTTTAAAGCGCCCAGGTGCACAGGGCGACGAGCTGAGAGGGCAGAGACCATCCCTTTCCGCGCCCGACCCGCTCTGGAGGGAAGCAGCAGCAGATTCCCCCCCGGCTTTGGCAGGAGCCCCTCGCCTTGCAGCTTGGGTGAAGCAATAGCCCGCCCCGCCTGCCGGGGCCATTCACGCCCTGGCTCCCCGCCACAACGACTCACCCCGAGCTCAGGGCGGTGCTTTTCCGCTCCGGGCAGTGAAGTGGATCCCGGCTACCCGCCTCCCTCCACGTCCCCTGCTGCTGGGCACGGCCGGGCTTCCCTTCCTGCAGCGACCGCGCTCGGGACTAGTCCGCCGGGAGGGGAGAGCCGACGCCTGAGGTAGGACCCCCTCCCTGCAGCCGGGTGAGCGGCCCCTTCCCGCCCGGGTGGCAGAGCCTTTGCAGTCGGGCTCCCTCCCCAGCGCGGCGCGTGCCGAGCCCAGGTGACCCGCGGGAGCTGCCGGGTCCCCCGGGGGGCTGGCGAGATGCCCGCCCGGCGGCTAAATATAGCGGAGCAGGAGGCTGCGGAGCGCGCGGCCGGCGCCCCTTGTAGGACGCGAGCCCCGCTCCCGGCCAGGCAGAGCCGAGGCGCAGCAGAGCCCTGGGCCGAAGCCTTTCCGCTTCCTCCCTGGCGCTGAAGGCTTCTCCCGGCGCCGCCTCCCGCATGGCGTTCCCCGGGCAGCTAGGTGAGTCCGACTCCTTCCCGGGGCGGCGGTGACCTTGGCGCAGCTGCAGAGCAAACTGCAACACAGAAGCCGCCTCCGCCTGCTCCTGGAGGTCATCGGCCGGCTGAAGGCGGAGGCGGGGTCCCTGGGTTCAACTCCAGGCTATCAGAAAGCTGGCCAGGGCCCAATTGCGGTCCTGCTTGGAGGAGCAGAGTGGGGGGCCGCATGCTGGCGGGTACAGCTCTGATTTTATGGCCATATGAGTCCAGCATATATTCAAGCCCGCTAACGCACCGATCAATAATTCTCTTAAGTAATCATCCCGTCAGGCAGTGTCTCGCGCAGCCCTCTCTTACTCAACAAGTTTAAGAGAAGTAACACGCCCAAACAAGTTAATGAAGGCAAACACAGCAACCTTGGGCTAACAGAAAAAGGTGTCAGAAAGGACATAGTGTTTTCTTTTCAGCCGCTCCTTTTAGGGTGGATAAGATGTTTTATCATTCCCATATCACTACTGGATGAGTCACTTTCACAATGGGAAACTGAATTCCTCGTCTACCAATTTTTACTGTAAATATTTAAATGTATACACTCCGCAACCTAGCCCAGGGAGATTAGAATTTGCATGAATAGTGTGTGAAGTATCACTTCCCTGTTTTTACCTTCACTAAGTTCTTTTGCAGTGATGTGAACTGACCTATTAATGTAAAACAGAATGCAGCCTACTTGGAAAACAGTGCTGCGCCTCTCAGTTGCCTGAACAGGGAGTGCAGGATCAAGGGCTGTCATGAAGAAAAATATTTTGATGTCAGAGGGAAATAGTTCTTTTCATCTATGTAGCCATAAAGTGAAAATTTGATTTGACATTTGTTTTAGTGACTTAAAATTCACTTTGTTAATCAGAATGTCTAAGTACTGAAGTAGATAGCAAGAGTTTATCATGCATGTACTTCAGTTTCTAACAATTCTGTAACAAAGGCCATTTTTATGCTACGAAAGGCATCAGTCATGGACAGTGATTGTTCAGCAGTGGATTCCTACTCAGCCAGTGATGAAAGCCGTTAAACTGCTTCCATAGATGAGACAAAATCATTTTCATCTCCATGTTCCACTACTCAAACTAGTTATACTGTCTTTAATGGAGCTGATTTGGTCCTGTATTCACATACTGTGAACTGTTTCCAACATCCACTGAGGCAGCCTAGGAAATCCTTGTTACTGATAGCTGTGGTCAGCAGCTATATCTCTGCCTCTAACCCAAGGCCAATCAGCCTTTGTGGGGACCCTGCCTCCCCATCACAAAAGGGGGCATGGTGGGCTGGCCCAGAGGCCAGGCTCTGTACTCCTGCCCTGCCCCTGCACTGGCCCGTGCGCCAAAGTGCAGTGCCCCCAGCCACTTGCAAACAGCACACAAAGAAGCACGGGAGAAGCAGGCAGGGCCCGCCAAACAGCAGGGTGTGGGGCAGTCACCCCATTTCACCCTCCACCGTAAGGACGGCCCTACTCTAATCATTGCTAGAGAGAAAAGATAGGTGAGGTAACATCTTTTATTGAACCCAACTTTTGTTAGCGCAAGAGACAAGTTCTGTGTGGCTTGAAAGCTTGTTTCTCTTACACCAACAAAACTTGATCCAATCCGGGGCATAGCCATGAGTGGGCCTGGGTGGGCCCCAGCCCACCCACTTTGCCCTGAGGCCTTTAACCCCTGGCAGCGGTGTGAACTTTGCCATCGTGGTCACATGGCCACCCAGTAGCCGGTGGCTGCATGGGGGGCAAAGGCACCAGTGCCAACGCCTCTGTTCCACTTGCAGCTGTGGGGCAGCAAGCAGGTCCTGCAGCTGTGAGAGGAGCTGTTGCCTCTGCCCTGCTTGCAGCTGCTGCCGCCAGCTGCTGGCTGGCCCCACAGCTGTGGTGGTGAAGTTCGCAGCACTGCTGGCCCAGGAGCTGTGGCTCTTCTGCTCTCTTGGGGGGAAAGCAGCCACTAGTCACAAGACTGGAAGGTGCCCTTGGTTGGGCCCACCCTGTGCTTGCAGAGGCCCGGCCAGAAATCAGGGGCTGGTTACATCCTTGGGTCCAGTAAAAGATGTTAGCTCACCCAGCTTGTCTTTCTAATATCCTGGGACTGACACAACTACACCAGCACTCAATGTAACCGTTGCTGACAACTGTGTCTACTGAGTTCAACAAAGACTCCTAGGACTTCAATGAGATTTGAGCATGAGAAACTGAAATTAGAAACTCGGTTTGGATATCTCTGATGAAGCATATTGCATTGCACAGGATCACTAGGCTAACCATATATATATAGAAGTTGTTTTATGATACTTGATTTTGTGAAAGTTTAATATTAGGTGTTAGCATATAATTGCTAAACAGAAAAGTGCAATGTGGACCACAGCCAGCGCCGTCCTTAGGGGGGGCGAATGGGGCGATCGCCCCGGGCCCCACGGTTACGTGGGCCCCGCACTGTCCCGCTCCCAGTGGGACAGTGCAGGGCCCACACACCCCACAGCCCCTCCTGCCACAGCCGCCCCACTGCCTTCAGCAGCAAGCCGAAGGCAGTGGGGCGGGGTGGGGCGGAGTGGGGTGGGCTGGGAAGGCTATGCCCGCCCCCAGGGTGGAGCAGGCAGGCCCATGGGCAGAGCCCGTGGGGCCTGGCCTCAGGGCCGGCCTGCCCCAAACGGCCGGCTCCACGCTGCAGGCAGCCTCGGCTTCCCAGCACGGGTCCGGGGCTGCCAGCTCCCTCCTGCCAGCAAGCGGCCTCCAGGGTCGGGGCCTGGGCCAGAGCCGGCTCCCCGCGCTGGCAGCCTCGGCCGCCTCGCCCAGGGCTGGCTCCCTGGGGGGCAGAACGGGCTGGTCGGCCCGCCATGCTCCCCTCCACAATGGGGATGGGGCCCCGCTTCGGCCAACTGGCCCTGGGCCCCGCTCCCCCCACGGGACCGCCCTGACTAGAGCTGAAGTAAATGGGAGTCTTTCCGTTGACTTCACTGGGCTTTAATTCAAGTGCAAAATACAAAAAAAAAAAAAAAAAAAAATCCAGTAGATCACCATTAATGGTGGAACAGCTTTTTGGAACAGCTAATTCTGGAACCCAAAAGGAGAGCAGCAATTCTTGATTTAATCCTACATGGTACAAACAGGATCTGGTCCAAGAGATGAATATAGCTGGACCATTTGGTAACAATTACCATTTAATTTAACAAAATGACTCTTTAACATCCTTGGGGGGAGTGGAATATCAAAGAAACCCACCACAGTCGGCATTTAACTTCAAAAAGGGGAATTTGACAAAAATGAGGCTAGTTAAATGGAAATTAAAAGAAAAGGTCACAAGAGTGACTTTGCCTGCATGCTGCATGGAAACTTTTAAAAACACCATAATAGAGGTGCTAACTATGTATATCCCAAATTAAAAAAACAAAAACAGTGAGAGGACCAAAAACAATGTGACCATGGTTAAACAGAGTAAAAGAGGTAGTTAGAGACAAAAAGTCATCCTTTAAAAATTGGAAGTCAAATCCTACCGATGAAAATTGAAAGGACCACAAACTCTGGCAAGCAGGGGCATGCATAGAAATATTAAATTTGATCCCTTTTTGGAGGGGCATGTTCTGTTCCCCATCCCCTCCTGGTCCTGGCAGGAGCTCTTTCTTCCCCCCCCCTCCCCCCCCGGAGCTGGAGACATCCTGTACCTCTGAGAATTATTGAGGGGGCTGTGCCCCTCTTTCCCCCCACTTGTGCATGCCCTGCTGGCAAGTCAAGTATAAAAGTATAAAATAAGGTAGGGCACCATGTCCCTGCTTGCCCCTCTTTGTGCACACCCTACTGGTAAGTCAAGTGAGAAAATAAAATAAGGCAAGCCAACAAAGAATTTAAAGAGCAACTAGTGAAAGACACAAAAACTTACAGCAATTAAAAAAAATTATAGGTGAAATAGGAAACTTGTCAAATAAATAAGTGGGGCCATTGGACTATTGAGGTGCTAAAGGATAATTTATGGAAGACAGAGCATTGCTAAGCTAGGTGACAAATACAAGGAACTGTTCCAGAGTAAGGTGTTAGTAGAGGAGATTCTGGGAAAAACTGATCAGCTAATCAGTAGTAAGTCACCAGGACCAGACTGTATTCAACCAACAGTTCTGAAGAAACTCAAATATGTGATTGCAGAGCTATTAATTGTGGTATGTGACCTATTGCTTAAATTAGCCTCTGAACCTGATGACTGGAGGATATTTAAAGTATTGTCAATTTTTTAAAAATCTAGAGGCAATCCTAGAAATCAGAGACTGGTAAGCCTAACTTCAGGTAGATTGCTTGAAACTAAAATAAAGAACAGAATTATTAGACACACAGATGAACATCACATGTTGGGGAAGAATCAACATGGCTTTTGTAAAGAGACATCACTCCTCACCAACATGTTAGAATTCTTTGAGGGTGTCAGCAAGCCTGTGGACAATGGTGATCCCATGGATAGTGTGCATTTGAAGTTTCTGAAAGCTTTAGATAAGGTTCCTCACCAAAGGCTCTTAAACAAAGCAGCCGTAGGATAAAAGGGAAGGTTCTCTCATGGATCAGTAACTAGTTAAATGAAACAAAGGGTAGAAATAAATAGTCATTTTTCACAATGGAGAGAGGGAAATAGCAAGGTCTCAAAATGATCTGTACTACGCCCAGTGCTGTTCATTCATATATGATCTGGAAAAGAGGATAAAAAGTGAGGTAGCAAGGTTTGTAGACGATACGAAGTTAGTCAAGATTGCAGTCAGCTTTGGACTTAACTAAGAATTACAAAGATTTCTCACTAAACTGGGTGACAGGGCAACAAAATGCCAGATGAAATCCAGAAGTCGATAAATTCAAAAACACAATCCCAGCTATACAGACAAAATGATGAGGTCTAAATTAGCTGTTACCACTCAAGATAGAGATCTTGTAGTCACCGTGGATTGTTTTCTCCTCAATATGACAGAGGTATGTCATGACTGGTGTGGAGAAAGGGAATAAGGAAATGTTATTTACTCCTTTCCATAACACACAAACCAGGGGGTCACCCAATGAAATTAATAGGTAGCTGGTTTAAAACAAAAGAAGTACTTCATACACTGTACAGTCTGCCCATGGAACTAGTTGCCTGGGGATGTTTTGAAGGCCAAAAGTATAGTTTTGGTTCTGAAAAGAATGAGAAGCTCCTGGAGCATAGGTCCATTAATGGCTAATGGCCAGGATAGTCAGGAATGCAACCCCATGCTCTGGATTGACCCTAAACCACTGATTTCTAGAAGCTGAGACTGGATGACAAGGGATGGATCACTTGATAAATTGTCCCATTCTGTTCATGTCCTCTGAAGCATCTAGCACTCACTATTGTTGCAAGACAGGACACTGGGCTAGATGGACCATTGGTCTCAATAGCTATGTCTACACTTAGTGATTTAGGTCGACTTAAATAAGTCGACTTATTAAAGTCCACACAGGACTCCTAAGTCGACTTAAGATGGGCCTTACTAACTTGACTTAGAGAGTCTATACTAGACTCTCTAAGTCGACTAGTTAGGTCCAGGGAGAGCCAGCAAGCCCTGGAGCGGTCCGGGGGAGAAGGGAGCATGGAGCTCCCTTCTGGTCGGGACTGCTCAGGTCCTGGGCAGAAGGGAGCCCTTCTAGCCGGGACCGAGTGGTCCTGGCTAGAAGGAAGCCGGCGGCTCCCCTCTCCCTGGGACCCCTGTGGGTCCCAGCAAAAAGAGAGCCACTGCTTCCTTCTTGCTGGGACTCGCAGGGGTCCAGCTAGAAGGGAGCGCCAGCTCCTTTCTGCCGGGACCCCAGAGGTCCGGGCCAGAACGGAGCCCTGTGGCTCCCTTTTGGTTGGGTCCGTGTTCCAGCTCCCGGGAAGCCACAGCAACAGCTTCAGCAACAGCTTAAGTCGACTTAAGGAAACTCCAGTGTGGATGCAGAGTAAATTAATTCTATTTAAGCAGGCTTAAGTCGACTTAATTTACAAGTGTAGATGCACCCAATGGGTGCGGCCATTTTTTTTAAATCACTGATAAGTTCATTATTTCCCTCAACCTTCATCAACTTTTTAGAATAAAAGCAATAGTTATTCTCAATACAACTGTGGAAACAGATGGATGTCGGTTAGAAGACTCTTTTAGATTGAAAGCAATGGAAGTCCTCTGGCACCTTAAAGACTAACAAATTTCTTCGGGCATAAGCTTTCATGGGCTGCAACCCACTTTGTCAGATGCAGCCCATGAAAGCTTATGCCCCCCAAAATTTGTTAGTCTTTAAGGTGTCACAAGACTTTTGTTGTTTTTGCTATATACAGACTAACACAGCTATCCTTCTGGAACTTTTAGATTGAGAAAACTACAGGCTCACATATCAAAAGGATCATATATCAACATTTGAAGCCTGCAATATGCTTGCAGAAATATTGTTACATGGCCACTGATAAACATGCCAGATTGTCATCACCCAGACTGGTTTTCAGCATGAGACAAACTTTTAAAATAAACATCACAGTAAATGAAGATGTATTTAGTGTTATGTTGAATCCTTGGAATTTATTTCTATTCAGAGAGCAATCAGCACAGGAACACAGAGATATATAAACAAGGGAGAGTCTTTATTGAACTACAACTAATAACCAGACAGCATATTCCTCCCCTCTTAATGAAAACACCATTTAACAAAACAATCACTAAACTAGGGAAATGAGGATAGATGGCATCGTTTCCTGACTCGATGAAATCTCACCCGCATTGGTGAGGTCAGGCACTTCAACTGGAGATGTGGCCTTGAGACTTGTATGACCTGGCAACAACTGATCTACATGCCACTGCCAGATGAGATCATTTGAAGTCTGGACAGTGTAGGAAACAGCTCCTGTGAGGGTGATGACTAGGAGGGACCCAGATAGCTCCTGAAGCATAGTTTTGAGCTAAAACAGGCCGTCCAGGTCTTTTGCTCTGTGTGCATGTCTGATGACTTGGCTTTGCTATTGATGTTACACAACTTGTCCTGTTTTGTAGGATTCCAGAAAATCAAAGCAAGTGCACAGCTGCCATCCCCTCATTAGAAAGGCCAGGGATGCTTTGGTTATAGCATGAGGTGTATTTCTGTAGAATAGTTCAGATGCTTTTGAATGAATGAATGTCCTCGTGCAGATTTTAAAGCTTGTTTCGTTGTCTGCACAAACCTTTCTGCTAATCCATTGATGGATGGATGATACAATGCTGAAGTGATATGATGTATCTCATTTGCTTTCATAAAATTTTCAAACTCCTGAGAGATGAACTGCGGTCCATTGTCATTCACAAGGTGTTCTGGCAGACTGAAACTACTAACCATTTCATGCAGTTACTGTCTAGTACTTTCAGCAGTAGTGGATGGGATTACAGAGACTTCTGGCCATTTGGAGGGGTGTCAGCAATAACCAGGAACATACTTCCTTCAAATGGGCTGGCAAAATCAACGTGAATACGCTGCCATGTGTTTTCAGGCCTGTCCCAGAGGTGTAGGGGCACCAACTGAGGTGTGTTTTTCACACTCTGACATGAAGTATAAGCTTTTGCCTTCTATTCGATGGTACTGTCCATGCCAGGCCACCAGCAGTAGCTTCATGCAATTTCTTTCATGCACACTATTCCACAGTGACCTGAATGTAGCTGTTCCAATATCTATGATCTCAGGAGTGGTGGAATAATGATGCACATTCTTTAAACAAGCAACCAGAATGAATTGATAACTCTATCCTTCTGGACATGTAGGGATTAAGGTTGGGTGAGACCTCAGAGTCCCATAGGTCCATAACTTGGTACAGAACTGAGTCACTATGAGTTTCCCTCCTTATTTGAATAGCAGTGATGGGTGTGTTCTCTATCTGCTCAAAGTAGAAGATTTCTTTCTGGACAATAACTCAATGTTTAACTGATAAAGGCAGTCTTGAGAGACAATCTATGTTGCAGTGCACAGTGCATCTCCAATATTTGATCTCATATGTTTGTGCAGAAAGAAACAATTCCCATTGTTGCATATGACTAGCAGCCAATAGGCGAATACCTGCATGTGGTCCCAAAAATTGATATTAGAGGTTGATAGTCGATGAGAAGGCATGGGTGAAATTTCTGAATTCCCAAAATAATTCCCAGTGCTTCATGTTTGATTTTTGGCATAGTTAGTTTCTGCCTTGCATAAGATGTGTGATGCAAAACCAATGGCTCTCTCCAGAAGGAATAATATACATTCAACCACTCCCACTCCATAAGGGGAGGCATCACAGGCCAACTATAGAAGTAAAGACACATCAAAATGTCTCAAAACCTCTGAATTTAGCACTTCATGTTTAGCCTTGTTAAATGCGACATCACAAACTTGAGTCCACTTCCAAATCTTCTGCCAAAGGAGTTCATGTAGTGGTTTTAGTGGTGTTGTAACTGTGGAATAAAATTTCCATAATAGTTCAATGGCCCTAAAAAAGAGCAAAGTTAGCTTCTGTTTTGAGGAGTGGAGCTTCCACAATATCCTTGACCTTACGAAGGCCAGTAACATCTATGATATGTCCTGAAAGATTTTGTCTTTGGTTTATCAGGGTGCATTAAGCCGCACAGTAAACTATAAATTTTAGCTCCCACAACACTTAAGAAAATTTGCACCTTCTTTCAATAACAAAAAGCGGAAAACACTAAGTATATGAGTTCCATTTCTCCAGAGTTTCATCAAAAGGTCCCAGGGGACCTGTAAGTGTAGCCATTGTTGCATTGCCCTCCTCCCCCCCATTTATTTATTTATTTTTTGATCGTTTAGTGTCTTTTATTCATGTGTGTTGGGGTCATTCACACACAATTGCTGGTGATTTCCATTCACTATCACTGCTTGTTTCTTCTCTCTTCCTAGTCTGTGTGCTTCCTCCACCTTTTCAGTCTGTCTTCTTCACTTCCCTTAGCACAAAGCACAGCCTGCTTAAGCCCTGGTCCACACTGACAGAGAAGTTTGATGTAATGCTGCTTACCTCAACCTCCTGCATTGTCAGTCTCCACTGTTAGAGCAGTATGTTTGAAATAAATGGTGCTCTAATTTGACCTGATAACACCACCCCCACAAGTGGTGTACCACTGTGGTTGAAATCTACAATTTGAATTTAGGTTCATGTAGTCAGAGAATAGCTCTAAATCTTGCTTTTCCTGTTTTTCCAGTCTTCTGCACCAAAACAACATAGCTCCTCCCTGAAACCACTTAAGATAATGGTTTTCAAACTTAGCATTGGGACCCAGTTCACGCCCTGCTGCCTCTGCCAAAAGACTGGAATGCATTGCTCAAAGATGTAATTGTTGGGTCATGGGCATAAATGCTTTTAAAAAAAATTTAGTCCCAAGGAGAAAAGTTTGAAAACCACTGACTTAAGAAAATTGGCACCTTCTTTGCATCTGTAATTTCTTTTGCAATAACAAAAAGCTGAAAACACTCAGTATACGAGTTCCATTTCTCCAGAGTTTCCTCCCCTGGCTGCAGTCCCGGAAAGATTTCAATTAATTTCTCTCTCTGCATGCAGCACTGTGCCTCGCTGTTGTGTCTGTGGCAGAGAAACAGCAAGGAAAGCTTTTCCTGTTTTTTTTTTTTTTCTTTAGAGAAGAGGGGCAGAGGACTGAGCAGAGGGTGACTGCCTCCCCAGAAGTCCTGTGCCTACTACCTACAATGCAATGCATTTTAGAAAGTAATTGAGCAGTAGGGACAGGAGATCCCAGCAACGAATTTGCTGTGTGATCACTCTACTTTACCTCCTATACTTTGACAGCCTAAAATCAAATTATACTCCCAGCTCCAGTGTAGACAAGCCCTTACTTTCAGTTTGAACAATCAGTGGAAACAGCCCAGGCCCCAGAGCAGCAAAAAGTTTTTCTTACATTTACTCTTGCTTCTTGCTAGTGCAGCACAGAAACATCATCCTCATTGCCACCTTTGTTACCTTGAATCCATGGAATTTACTTGTATTCAGAGAGAAACCAGCACAGGAACAAAGAGATATGTAAACAAGGGAGAATCTTTACTGAATTACAACTAGTCAGAGCTGACTGAGCTATCCCATATTAGTCTGGCTTTGTTGCTATGGTAACCTAGGCAGGACACAGAATATATGACATTTAGATTTTTCTTTTTTTTTTTTTTTTTTTAAAAAAAAGAGGGGTCTGAAATGGAAAGGTCAGATCCAGACATTCCAAAGGTTTGGTACCTGGTTCATCTCACTTCTATTTTACACCCCCCCAAAATTGAATGGAATCTGACTCAAAATCACACCTATGATATCTAAGTTACTTAGAAGTTCTTTACAAACTAATACCGCTGGGCAATAATTTGCCTACAGTTTGTGTGTATGAGAGAGAGAGTGAGAGTTAAATAAGCAAAGAAAACTGTAGTGTTCAGCAGTGGAAATCTCATCTTAACCTTTTCCATATGATCGACTGGCACAGAGAGTGGCCTTTCGTTCATTCTCTTCAACCAGCCTTAAGACAATTGTGTTTATATCTAAATCAATTTGAACCTTAGAAATGTTACTTCCATCAGAAAGTAACAAATTTACACTCTGAGTGAATTAGAAAATAAAATCCTAATTCACAAATCAGCCTGTGCTCTAAAACAAATGTACTCAATGAATTTCCTTGGTTCTTATGAAAGATGCATTATTACCTTATGTACTATTGACTACTATTAAGTCCCATCATAGCTAGTGTGCTGTAAATTATAGGCATGCACACTTTTCTTCTCACTCTCCAAACTCTTATCTTAGATTTTTCAGTAGAAATGCCATGGAAAATAATTACATTGTTTTATTAAACTTTTATTTACAATTCTGTGAATTGGTTTGTTTTTTCTTATTAGCCGAGATGCCTAGGCAATTTCCAAAGCTGAACATTTCTGACGTTGATGATGCGGTGCGGCTCTTAGCAGAGAAGGTATTTGCTAAAGTTCTGCAAGAAGAAGACAGCAAAGATGCCTTGTCATTATTCACTGTGCCCGAAGACTGTCCTATTGGGCAGAAAGAAGCTAAAGAGCGGGAACTGCAGAAGGAGTTGGCAGAGCAGCATTCTGTGGAGACAGCTAAGAGGTTTGTTCAATAGCCACTGTTTTCATGGAAACTTTGTTTAAAATGGATTTTAGAATTATATACAGGAATGCCCCAAGAGTTGGTCCTGGGGATGGTTCAACATCTTCATTAATGATCTGGATGATGGGATAGATTGCATGCTCAGTAAGTTCGCGGATGACACCAAGCTGGGTGGAATGGTAGACACGCTGGAGGGCAGGGACACCTAGACAAATTAGAAAACTGGGCCAAAAGAAATCTCATGAGGTTCAACAAGGACAAGTGCAAAGTCCTGCACTTAGGACGGAAAAATCCCATGTACTGCTACAGGCTGGGGACCGATCGGCTAAGTAGCAGCACTGTAGAAAAGGACCTGGGGGTTATGCTGGATGGGAAACTGTATATGACTCAACAGTGTGCTCTTGTTGCCAAAAAGGCCAATGGCATACTGGGCTGCATCGGTAGGAGTGTTGCCAGCAGATCGAGGGAAGTGATTATTCCCCTGTATTTGGCACTGGTGAGGCCGCATCCGGAATACCATGTCTAGTTTTGGGCTCCCCACTACAGAAAGGTGTGGACAAGTTAGAAAGAGTCCAGTGGAGGGCAACGAAAATGATTAGGAGGCTGGGGCACATGATGTATGAGGAAAGACGGAAGGAAGTAGGCTTATTTAGTCTGCAGAAGAGAAGACTTGAGGAGGGATTTGATAGCTACGTTCAACTACTTGAAGGGATGCTCCAAAGAGGAGGGAGCTAGGATGTTCTCAGTAGTAACAGAGGACAGAACAAGGAGCAATGGTTTCAAATTACAGCTGGGGAGGTTGAGGTTGGATATTAGGAAAAACTTTCGCACTAGGAGGATGGTGAAGCATTGGAATGGGTTACCTAGGGAGGTGGTGGACTCTCCATCGTTAGAAACATTTAAGGCCTGGTTAGACAATATCCTGGCTGGGATGATTTAATGGGAATTATCCTGCTTTTAGCAGGGGATTGGACTAGATGACCTCATGAGGTCCCTTCCAGCCCTAAGATTCTATGATTCTATGAAGGAGGAGCCAAGTTTTACTATTGGTCACTGTTACTAAGCAGGGGGGGAGGGTGATTCTGTATTACTATTAAAGTTATCCTGGAAGGTCATTTTAAAGTTTTGGTGCTTTTTTCTGTAGAATTATGAAGTGGGTGAAGTTCACAGCATGTAAGAGTCAGGAAAGTGTAAATCACAGATGTCATTACTTCAAGTATATTTTAAATATGTTTAGAACAATAACTTGCAAGTAAGCTTCATGAGAGAGATTTAATTTAGCTGTGTCCTCCCCCACCAACATGGATTACCGGTACTTATTAATCAGGACATTATGCACAGCCATTGTTCAGTTAAACTTGTCTTTAGCAAGGAATCAGCTAGCAGTTTGCCTGATGAGGTGGTATTTATTTTTGTATTGGAAGCCTCATGTGATATACTAATGTAATAATTTCAAATAGGGAGTTGTTTTCTTATACAAGCCCTTTCCTTCTTTCATTGAAGCAAAAGGCCAAATTCCCATTGATTTCAACAGGATTGGGTGCTTTACATTCAGTAAAGTAAGCAATTTTCTTCATGTGGACAAAACATGCCACTGCTATTTACAATACACAGCCTAAGAAATACACGTGTATTTTTAAATGAAACTATCTCTGTCAGCTAGGTATTTTTTAAACCCTGCAGCTGTTACTATGAATCAGAAGCCCATGTAATAACTTTTGATGGTACATAACCACGTGCTTTACCCAATACATACCCACTCACATTCCTATCTGCCACTTTATTAAATTTTGGTGTTAAAACAGTGTTTTAAGAAAGTCAGACATTTCTCAACTCCTGCTATATTAAGCACAGTTATAGTGAACATATTTTCACTCATTATAATGACATTGATCTCTCACTTGAGAAGTTCTGTTGCTACAACACAAAATAAAACATTCAGATCAGTTTTCAAGTATCTATTTTTTAAATAATCTGGGGCTATTGGGGAGAGGGCAGAGGGGTATATATAATTGAGTGTAGCGTACTACAACTGTCAGAAATATCACTGGACTAAATATTTCAAAACTCATTTTTAATAAACCAATATTTTCAATTTTTTTGAAATCTTTATCACACTATTGAATGCCTTCCAGAATGAAATATTTCTTCACTATATAGGCTGGGTTCTGATACATAACTTTTTATACCATGTATTCCTAGGAAGAAAAGTTTCAAAATGATTCGGTCCCAGTCCTTGTCATTACAAATTCCATCCCAAGATTGGATTGCACCATCAGTCAGTCCAGTTTCCTCTCCCGCAACTCCAGTTCTTCCAGGTGTTGTTCAGCCAGTCCAAGTGCCATATACAGTTCCAGAGTTCCAGAGAGTTACAATCAGTGGGGATTACTGTGCTGGGGTAAGAAATCTGTCAATTTTTTCTTTTAGTATTCTGGGTGGGAAGTTGGCAGTGGTGGGGGGGAGAGAGATGACTCATGCAGTGTGGAATGATTGTCTGTTATGCCCCTCCTGTTACACTTGGACAACCTACAGTGAAGTCAACGGGGTTGTGTAGATATGATGAGGCAGGATTTGCCCCAAATGATTTATGGCTGTGTATGTTAATTGGTAAGAAAAAGATATAGAATATAACAAGGCATTAAATATGTGCTTTAGCATATAGAGATGGGAGGAAGGAAAGTCCATGGGAGGAAGAATGCTTTTGTGGTTAAGGCACTGGATTTGGGCTAACATGACTTGGTTTTAACTTCTGTCTCTTTCATCAACTTCTTCTTCGATTGGGCAAGTCACTTAGGCATCTAAGTACTTTTGTGGATTGGGGCCTAAATCTGGGGTCTAGGTTCCACTATTCCTTGTGGTTAAATACTTATATAGCCATTTGGCAGGAAAGAGAGAAAATGACTGTAAGTCCAATGGCTAAGGCATTCACTGCAGAGATGGGAGACGCAGTGTCCAGTCCCCCTGCTCTACTCACTCCTTATTTAGACATAGTGGAAGAGTTTCAGGAGGAGAGATTTAGGGAACCACGTATCAGAATATCCCAAAACCCAGGGTCACTAGAGCACTCTCCTAAGAGATGAGAAATTCGTGTTCAAAGTCTTTCTTTATCTCTGCCTGAGTGAGGGGAATTGAACCTGAGTCTCCCATATCCAAGATATGAATGTTCTAACCATGGGATAAAAGTTACTAAGTGGGCAGCAGCATTTTGTGTAGAACAAGGCCTGGTTCCCAATTCATTACCACAAGAAATGACCTAGCCACCAGACTCCACGTGGTGGGTTCCCATTCATGGAATGCTAGCAGACCTAAGTGCCTTTCTGCAGCCTGGACTTAGGCACCTATCTCCGTAGGACAGCAGGGCTTAGGACACACTCCTCTCATAGGCATCTCCCATTGGCTAGCTTTCATGCGATTCTGAGACTCTTTATCTCTCCCCATTCATTGTTTGGGCACCTAACTTGGCTTTATGCATCACAGTGTTGTTCTTGTGATTTTTCTAGATACCTAGAAGTAGACTGAGCATTGCAAAGTCACTTTGTAGATGCAGGCTGTAGACCCAAATCCTACAAATGCTTATGCTTCTGGAAATAAAAATCCTGTTGTTAACCAAGTTGGTTCAAATGAGTGACTAAAATTGACTTTTTATAGCTTCTCCTGTTTTTCTTCCAACAGTACTTATACAGCCTCTCTTTTCAGGTTACTGTTGATGATTATGAACAGGCTGCGAAGGGCCTAGTGAAAGCTCTGTTAATTCGAGAGAAATATTCACGCCTTGCTTATCATCGCTTTCCAAGAACAACAGCACAGTATTTATGCACTATGCAAGATGAAAAATGGAAAATGGAAGATGAAGTATGTCCAGGTACAATACACTTCCCTTTTCAAAAAGAAAACACACTATCATACTATAGATAGCAAAATTTGATTTCTGTGATTGTTTCAATTTAAAATAAAAAAGCTACATTCTGTAATTTATTTTTAAGTCTGAAAAGCAAACATTCTATATTGACTCAAGTTGCAAAGTTCATCTAAATTTAAACTTTCTTGAAGTTCAGGCAGGGTTGGATGTGGGGTTTTGGTTTGGAGCACCTCTAATTAAAAAACCCCCCATAAAGACACACTGAAATTCCTTGACATTAATATTTGTGGCAAACAGAAGACAAAGTAATGTAAATTACATTTTAACTAATGAGGCAAAGAGAGATGATAGGGATATGAAGAAGCAGGTCAGTTCTTTGGATTTACCAGACCTCATTTAACAGCTATAAACATATTGCAGGCTTAGTCTTCGTTGGACCTAACCACGTTTACCGTGAACCTGGCTGGAAAGAAACATTATTTAAATGGTTGTCTTCCCTGATAATGGCAGGGAAGAAGAAATTTATATGGCCCTGAAGTAGACATTTTTATATAAGAAGGAAACTTTTCTAAGGAGAGTAGAAATATATACTGAATATCCAAGAGAAGATAGAGGATATTTATGAAAATTTTTAGGTTAGTTGGTGAGACATCACAGCTGCCTAAATGCTAGAGAAAAAATTATTTGAAAACAAATTTTATGTTGTTATTTCTTAGGTATTAGTAATTAAATGAAAAGATGTTTTTAAGGTTGTGATTTAAATTGTCAATTTCTCTCTAAAATAAAGTTTTTGTTTGTATACGTTGTATCAAAGTGGTTGTGAATTTGAATACCTAATTACTATGGAGACACTTCTGGAATCAATTCACAACATATATCTGCAGGTGCTGTAGCTTCAAAAAGGAATGGCAAGTATGTGGTAACTTCACTGTCCCATCTAGTCTATTAAGCTAAAACCGAATTATCATTTAGTATTAAATCCAGGCATCGTTTAATTGACTTAACTCACTATGACTGAGGCTGCAATATGCTTTATGCTAGTTACACTAGTGAGACACACTAACAGAGGATATGATCTAATTACTGATTAGTGATGGGCAAATGCTTTGGTTTAGATAAGCACCCCAAACTTTGCTTAGCTGACTTGTATCCAAACTATTCAAACCTTAAGGAACTGTAAATTCTAAAGACCAAAAAATCTCATTAAAACAGGTCCTCTTACTACCTTTATGGTAATTCCTGATTTTAGTTATACATGGAAAGCTGTTGTCACTTAACTTCTGCAATTCTTGATTCTGGCCAAAAGTAGAGGAGCATGAAAATAAGGAACATTTTATAAAAATGCCTGCAGATTTATTTGACTATGCAGAAGATGTTTATGCTGCAAAGTTTAGGAAATACTTTGGGTCTTGGTTATTTCCTATTTTTGTCAAGTATGAAGTATATTCTTCTTTGGGTGAGAGTTTATTGTACCTACTTATTTACCTCACTGCATGACATGGAGGGTGCGGGAGAAGAATGTATCCTATTCCTTTCTAACTGATATATCGGTATAGCTGATTCATAAGAGTTCAAATATATCCAAAGCCACCATAATGAGAAAGTGAAAGGGGACCATTAGTCATGGAAAGGAAGTCAGTGAGTATATTACTACTCAAAGATTTCAACTGTATTTTCATCTCCAATTTTTTTTTGAAATAGTTTCTGAAGTTGCATTGAGACATAGGTATACCTTGAACTATACTATGGGAGTGGTGGTGGTGTGTAGCATTTGAAGTCCACCAATATATGGGTTCAGAAAATAGTGTATTGGAATTACAATAGAAAGTTTAATAGCTTATCAAAAAATCAAAACTGCAGTTAAATATAATGAAACTGGTCAGAAAAATGCCAGTTGTGCTGTGACTTATAGATCCTTTAGAGTAATTACCCACATGCATTTAATAGATTGATTTCCAAATCAATTTGTTAAATCTTTTCTTTTTAGAGCAGAAACTAAAAATGTTATTTCTTTCTGTAACTATTTTGCCTTTCAAATAGGTTACTTTTCTGACATAATTCTGGCATCATGCTTGTTTCACAGATTTCCATCCACCCCCAGGAGAACTAGAGGATCCTTACAACCTTGATGATGCTCCAGGCAATTTGGATTATGTTGTCAAAATGCAAGGAGGCATTCTCTTTGTTTATGACAACAAAGAAATGATGGAACTCAATGAGCCCCGGAGTCTGCCATATCCTGACCTGGAAACCTACACTTTTGACCTCAGCCATGTTCTTGCTCTCATTGCAGATGGTCCAACGTACGTACCTTTACTACCATTCTTTTCCAAAGAGTTGGTAATTTTACAGTTCAGCAGCAATCTCTTTTAGGAGACTGCTCATGCCCAGAGAATTTGCACTATATCCATGGTGTGTCTTACCCTGCAGTGAAATGTTAATGCCTTACAATGAACAGAAAAACCTAAAAAGTGAAAGCAACATACCTCTAAAAATGAATATTTAGCCTCTTGATCCTTGGCATGGTGAAGCGTAAACTAGTTTACATAGAATACATGTCTAGTCAAATCTGATCTGAACCTTTTGAAATGTGGGGATCTGAACTTTGCATGTTACCACTAGTATATAATTAGAATGTCAGTGTTCTCGTTGAATAATGAAGATTTTTGCTTTTGATGTTTTTAAAAAAAAAAAAAAAAAAAAAAAGAATGTGGCACTTAGAAGTCTTCAGTCAGGAGGCAAGGTAACAGCACTTTAGCTCCTCGTATTAGCCTTGCAGTGCCTCAGTCTCCAAAAAAGGAGCATGCCAGTGAACCCTGCTCCTTGGAGTTGCAGTCCTGAAACAAAGCGGTAGTCTGGCTTATCCTACCCAGTCATTTGCATTCCTCACACAACCGCCACATTCCCCAGCTTCTCTCCCATTAAGGGTGGCCAAATCATTAACAAGCTGACAAGCTCTTAGCTTCTCTTTGTGAGAGAGAGAGAGTGTGTGTGTGTGTGTGTGTGTGTGTGTGTGTGTGTGTGTGTGTAAGGTATTCATGGAGTAACAAAAATAAAAATAAACCCAGTTCTAAACCCTTCCTTCAGGCAGAGTGCATGTTGTCACTTTAAGCCAGGGCTTTTTTTCTGTAAAAAACTCAAATATTGATAGTAAATTTGAAAAATCCCTCTCCCACTCCTTTTCTTCCTGCACCACCCCTCTTCCTCCAGCAGTGCACTCCTTTCCCCTGATGACCCTGCCCCCCACTAGCTGGGCAGTGGGGCTGGCAAAAAAGGTGCCAGTACTCCATACCCCTGCATACCATCACAAAAAAAGCACTGCATTAAGTAAACCAAAGAGAGAAACACAGTACAAACCCTTTCTCTAGTCTAGAGTATGTTGAAATCCCACAACTAGACTGAAAACAGGAACAAGCAAGCCTTTTCAGTTCTTCAGACTATTCTTCCCCTTCCTGTCACCCACCCCAGAATGAACAAAAATCAACCACAAGAGTCTTTTCAGCAACTTAACAGCATAAAGTGTCCCCCTTCTATCCATTCCAGGTTGGGCTGCTTGCAGTATAAAGCTCCAGTTGTTTGAGAACTGTCTTTAACCCTTGCCACTTGAAGTCTCCCCACCCATGTTCCTGAGTATCCCAGGCTCCTGACAATTGATAAATTTGTTCTGCTTAATGTCACTCACACATCATGGATTCTCTGACTACAACACTATTAGATGTGTGTTCCGGTGAGGAAAGACGGTGAGAAAAGTAGCAAAGAGAAGGTGCTGTGGGGCCGGGAGCCCCCTACCCCAGTTGTGAGGGTAAAGGAGTCTGACAGGCTCCCTGTTGGCAGGAAAGGGTTACGGAAAGCTTATGGACCTTTACACCCTCACCCAATATGAGGAGTGGAGAGGGCTTAGCTCACTTCTGGGCTTTCAAGGAAGTAGAACAGAGCTGTGTTTCTTTTGGTGGGAGAGAAGCCTGGAACCAGCCCTGAGATGGTGATTGCTCACCTGCTGGATCAGCCATCTTGGAAGTCATGAGCAGATCCTAGGAAGAAAGTCTGTGGAAGCCCAGACTGGCAGAGCTCTGTTGAATGCATATGGGGTAACCCTGGCTTTGAGTTATCTATTTTTGGTCCTGATTACCTTTGAACTTCAATGGCCTGAAAAAGATAGGACTGAAGGGCTCATTAGGCCAAGGCCAATACACCACTACCCTGACCTCAGAGAAAAAAAGATCAGTGGATATCTGCAGTGAGGGGCAGTTGTGCCCTGAAGGCTGAAAAGGGGGCCCTGCCCTGGCATTGGGGTTACAGAAGGGTTAGATATTAAACCGAGAGGCTCTTTAGAAATACCGCAGATCAGGATAGAAAAATAGTGAAGAGAAAAAAAAACAAAAAAAACCAGTGGTGGTGAATATAGAATAGAAAGGATAAAAGTGAAAGAAATTGAGAGAGTGATAAACAGAAGAATAATACTCAAAAAGGAGCAAAAGACAGTGATAAAATACTCGTAAATTCATGCAGTATCTATAAGACACCCAAATTTTAAGTCCCATTTACAGTAGATGATATCCTGTGGTATAAATATTCTGGTTGAAAATAACCTATGTTTCCATGTTGTAACAATAGTCTTGTTTACAGGTTGCTCCTATTGTGTAAGAATATGGTTTGTTCTCTCTGATGATGATATTTAGCATCTGAGTGGTAGCATTTGTTATCTTGTACATCTCTCATTTTCCAGGAATGCTGGAACAATTTTTATAGTGGGAGTGCTGAAAGCCATTGAACCAAATATATATATAATGGAAACCACTCCAAGCCAGGGGGTGTGACAGCATCCCCTGCCCCTTTAGTTCTAGCACCGATGCCATTTTATATATTTTTTGTACTTTTTTCCAATCATGTTCCAAAACAGAAAGAACTGGAAATTCCACAGAAGTACAGTGCTGTGATACAATATTGTAAGTGAAAAATATAACATGCAAAAAGGGAGTAAATCATGGACAGATACATTTCTTCCGTGTCCTGGTAGTTCTCTTTGCTATATAAATAAGAACTTCCAGCACATTCTATTAGTGTTTTATGAACTGGATTCATATTTGGTATCAAATGAAATTTAGGGCTTAATATTTGGTAATCACTAAATCAAAATTTATAAAGATAGTCCTTTTCATCCATAGATATGATATCTGATATCACATCTGGGCCTTATTAAAATATGGATAAATCTAATGACTGTTTCACTCTGAAAGTAATTTACACTCTTAAAAATTAAAGTCTGAGTAGTTTGATCATAATTAAAGCATCTCTCCTCTTCAGAAAAACATATTGCCACAGACGACTTAACTTCCTAGAATCTAAATTCAGTTTGCACGAGATGCTAAATGAAATGGCTGAATTTAAAGAACTGAAGGGTAATCCCCATCGAGACTTTTATAACGTGAGAAAGGTAAGTATGAAAGGGTTTATTAGCATTCTGCTATCTTTGTGATGGAATTTTCAGCTGTCCCTTTTTAGTCTACATTATTCACTAAAACCTCTGTGCGCAATATAGATGGAATGAATGGGATGCTGTAAGAATACCACACATTAAACTATTAGATTACAGGCTAATAGTCCAATATAGTATTTTAAAAAAAAAAAAAAAAAAAGCTGAACACATGTTTATAAATGTGACTCTTCATTGACTAGAAGTGTGTGTGTGTGTGTGTGTGTGCGTGGGCGCGCGTGGGGTGGGGAGGGTTGGTGGAAAGAGAGAGAGAGAGAGACTAGATTCCACTCTGTAGGCCAGGTTCCAGACCCTTATTCTGACCCCTTCACATTGCTCTAGCTTTACAAAGTGGATGGAATGGCCTTCAGGAATATTTAAAGTGTAGTAGTGGCATATAGCTTTGTTCTCCCTTGCAGCCCCTGCTGTTGGCATGTGCTGGGGGCAGGAAGTGTGGAGTACTCTGGCATTTCTAGGCATGGGGCAACCTACAAGTAACCTGGGTTGGGCTTCAAGACCGAGGAGAATTCTCTGGGGATGCTCTAACTCAGTGGTTCCCAACCTGTGGCCCACAGGGGCTTTCAAAGCGGTCTGTGGCTCCCTTCCCACTGGCTACGTAAAGGAGCCACTGCCTAAGGACCCAGCTGAAGTGCATCTCCACGGGACTAAAAAACTGGTGCAGGCTCCATGCTGCAGGCAAGGGGATGGGGAGCACAGCAAACCACTCCTCTAGGGTCTGTAGGTGCTGGGGACCCTGCTGGAGCCAGAAGGAGGAGAGATCAGTGCTCTCCTCCACCAACTCTAGCAGAGAGTAAAGCACTCTGCCCAGCTCCGTAGGGGCTGGGGTCCCTGCTAGAGCCAGAGGGAGGGAAGCACTGATCTTCTGTTCCCGTCTGCAGAAGGGGGCTCCTACAGAGGGACCCAGGCAGTGCACAGAGGGCTGCAGGATGCAAGTGTTTTCCATGCTGCAGCCAGGGAGATGGGAGATCAGCAAGGCGACGGGAGAGTGGAGGGTCCTGCTGGTGGAGACTGGTGGTCCTTCAGGGTTGTAAAAATGGTAACTGTGGCCCTTGAGCCAAGAAGATTGGGAACCACTACTCTAACTTATGCTGAGACTAGAGGCGGCCTTTGGCTATTCCGGGGCCTAGGTGAAGGCCCATTGTGGGCTCCCTACAGGCTCATGGGGTCCCCCTCCCCCAATCCTGACACCCCCCCACCCTTGCTGCCCCAGCCCTCCCTCCAGCCCCAGCTGACACCTCCAGCCCCAGCTGACACCCCCCCTACCCTTGCTGCCCCAGCCCTCCCTCCAGCCCCAGCTCCCTTCCACATGGTCCTGGCCCTGTGAGCCAGCTCCTGCTCCTGCTGCCGACTGAGGCAGACGTGGCTTTTGGGGTAGGCGAAGCAGGCAATGGGGCCCCTTACTGCTTGGAGCCCTAGATATGTGCCTGCTTTGTCTACCTCAAAAGCCACCTCTGGCTGAGACCCAAGCTGAACCTAGGAACTGCAGAGAATCCAAGAGTTACAAAGGTGATGTGAAGCGCCGGTGTCCCACACACCTGCTTGGCTATGCCTCCTGAGAAATGCAGTATAGAGTCAGAGCCTATATTGATTTCATTGAAATAATGTGGAAACAACAATATGTGAGTTTAGAAATGTATGATTCTTTCCTTCACCTCTTCCTAATTAAGAAAACGGGCAGAAACGAATAGCTTTCATGATACATATTGCAATTTAAATAAAACTGCAGTATATCCTACTATATTATATTATGTGCCTCAAAAGTTTGTTCTCAAGGTAGCCTGAAATCAGATGTCCTGAGCTATAATCCTAGCTCTGCCGCTAACTTCCTGTGTGACTTGGAGATAATCAGTATCTCTTGGTTTCAACTTTTCTATTTGTAAAATGGGGACAATAATACCCCCGACACACACCACTTTGACAAGACTGTTGCAGTAATTTAATTAGTTAATGTCTGTGCAGTGCTTTGAATATGCAGAATATTACACAAATGCTAAGTATTAATAACAAAGGGTCCATAATAACCAATGTTAACAAACAGAAATGTGATAGTGCATGTAACAAGGCAGCATCTCCTACTATCTTTTGAAGTCTTTAGGCCTTCCCTCTGCAATACATGTTGAAATTGTTTTGTGAAGCAATATTTCACGGGTGAAATAATGGTTATTTATAGTAAGGGGGTAAGAAAAACAGAGTTTTCTAACCTTCAGTTCTGCAAACTTGACCTAAGCTTTAAAAGTCAAATTGGTTTGATTCTGGCTTGTGTATCATCACCTTTAATAAAGATTCTGCAAGCCAAATTCTACCCTCTGTTGGACAGTTTTACAACAGAATCCAGCTCAGTCTCCTATAATTGGGTTGGTTCTGAAGAACTCCCAGGAATAAAAGGTAAGTACTTTATTTGTAAACATATTTAGTCACTGAATTCATTAGACATGAGTGAGTATGTGCAGAAAGGAGATCTGAGTAAGATGGAGTACTTTTACTTTTACATAGACAAGTTCTGACCAAAACTGCAGTTTGGATCTGATCCAATCCTCAATGAATTCAACACGCCAATTGATGCTCCCATTGACTGCAACAGGTTAAAAAACCAACTCTGTAATATATTCATTTTATGCACAGTTGAGGGCTTAGAAAGAAGTGTAAGCCTTCTCTAACCCCAGTTACCAATATGACTAAGATGTGAATTGCTACAATTGATAAAGGGTAAAGACAGCTAAACAAAAAATAAAATAAAATAAGGAAGCAGAGTTTAATTTTTTTTTTTTTAAAGTATGAAAATTTAAGGAAAACAGAGTGCCAGGAAGACAGTGTCATACCTATTATATTTATTATTTAATCATTAAACACTGCAACACTCTTTTATAATGAGCCACATTGATGGCAAAAGCTAGAAATACTTCATAAATGCAGGAAATTTGTGTTCTGTTAAAATAAGTCTTGACCTTTCATTTAAAAAAGAGGAAACATTTATTTCCTGTTCACAACTAAAAATTCCGCAAAGCATAATAAATACCCCCCATGTTTAACATACATATATTCTTAGAGTAAATTATCAGTCAGAAACATTCTCCTCCCTTTCCCAAAGGTGTTTTTCAATATATGGCAAAAGAATTCTTAAATCTCAGCCCTGTAGTCTCTGAGGCCCTGTGCTAAATGGCCAAATACAGCTTTTACTCAGAAATCTTCTCTCCTGCCTTAGGGAAGTGACTCGCTTAAAACCATGAAGGGCACTCTCTGGGCTCAATCTTCAACCTCCTTGGGTACGTCCACACTGGAGCCTTAGCTTGACATAAGGACAGTTAAGTCGACCTAAAGAATGCTGCATCCGCCTTGGGTGCTTATTAAGTCAACTTGAGCACTTCCTTAGGTCGACTTAATAATACCACCTCTTACGGTCAACAACGCTTAAGTCGATCTTATTAAGTCAACTTAAGCCAGTATTGATGGGGAGTGTCCTTAAGTCAACCCAATTGGCTTCCAGGCACCAGTGCAATGTGGGACAGCTACCCATAATGCACTACTCCTCAGTATGGACGCTGGCAGTTCACTGGAGGTTTCAGCGTGGACTCTCTAAATCGACTTAAAAAGGTCAACTTAAAGTCGACTTAACAGAGCCTACCCAGTGTAGACATATCCCTTGAGTTTCCACTTGGTGCAGTGAGATCTAGGCCATTCTTCCACTATGCTGATCCTGGGCCAGCCAGGAACTGAAACAGCTCTTGATGTAATTTAGAGAAGCCTCTGGGCTACTCTAAATTATGTCAGCTAATAATCTGATAGTCACATGCATTCTGCTCCATTGCCTCCTATTCATGGCACACTTCCTCTTCAGCTATGTGGACAGGATGGGCTGGGTCATTGAACTAATTATGCTGGCTTTGCCCTCCTAAGAATTCCCCTGTGTCAGAGATGGGTGCAAAACTGGTTGGATAACCACTCCCAGAGAGTAGTTATCAAGGGTTCACATTCATGCTGGAAGGGCATAACAAGCGGGGTACTGTAGTGATCGGTTCTGGGTCCGGTTCTGTTTAATATTTTCATCAATGATTTAGATGATGGCATAAAAAGTACACTTATAAAGTTTGCCAATGATACCAAGCTGGAGGAGTTGCAAGTGCTTTGGAGGATAGGATCACAATTCAAAATGATTTGGACAAATTGGTGAAATGGTCTGAGGTAAATAGAATGAAATTCAATAAAGACATGTGCAAAGTACTTCTCTTAGGAAAGGACAATCAGTTGCACAGATACAAAATGGGCAATGACTGCCTAGGAAGGAGTACTGCAGAAATGGATCTGGGTGTCATAGTGGACCACAAGCTAAATATGAATCAACAGTGTAACACTGTTGCAAAAAAAAAAAGCAAACATCATTCTGGGATGTATTAACAGGAGTATTGTAAGTAAGACACGAGAAGTAATTCTTCCGCTCTACTCTGTGCTGATTAGGCCTCAACTGGAGTATTGTGTCCAGTTCTGGCATTTCATTTTAGGAAAGATGTGGACAAATTGGAGAAAGTCCAGAGAAGAGCAACAAGAATTATTAAAGATCTGGAACACAACTTATGAGAGAAGATTGAAAGAGCTGGTTTTGTTCAGTCTGGATAAAAGGAGACTGAGAGGGGACATGATAACAGTTTTCAAGTATCTAAAACAGGTTCTCAACCTTTCCTGGATTGTGACACAGCTGGAAGGGCATGCTTCCTACCCTTGTCGCTGCAGCTCTCTGGAAGCGGAAGGGGTTGCTTTCAGCTTGCCCGCCACACGTTCCCTGCTGTGCAGTGACACACTTTTGTGTCGTGACACAGTGGTTGAGAACTGCTGATCTAAAAGGCTGTTACAAGGAGGAGGGAGAAAAATTGTTCTCCTTAGCCTCCGATGATAGGACAAGAAGCAATTGGGCTTAAATTATGGAAGGGGGGTTTAGGTTGTACATTAGGGAAAAAATCCTCACGGTCAGGGTGATTAACCACTGGAATAAATTGCCTAGGCAGGTTGTGGAATCTCCATCATTGGAAGTTTACAAGAGCAGGTTAGGCAAGCACCTGTCAGGGATAGCTTAAGAGGGTCCTGCCATGAGTGTAAGGGACTGGATTTGTTGACCTCTCACGGTTCCTTCCAGTTGCTATGATTCTATGAGTGAGCCCTGTGCCCTCAGATGCGCATATTGATCTAACAGATTTTAATAGTAGTTTTGTCTTAATATGGCCAGGAGGGTTTTATCTAATGAATTAAAGAGAAGCTATGCGGGCACATCCACGTATAGGATTTGGGCCTAAAAATACCATGAGAGGATACTTCAATGAAGCCATTGAATATACACTTAAACTGAAAGGTAATAAAAAGATTTCATTGTCATACCAGCTAACAATACTTATCTTTTCATTATGGTTTTCTAAATTCTGTGACTTACGTTTACTTGTCTATTTGCACGTTAGGTCACTAGTTTCATAACAGTTTAGTTTTATCCCCCCCATATCTTCCTTTGGTTCTGCCATAGGACAGGTCTGGGTTTATTATAGGTAGTCAGAAAAATTCTGGTAGTTTAGGAACAAATATAAGGCTTGGAATAAACTGAATTTATTATTTGGCTGGAACAGATCACTTTACTACCATTCCCCTTTGCAAGTCCAGTCCTAGTTCTTATCTTCCCCACTGACCGATCACACCCACCTCATCGCTGCATAGGACTGCTAAAGGCAGAAGAAAATGAGGCAGTTTAAAAGAACAGAACAGTACCATTGCTCAGTTTCATAATGTGTACTTTTCATACCATACCACTGATGGAGCAGCATTCCTAATGAACTGAAGTCCAACTGTTGCTAGTGTTGGCAAGACATGAGAGAAAGGAAAGCACATAGAAATGCAGGGTTGTGGTTTGGGACTTACAGGTGAATTCACTTAAATGAATGGTTATTGAGGAACTCTGCTAATAGAAAAGCATATCTGCCACTTTGTGTAATCAGGTGCATTTCAAAGACAAATGGGCTTTTCAGAAGCCTGTTTGGAATCAGCAGTAACCAAAAATGAGGATAACTTCTGTCAGAGGTAAGGAAATCTATTCCTTTAAATTCAAAGATTCTCAGTTGTATTTTTAGTCAGCATGAATGTATTTACAGGCTGGCCTGCTTACTGCAAAGTAGTAAGGAAATGTTATGGATCTGTACTAAGCAACAGAATGTCATCTTTCAAGTTAAGACCTCAGAATTCGAGTCCTGTTAAGTACATACACTGAGTACTCAAATGTACTCTATAGGTACTTATCTAGACTACACTATCTTAATGCTTCACAATCATAATGGGTTTTATCCTCACAATTCCTAGGTCAATATGATGGGGTTTACAGACCCCTTGCTTAGCTAAAGGTGTAATGGAGCAGTACTGGGGCAAGAAAGTCCTGTTTCTTAGCAACTGCAGACTTTTGCTCCAAATGGAGGGCCTTTTTAAAAGGAGATGCTGACAGCAATCAAGGGGAGAGTGCAGGAGAGACTGGCTGTAGCTTCTGGGACAGAGGGATCTAGAGGGGAAGAGTCTGGACCATGAATAAGAGTCAGTGGGAGGCTCAGGGTCTGATCCTTTTTTCCCATCCTAACCCTTTCTCTCTGGAGTAAGAGAACCCTGGAAAGTATGCTGGGAAGACCCAACTGACTGACTGAACTGTTGAGATTGTGGGGCCAATCCTCTGCTGAGTGGGAAGGAGGAAATGTCAAAGGATAGGTTGGTCTGTTATACCAGCTAGACAGGACTGAGATTTTCCTCATCCTTTCCTCATTGGGCCCTGAGCCTGGTGAAGAGAGAGGCCTGGGTCCCTCTACCCATTCCCTGCTCCACTACACAACCTGGGAAGCACCAGGGGATGGTGGTCTGTAACTTGGCTGCTAAGCCTTCAGATTGCCATCGTAAGACTGTTGAGCCACAGCCTGCTGGAACCAAGTGATCCCCACAGCCATCCACTAGGAAAATATTATTCCCATTTTACCTATGGGGAACTGAGACACAGAGTAGGTTAAATAATTTGACCAAGATCACATGAAGCCTGGGACCAAGCCAGAATTTGAACCCAGTGCTATCAATCATCCTTACATCCGTTCACACTTCTAACAGATACATTCATGAGGGATTTTTTGTGTATGAGCATTTGTTCAACATACCAAAGAGACATTCTTTTAAAAAGCCATTCTCTTACTGTAACTGATACCGTGGTGCAACGGGTGTGTACATGACAAAACATTTTATTTTAAAGTGTTTTGCTGCAGATTGCACACTGCACATGCTGTGGCGATAACATTCAGCAGCAGCAGGAGAGCACTGTATGTGGAATTAATAAATATTCATCACCAGTTAAGCTGTTAAGATGGCTGTGTTTTCCTGTGGTATTGGTATACATGTTGTTATGATTAAAATTGTCTACACATCCATTATGAATCCTAACTTTCAGGGTTTATAACACTGACTTAAATAAAATGTCTTTGGAGAAAACATATGTATATTTCTACAAAATCATTGGCTCTGTCTGCACTGGCAATTTAAGTCGACTTAAGGAGGCTTAAGTCAACTTAAATTAAGCCACGTCCACACTAGGCTTTTATTAAGTCGACTTAAGAAATTCCTTAAGTCTACTTAATGAAAGCTTAGTTGACTTAATAAGTATTACTCATTAGGTCAACTTAAGCCTCCTTCGGTCGATCTAACCCTTCCTTAGGTCGATCTAAGCCCAGTGTGGACGCATAAGACCACTTTGTTAAGTCAACCTAAGGGCAGTTACGTCGACTTAACGAAGTGGACTAAGTTGACTTAAAATATTGCCACTTTGTTAAGTCGACTTAACAAAGTCAACCTAACTTTTCCTAGTGTAGACGTAGCCATTGTGTGTATGTGCGTGTGTCACTTTACACATAGCACTTTCCTCCGCCTGCCTACTTCATTTTTCATCTCCAGTCAGAGCATTGTAATTGACAAGACTGCTGGCTCTCAGGAAGAGCAAGATGTCTGTGAACTTCAGTCTAGTGACTGCTAATATAGAGCAATAGACCCCTAGGGCAAAGTGTTATTGGTTATCTGGCACACCGGTGGTTAAGTGGGCTTGGGTACTGGCTGTTTAAGATACATAATTAGCTCCCTAACTACTACCCCCATACTTAAATAGATCTCTGTGCAACTCAAAAGCAATTGAAAATATGGCTCCAGTGTCTAGTAAATCCTTTAGATTCCCTTAGCATTTGATCAAACCTAATCCTTCTGCTTGGTGCCATTGGCATAAACATGGTCAATCCACTTATGGGTTCTTTCCAAAATAAATAAATCTGTGGCTCAAGCCACCACTCAGAGTTCTGCTTTTGATTTTTTTGGCTCCAGAAATTAAAATAAAACACCTTTGCAGACAGTTTTCCCCCCCCCTCACAAGTACTCAGCAGTCCTTTGGAAACACGTAACACAACATATCTTTTAAAATGGGGGAAAACCCAGCACATCTACTAGTATGTAAAAAATGGAGCAATCCAAAACAGTGCAGCAGGAGTGTGGTCAACCCCCATCCCAGATAACAAGTGTCCAGAACAATATCTCACTGCAAACCACCCACCAAAAACACCACTCATAGACTGAGTTAGTCACAGTGGGTGCATCTACACTTACAAGTTAGGTCGACTTAAGCCTCCTTAAGTCGACCTAAACTACTCTATGTCTACACTGGGCTTTCCTTAAGTCGACTTAAGCAAAAGTTAATTCGACCTAATAACACCTCGTTTTAGGTTGACTTAACACTTCAGTCGACCTTATTAGGTCACCTTAAGCCAGTGTGGATGGGGACTAGCGCCTAAATCCACTTTATTAAGTCGACTTAAAGTGTTAAGTGAACTTAAGAAGGTCGAAAAGGGCTATGTCTACACTAGAAAAGTTAAGTCGACTTAACTTTTCTAGTGTAGGCATAGCCAGAGGTACCAAGGGGAAGCGAGGCACTGTTCTCAACTACCGGTCTGCTGCAGTCCTGGATCAAGCACTCTGGCAGATTCTGCTCCAATGCGGATCTACCTGGTACATACAAGGTCAGTGCTTTCAGCTTTCCCTATGCCAGCTCAGGGGACCTCAGGATGGTATCAGTTCAGCTGAGCACAGCCACTATTACTAGTCCAGACTCACTCTGGGCTCTGGTCAGCACTGCCACCCCCAGTTCATTCAGGCTTTGCTGAGAAGTCTCAGTCTGCATCTCCAAACCTGCAGAAGCTCCTGATGTAGTAACAGAACAGGACCCTTGGAGAGAACTTCTGCTTCCTAGGACTGAGAACCTTGCCTCCAAGACAAAATCTTTTCCCTTTTTTCTTTGCTGGGCCTGAGCTTTGTTATCCCATCAAAGTCCATTACTCAGACTCAGGGCCATCCCTAACTGAGGGTATAGCTTACTAGTCCTATGACTTTTAATGAGTACAGTAATCATAGAATTAGAGAAGTGTAGAGCTGGAAAGGACCTGGAGACATCAGTAAGTCCAGCAGTCTGTTCTGAGACAGGACCAAAGAAACCTAGCCAATCCTTGACAAGTTTCTTTCCCAAACTGTTCTGAAAAATCTTCAGTGACGGGGATTCCACAATAACGAACAACAAAACAAAACAAACAAAAAAACACGCAAGGAGTCCTGTGGCACTTTTAAAGACTAACAAACGTATTTGTCTCATGAGCTTTCATGGGAGAAAATCCCACTTCGTCAGACATTACTTGGATCTATTGCAGAATTTAATCACATTTATAGTTAGAAAGCTTCTCCTGATATCTAATGTAAATCTCCCTGATATCTAATGTAAATCTCCCTTGCTGCAAATTAAGCCCATTACTTCTTATCCTACTTTCAGTGGACAGGCAGAATAGCTGATCACCATCTCTTTATAAAAGCTCTTAACATGTTTGAAGACTGTTACCAGGTCCCTGCTCAGGTTTTTCTCAAGAATTAGCATGCCCATTTTTTTTAACCTTTCCTCCTAGGCCAGGGTTCCTCAACCTTTTGTCATTTTTGTTGTTATCCTCTGGACTCTTTCCAATTTGTCCACATCTGTCTTAAAAACCAGCCATAGTACTCCAGTTGAGGCCTCACTAGCACTGAGTAAGTAACCTCTTCTGTCTTACATACAACTCTCCTGTTAATGCACCCCAGAGTATTAGCCTTTTTCACAACTGCACAATATTAGGCTATGTCTACACTGGCAAGTTAGTTTTAATTAAGGAAGCTTAATTCGAACTAACTTAAGCCTTGGCCACACTAGGCTTTCATTAATTCAAATTAAGGGCTTCCTTAATTTGAACTAATAAATTCAAATGCTTAGTTTGAATTAATAGTTAATTCGATCCGTTAATTCAAACTAAGTCAAATGTGGCCATATTAGTTCGAACTAACAGCTTAGTTCAAACTAATTGGCAGATTGATCTTCCTGCAACTGACTAATTCGAACTAAGCAAGTGCCCTGCATGACCCTGGCTAGTTCGAACTAGCATTCTAGTGTGGCCATGCTAGTTCGAATTAAGTTAATTCAAACTAACTAAAATTAGTTCGAATTAACTAATTCGAACCAGCTTTTGTAAGTGTAGATATAGCCAATGTGTCATCCACTATAACCTTCAGATACTTTTCAGTAGTGTTTCCGCCTAGCCAGTTATTTCTCATTTTGTATTTGTGCAGTTGACTTTTCCTTTATAAGTTTAGTACTTTGCTCTTATCTTTGTTTAAATTCATCTTGGATAATTGGGCTGAAATCAGCAATTTGCCAAGGGTGTTTTTGATTCTATTCCTGTCTTCCAAAGTGCTTGCAATCCTTCTCACCTTGGTGTCATCCTCAAATTTTATAAGCAGACGCTCCCCTCCATTACCCAAGTCATCAGTGAAAATATTGAATAATAACAGATTTAAGATATACCTGTACAGGACACCACTAGATACGTCTTTCAAGTTTGACAGCGAACCATTGGTAGCTCCTCTTTGAGTATGGTCTTTCAACTAAGTATGCACCTACCTTGTAGCAGTTTCATCTACCCCACATTTCCCTAATTTGCTTGTGAGAAATGTCATGTGGGAGTATGTCAAAAGCTTTACTAAAATCAAGATATATCACATCTACGGCTTCCATCCTATCCACTAGCCTCACATGTACTTATGAGAACAAATCCCAACCAAAGCAGCAAAACTTAGTAGGTGGAATTAAGGGTAAACAATAATGTAATGTACGTTAGTGAAGCTAGCCATAGATAGCTTTTCCCCACTAGAGGGAATGCTCGTCCCTCTAAGTCTTCTGGTCCTAGGGTTACGGAATGTGAGCAAATCCAGCCAAATTGTTAATTATGAACAATATTGCTATTAATTACTGATCTTAAAGAACACCTTTTTCATTCTAAAGTTTGCATATCAACTTGATACTGCTGGAAGGAGATACTAATATTAGTGGCTAGGAAAAAAGCATAGTATTAAAAATGTTATGCAAATCCTGTTAAGTGCTTTGCTAACATACCACTGTCCTTACTTGCCAGAAACCTAATATTTTAACCTGGCCTTATTTAAGCAAAGCTTTCCCCATTAAATGGCTGTTATGAAAACCATTTGAATGCAAGATTCTAGATGTGATTCTTCAATCTGCTGTAGCCCTCTGAAAGAAGGCATAAAAAAGTAGGGAAGACAGAGTGAATGCTTATGGGAAATCAGAATGGGATGTGGAGACATTCATTGCTAGTTTGATTGTGTCAGAGGCTATCAGTGACAAGAGGTTGGTAGGTTTGTTGTAGTTCCTCTAGCTTATCAGCATACACATCACAAAAGCTAAGAGAGCCAATACAATTTCTAGTTATTGCTTGTTGGTCGTTTCTCTTTTGGCCATTTCAGCAGAAAATGCAAGGAAGGAGTCAACAGAAACTGAAACTACCTATTCAAGAACAACGAGAGTCCTGTGGCACCTTATAGACTAACAGATTTTCTTCGGCATAAGCTTTCTTGGACTATAACCCACTTCGTCAGATGCATGAAGTGGAAATCACAGTGGAGAGGTATATATACACATGCCAGGATGGAGGAGGGCAAGTGTTAGCAAAGTCAGTTCAGAGAGCAAATGGGGCCTATTCACACCAGTTGATAAATGTGTGAACAGAACAATCACTTTTTGTAATGAGCTAACCATTCCAAGTCCCTGTTCAGACCCAGTCTGATTGTGTCAAGCTTGCAAATCAGCTCCAGCTCTGCAGTTTCACGCTGAAGTCTGTTTTTGTAGTGTGTGCCAGACTGGTACGTGGCCTGAACAGTGAATCAACAGAAACGCCTACTAACCAAAGCTCAGCTCACTTTTCAGAAAGTAATCAGTATCTCAGTCTCCATGGAACAGGCCACCCAAGACATGCAACAAATCAGGGCCAGAGTGCATAAGGTATCCCCAGCACCTACCCATAGGGCTGAAGAGAAGGGAATGTTACGGGTGTGGAAAGCAGGGTCACCTTGTATCGAAGTGCTGGTGTAAGAGGCTACTGTGTCAACAATGTGGAAGGAGAGGACATATTGAACGCATCTGCAAACTAAGGATGAGCCAGACAGAAGAGACAGACTTGAGAAAAATGAGCCGTTAATTCGGTGGACTAAGAGGGAAAATCTGTATGCTGCAGAGCAAACACAAGATGATCAAGGCGAGACTCAGTCAGAAGATGAAGTGTCACTCCACGTTTTGTCTATGACAGCTGGCGCACATGAATTCTGGGTGATGCTTCTGTTGGAAGGTAAACCGGTATGCATGGAACTTGGACACCGGTGGACCAGTTTCATTAGTTTTGAACACTGTATATGAGAAGGACTTAAGGCATCTACCACTTAAACTGACAATGGTTGTTTTGAAGATGTGCACAGGAGAGGCTGTTCCCCTGTTGGGCACTATTGATGTGAAAGTAGAGCTCAATGGACAGACTGCAAGGCTGCCACTTTTTGTGGTGAGAGGTAATTACCCAATGGGAAGGTCGTGGATTAAAAAGATCCAACTTAATTGGGCAGAAAGGCATTGAATGACTAAAGAGGAAATGGGTCTGGCAGTGGTACTAGAGAAACACGCTGCTGTTTTCGGAGAAAACTTAGGCAGCATGAAGGGAATCACCGTGAAGTTAAATATTAGGCCTGATTGCCAGCCAAGATGTTTGAAGGCCAGAACAGTGCCATTTGCCATCAGACAAGGTTGAAGAAAACTTGGAGGAGCTAGTCAAAGAGGGAGTCTTAGTGCAGTTACTCACAGCCAGTGGGCGACAGCTATCGTCCCAATAGTGAAGAAGAACAGCTGCATTTGGATTTGTGGAGATTTCAAGGTCACTGTTAACCAGTGTTATCTGCAGAACAATATCCTCTTCTCCACATCAAAGACATCTTTGCGGGTTTGGCTGGGGAGCAAAAATTTAGCAAGAGTGATTTGAGTCAAGAATACTTACAAATGCATGTTGAAGAAGAATCTCAAGAGTTATTGACTATTGTAACACATAAGGGGTTGCACAGATACTGCTGTTTGCCTTTTGGAATGATTTCAGCCCTGGCTTTGTTCCAGAGGGCAATGGACCAGATCTTGAGTGGCTTATCAGGAGTTTGGTGCTATCTTGATGACATCCTGGTCACGAGCAAGAATTAGGAGGAGCATCTTCCGAACTTGAAAGGTACCCTTCAAAGACTGGAAAAGTATGGCTTATGCGTCCACCAGGACAAATGTGAATTTTTCCAGCCCTTGGTTGATTATTTGGTTGAATATAATTGATGCTGTTGGCCTCCATAAGTCTCCAGCCACGGTAAAGGCTATCGTGGACACTCCATGCCCTCAGAACATAAGCCAAATTTGCTCTTTTTTAGGGTTATTGAACTATTATGGCAAGTTTATTCCACAGTTAGCAACACTCCTGAAACTCCTACATGAGCTCCTTGGGGCAAACAAGGACTGGAACTGGACTGAAGCCTGTGATGTTGCATTCAACAAAGCTAAACTTGCACTGATAAATTATAGGGTTCTGACACATTTTGATCCACTCTTACCCATACAACTGCCTGTGATGCCGTCCCTTTTGGAGCTGGGGCAGTATTGTCCCAACATTATGCCTTCAGGTGAAGAAAAGCCAATCGCTTTTGCTTCACGCACCTTGATCAAGGCAGAAATTAACTATGCTCAAATTGAACATGAATCACTGGGCACTATTTTTGGTGTTCAAAAATTTCCACCAATACTTGTTGTCTGGTTTGCCCTGCTGCTTGACAATAAAGATTCAGCATGCAGCTGAGACTTTGCTGCCTCCTTTTATCAGATTATAATCCATCTACACAACATATCTAACAGGGCCCATAAAGGCTCAGTGATGGGATTTCCTCCCAAGCACACTTATTCCCATTGTTACTTCCTCTCCATCCTTATCTCCACATCCTAGGGTATATATTTCATTCTTTTTAAAATCTTAAGTAGCAATGCCACATGATGGGATGGGCTGTCCATTAGGCCATACTATCCTTCAGGAGACAGACTGCCCTATCACACTCTGCTTTTATTAATGACTTAAAAGGTGTTGAGAGAGATTCATATTGAGAAGTGTGGGGAAAAGCTTATTATGAAGAGAAACAGTTAATCCCATCCTTTCTAACTTTTTTAAAATTCAGGTGCAGGGAGAGTAGGATGGAAATCAGTGGAAGATGGAGGGCTAGTCAGGAGGACTGGGTGCATAGTGTGCCAGCTGAGAAAGATGCTTTGTTGCAACAGGGTAGGAATGGGAGAGAAGAGGAGCAATGGAGGTGGAATGAGGGAAGTGGACATGGAAGTTTAGGTGTCAAGGGAGCAGGAGGATGTAGTATGCATGGGGAGGAGACTAATGCAGGCTGCAGGCTATATATAAAAGCAGCTGTCTAACGGGTTGGTGGAAGGAAATGCTATTTCATTCACCATGCTGGCTGGCAGAGGGTGGTGAAAGGGGTTTAGATGCAGGCATGTGAAAAGAGGAGGAGAGGTGGCCTGTGAGAAGCTTCAATGCATGTCCAGGAGAGTTGTCTCTGTGACAGGAGGGGCTGCAGGGCAATGGGAATGCTTCAATTTTTTGATCAGTGCACACTTGAATTGAAAGGTTAAAGGAAATATTTGGGTTGGCAGTGGGATTTTATTGGGTGACACATTTAGTTGACATGAGGTGTTTGGTTTATTTGAATAAAGCAGTGAGAGATTTAAAATACTATGGGCTAAATGCTCCCTCTTATGGAACACATCATCAGGAAACTCCAATGAGCATAGAGCAGAGTTTTTTGACTCTCCTCATCAAAAGGAAAACATTCAGGATATCACAAAGGAGACATGAAAAAATGTTTGGAGACACAAAGAGCAAATAACAAGAAACAGACCCCAAAAGGTCAGATAGGAAAGGCTGGAAAATAAACAAGAAGAAAAAGCCTCAATCTTTGTGGTTTTATCCCTCCTTCTCTCTACAGTCTAACTGATCTTGTTAAGGTAGAATGAATAAGGTCTTTAGGGCAGAGACTTATTAGATTTGTCTATAAAACCCTTAGCACATGTCAGGCACTGTATGAAGATGAACTCAAAAAGGAGCCTAGTTTTATAAATTTTTTTTGTAAACATACAGGCTGTGTCTACACTGGCAATTTAAGTTGACTTAAGGAGGCTTAAGTCGACTTAAATTAAACCACGTTCACACTAGGTTTTCATTAAGTCGACTTGAGAAATTCCTTAAGTCGACTTAATGAAAACTTAAGTCAACTTTATAACTACCACTCATTAGGTCAACTTGAGCCTCCGTAGGTCGACCTAACTCTTCCTTAGGTCGATCTAAGCCCAGTGTGGACGCATAAGTCCACTTTGTTAAGTTGACCTAAGGGCAGTTAGGTCGACTTAACAAAGTGGACTAAGTCGACTTAAAGTGTGGCCACTTGTTAAGTCGATTTTAATAAGGTTGATTTTAAGTCGCCTTAAAGTCGACCTAACAAAGGTCGACCTACCTTTTCTAGTGTAGATATAGCCACACAGATCACACTATCTGAATGATAGTTTTTAGCAAAGATGTCTTTCATAATGGAAAAGTAACATACATGCATTTTATCTGCTTATGATGTTAAAATAGCCATTGTGATGAAATTTCAAATAAACCCCGATTTGCGGAGGCAGGAAGGATGGATTAATCACTCAGTCCTACAAAACAATTTTTTGTGCTGCAGTCAAAAAACCAAATCAAACTCTTGCATAACTCCACTCAAAACCACTCTGTGTTTAGCTGGTTTATACAAGTAGATTTTCATTTTCAGGCTTTGAATTAAGTGTTCGCATAAATATGTGCTAATCAGTTATGTATGCAAATACGCTGATCACTTTTCCAAGTACATTTTAGAAGCTCAGGACTGCAGTATATTCTTCAAATAAATGTTGTTGTTGTAAATTTTCCATGCTCTTGGAAGTCAAAATATATTGGGTACATTCAGGGAGGTAGCCAGAGAATCTGGAGTAAGCTGGCAGAAGCAGTGACAGAGGTGCCAGGAAAGTGATCACGCTATTGGGCAATTAACAGAGTTAGAAAATGAGTGGAGTCATGTTTCCCTGGGAATAAGCTTCCTGGTCTTGGATCAGATATGGTGGCATCTGTGGCAAAGTACTGAGAACATCTTAGAGGTTTTACATGATCCTCTTGACTCATGCATGTTTATTGTTGAGATAAAGAATCGCTTCATGAGTAGGGTGATTTTAAAGAAGCGGAGTTGAGACCTATGTAGACCTAATCGTAGGGTCCCTAGCTGGAACCTGTAGTGGTGTGCAGGAAGTATCATAAAATTGTTGGAGACACCAGCCAGGCAGCTGATCAGGAGGGACTTTGATGCACAAAAAGAGAGCAGCACCCTGAGTCCTGGAGAGAGTGAGAGGGGCTGGAAGGCAAGTAAGCAACAGAAAAGAGTCACTCTATGCCATGAGAGCTGATCCCCACAATCAGACACAACAGTGTGCTCTACGGATGAATGGATCCCCTGACAATTGCAATACATCTCTCCAGCATAAGCTGTGGCACACACACATCAGTTTGGCCTTCCCACAGGGGTCTGCAAATGCAGATATTGCATTTGTGTAAATAAATGCTCAGTTGTGCATAAAAAGGAACAGATGAGGAAGGAGGATATGCACAACTACACAGATCCAGCAGTCATTCTACACCACAGTGAAGGAAGACAGCATGGTACAGGCAGAAGTATGACTGAGATAGCAGCCTGAGGGGGTGGGGAGAGGCATTTATTTAGCCCCAGAAAGAGATCATCCACGTACAGCCCTGTTACTCAACCTCTCCATTATGGGTTGGGAACCGGATGATGTCCTAAGAGTTTGAGGTTTTTTAGTAGTTCTCTTTAATATTCTATCAATTTTTTTATGTTATGTTTAAAACTGTAGAAAAATATTCATTGAGGACTATGTTAATTTAATTTAATTTAACCCCCACTCCTTGGGGCCCAGGAGCTGAGACATTTTGTGGGACTTCAAACCCCATGCCCTCTGATTCCTAAACAGAGCTACTGTGTAGTAGCATTTTTGGAATTATTCTGTATGTCACAAAGATACTTGGAAAATGACATGTACTATCTGCTAAACAAGAAATATTCTGTTTTTTTATTTCAGGTTGATACGCATATCCATGCTGCTGCCTGCATGAATCAGAAACATTTGCTGAAGTTTATTAAGCACACTTACCACACGGAGTCAAATAGGATTGTTGCAGAGAAAAAAGGCAAGAAGATGACTTTAAAGGAGGTGTTTGAGAACCTCCACATGGACCCTTATGACCTCACTGTGGACTCTTTAGATGTCCATGCAGTAAGTCTATTTCTTCAACAAATAAAAGAGAAAAATCAGCACTCAATTAGAGCAAATGGCTTGTGGCGGGGGGAGTTTTTTTCTGCATGTGTTGAATGATATTTAATTTAAAAAAACCAAAAACAAGCACTTTAAATATTTGTCAGTATGTTGTAAACCCGGATTTTCTTAGGCTGTTCCTTTCATAGCAGTTTTGTGGCTGGAACATAATTTTAATAGAAAACAAATATATTAATTTGATTTGTGACGTGATTAGGTAGTTCTTGACCACTGCTATCTGGTTACCTCTACTGAATTAGCTTTTTCCTCCAGGGTCGCCAAACATTTCATCGATTTGATAAATTTAACTCCAAGTACAATCCAGTTGGTGCCAGTGAGCTAAGGGACTTGTATCTGAAAACTGAGAACTACCTTGGTGGTGAATACTTTGCTCGTATGGTCAAGGTAAATAAGATTTGTACCAGGGATATCATTTCAGAAAAATTCTGGAGGCATAACAGAGCCTATATATCTATGAAAAGTTGGGAGTGAGGGGACAGGGACTGCCTACCTTGCCTCATAGCAAGTGATGGCCATTAGTAGTATCTCTCCAACTGTAATAGCACTGTATTTTGTAGAACTAATTAATCTGTCATATAAAGTATGTTTACAGTATGTACAATGGTTCAAAGATTCCCAACGGCTTCAGGCTCCTATATCAAGTCACTAGACTGAGACCTCTGCTGAGCCAGTTCTGCCTACTGTTCCCTGTAGAATTGTACATGCCCTAACCAACAGGAGAGCTTGGACTGTTCCGAGCCCCGCTCTCATGCAGTTATTAATTAATGAGAAGTAGCCAGTGGTATGACATCATGTTCAGAACCCAGGCTTAGCATTTAGGAAATGACGGGGAACCCTTAGAATCATTAAAGACTGAGGAACTAAGAATGGTATACACACACACTTCCTGCAAAAGTTCTCCCGCAACAAAATAATATGGAGGAGTGGGCCTATTGCCCTATGTATTACCCAGTTTCTTTCTACACAGACACAGGTATTTGAATAAAACTAATAGTGTAACTTTTTCAGGAGGCAATTGATGTAGATTCTGCTTCTGATTTTCCATTGCCCTGCACACAGTATAGTCATTTACAATAGTATAAAGGGAGTGCAAAATGCTATCATTCGGATTCAATAGCATTTTGCAGTTTGCACTGGTGTAAGTGACTCCATGGGGTTCAGGCAATGGAGACTCAGGCCCTCTGAAGCTGAAGCTTGCATTTAAACCCACACTGTTTTTAAAGATTTAAAAAAGTTAGCCACTAAATGGTATCCCTTTCCTGCATGCTAAGTGTAATAGTTTAGTGGGAATTACAGAAGATAACTTTTATGTTTAACAATTGCCAGCCAGACACAGGTCAGCTGCATTCCAGCAGGTCTAAGGAAAAGAAGTGTGGTAGACAAAAACAATATTAATTATGCGTGATCTGTTGTATCCTTACATAAGCAAAATTAAATGAGTTATTCTCCAATAGGAAGTAGCCCGTGAATTAGAAGAAAATAAATACCAGTATACGGAACCTCGGCTATCCATTTATGGGCGGTCTCCAGACGAATGGCAGAACTTGGCAATATGGTTCATTAAACACAAGGTTTATTCACCCAACATACGCTGGATAATTCAGGTTCCCAGAATTTAGTAAGTAAACAGGAGCTATTAGTAATCAGAACAGATTACAATCTTGGAAAAAGGAGCTATTTTTTTCTTCTGCTGTCTCCTTAGTTGCTTTACCAGCTGTCCTGTACTATTTCTCCTTCTCCTTCTCTTGTTTTTTAAATTAAAAAAAAAGACTGGAAATTTTCCTTGCAGCTAATTGCATGGCTGCATCAGTGCTGCAGGCTTCCTTGGTGGGCCTAAAATTTATTCTTCATTAAGTCTTTCTAAACTAGTGGCTTTCTCCAAAAATATTTACAAGCATCCAGTTCAAATTACTTTCTTTTAAAAAAATTATTGGGGAGGGAGGGAACACATCAAAAGCAGGCCAAAATACCAACTTTTGATCACTGAAATGGTCAGATTCAGAATCTGATTCCAGAAGTGCTGCATAAGGAGGAGGAAATGCTTTCTAAGCTTTTAGAGTCAGAGGATTTTCTTCAGGATCACGACTAATTGATTCAATTAACATGATCCTGCAACCAAAACAAACGATAAATCACAAAGTTCAATCAATATCAGTTTTCACTCACTCCTTTAGCATCCTCAAGGATGATGAATTCTATATGAAATGCAGTGTGTTGCAACTAACAAGGTTTGCCATAGATGTTTGTCATAGCAGACGGTGGCTGAATTGCATGTTTTGAATTTGGGAGCTGGAAAACTGGTATGAGGGGTTGCCAGGATAGTATAGCTACCCTTGAGGCATCTTGCTCATTAAGGAGAGGGTTCTTCTCCTTTAACTTCCCCACATAGCATCATCAAATTTCCCCACACAGCATCATCAACCAGGGGATGACCATTTCATTAGCCATGCAAGCTGGGATTATCAAGAGAGAAATTTCAGCATTACTAAGTAACAGAACATTTTGCTTTCATTAGGAATAATTTCATTTGGAAAACAATCACATAATCAGTTACCTCTCCTCTCCACCTGCAATGCCTCGATTACTTTAAGTCAGTGATTCTCAAACTATGGGACAGACCTCCCAGGGGAGGCAGGGAACGTGTCAAGGGAAGTACGAGCTGTATGCTTTTTCGGAGCCCTCTGCTCTGGGCTGACAGTGGGAACCCTGTCCCCCTCAAATTCTCCTTCTCCCCTCAATCCCTTGTAGGGAGGTGATGGCAGAGCTTCAGTTGTCAGCCCCGGGGTGCCACCAGCAGCACAGAAATAAAGGTGGCAATAGGGCACCAAGTCTGCTGTGAGAAGTGATATTGACAAATACCTCTTTTCACATTGCCAGCCTTATTTCTGTTCTGCTGCTGGTGAGGTGCTGCTTCAGAGTTGGGCACCTGACTAGCAGTCACTGCTCTCCACTTTGCTTGAGCAGCAATATATGGATTTGTATACATGGGGTGTAGGGGACAAATGATAAAATAAGATTGAGAATCATTGCTTTAAGGAAATGGGTCACTGTTCTCAGGATTAATACATTGTACTAACATTTATTAATTATATTATTATTATTATTATTGAGATTTATTGCAGAAGCATCTAAGACCCAATTGTGTTAGGGGCTGTAAAGATACAAAACACCCCCACAAAGCAAGACAGCCCTTATCCTAAAAATATACATTTGTGTAGCATAAACCGTGTGATAGATGCTTTGGATTTCTGAAGTCAGACAAAACACAACCTTAGAGTAGTTTCTGAGGTTGTCAGGGAGGCTGACTAATGAAATGTTGTTACAGTTGTATATCTGCTTCTTTCAGTGACATATTTAGGTCAAAAAATCTTCTACCCAATTTTGGGAAAATGTTAGAGAATGTCTTCTTACCTCTGTTTGAGGCAACCATCAATCCCAAAGATCACAGAGAGCTGAACCTCTTCCTTAAATATGTAAGTACGTACGGCTCTCTTCAGCTTTACTCCAAATGGATCTTCTCTTCACAGTTACATTTTAGCTTCCTGCGTGGGGGGAGATGGTGAAAGCCATAGACGTTACTAAAAACCCTCCTGTAAAGATAGTTGTTAATGTTTTTAAACACTCATATGCCTTAGTAAAAACACAGGTCAGACCATGTGGATAAGCAACCATGTAAAAAACCTTAGTAAAAATACAGGTAAGACCATGTTGATAAGCGTTTTATTTACCCTGGCAGCAGCACAGAGCTCCTCCCAATAGTTCTTCTTGTAGAAGTGATCAGTGAGTTTACATTCACAGGAGCAAGAAGAAGCCCTGATAAGCACTACAAAAGCCCCTTTTGCTGGCCCCGTTATTTGAAAAAAATTCAGTTTCTGAAACGATAAGGACCTCCATAGTGGTCCTTCAAAAATCAAAGACAAATATTAATTGTGTTTGTTAATGTAAGAGCATGAGCTGATATGGACATACATCATCGAGCCAGTTGCCTTGATGTTGAGGACTATTAAATCAGCTTTAATAAAGTACACATGAAATGTTAACACCAATTTGGATTATGTAAAGTTACATAATTGCATTAGTTTAATTTTGAAACAGGTGGAGGTGGATAATTTAATAGCAGCAAAGTCTATAGCCATATAGACATGATAGTTCTGAGACTTGCTTATTCAAAATAAAAAGAAAAGATTCCTGTGAATCCCTTTTACCAGGTGACTGGCTTTGACAGTGTTGATGATGAGTCCAAACATACAGACCACATGTTCTCTAACAGGAGTCCTAGTCCTGACATCTGGACCAGTAAAAAGAATCCTCCATATAGTTATTATTTGTATTACATGTACGCCAACATCATGGTGCTCAACAATCTTAGAAAGTAAGTAGAAATTTTCCTCTGTGCAGTTCTGTGTTTGTAGATGTTTATCTTTGGTGGAAAGATGTGGTAGAAAGGATTAAAATGATTATCTTGGACCCAGCCTAAATTTATGCCCAGTTTTGATTTTGTTATTTTAAAATTAAGAACTTTTTAGGTCTAGTTTTGAAGCCAAGTGAAATATTCAGGATTGTATCTGGGATTGCTTAAGTGACAGATGAATATTCTAAAATTTAAATTATGATACTCTGTCATAGGGTGCTTGGCTGGTGCTTTCTCCTGGTCACGCTGGGGATTAGCTCAAGACCAGCACCCACATCCATGGTCTGCACACTAGCCACTCTTTCTCTGTTCCCACCTATGACTGCTTTATCAGCTCCCAGAACCAAAGCATCCTTTTCTTGACTCAGCCCTCCAACTGCACCATGATTTATGTTTCTGGGAGGTCTCTCTGTCTCACAGTCCAATGACTTCCCCAGTGATGAGTGGAGGAGACATGAGCCTACCCACTACTCCAGGCCCAATGCAGGAATCCTGTAACTAGCAATCTCCTGTTGCTCCTCTGTAAACTGTTTTAATTCTCTGGCCACTTCCCCATGGCTCCAGCACCTTGTTCACCCTCAACTCTGGGCATTCAGCTGCTCTGTCCAAAATACTTACAGTTCTCTCAGCCCTCCAGAAACACAGTCTGTATTCCCTAGACTCCCAGCAGCAACTGACCTTTCCTGCCCTGCACTTCCCTTTTGTATGGACCTGCTGGGTCTTGATTGGTTGTTCCTTGCAGCCCCTCTTCTATTGGCCACTTTCAGTGCACTCTCTCCAAGACTCCATTAACCCCTATCTGCCAATGTAGGGCAGTGTCCCCTCTCTCAGCTCTGTCCTCTGGGAGCAGTAACTCAAGTTTATCTGCACTTCCTTTTCTTTATACTATAGTATGGGTCTCTTGGTATTTTACACTCTTACCAGTATTGTAAATTATTACCACCAATTATTTCAGAGATACTATATGGTATTAAAATAAAATCATTAAAATCTTGACTCAGCAATAACCCTTTAACAAAGATGCAGGAAATTCTAATTGTTAATTAATATGGACCCAATTTATAAAATATTCTGAATGAACCACAAGTGTAGTCAAAGGACCAACTAACCAAACTTTGCCTAATTTATTATCTAAAGACAAAACAGTACAATAAGCCATACGCTCTCATTCCGGGAACCACTTCTTATCTTGAAGCATGTTCACTTTACACAGAAGGTCTGCTTTGAATAAACATCCCAAACTACCTCTTTGTGTAATATTGCTGTTTAACTGTTAATGAGCACTTTATACATGACCTAAGATCCAACCCTCCAGTTCCTTAACTTGGTGTTCTGCAACTCTCCTTATCTTAGTTTTGGAACCACATTCCAAACCAGCTGCATATAGAGGTGCATCCCAACCTGTGGTAGGACACACCAGTCAAACATTTTGACTTTGACAGGTTTCCTATTTTCTAATGCCAGTGCTGACTTCAGTTTTACAGAGTATTGTGGAATACATGACCTGGGTGAACAGAACTGTGGGAAGAGCGTAATCCATTCAGTTAACAACTTCCCAACACCCATATACATACTGCATATTATATGTGCATCTCAATTAGTGTCATATGTGCTACATTTAACATGTATGAACTGGCTAACAGTACCCCACTGTGCCACAGAGATAAAAATGAGACCTAAACAGAGTTAAATTCTGACTTTTATAATTTTTATAATTAATAACTTTTATAATTAATGTTAAAGTTTTTTTTGTTAAAGTTATTCTTGTTTGGTCCACTTATTGGCACTTTAGGAGCTTTACCTGAAGAGGCACACGCAGGTCAGAAGTTTTTCAGGAGGTACATGAACTCACCTAGATATCTGCTGATTTTTATAACAGGTGACATAAAAAGCACTTAGTGAAGACAGTACAAACTAAAATTTTAGATGGACAAAATGAAAAAGTAAGCAATATTTTCATAATAGTTTGCGGTGACTCTTTTTTTGTATTTTTGTATCTGATTTTGTAAGCATGTAGTTTTTAAGTGAGGTGAAACTTGGAGTATCCAAGACAAATGAGATTACTGAATGGGGTACAGTAGTCTGCAAAGGTTGAGATGTTCCATTAGCATGTTGCCTCCGACAAAGTGGAGTTTCTCACCACACACTTTCCCTAGTTTCTCCCTCCAACCTTTTACAAAATATTGAAAAACACTTTTTGAAAGTATTTTCAGTTTTCAATTGTCTGCCCCTGTTCAGGGTATCTATCTCATTTTCTGTCTTTCCCTCACACCCCACTCTGTTTATTTTTTTAACTGTATGTTAAGGAGGAGCTTTTTAAGGCATGGAAGGGAGTTGGATGTTAACAGTACTGTTAGCCTTAAGAAATCAATCAAGTCAAACCCCCCAAAGTAATTATTTTTGTAAAATATTATATTGTGCTTTTGCTCTGGGTTTTTTTTGACTTTTGGACTCCCCTTGCCTATTCCCACAGTGTGTGTTACAATTCATGTTGCTCAGTCTCCCAAGGTTATTGGGAAAGCTGATTTTAGCCTCTGCTGCAGTAATTCTCACCCCCACATCTGCTTGTTCTCTATATAGCAGTTAATTCTGTCCCCCACCCTCCAAATCACTTTTGTCCCCTTCATATCCCCATTAGATTGGCTGGCCAGCCAGCCTCACGTTTTCTCTTTCTGGAGTTCTTCACCCCCTCCCTCCATGAGGCCTGGCTGGGTTGCAGCAGGGTTCTTCCCCTTCCAGTCTTGAGGCTGGAAGGGCTCCAGGGCCTTATCACCCCCTTCCTACCTTCCCAGTCTTGCTGTGGGGGTGGGGGTGGGGGTGTCTCCATTGCCCACAGAAAGGGACGGGGAGGAAGGAACACAGCTATCCTGAGCTGCTGAGCTTAGCCCTCTCCTATTAGATTGGCGTCACATTGTTGGGGAGGAACCCCTTCCAGCAGCTTTTCCCCCACTTGCTTGCCTCCTGCAGCTGAACAATCAATCAGAACAGGTTCCCCCCTACATGGGGCTAAAAATTTAGAAAGGTCTTGAGCTTCTCAGATAATCAGTCACACCAACCCTAGGTGAAATCCCATTACTTATGATAAAGTAGTGAGAATTGGACACACTAGGTTAGGGCTTAACTCCTATTTATACTATTAAAAATCTCTTCTTACCTTTTTTTTTTAAATGCGGAGAGTGGTAGGGGGAAGTGAGGGGCCTTTACCACTAAATCTAATTATTTAAACTACACTTGACTGTTATTTAAGTAAAGTGCTACTTTGAGCCCCTCAAAACATGTAATTTACAGAGTTAGGCAAGTATGTGGTACAGATTTCAGTCAGAATTTGGCCCTTAGTATTTAAGGCTCACTGTACAGGTAAATGATTTGGTGTCTCTCTCCCATGAGAGAAGAGTGCACAGAGTTCTGTCTGTGAAAGGGCACTGCACACTTTATCTAATTTATATTGATGTGCTCAATGACTAATTTAGTTTGTCTCAAAAAAATTAGCAAAATGCACCTAGGCAAATAATAGAGGGGAAGTTGGGAAATCAGAGATGAAATCCTGACCCTATTGAAGTCCATCAGAATTTTGCCATTCACTTCAGTGGAGCCAGAAACTCATCCCTCAGTTCTATTCCTGAATCACTCTATGACATGGGGCAAGTATAAGCACAGGGGGGGTCAGTTTTATGATTTTGCCAGTTAGATTTTTAAAGCTGAAATCTAACAAATTAGATTTGCCCAGTGGATAAGTGTTATCACTATTATAATGGAATCTAATAGCATAACCTCCCTTTTTAGTGTGTTCGGGGAGCATCAGTTTACTAATAAATAATGCTGGGCTCTTTTCAGATTAACTTTTATCTTGGACAGTATTTCTTAAATCGTGACACTTCATTATTTGTAGTCAATCAACTATTTATTTATTCACCCACAGCCATGTCTGTATACAGGCAGTTTCTATAGCAAGTCTAGACACAACCAGTGTTCTTGGCATGTCCTGACCATAGCAATACAATCTTGAAAACATCTGTCATACACTAGAGTTGAGGCTCAGCACTTACACCAAGGAAACATGCAAATCACTAAGAATCCTTATACTATTTTTGATGATCTTCAGTCATCAATCCTTTAATACCTAACATTTATTACACTTCCATTATTTATCCAAGCTCTTGGCTTGAAGCCCCCTTCCAGAGTGTGGTCCCTCCTATTTCAATGCTTTGGTCTGAAAAGAATGAGTTTAGAGTATTAAATGCAATTGCTTAAACGTATTGTTCAGATTTTAGGCCACGTTGCTGGAAACAAGAGAGGACATGTATATAGCATTAAGTTGAATCTAAAATATTGTTACTTCACATCTCACTGAAGAGTGTAGCCTCAACAAGAACATCTACAGTTATTTATGCTAATAAAAAAAAAAAAACCCCAGAAAGGGACATACAATCTCAGTAATGAAATCTCACCATGTCTCCTTATCCTGTTAACACTGGAATAAGGGAGAGTCCAGGTACTGATCACACCAGGGATTCTGCAGCTTCTTTGTTGGAGTTCAGTCGCCTTTTGGTCTTGTGACTCTGAATGAGGAGGGGACGAGTCCTTCACTGAAAGGGAATCAGTGAGATCTGCTTGAAGTTCACAGGAAAACTCTTGGGGTCCACACACTGACGTCAGTTTGATATACTATGATTTCAGGGCTCATTGGAGGGGGCCACTCTCTGATTTCTGTTAGTTGCCAAACTCTTAGCTGTCTCCATTTCTCTGATGCTCCCATTGCTATACAGTAGATGGCACCAGCGTATAACAAATTTCTTTCATGCTTTCTTCAGTCAAAGGATTTAATTAATTTCATAGATTGTATTTCATTATTTGTCCTGACTATTAAGTGGGATGCTCCCCTTTAAACAGTTTCTCTTAATATTCCAAAGTTCTACCCGAGCTAGATATCTTTTCACATTCCTTTTTCCTTCTACTGCTATACAATTCCTATCACTTCTTGGGTGCAACCACTATTTTCAAAGAAAACAAACAAAATCCCTTACATTCTTTAGATCTAAAAACACTATACATTCTTTAATTATAACCGATACTCTTCACTTCACATCTTTTCAGGTTTATTATAGGATTTGAGACGTTAGGGGAACCAGGCTGATTACTCAGAGAGATGTAAAAGAAACAAAGAGTCTAGTGGCACTTTTAAAGACTAACAAATTATTTATTTATTATAAATAATAAATTTGTTAGTCTTTAAGGCTGTGTCTACACTTGAAAAGTTAAGTCGACTGGTGTAATAATATTTGTCTAACTCACAGAAGTTTCGTGAGAGATTTATTTCATTATCAATTGTAAAGTGCTTTGGAATCCTCCCATGGGAGAGGCCATAGACTAGCAAAGTATTAGCATCATTTCAATGTGTCTTCTTTCAAACATTTCCTGAGTAACATTCAGAACAATGTTCTTCCTTCCTGACTCCAAACATTTTTTTACCTTCATTATACCACATAATCAACAAAAACAACAATAGAAACTCTATTAAATCCCTTATATTTATATCAAAATCTGGCTGTCTACTTGTTGACTGTCGGCCAAATTCAGTCTTTCCTTCCACTATGAATTTAGAAATGTTTCATCTCTTTTTCCCACATTCATCCATCTTGTTTCTGTTATGGAAGATTTCTCCTCAGACATTATAAATAGTGTTGTGTGCAAGGGTGTACACCCACCCACCAATGGCGTGTGCATGTGTGCACACCCCGCTAATAATTGAAAATAATCTTTTGGATTTTTGATGCTTAGGAAAATTGTGACTATATAGAGTGACCAGCTGTCCTGATTTTATAGGGACAGTCCAAGTATTCAGGGACTTTTCTTATATAGGTGTTTATTACTCACCCCCCTCCCATCTGCCTTAATGAGTCAGCAGAACTGTTAATTTTATCTCGGCAAGATCAATACCTGTTAAATGGGTGGGTGTTTGAAGCAAACATTGGTACCCCCTTGGAGAACCAGTTCATATTTTTGAGTAACCAGGTAGCAAATGCAAAGTCAACAAAGATGGACTACAATCTCAAATGAGTCTGTCTGTATGAACTGTAATTAAGATTCCATCTCAGAACCTCTTGGTACTCAGAGAATCAAAATATGTACATTTTTAATCCTCTCCATGTTTTGGGCATCTACAAAGATTAGCAGGTAATTTCAGTCTGTGCAGGGTTTGTTAAGGTTCATGAAATATTAGAAATGGTACTGGTTAAGAGAGAAGTAATTGTAATTTGAGCACATCTGAGTCTAGTGAAATAAAAACTCTTGGATCTATTTTCCCATTGATGTGTATAATTATTTTCCTGAAGACATTTCAATTGATATGAATGGACTTTACCTGCAAAATGGGGGAAGAGTTATCAGTTATGCTTGGGTTTTTAATTTCTGCAGGGAAAGAGGCATGAGTACCTTCCTATTTCGCCCTCATTGTGGAGAAGCTGGGTCTATCACTCACCTGGTGTCAGCTTTTCTAACAGCTGACAACATTTCTCATGGATTACTCCTGAAGAAGGTATTGCTTTTGTTGTTCACCTATCATAGTACTGGTTTATTGAAAAGAACTCAAACTCTTCAGAGTTATCTATTAATAAGAACACCTACACCCGAGCCCTCATCCTCCAGAAGAATCGAGGCAAGTATAGAGAGTGAAATTCTGGCCACATTGAAGTAAACCGCAAAATTCCAATGGACTTCAATGGGGGGGGTGGTGAGGCTTTCATCTGTTAAGAAAAATCTTTGTGAAAATAACAGACCACTAGATGGTAGGATTTGCTTAGGAAGACTGAAATAACAAGCTCCCATAGTTTGTAAATTCTTTGAATTAAAAATCAAGAACTGCTTGGATCTCCCCACAAACTGGTTCCTTGGGGCTGGTTGAAAAATTTAAATTGAAATGGCTTTTTTGATAGAAAATTGGGCTTTTGACAAAATACATTTTTTTGTGACAAGTGTATGCTTTCCATGGATATTTTAACTTTTTGTTTAAAAACTGCAAGCTGAAAACTTTTGACTTGGAAATGCTACCATAATGCTTCATGGACATTGTGGTTTGGGTGCCTCAGGCCCCCATTGTCTTCTGAAGGTATTTTGACCAAAAAGTTGGTTTTAGAATTTTTGCTGAAATATTGACATTTTTCATGGGAAAGCAGATCCCCTCCCCAGTCTAGTTCTGTAATTTGACACCTGACAAGTTATTAAAAAAAATGAGAACACAGTTGAAATCAGTGGGAACAGCTAGTGCTTAGGTCCTGTGAAAATCAATCAACTTACTTCTGCCTAAATATGGGTATTAGGCACCTAAAACTGAAAATTCTGGCCTGCAGTCATGTCTCTATTAAGTCTTTATGAAGATTAATAGTCCTAAAATTAGATCAAGGCAGTCTGCTATGGTTTCTACATACCCACAACATTATGCTGTTCTTCCCTTTAGCCTATCAGCTCTATTCTTGTACAACCAAGAATGGAATAAACATGGCAGAGCTGATAAATTTGGTGCAGGCTCATGTTATGTGTGCTAGTGGGATTACACACCAAAAATAATCATGAATACAGATGAGAATGCATCCCCTAGCGCCTGAAAACATTACATGTGTGCCCATATTTATACCCTCAGCTAAATGAAGGCTACTTCTGTTCTTTAACAGCCTCATATCCCCATACCACTATCAAACTGACCTATTCTTTGAAGGGTTTTGGATATAATCAGTGTTCTCTCATGTTCCTAAGGTTCATCTAGTGTAAACTCTTTCAGTTAGGGACTCTGTTCATTTGGAAAATTGCTGTCTTGCAGAATCATGTGAATTCGCTAGGCTATCTTAATAATTAATACTTGTGAAGATTTTTAACAAGCATACAGTCTCAGTGTATCCAAAATAAGGATATTTGTTGCTTTAAAAAAAAAAAAGAAATAATGGCTTGTAAAATTGCATTTAGAAAATGTTGGGAAAAAAATCTATGCAAAATATCCCTCCACAAAAGGCAGTTCAGTGCAGACGTCAGTTTTTCTGGCCAGAGTCCCACAATCATGTTCAATGAGGCTTTTTCCATTTCCTCTGATTGAAAAGCCTCCTTTCCTGTTATCTCACAGAACCATTAAATAATGAATATTTGTATTGTTTTTGTACAGAGTCCAGTTCTTCAGTATCTTTATTATCTTGCACAAATTCCCATTGCCATGTCTCCACTTAGCAACAACAGCCTATTCCTTGAGTATTCAAAAAATCCACTACGGGAATTTCTACATAAAGGACTTCACATTTCTCTTTCTACAGATGATCCTATGCAATTCCATTATACAAAGGTAAGCACAAGTGAAAACTTTTGTCTTTAAGGTGAATTTGGTAACAGTGCCATAATGGCCTGACACACATTTTTCCCTCATTGCACAATACAGGACATCAAGTATTTACACACCTCTCATTCAATGTCCTCCCTAGTTCCCACTCCTCTGAAAATTGCTAGATTTCATGGGAAAATGAGTAATTGCCAAATTACATTTTGTTTGTACTCCTGCCTCTTTCAGCCATTAGCTCCTCAAGTACAGTGAGGGAAGAGGATGGAGAACTCCGATATTAGTGCACTGATAATGTTTTAGAAGTGGGGTGCCAGGGAAGACTTGTTTCCTTTCTAATGAATGGGGGTGAAGTATACATAAAAAATGTAATGTGACGTCTCTGAAGATAAATTACAAATTGATCATTCAATGTCCTGGGCTTGATTCTCTCCTGCCTCTAAGTTTCACTCAGTGAAGAAGAGAAGGGAGTGCCTGAGAACCGGTTTCAATTCCCTGACTCTGTAGGCTGCTCGGCACTTACCTCAGTTCCTGTGTGAATTAAAGCAACCTATGGGCAGCTCTAGCTTCTGCCATCTGAGGCTCAACAGTGCTGTAGTCTGCTTCAGTCCACCCACAACATGCCTGCAGTAGGGAGCAGTTTGTGCAGAAGCTTGCTGCATAGACCTCACATGAGTTGAGACTTACCCACTGCTGGAGGAATTCTCAGAGGTCATTAAAAAAATCTTTCTCTGTGTATCCATTAAAAATTTCTATTGCCATTTGCAAAGCAGCCTAAGGGATTTGGATGCTCAGTTCCTATTAATTTGAATTAGTTAATCTTTCTAAGGCATCATGAAATAGACAAATAGATTCAGTCTCCAGTATTTGAGTTTAAAGTCTTTAAAACTCAAAAATTGTGTCCAAATAACAAATTTGTTTAAGAAGTATGACAATTTCCTTAACTGGAAATGATTACATATCAAACACAATTACTAAATAGGGTATAGTCTAATAAATTATATTTTTGATTGTACAGGAAGCCCTTATGGAGGAATATGCCATAGCAGCTCAAGTGTGGAAACTGAGCACGTGTGACTCATGTGAAATAGCAAGAAACAGTGTAATACAAAGTGGATTGTCTGATAAGGTAAACTTTGGTCACTGATTTGACTTTTGGTCCCTACTAATCTGGGCAGAGTTCATTATAGTCTGAATTGTCTATGTGAAATACATTTGTGGTCTCAGTCCACTTCCTCATAAGAGAGGTGATTATCACACTGCAGAAATCACTGCAAAAATTTGCAATGTTATTGGTAATTTGGTGACTATTTGGCAACTGAGTTCTTCAGAAAAACTGACAGCAGTTATGTGTGCTGAGCCCTTGAAAATCTGGTGCTGTTTAAAACAACCCTACACAATACCTGTTTCATTCTTTAAAAAAAATTAGCAGGGATATAAAGCATTTTATAAAAAGTCAGTATGCTATCTAAATTTAAATAGTATAAGCAATAGCAGGTGGGCCATTGACTTAACTCTGTGGAGATGACAAATTCATCACTTTTTTCTTGAAATAAATTGTATGTTGCAAAAGATTACCAGGGTTTTATCGAGGTTCCAGTTTAAAGTGTTTGGAAGAGACAAACCCAGCCACATCAAATGTGAGTGGTCCTTGTATGTAATCAAATATATGGAGCAATCTTACTAGACTATGACATGGATGTTGAAGTTGGTGGAATGTTGATCTTAACTAGTTTCTGTTCCACTGACAAAAACAAATAAATAACAGATCACTTGGAGAACTGATGATTATCTTCTGCTAGATGCAGACAATAGCCATTTAACTGTTTATGTTAGCTGAAGGGGAAAGTTCATAGCTTAAATTCCTTCCCGCCACCAGGCAAAGGCACTCTCGTTATCCTAGAAAAATATAAACTGACATCTTTTGCTTACTGGTTTTATTTTGTGATTTCCAAAGTGAACAGGAAGATAGTGTCCATATGTATTGAGTCATTTACTTTTCTCCCTTAAACTGTCATTTTTTACTGTTGCCTATCCTAATGTGAACTAAGTAGTTGATTCAGGTGAGGATTGTCTCTGTAAATCAAGACAGGAATTCTCTCTGCATGACTTGCTATAATCAACAAAAATTACTGGGTTAATTGCAGGTGTAAGTAGGTGAAATTCTATGTCCTTATTATATAGGAAGTCAGAATATATAACCCAATGGTCCCTTCAAGCCTTATGAATTTCTCTACATAACAGCTATATTAGAGAAGCTATTTCATCTTTTCTAAGTAGGTATCTCTAGCTCTTTAGACCATCCCTTTGAGAAACTGGTGCAGGAATACTTCTGTGGTGCATATTCCACTGCCATTTTGACTTGCTTCCTTTGGTAGTCTGATAGGACCTCTGTCATCCATTTTCCCCTAAGAAATAAAGAAATGGCAACTTGCCCAGGAAATCTAAATATCTCTCTCTGACATAAATTCCAGAGGTGGTAAGTTCCTGATGCAAAGCTGAACAAAATCAGTGGTTCTGTCCGTTAACTTCAGTGGGTTTTGAGTCAAGTTTGTAAAAAAACAGTTTTACTGTCACAGCTAATAGAAGAAACCAAGACACCCTTGAGTATGTCATGCATTCTGTTCCAGTATAAAGCTAACATGAAAACCAGCTCATATAGGTCAGAAGAACTCTGCTGAGGCTAATAGCATTAACTTTTTAAATGATTCTAACTTTAAGGAAAAGGTAATTCAGAAGAAATGAAAAAAAAAATAGCAAAAAAGGCTAGCTTGGTTAAACTAACCATCACTGAATTGCATTGGCAAAGGAAGTTAATAAAAGCATGCTACCTGCAGAAAACCAGGATGAATGGCTAAACATCATTAACTACATAGCCAGCTCACTGCTGTTTCTTTTCACTTGTCTCCAGTGCCATTCATTTTAAAAAGATGTTTTTGCTTGCAGTAAAACTCAAAGTAATTTAAAACTGACTTTCCTATAGTGTTTTGAACTTTATTTTGTCCACAGGAAAAACAAAAATTCTTAGGGGTAAATTATTATAAAGAAGGGCCTGAAGGAAATGACATTCGAAAGACAAATGTGGCACAGATCCGAATGGCTTTCAGGTATGAGACACTGTGTAATGAGCTCAGCTTTCTGTCTGATGCAATGAAATCAGAAGAGATTACAGCTCTATCTAAAGAGTCATAACACCTAGAAACAAGTCAATCTGCCTCTTGACCATGAGCGTTTACCATCTGCTTTTTAATAATGAATCTTCTGTGACTGGCAGCTGACAAGATATGAATGTCTGAACATTATGGTGAAAAACTAAAGTATCTATGGGAGATGGAGTTAAATAGTGTGTGAAGTTATCTTCTGTTGTATTACACTCTTTAATGTAATGTCAGTTTGTACATACATTAGGCTATGTAGCGCTGCAGTAAACATCAGATGTCAACTCAGAACTGCATCATTTATGCTGTATATTGTGTTGTAACTGTGCTTTGCATTGTAGCTTTAAAATCAGTCAATATTAATTGTTGTCTACCCTAGCAATTTAGGTCGACTTAAGAATGCTTAAGTCGACCTAAATTACTCCATGTCCACACTGGGCTTTCATTAAGTTGACTTAAGGGAGTCCTTAAGTCGATTTAATAACTACCACCTGTTAGGTCGACTTAAGGTCTAAGTCGACCTAACACCAGTGTGGACGACCTAGGTCGACTTAATTACTTAAGTCGACCTAGGGCTGGGGGAAGGGAGCCCCAGGAGCTCTCTTCCCCAGGGCTTCCCCATCTGGGGAGCCACCGGCAGCTGTCTTCCCCAGCACTCAGGGGATCCCCAGAGGTTCCCCTGTCCGCAGTCTGTGGCGTGCTGGCGGCTGTCTTTTCCGGTGTTCCGCAGACAGGTGATCCCCAGAGGTTCCCTTTCTGTGGAGTGCTGGGCAAGACAGCCACTGGTGCTCCATGGACAGGGGATCCCCAGAGGTTCCCCTCTCTGCAGAGTGCTGGTGGCTGTCTTCGCTGGCGCTCCATGGACAGGGGATCCGCAGAGGTTCCCCTGTCCTTGGAGTGGTGGCGGCTGTCTTCGCCGGGACCCGCACGAGTCCTGCCAAGAAGGGAGCCCCACTCCCTTCTCCGGATCCCGGAAAGAAGGGAGCCCCGCTGTCTTTTCTCCAGGACCTGCGAGGGTCCCAGCGAAAGGAGTGTGGCTCCCTTCTTGCTGCGACCTGCGGGTCCTGGCGAGAAAGGGGCTGTGGCTCCCCTCTCAGCAGGGACCATGGCTCCCTTCTCAGTGGGGAGCCAAGGCTCTGTCTACACCTGAAAAGTTAAGTCAACTTTATGTCGACCTTGTTAAGTCGACTTAACAGAGTCAACTTAACTTTTTAAGTGTAGACATAGCCAATGATACTTGCATCAATGATCTATAGTATTCTACTGCAAACACAAGATGCAGAAAGACAGCAGATGCTGGTAGTACACATGCACCTATTTTTTATTATGCCAGGTGTCTGTGGCAGTCATATCAAACAGCATTTTTAAATTTAGCCATTGGTTATTTAGCAGATTGCATGATGCACACAATTTAGTAGAGCCAACTTTCATTCTGGAAAAATATTTTGAGACACTTTCCAACCTGCACATAAACAATGATCTATGGAAGAAAAACCTACATTATCAGATAATTACTGAATATCTTTTTCATGATTATGCATTGTTTAAAACAGTTGTACCAGGTAATTTTTATCATTCAGGATTTGGAGGTGAGCATCTAAAACAGAAGTTTACATCTTTTTGCTAATGAAAGAAAATTATGTGAAAATGAATACTGTACATCTTAAACATACATTCATTGACTTTTCAAAAGGTTTAGCTTCATTATGAAATCACTGCCTTGAAAACAGAGAACAGATTTTGACTACTTTGTAACTAGAGAGAGTAGGTGGACATGCCCAGACTAAATTATTTGGAAATTTATGTCAGTAACTGTGGCCACGTGTAAAGGACAAACAATTGACCTGTACAAAGAAAATGTGCTTATCCATTAGTGGTAGGAGTTAGTTTTAGTCTTTGCTTTCACAACATACTCTGGCAAGGAGTTCCACAGGTTTACTGTGCATTGTGTGAAGAAATATTTCGTTTTGTTCATTTTAAACCTGTTGCCTGTTAATTTCACTTGGTGACCCCTAGTTCTAGTGTTATGAAAAAGAGTTAATAACATTTGCTTATTTATTTTCTCCATACCAGTCATGATTTTATAGATCTCTATCATATCCCCCTTTGTCATCTTTTTTCCAAGCTGAGAAGTCCCACCCACTCTTATTAATCTCTCCTCATATGGGACTTTTCCATTCCCATAATAATTTTCATTGCCCTTTTCTGTACCTTTTCCAATTCCACTGTATCTTTTTTGAGACAAGGCAACCAGTTCTGCATGCAGAATTCAAGATATGGGTATACCATGACTTTATAAAGAAATATATTTTCTGTCTTATTATTTATCCCTTTCCTAATGATTCTGAACATTCTGTTACGTTGTTTGGCTGCTGCTGCACATTGAGTGGATGTTTTCAGAGAACTATTCTTGATGACTCCAAGATATATTCCTTTAGTGGTATCAGCTATTTTAGCCTCCCATCACTTTATATGTATAGTTGAAATTATGTGTTCCAATGTGCGTTACTCTGCATTTATCAACATTGAATGTCATCTGCCATTTTATGCTCAGTCCCCCACTTTGGTAAGATACCTTTATAACTCTATGTAGTCTGCTTTGGATTTAACTTGTTATCTTGAGACTGGATACTGTGCTATATGGACTATTGGTCTGACCCAGCATGGTCATTCATATATTTTTATGAAGGTCAAGTCTCATCTCTAGCCACCTCTTACACATTTTTGTTAATTTTTTTGTTAGTTAATGAGGGAGGTGTTAATTCCAACTGTGTACATTTACATAGAAATGATCTCACTTTGAGATAGATAATTTATTATATGCTAACAATTGTATTTATGAAAGATATGGATTAGTAAAATGTAATTACTACAATATCTGTGGCTATGTCTACACTGGCAAGTTAGGAAGCTTAAGTCGACCTAACCTAACTTAAGCCCTGTCCACACTAGGCTTTCATTAGGTCGACTTAAGAAAATCTTTAAGTCGACCTAATGAAAGCTTAGGTCGACTTTGTAAGGACCACTCATTAGGTCGAACTAAGCCTCCTTAGGTCGACCTAACCCTTCCTTAGGTTGACCTAAGCCCAGCGTGGATGCATAAGTCCACTTTCTTAGGTTGACCTAAGGGAAATTAGGTCGAATTACTAAATCCCAGTTAAGAGAAAGCACTTTAAGTCGACCTAATAAGGTTGACTTTAGATCGACATAAAGTTGACCTAACTTTTCCTAGTGTACACATAGCCTGTGATTCCACCTCTTTTCTGCTTTGTTTAGCGTATGGCATAGCACGGATTGTCAAACTGATGATTAAAGCTAGTGGTGGCACCTTATCATCCACTGTGTACAAATTTTTGATGTTTCATGCAACCTCCCCCCAACCAAATCAAAACAAAAAAACAAACCACCACCACCACAAACAAACCCAGGCTTAAAGTTTGCGGTCTCCCATTTCAGGCCAGGTCTTGCACACTTAAAACTCCCACAGAAGGTGTTTTTATTAAGCTAACAACATACAGCCTTGATACTGTGTTTGAAAGTGTGGTAAGACTGAACAAAGGCTCTGCTCCAACACCCACCACCACACCCTCATTCACTGGAGAGTTCTAGCCTCTGGGTGCAATGGTTTTAGTCTTTTACTTAGAACAAATTATTAGAACTTTCCTGCACTACCATCTCTGCAATTGAGCATCATTTTAACTGCACAAAGTGAAGAAAGTTTGTTTACCAATTCAGGGTCACTGCCAGCATTTTGTTAAAAGTATGACTACTTAGGAAAAAATTAACCATTTTTCTGATCTGAGCAGCCAAAATGCTTGTTTTGGAGAACGTGACCTGTCACTTCGTGTATTTGTCTATAAACTAGGATAGGTAGAAGATTCATTGCTTCTCTCAGCTTCTCTCTCTCTTAAAGGTTGCTTTTAATCACTGTCTTCTATATTTGAATAATATCTAACGTTTTATAATTAGCCAGAACTGTTAATAACTTTTCAGCTCCTCTCACTTTGAGGTTCCAATCCATAGCACCAAGATGGGCTCCTAATAAGAATTGGTTTTGTGGTTCATTATGGCTTTCCTTTCATTACTCGACAGTACTAACATTAACTGTCTGCTGTTGCTATGGATAGCTTTTATTTTAGGCCCAGTTTTGCTTCCAGTTACTCACAAGTTAATACAAATTGTTACATTACAAATCCACATCTTTTCAAATGTCCACTAACGTTCTTTCTCTCTCCCTTATATAAGTGGCTGGAGGCTGTTGGTTCTCAGGATCAATTCTGAAATGATGCTTTTTTTTGCAGGTACTGACTTGGGTTTTATCATAAATGGTAGTTATGGAACTACAGTTCCTCACAATAACCTCCACAGAGCTGAAAGGGACCTCACAAGGTTACCTAGTCCATCCTTTCCAGCTTGAGGCAGAACTAAACATACCTGTCCCGTCCCTGAGAGATTGCTGTCTAACTTGTTCTTAGTAACATCAAATGATGAGGATTCTACAGTCACCTTTGGTAATATGTTCTAGTGCTTATCTTATAGGTAGAAAGTCCTTCCTAATATCGAATCTGAATCACCCCTGTTTCAAAGGGCCCGTTTAGTATATAACTGGTATCAGACAGCAGAAGTTGACACCTTCCATTCACCTGCATGACTATGTAATTTATCTTTGCTTCTCTATTTCATTTTATATGTTAATCATGGACAGTTGTTGCCTGGTTACATTTTACAAATGCTATTTATAATAAAATCATTGAGAAATAATTTATTTTTCCAACTGACTGATAAATCTAAGAACAGGTCATAGAATTGTAGGCCTGCAAGGGACCTTGAGATGTTGTCAGGTCCAAACCCCTGCACTGAGGAAGAACCAAGAAAACCTGGATCAAAACTAAACTTGTGTTTGTCTAGCCTGTTCTTAAAAAAAATCTCTAATGATGGGTATTTCACAATCTCCCTTAGAAACCTATCCTAGTTCTTAATTATCCTTATAGTTCAGGTTTTCCTAATAACTAATTTAAAATTTCTCGTGGCTTCTTGTCCTACCTTCAGAGGATACTTGATCATCCTCTTCATAACAGCTCTTAACATAGTTGAAGGCAGCAAGCTGGTCCTCTCTCAGTCTTTTCTCAAGACCAAGCATGCCCAATTTTTTATCCTTTCCTCATAGGTTAGATTTTCTAAACTTTATGACTTTTGTTGCTCTCTTCCCCTTTTCTTCAATTTGTCTACATATTTCCTCAAGTGCATCATCTAGACCTGGATACAGTACTTCAGTTGTGGTCTCACCAATGTCATGTAAAGTGAAACAATTATTCCTCCCTCCCCTCATTAACACACCCCAGAATTAGGTTAGCCTTTTTTGCAGCAGATTACATTGTTGGCTACTATTCAAGTTCTGATCCCCAGAACCATTTCAGCAGTACTTTCACCTCACCCATTATTTCTATTTTGTAGCCATCCATTTGATAGTTTCCTTCTTAAACGAAGTATTTTGCACTTATCTTTATTCAATGTCATCATGTTGATTTCAGAGCAAGTCATCAATGCGTTTTGAATCTTCTAAGTGCTTGCACCCTGTCCAAGATTGGTGTCATTCACAAATTTTATAAGTATTTCTCTACATTGTTAATTAAAATATGGAACAGCACTGAACTCAGGATTGATCCCTGCAAGACCACACTTGATACACTCCTCCTCCCCCCCATTTAACAGTAAACAGTTGATGTCTACTCTAACTGTGATTATTCAAGCAGTTTAGTAATTTTAGTTAACACATTTCCTTAGTTTGTATATGAAAATATCAAAAGGCCTTATTAAAAAAATCAAGATGTCCTACATCTTTTATTTCCCCCACAATTCACTAGGTTAATAACCCAGTCAGTGAAGGAAATCAAGTTGGTTTGGCTATTCCTTATAGCCTTACTAACTTCTAAATACTTACAGATTTATTGTTTAATAATTGGGTTCAGTATCAAAGTTAAGCTGATTGGTGTATAATGCCTTGGGTCCTCCTTCTTTCTTTCTGGAATAGATAAGTACTATGTTTGCCCTGTTCCAGTCTTCTAGGCCCTTATCTATTCCTCAGGATTCAAAAATAACTCCTATCTGTTCTGAGAGGGCCTCAGTTAGTTCTTTAAGTATCAGTGATGGGGTTGGTCCCTCACATGTGCCCTATAAAAGCTGAATTAGACCAGGTGGGCCTAGTCAGCTAATTAAGCTTTAAGCAGGGGAGATTTAGACTGGAGGCAGCTCATTATGGAAAGGCTCACAATGCAGGAACAGGCAGGGCCTGGATAAGGCCAGGTAGTTGACCCCAGAGAATGAGGCTGTTGCTGGGAAAGGCTACAAGCACTCCCTGCATAGAGGGTGTAAGAGGCTGACTAAGTCAATTATCTAGGAAGACGTCTAGAGAAACAACAGCAACAAGAGTGAGGCCTGTAGTTGCTTGTTATAGGGTTCCTGGCCTGCAGCCCAATGTAGAGAGCAGGTCTAGATTTCCCCATACCAGCCACTGGGGAGTGAAAGAGTATTAGTGGTGCCAAACTAGAGGCTTGGAAAGAATCTTTCCAAAAGACTATGCCTTCCCTGAAAGGTTAGTTTTCCAGTCAGGTCACTAGAAAGACTGGCTGACCTGGTCGGGTGACGAGATAGTGAAAGTGAAAAATCAGGACAGGGGTGCAGGTTAATAGATGCCTATATGAGACAAAGTCCCAAATCTCAGACCTGCCCCAGTAAAGTCAGGACATATGGGCACTCTACCTGAGAGTGAATGGGGCAACGAAGTGAGGCAAGAGAAAACACTAAAGGGAGACTGCAAGCTGGTGGAGCTAATCCCCAGGACGGCCAACAGCAGGTGGTATTTGGTGAACAGACGCAATGGCAGTACCCCAGGATGACACACTGACTTAAATATACATTACTTGGAAGGTCTGAGGCCTTGCTTTTGGCTACACAGAAGCAGCCATAGCTAAGAAGCATGTAGTCACTTCTTCACGTTCCTGAAATGACATCGACAATGTAACACTGGGCTATTAAGAGGGTGCAAATGTCCTAATAGTACCCAGCACCACCTGAAAAAGAAACAAATTTGAAACAAATCTTTAAATGGCTAAAGGAAACTTTACTTGCTAGCATTCTGTCTGGTAAGGAATCACTTATCAACAGATGTGGTTGTAAAATGTACTTATTGTTTTGCTTTGATACCCCCTTCTCTAGTATCTGAATTATTTCTGGCTGGTTCTTTGATTGTGTCTGTTGCATTACCAAGTGTGCACTCTTTAAATCAGTTAAGGTGGTGGGTCAAGAACTATTTTGTAATGGGCTAGGATTGGTTTTTTTGTAGCACTTTAGTTTAAAATGCCTGGTTAAACTAAGTATATTTAAGCAGGACCCAACTTTTTAACTATATAAACTGAGGCCGAAAAGGAAATTCTTTTGAAACTATCTCAAAGACACAGTAGAGCTACCGGACCTCAACACCCCACTTCTCATATTGCACAGAAGTTGGAGTCCTCAGATGATCTGATCCTGATTAGCTATCAGGGGCCATTTGTCTGTCTTACTGGAATGGTGAGCATTGTATGCTTAGCCTGTGTATTCTGTTTTGGTAACTGTTAATAAAGAGAGAATAAGGATATTATTGTGTGTGTAAGACTCTTTCACTGGTAAAAGACCCACAGACCTGCAGAGAATTATGACCACAGCCTTATGAATGGGGAAAGGATTGGTACATCATTTAACCAGATGACATCTGGAGCCCTATGGCCTTGGAATGGGTGGCCATGAGCCCTAGAGTATGAATTGGGTAAGGATAGGTGCCTTTCCTCTGGACTCTACAGATTGGGAGTGCCTTAACTGGGTTATGCCTGGAATCCTACAGATTGGGGTAAAAGGTGCGTGCACTAGAGTGCAGGTAACAGAGTTGCTGCTCGCAGTTAGCAGTCCCTGTGACAGTATCGCAAGATGGATTTCATCAGCTCCCTACTGACTTGAATACATCTAATAAATACTCTTTAACCTGTTCTTTTCCTATTTTGGCTTGCATTTCTTTCCCCTTGTCATTAATATTAATTGTATTGTGCATCTGTCACCCTTAACCTTTAGTAAAAACTGAAGCCAAATAGGCATTAAATATCTCAACCTTCTTACTGCCATCAATTACTGGTTGTCCTTTTTTCCCTGGCTAGAAGACCTGCTTTTCATCTTTCTCTTGCTCCCAAAGTATTTAAAGACTGCTTATTTCTTACGTCCCATATACGTGTAACTCATTTTGTTCCTACATGCTTATGCTATTCTTTTGTGCTCCTCTTTAGTAATTTATCCATGTTTCCACTTTTTGTAGGAAATCTTTTGACTTTCAGGTAAAGAGCTCTTGTTGGAGTCATATTGGCCTCTTACTAGTCTTCCTTCATATTGAGGTCATTTACAGCTGTACCTTTAACACCGTATCCTTGAGAAACTGTCAGTTCTCCTGAACATCATTTCTCCCTTAGCTTTTCTTCCTCTGGGATTTCACTTAGCAGTTCTGAGTGTTAAAGTCTGCTTTACTGAAGTCCATCATGCTTCTGCTGCTTTTACTCCTTCCCTTCCTTAGGATAATGAAATCTATCATTTCATGCTCAAAAGAAAGGAGTGAAATCATCACTTCATGATCTTTTTCACCCAAATTGCCTGCCACCTTCTGATCCACAACCAATTCCTCCCTGTTGGTCAGACTCAAGTCTAAAATGGCTGTAAACCTGATTACCTCCTCCACTTTCTGTAAGAAAAAGTTATCCTCAGTACAGTCCAACTTACTAGAAATGTTTTGCCATATTTTTCCAATAGATGTCTGGGTAGCTAGTCCCCCATTATTACCTGGTCCTCTAGTGTGGGTATTTGTTGTTTCTTCTAGAGATGCCTTCGCTGCATGATTTGACAGTCTATATTAGATCCTACCATGTTACCCCTATTTTTCACCCCCTTTAGTCATTAGCCAGAGCCTCTCAAGAGATCTGCATCTCTCCTTCTGGACTACAGAAGAAGTGTATAATGTGCCCCCTCCTCCTTTTTTATGGTGCCTGCCATTCCTGAACAAGCTTCCTCCAATCCAATATTCCTCTCATGAAACTCAATCCACCAAGTTTGTGTGTCACCTTGTCATCATCTACCTCATGTACTAATTCTTTTGAGTTCTGCATGTTTATTCTCCATACTCCTAGCATTGTGTACGGATCTCCACAATGCTAAGCATATTTCCCCTCCCACCCAATTTCCCAGATGTTGCTCCTATGAATATATGGTAACATAAAAAGAGGTCTTCCTACATGACTCTCAATCAACTGAAAGGTGGTTCTCACCTAAGTATGGTGAGTTCCTAAGACCCACAGCACACATCCGTAGCAAACCTTTCCCAGTCTGTATTAGGCTTGATTTGACAGAAGAGATTGTCTTAGCCCAGGGCTACCTCCTCTTAGTTTAATGCCCCTGAAATCAAATATGGTGATTGACTCCATTTGAGACTCTAGCCTTACTATTTAAAACATCTGTTAACGGATTGTTGAAGACCCAAACTTTGTATAATCATACAAAAGTTTAGAGGTGATTAAGGAAGTTGACAAAATATCACACTAATTAGTTTCAACAGTTCATTCTACCTGAAGTAAAGAACTTTAACTTAGAAGACTTTTGTTTACTTCAGCAAACCATGGAAATATTTTACTTTTTAGAATGTAGTGGTAAGCTCTCAAGTGCATACAAGATGCTAATGAGGTGCACTTTGGGTATGCCGTGAGTCTTGGCGTCTAGGACAACTGACCTGGGCTTGTAGGGCACATTCTGTAGGGCTAAAAAGTAGACAGTGTAGACATTTGAACTTAGCCTGGAGCAGGGTCTGAAAGCTAGCAACAGGAGAGGGGTAAAGTATGGGCCTGAGCCTAAGGCTGAACATCTCCACTGATATTTTTAGCCCCATAGCATGAGCCTAAGTCAGTTGACCCAGGTTCTGAGGTTTTATTTGTGCATGTAGATGTACCCTTCACTATGAATATAGAGGCATTAAGACCACATGCTTGACTGGTAGAAGCAGACAGCTCCCAGGGACCTCAGTGGACTAATTCAGATTTGCAGCAGTTGAGGAAGTGGCCCACAATATCTGAATTGGTGAAAGATGATACAATACAGGTAAGATTAATTTCTGCTATAGATAACACTAAGAAAGAATGTATTCAGTCTGCAGCTTAGCATCTGGAAGGAAAATTGAATTGCAGTTCTAAACTTGCCTCTGTACTAATTTATAAGTGTGAAAATGATCTTTTCAAGGCCCATCCACTTAGAAACTAGCTGTTTAAGATAAAAGCTTAGAGTGAATTTTTAAGAGTCTAGGAACTTGAAAACCTAACCCCATTGTTACACTAACTTGAGCTCATTGTACAGACTCTGTATAATTAATAGCCTATTTATTATACGTGTGCAATGTAGATGAGTGTGTCAAAGGTAATATTAACATTATGGTTCTTATTATGGCAGCTTAACACACTTCTTCAGCTTAGGCACATCTGCCCCCAGCCGCTGTTCCAGCAGCCAGGGACAGCTAGAACAAAGAGGAGCCACAACTATGTCCCCATTTCCCTAAAAATGCACCCTGCCAGAGCTAATTGCACAGATGGCCATGCCTGTTACACACCAATCAGGGATTTTATTGATTGCTCAGAGTTGAAGTTTGGGGGAGAAACTGGATCATTATTTAGGAAAATCTCAGAGGCAGCTGCATCAGTATAGAAATACCCACTATAAAGAAAAGCAGCCACATAGTTTGATGGCTGGCACCTTTACAAGGGAGATTCTCAAATGTAGCAAGTTATTAGAAGTAGTTTCACATACTACAGCTGCCTCTTAGCATCCCTACTATTTTCTGGCTGGGTGCCCTCATTTTCCTCTTAGTATTTCTCTCCTCTCCTTCCACCCCCCACCCCATGCTGCAAAAGACCCTCAACAACACAAACCAAGTTATTAGAGGGAAACAGTTAACGGTAACACTTGTGATATATTCTAATCTTTCCAGTATAGCAGTTTCAGGTGTTAACTTTTATAACATCAGTGGGTAAAGCTTTATGAAAAGCATGATTTTAAATTGACTTTGTCCCTTTAACAAGGAGCTTTTCAAATCATACTTTGGTGCAGGAGGCTAACTGCACTGCTTCTTTTATTGGGGTGGTGCTTATCCACACACACAATTTCCCCACACATGGGGGTAATTTGCTTATTCACATCACACTTAAAGTTTTAAACCACATCCTACTCATGAATAGCATATGTTCTTGTTAAGCATGCCATCTGTATCATGGAATTTAACTGAAATTAAAGCTTTTTGTTTCCATTATATCGTATCACAGAAGCTATGAAATCTCTTAAATTTAGAATTCCTTTGACGTTTTCATCCAGAATATATTTATTGCACAGTTCAACATACAAGTTACAACACAGTGGAATGCCTTTAGCTATCAATTCATTTAATATCATTTAAGTTATACCGTCATAGCACACCTTTAAGGAATCTTCACTTTAATGCTAGAATAAACACCATATGCCAATTTTCATATACCTGCTACCAGCATCTATTTACATTAATTCACATTCGGACTTCTGAAGCCCACTTCCATGTTCAAGTTAACTTGAGCTTTTTCCTTTTCTACTATTCATCTAACTGTAGTATTTCAGACTATGAAATATTGTCACTACTGAACTATATTTTTCAGTGGTAACATATACTTATCTTTTTATAACATGCATTTTACAAAGGCACACATTACAGTACATACATCACAGTAGTATGCATTAGAGTTTAATTTAAAAAGCTGTACAGAATAAGTTTACATTTTCACTTTTTAAACAAATTTACAGTTTTTGCTTAGTAGTGCTGTAGCTAGGCATCACTATATCATAGTTAACAACTTGTCTTAATTCATTACAAAGTCACACTTTGATGAGAACATAGAGAGGTACAGACCTTCAGCAGAGAATCAGCATATAAAAATCTCACTCCAAGAGTTCAGTTTTTTAACATTTGAAAAAAAAAAATCAATTTGAGGATTTAGTGATTTCAGATGTTTGTGGTCCAATAAAGAAAAGCATAAAAATGTAATGGTTATTTTAACCTCCTGAATGTGGACTAATGATGGGTGAAAAAGGAATAAGAGAATTAAAATGTCTTATTGTGTTTAGAAATGTTAAGTATTTTAGTGGAAAAAACTAAGCATTTTCAGTACAAGTGTTCATAATATTTAATGAGCCAAGTCTCCACAATATTTAATGCAAATAAGTAATCCACAGTTTTTCTGAAGAATCAACAAAGACTCACTGACATGATAGCATTAAGAGGAGGAACCAGTTAATTGTTTTAGATTTATAAATGCAGAGAGACTTTTAAAGTTATCTAAATGAAGTTTTTACACAATAAATGATAACGGTTGTGAGAGTGATTTGCACGTCAGTCTTACTTGGCTCAGCCTAGCTTTGAGTCTCACATCTCTGTCATAAATAAAATGTTTGTCATATTTTGTACAAATTTCCAAATAATAAAAAAGTTTGACAGGTACATGGGTAAGACTCCCAAGGTTTGGTCCCATGGATATTTTTACTATTTACTCTTCTGTACCAAGTTTTTTTTTTTTTTTTTTAAAGTGCATATCTGTAAGTACAGAACCCATCCATGACAGAGTTTTAACCTGAAACATCACTATGTTTTAGCAGGTATGGCAAATGAACCTGCCATATAACATTCAAGAATTTGTTGCCATTTTTGTTCAATGGAGCAGTTGCATGTAAATGGATCTGTCTGAATCCAAGCATTAACTCAAAACAGTTCAATTTGTTAAATAAAAAAACAAGAACTCAATCTTTAGAATGTTAGCAGATACCAGATGTGTCATTTATATACAACAGAATTCAAAGATTGTTCCCTGTGCACTGGCAAACTATTTTTAATATAAATGTATTCAATTCAAAACTTAAACATTTCACTGTAAAAATACAACAGAAGTTTGTTGGTGAAGTCGTCTTTACTTCCTTTTTCATGGATTTTCAGAGTTGTACATTCCATTGGAAGCAAAATGAAGCCATTGGTATAAAGCAGAAGTTTCTTTCTGCTACAGAAAGGCATATTGCACTTGTAGAAATAAAGTGCAGCACCAGTTATTAGCCCCGCCCCCCTTCTTTTTTTTTTTTTTTTAAAGTCTGGATAATGTTGTGGCTTTGAAAACCCAGGGAAAATGGAGAAAGCCAAAAGCATCAGCCTTAAACAAAACGATGACAACTACTGTACAAAGCCTTTCAGTAAAGCGAGTTCTTTTCAGATATGCTTAGTGTGCAAGACAATTTTTGGTTGTCACTCAACAAAAAGTGATGGAAATATATTGTTTTACTCTTAAGGATAATGCGTGAAGTGGTTTAGTATAGATTTGTTAGCTATGAAACTTTAGAAAAATCAGATAGCCTTCTAAAAGGTTTCCTCTTCTAGGAAAAAAGGTAAGTGCACACAATATGTGAATATTGCTGATTTGTGTCATCTCAAAAAATAGATTTAAAACAGCTTTCTATGCTAAAAAATCACTATTGCTTTAAATCAATACATACAAATACTAAAAACAGCAATAATGGCAAGGGAAGAGGCAACAGATGCTTCTCAAATTTCAGCAACAAAACTTCACAGTTTAGATACAATTGTGTAATCCTAATTCAGGTTAACAATCTTTATTCTTGTGAGTTACCCCACTGAAGTCAGTGGGACTAGCTGTGTGAATAAGGACTACTTCAGAGGAAAAAGGCCACCGGCAGGCCCATTAGTAATAAAACAGTGCATCTTCCATAATGAAGTTAATTGGTCATATTAAAAAATCTGGTGCAACAATGCTCTTATGTTATAACTCAAATACTAATAAAACTATTCCAGTGACTTTCTATCTTGTCAGAAAAGTAATTAAAGCCTTCACAAATGTTAGTGATCTAACTGTTTACAGCATTTAATGAAGCAACATATTAAAAGTTAAGAAAGCAGCCAGATGTATTGGCTTATATACCCTATGTTTTAAAAGAACAGCATAGATTTAGCTTACAACAACCAAAAAGACACCTAAATGAAACAAAGTACGGAAGACTGGGAGGGAGGAAAAAACAAATTTTCAAATGAAAGCTGCGAGGGCTTCTATCAGTATCAGTACCAGTATCATGGTCTGTGAGGCTGGCCTGCCTCATCTATGATGTTGAGTATATAGCTAGCAACATCATCTTCTGTAGGCGCATCTGATACCACCCAAGAATCATTTGCTCCAGTTACTTGTAGGCGGCAGATAGGACAGTTCCTGTGGCGATCACTCCTGTTTAGGAAGTCAAAGAAATACTAATTTTCATTTGCAATCATTTTTGCTTAACAACAAAAAAAAAAACCCATACACAATCCTGAGATGCAAATATCTCACACTCCTGCTTTCACTGTTAGCCTTTGCATGCTCTGTATATTACGAAACGCTGGGGAAATTAACTGGATTGGATTAAGTGACGTCAAGCATTAACAACTGAATACCCAATCACATTAATAATGCCTTTGTAGTTTATCTTTTTAATCAACATTAGTCAACAATTCTGAGTGAAGCAAAATTCTTAAGTGACAGAGACTATATAAAAAAAACAACAGAGTCCTGTGGCATTTTTAAAGACTAACAGATTTAATTTACGCATGAGCTTTCGTGGGAGAAAATCCCACTTCGTCAGAAACGGTATAAAGATTGTCTCTTACTGACTCAATCGTATTTTCGCAGGTTAAATAAAAAGGTTTTTCCAGCTTCTACCACGAGTCTAACTTGGGCTCTAGACTTCAAATTTTGTTTTGACCCATACATCAAATAGTAACAAAGATTATGCAACTGGAATCCAGTTAACAAGTCTGTCAATCGATCAAGCACAGAAACTAGCTCACTCACATGGTAGATGTGTTGGGCTATGCAGCATCAAGTCCTACCTGTCCAAAGTAAGTAAATAAGTTCTGTAGCTAAGATTCATGTTATTTGAGTACAGTGTTATAAAAACTCCTCATCAAGAGTTTAAAGTAACCACAGAATCAAATTTAGCCATGGGATAAATTTAAATGGGAGTTGGCCATTAGTATTGACTGGGCCCGAGTACACTAGAGCTGAATTCAGCTCTGTGACTTTTCTCCATGATTCTAAAGCCTGACATGCTAATCAATAGCGGGACCCGAGTTCTAATTTTAGAGCAAAAGAAAAGGCTAAAAGGCAATTTGCTGCTATTAGTGTCTAATTTGATACTATATTACAAGATGAAAGACGCACACATTTCAAAATACTATTCAGCATTAATTAAAATCTCAATCTTTTCCTTAGGAAAGTTATTGTACTGTAGTTTTATAAAAAAATTTAAGGAAAAATGTACAGTATTTGATTAGAGACTTCTCAATTTAATGCCTAAAAATATTCCCTTTGCAATGTTTGTTCCCAAACCCAGTCATTGGGATTCTGTTTTCCCTCATGCTTGTAACATTTAAAGAGGACTAGACTCGTTTTTAAACAAAATTCTGTGGAACTTCTGACCTGACCAGATCAAGAGGCCAGATGCAATGTGTTTCCCCCTTTCCTCTTGAACACTTCATATTCATATGTAAAATGTTTTAAAGGAATTAGAATAATAGAGGCAGCAAACTACAAAAAAGAATAGTTTGAACTGATGAAGATTCAGAAATAGATTAAAGTTAATCGACCAGTTTTCCTGTAATTTTTAATTAACTTGCTAACCATCTAATTATGCATTTATCACTTTCTTTCACTGTTCTGGCCCTCAATACTTCTTTCAGAGCCAGGCATATGCCTGCAATTTGCTTTCCAAATTACTGATTCTCTGATTTTTGTAGTTTATTTCACGCTGATGCAATACAGAAGACATTCTTTACAAATATAGGGGCTAGTCAGGTTATAGCAAGACTTGTTGCCAATACACTGATAACCAAAGAATGCATTCTCTGCTAGTCATGATTAAACATTAGAGCTTCTTCTGGAACAAGCTGTTAATTAAATGCTTTCCAATTCTGAAGTGGTCCTTCATCACTCTGCTGCAGTCCTGGTATTTGTTCAAGGTTCCTAGCCACCATACGTACATTACTCAAAAGACACCGTTAAACATTAGAGCCTATCGAGTCCTTCATACCAAAGCCAAACATGTCAGAGGCCTAATTCATACTATAAAGTAATGAGTTTCCTTGTTAAACGTTTTACCATTTATCAATGCATTTCTGACAAAAACTGTGAGCACATGGTAGGATCAAATCAGCACGTCCATCCATGCAGATGCAACATTCTTCCTCATCAGTCAGCTGTTTTACCCTGCAGTATTAAAAAAGAGTATTATTTGATCAAAACATAGAATAAGTGTTGAATTTATCTCAAAAGTCCTTTTGTACACATGCACACTAGTTATTTTATAAACATTCAGACTAATTAGAGATAAAAAAGCAGAAGAGAGCGTACAAACATATTTCCAATGAGTATCTTTAGTAGATGAGGTGATAAAAGTCATTATGGATCCATAAGAGCCATTATGCAACTTGCCTGTAGCAACAATTGTAGCCCAAAGTAGTTAACAAAAAACTGCAAGGGAGCTGCGGCTTCAGTAACATTCCACAGCCCACTTCTGTATCACAGTCACTCTTTTGGTCTCACAAAGGGTTATCCTTGCCACTTTCCATATTGACGAGTGAAGTCTGCAAAGTTCTTATTCTGAATTACTGCATATTCCACCTTTTTACCAAGCAACTGATATTAAGTTTTACAATAGGGGCAGGGACAGAATCTGCCTTCAATGGCCAAAATGCCACCCTAAAGCAAATACCATTTAAGATAAATTTCACTTTGAATTTAGGTTGGCATGGTCAACAGCTGGTATTCTTTAAAAAAAGGAAAAAAATCTTGCCAATTACAGGATCACTGACAGAATGCCTTTTCCATAAACCTGCAGTTGATGCAGATATCAGAGACCAGCAGTTTAAAGATCTCCTACAGGCCAGCTTGAAGTCTCTCCTCAAGAAACTGGACTGGAGTGCTGAACAGCAGGGGTACCACAGCAGAGAGGTTTCATTAGTGGCATATTTCTAGAGCAACTGCTCAGATTTGTGACTGTTTGGCAAAGATCAAGCTAATCTGGATGGTCATTTCATGAAGTGTTTTGTGAACTATTTTAATACAGAATGGATGCCAGCTAATCAAATCATTGTCTTAGGTGTCCTAATGAAGCCCTAATACCTGTGGTGAGTGGGGAAGCAGGATACCAGGAGATAATGCAAGGAGGAAGATGCAACAGGAGAGATAATCGACAGGGCAAAATAGGGCAATCGGCCTGGTATTTTAGGTGCCTGTACAGAAATGCAAGGCGCCTGGGAAACAAGCAGGAAGAATTGGTAGTACTGGCACAGACAAGGAACTATGATTTAATCGGAATAAGAGACATGGTGGGATAGCTTGCATGACTGGAGCACTGCCATGGATGGGTATAAATTTTTCAGGAAGAAGGGGTGGAGGAGTAGCGCTATATGTAAAATAGCTGTATGACTGCTCGGAGCTCTGCTATGAAAGTGGAAACAAGCCGGTTGAAAGTCTGTGGGTTAAGTTTAGAGGAGAATGCAACAAGGGGGATGTCGTGGTGGGTGTCTGCTATAGACTACCAGACCAGAAGGAAGACATGGATGAGGCAGTCTATGGACAACTAACAGAAGTTTCCAGATCACAGGTCCTAGTTCTCATGGGGGATTTCAATTATCCTGACATCTGCTGGGAGGGCAATACAGCAGTGCACAGGCAATCCAGGAAGTTTTTGGAGAGTGTTGAGGACAACTTCCTGGTACAAATGCTGGAGGAACCAACTAGGGGCCTTGCACCTCTCGACCTGCTGCTCACAAACAGAGAAGAATTGATCGGGGAAGTAGAAGTAAAAGGCAATCTGGGCAGCAGTGACCATGAGATGGTAGAATTCAGGATTCTGATCAAAGGAAGAAAGGAAAGAAGCAGAACACACACCCTGGACTTCAGAAAAGCAGATTTTGGCTCCCTCAGGGAACTGATGAACAGGATCCCTTGGGAGGCTGATCTGAGGGGGAAAGGCATTCAAGAGAGCTGGCTGTATTTTAAAGAAACCCTGCTAAGGGCACAAGAAGATACCATTCCGATGTGCAGAAAGAACAGCAAATGTGGAAGGCACCCAGTGTGGCTTAGCAGAGAACCCTGCGGTGGGCTGAAACATAAAAGGGAAGCTTACAAGAAGTGGAAGCTTGGACAGATGACTAGGGAGGCATATAAATATATTGCTCGGGACTGCAGGGATAAGATCAGAGAGGCCAAAGGGCAATTGGAGTTGAACCTGGAAAGGGATGTGAAGGATAATAGGAAGGGGTTCTACAAGTATGTCAGTAACAAGAAGAGGATCAGGAATGGTGTGGGTCCCTTACTGAATGGGGCAGGTATCCTCATGGTGGATGATGCGGAAAAGGCTGAAGTCCTCAATGCTTTTTTTTACTTCAGTCTTTACAGGGAGGGTCAGCTCCCAGGCTACTACACTGGGTAATGCAGAATGGAGAGAAGGAGAGCGGTCCTTGGTGATGGAAGGTCAGGTTAGGGACTACTTAAAGAAGTTGGATGTGCACAAGTCTTTGGAGCCGGATGAACTGCATCCAAGGGTGCTGAGGGAGTTGGCTGAAGTGATTGCAGAGCCACCGGCCATTATCTTTGAAAACTCGTGGAGAACGGGGGAGGTCCCAGAGGATTGGAAAAAGGAAAATATAGTACCTATCTTCAAGAAATGGAAAAAGGAAGATCCGGGGAACTACAGACCAGTCAGCCTCACCTCAATCCCTGAAAAAATCATGGAGCAGGTCCTCAAAGAATCCATCCTGGAAGACTTGGAGGAAAATAGAGTGATCAGGAACAGTCAGCATGGATTCACCAAGGGTAAATCATGCCCGACCAACCTGATTGCCTTCTGTGATGAGATGACTGATTTGTGGATGCGAGAAGAGCCGTCAATGTAATACACCTCAATTTTAGCAAGGCTTTTGACACAGTTTCCCATGGCATTCTCGCTGGCAAGTTAAGGAATTATGGGTTGGATGAGTGGACCAGAAGGTGGATAGAAAACTGGCTAGATCATCGGGCTCAGCGGGTAGGAATCAAGGGTGCGATGTCTAGTTGGCAATCAGTAATGAGTGGAGTGCCCGAGGGGTCGGTCCTGTTCAACATCTTCATTAATGATCTTGATGATGGGATCGATTGCACGCTCAGTAAGTTCGCAGATGACACCAAGCTGGGGAATGGTAGACACGCTGAAGGGCAGAGACAGGAGTCAGGGAGATCTAGACAAATTGGAGCACTGGGCCAAAAGAAATCTCACGAGGTTCAACAAGGACAAGTGCAAAGTCCTGCATTTAGGATGGAAAAATCCCATGTACTGCTACAGGCTGGGGACCTATAGGCTATGTAGCAGCACTGTAGAAAAGGACCTGGGGGTTATGGTGGACGGGAAGATGAATATGAGCCAACAGTGTGCCCTTGTTGCCAAAAAGGCCAATGGCATATTGGCCAACATCAGTAGGAGCGTTGCCAGCAGATTGAGGGATGTGATTATTCCCCTGTATTCGGCACTGGTGAGGCTGCATCTGGACTACTGTGTCCAGTTTTGGGCTCCCCACTACAGAAAGGATGTGGACAAATTAGAAAGAGTCCAGCGGAGGGCAACAAAAATGATTAGGAGGCTGGGGCACGTGACCTATGAGGAAAGATTGAAGGAACTAGGCTTATTTAGTCTGAAGAAGAGAAGACTGAGGGGGGATTTGACAGCAACCTTCAACTACTTGAAGGGGTGCTCTAAAGAGGAGGGAGCTAGGCTGTTCTCAGTAGTAACAGAGGACAGAACAAGGAGCAATGGTTTCAAGTTGCAGCTGGGGAGGTCGAGGTTGGATATTAGGAAAAACTCTCTCACTAGGAGGGTGGTGAAGCATTGGAATGGGCTACCTAGGGAGGTGGTGGAATCTCCATCTTTGGAGATATTTAAGGCCCAGTTAGACAAAACCCTGGCTGGGATGATTTAGTGGGAGTGGTCCTGCTTTTAGCAGGGGGTTGGACTAGATGACCTCATGAAGTCCCTTCCAACCCTATGATTCTATGATTAATGTAATGGCCGATAGTTTAAGTGGTTTTGTTCTGTTCATCAACATCTCTCAGGGTCAGGCATATGCCTGGGATTTCCTTTTCAAAATTACTGGTTCTGTTATTTTTGTAGTTTATTTCAAGCTGATGGCAATAGAGAAGACATTCATTACAATATAGGTGGTGGTTAGGATATAGCAAAGCCTGTTGCCAAATATGTTGATAACCAAAGAAAGCATCTGAATTCATTAAAAAAGCAGAGATGGTTACTGACCCTAGATATTCTAAAAATCTTCGCTCCATCCAAAAAAACCCAATGTTGGACCCAGGATTGCCTTTTTAATTTTCTGCCTGGGAACACTGAAAAGTCTCCCTTCCTCCACCACAATGGGGCAAAAGGGTTGAAAACACATGTACTGTTATGTAAATTATGAGACTCCATTCTCTATTAATAGCCGTGCTTGCCTATGATCCTACTTCAAGGTATGAGAGAGTTGCTGATGCATGCAAACTAGTGTGTTTGTTGGACATAATTTTCAGCAAGTTTCAAGGGGCTGGTATTTAGAGTCATAGGCCCAAGTCCTTGAAATACAAGCAGAAAATTTATAAGTGAGCCAGTAAGTAAAGTACTGGATAAAGTGTTACATTATAAGGATGAGATAAGCATTCACTTATTTTTCACTAATATTAGATAACAAAGGTAGCAGCGGTAGCTAAAGATACTTTCAGATATTTGGATGGGAAAGTGGATGTTTACATAAAAGTGGGACATAACAGTGTTCTATGGGAAGGGGTTAAGATGAGAGGAAAAATTAAGTAGATAATATTCACTATGTTTGCTCAGTGACAAGCTCTTGTGGAACTAAAACATTTGAAAAGAAACAATTTAGTCAAGTGAAAATTTCACACAAAAACGAACAGATTAACTGAGTAGACCACCACGTGGAGGGGCTTCATTGTTTGTCAAGGTCATTAGATATAGAGGGGCATGAAAAGTTAGAAGATGATAGCTAAGTTGACTCAAGCTCATTACAAACAATATTTCAAACATTACAAACAGCATTTTGTTTTACTTCCATTTGGCAGGTATATTGTCACAAGTGATCTGATTTGCATCAAACTCATTGATCGCTTCTTCCAAAAAAAGACTAAAAAAATAAATTCTGATTCCTCATATACCCCATCCTTATCACCTCACCTCATATTTGAACACTAATACATAGTGTATCAAGCTTCCAAAAAAGCCTCTTAACAGCAATTACGCAAATGGAAACACATTAGTATACATCTGTCTGAATGTGACTAAAAAGCAGGAAAATATCTATTTCCCAAATATGCCTACAACTGTTGGACAGTGCTTCAATAAATCAGACAGCCAAACACACAAGAGTGTTCCTATGCAAGACAAACAGGAAATTAAATCAGAGAAGAAGAATATGCTTTGCAAAACTGTCCCATCCCAGTTTAGTTTATCGTTCTTTGTGAGATGAGGTTGCAGAGACTCTCCTCACAATGGGTAAGCAGTATCAGCAGGAATTTCACATGCAGTTCTAAGCCCCCCATCTCCTCCCCCACATACTGCTATTTTTAATCCTTTTTGTGCTCAAGTTTATGGCACAACAACAGATCTGGTGCGATTTCCTCAAGTTCCTGACTAAGTTGGGAGCACAAGGCCCATGGAATTGTCGCATGACTTGCGCTCCTAAATTACTTAGTTGCTCTTGAAATTTTGGCTCAATCTTTGTTTTCAGAATTGCTATCTAAGAAAACCTAAATAAAAACTACCAAAGTGATAGCTTATCCCCAGAAGCTTACACTATCAGAGATGGAAAAAGTTGCCAACACACAAGATTTACTCCACCGTAGTCACACTTCAATTTTTCCATTTCGAAAGATTTTACCATTGCAAAAAGTATTCCTACCGTTTAAGATGGAAAATACCGCCTGACTAGATTAAAAAACTGAAGAAGCTAAGAGGATTTAACTTTTGCCTTTCCCTGCAGCATGGGACACAGGTCATTTACAGATTTAAACTAGTGTAAACGGTGGATTCTCTGTAACTTGAATTCTTTAAATCATAGTTTAAGGATTTCAGTAACTCAGGCAGAGGTTGGGGTGGGTGAAGTGAGGTTCTGCAGCCTGCAATGTAAAGGATGTTAGACTAGCTGATCATGATGGTTCCTTCTAACCTTAAAGTCTAACTCTAACAGAAATATTTCATTTTCATATACATCTTAAAACAGTGAAACAGATATTGCCCAGTTACATCCATATAACTCCAATGCTGCATGGCTCAATGTCTGGACATTGCACTTATCTGAGAGCTTCAGTGTTGCTAAATGCTATATTTTTAAAGAACACACTGCTGTGTATAATGAACCCTTGTAGTCACGACTTTATACTACAAGTCATTTGAAAAAAAAATCATTTTCCTACTTGTGCCTTGTATAGCCATGCCAAAAATCACTGCAAGTTTTCCTCTACAAAACAAACTGCTTAGGAGATTGAAATGAACAGCGGACCAAGAGGATAAGATTTCAGAAGTTCCATTTTTGTTAGCCAGAAGAAGTAACTATCACAGAACCCCAAAGAGCAAGACACATGTTCAAGAAATTTAAATTTATAAAATGCAAAGTACACTAAAGGAACCACATAACTAACAGCTCGAAGAAACAAGATCCAAATATCCCCATGCTCAGGTGTCAAAAAGAGAACAAGGTAGCCTTTTCTAGACAGTGGTATACCTGCACAGGTGTACGCCTTACTGGAGGCAGGCAAAGCCACTATTTACCCAATAGTAGCTTAGTTTTTCCTCAAATTAGGTTAAACGTCACCTACACAAATAGAGATGCTTCCCATCTACATTAGGAGTTGCACCAGTGTAATCACTCCAGTGTCTGCTTTGGGAATTTTCCCTATTCACAGCCAAAGTTCCAGCCTCTCCGTTAAGGAAGTTGTTTTTAGGCAACAGGTGTTCCCTCTTTTTAAAAAAGGTCAGAACAATTACTTGTTTTGAAAGTGCAAGTGTGCACGTTTGGGTTTTTTTGTTTTGTTTTTGGCATATTAGAACAAATTCTGTGCAAAGCACCTCTGAGTTGCTAAAACAGCACTTGTATGTCAGTTTAAAGACACTGTACTATCTTTATTCTGAATAATCTCCCCTTTTCTCACTCCCTCAAACAACCAGAGCTTGCCATCTTTAAAGACAGTTAACTTGCTTAGTAACTTGCTTATGATTTCCAAAGTTCCTGATTGCCAGCTTTGGTAAAGCTTTTATTTCCTCATGTGTGACTCAAAAACCATAACATGGTTTACTCTGAATGATTCCATTTATTAATCATTGTTTAAAGCATCTCCCTACCTTACTTCAGCTTCCACATTTAATTTTCAAGGCAATACAGGCTTTACATTTAAAGAGTTATCAATACCAATGTTTCAAGACAGGGACAGGGTACAAAGATTCTTGCCATTACATTCACACATATACTAACCGTTTTATAAATTTTAAACTAAAAAGGTACTGCATGTGTTGATTTCAGTCAGTTGCTTTTCCTTCTCCTTCTAGCTAACAGAGCAGAATCTCAAAACATATTTTTTTCTAGTCTTACAGGTTATATTATGGTTAGAACTGATGACTTACAAATGACAACAGATGGGAATTCCCCCATGCCAAAATGTATGAAGAGGAAAAGAAAGTTTATGTGGAACAACAACATTAAGTCTGTGTAAACAAACATCACTGAAAACAGTTCTATAGCCACCACTGATTTCATTTCCTTCTGTTTCCTCATTCAGAAGAGGCAACATACACTAGGTTTATATTAGAGTCACTAAAAACCTGTTCCAAAGCTATTGTGTACTGGTGCTAATAGTAGCAGAATCCATTACCTAATTACAAGGACTTACACCACACAGTTTTTGGTAAAATGCTCAGTGTTTAGCAGACAAAAACTGCTCCACCCAAATTTATTAGTTAAACGTTTCAGAATGCGAGATGGTAACAGTTCAGATTTAATATGATTTGGGGAAGCGCAAATTTATATTAAAAACATACATACAGAACCTGTAACATATTGAACTACCTTCCCATCCATAAGCTGGCCTGGCAAGATGACACAGATGACAGACTGGTAGCAGTCTCTTCAGAGGCACTACTCTGGGCGAGAACGCCTGCTGCTTGACTTGTGATGTCTTTATAAAGCTGAATAAACTGATATAAGTTCATAATTCTTGAAGCTTCTACAATGCCACTTGTTTTGTTTATCTAAAGACACAAAAGTTTACAAATAATATTTGTTATATAGTGCAAATCTAACTTTATCTGCTATCATTTCTGAATGTCAAGTAGGTAAGTATAATGATCAAATACATTGCAAAAAAACCCCAAGATTAAGAGTGATATTGGTACCACGCTAGACCAACATCATGGTATTCAAATGCATTAAGCCAGCAGTCTTCAACCTGGGAGATACCGCCTGGGCGTTTTGTGATTTTTGGTGGGTGCTACAAACAATTAATTTAACGACAGTGGCAATTTATAAAAAGTAACAATTTATATAGGTAGGTGGTAAACTTACTGCAAATGTGAAAATATTGAAAAACTGGGCGCTGATCCAAAAAAGGTTGAAGACCACTGTATTAAGCTATACCTAAGTAACGGCTTTGTCTAGAAACTTGAAGCATAAACGAAACATTGGACAGAAATTGTTTCATACAGTATCAACTATCAAGACTGATGGCCGTTTTGAAAGTCAACATGAAAATCTTGTTCTTCAAAGTATTTCCTCCCACTAGCACCCCAATCTTTTAAATACAGGCTAAAAGTAAAAAATAAAGCTATATTAAAAATTGTTAGGTCTAGCAGAATAGTTTTATGAGCTATGGTGGATTTGTGAACTATGCTGGATTTGAACTCTAAGAAATTCAAGAGGTTTGGAAAGATTCTGGATGATGTCATTTGACAAGCTAAAGAAAAACAGAATTAAGAAAAACTAAGAATTACAAAGTATGAAAAACACTATCAACTGAGCTACTTAAAAATGCAGTAAATGCTTTCTTTAAAGATATTTAAGTAATAGATTTTATGGCCAGATGGGACCATAATCATGTAGTCTGACCTCCTGCACCACACAACCCACAGAATTTCAACCAGTGATTCCCATCGCAAACCAAACAGCTTCTGGATGAACTGGAGCAGTGACACTCTTAAGACCCGGGAGCTGCAGGTGATTCTTTAAGGCATCTCTTTGCAGCACATGATAGTAAACACTTTGTGATTTAATTAGCCATTCAGAATGCTTGTACGATGTTATTAAACAATTGTAATATATTTGGTCAGGGATTTTGCTGTGAGAATTATATACACAAATAGTAAATGAAACGAATTCACATTACTGTGGCTCTTTTGGGTAAATGGTCATCACTAATTTGTCTTCTAAATCACTGAGGTTTGAGTATCACTTAACTAGAGCAGCTCTTTTAGAAAGACATGCAATTCTGATTTAGAAAACTGATTGATGGAAAGTCATTTTAAAAGCGCCTTGTGTTGCTTCAGTTTCTACTCATTTGAATTTGCTGTGCTTTTGTTTGCTAGATTAAACACCCTTCTATGATCAGAAATCTCTTCCCCATACATGTATTTACAAACCATAATCAAGTCACCTCAACTGTCTTTATGATAAAAATAAATGGATTAGATTAAGTCTCTCCCTGTAAAGCAGTTTTTCAGAACTCAAATTATTCTTGTAACTCTTTTCTAAACACTGATAAATTTTTTCCAACATTCTTCTTGAACCATTGACAGTAGAACTGGACACAATATGACAGTAATGGTTTCACCAAAGCCATATAAAATAGTAATACCACTCCCGAATCCTACTTCACAATCCCCTGGAGTAGTTTAGCCCTTTTAGCCTCCGAATTACACCAATAAATTAATTATTCACCAATAACTTTTTCCAAATCACCTCTATCCAGGATAAAGGATAGGGGACTGTAAGTATTACCTACATTTTTTGTTCCTAAATGTACAACCTTGCATTTGACTGTATTAAAACTGCATATTTGATTGTGCCCAGCTTACCATGGGATCAAAGATTGCATAACTGACTGGTCATTTATTTATCGCTCCACCAATTTTTCTGTAATCCGTAAAACTTCAGCAATTGTTTTATTTTTCCTGCCAGATCACTAATTGACATTAGGCCAAGAACCGATCTTTGTGGGACCCTCACTAGAAACCACCCTTATTTAGTGATTCCTTAATAACAATGAGAACAATTATCCAGTTTTTAATTCATTTAACAGTTGCTGCGTTGATTTTGTATACTGTTACTTTTTGAATTTCAATGTTAAAATCTTGGTTTGTGGGGTGAATATCAACTGGAAAACTAACAATTCAATATTCTAAAGTAGCACTACTTGATTTCTTAGGATGAAATATCATTGAACAAGTGTGTTCATTATAAGTTTCAGTATGGCAGTGGGAAAAGATGATTAATTTGGAGTCACACACATTTATTGCTGCACATATTAATATAACTATCAATTATGTACTTTTAACATTGCCTACGAAACATCTATCCTGCTCCTAAAATTAACTGCTAGCTGAAATGTCACAATGAAATCCTGGTCCTGAAAGATCATCTATGTGGTTGAACTGCTACATTCATGTGAAGCCCCAACAAAAATTATTTACCTGCATGGTTCAGCTTGCAGAATCAGGCTGAAACTATTACCATTAAAGGTCAAAGTTTGAAATTAAAGGAAGATTCACTTTAATTGTTGCTAAGAGCGTAGAATTTCACCTCCCGGTGAGGTTGATTCTGAATGTCCTTTATTAAAATGCAAGCACCATCAAGCTTGGACTGTAAAACTGAACTAATTTAGTTTTCATTTTGTTTCATTGTCTGTTTCTTATACCTAAGAAAGATGTTCCAATGACTAAATTGCAAATCCTTTTAAATGGATCACGGAAACATTACTGTTGATACTGGCTTTTTAGGAAGACCTAGATTTTAGCTCTAACAACACTTAACGATATAGGAATACATCAAAATATTTTCTTTCAAACATATTGTACTGAACAACCATTAGATTTTCCACTGAAAACCCATTTAGTTCTCAGTTACTTGCAGAGTAAAATCCCGAATTTGACAATTTTACCTTAGTACAGACTATCCGAACCACAACTTTCCAAAGAGCAGAGGAGTCAGAACCTGGCTGTACTTCAAACAACAGATGTTTGTCCTGGCCAGAAGCCAACTTTGCAGTGCTGCAACGAACAGTCACATCAATTGGAGATTTTATATTAGATAGGCAATGCTTAGTGAAGTCACCTTTGAAAGTAAACTTAGACACTGGCATCATTTACCTGTCTGCTTTTAAACTAGGGTAGCAGTTACATCAGTGTATTGAAATCAATAGGACTACTCATATGCCTAAAAATACTGATGTGCATACTTGCAGAATCGGGACCATAGCCATGTAATTGCTAAATATTATAAATACACACAGACAAATACAAATAAATGAAACTTCCATAGATAATCCTCCATTTTAGACCTTATATGCACATTTTAAAGATTATTTTTATACACAAACACTTTAAAAGAACAAATGAGGGCCAACAATAATAAATTATAATAAATTATAATTTATAATATAATAATATAATATAATTATAATAAAAACATACACTGACATTTTTGTGGAATATTAATAGATTTGCTTCATCCAATCTAAATAATTACAATCTCTACATGGATTTTGAAAATTTAAGCACATATATCTGAAAACTCAATGATAGGTTATGCATTAACCTGTCCAAGATACTATTCTGTATCATCTCTGTATAGCATGACAACAGGAAAGGAATAAAGAACATGCAGCCTTACATATCATTAAGTTCAGCTACTCTCCCCAGAAATTCTTCATAAGTCAGAACTCCACTTTCTCGGACCAAAGATGCATGTTTTACTACTTTTTCTGGCAATCTGTTGAAAACAGTGTGTGTCTGGTCTGAAATCTGTTGACCCATGATGAAATTCTTCAGTTCAACATCCAGGCAGAAAGGAGGTTTCATTTATTTGTGGAGTTTCTGCTAAATACATTTTAACAAGTTGTATTAAAAAATTTAATTGTTGCTGCTCACTTTTCTCTCTCTCCTTATAAAACAAAGCAACCAACTCACTAAGGAGTTTGGAAAAAGCACCCTTTGATTACTATAGAAAGTCTTGGATAACAGACATATCCATAACATAATCCGGGAACAAAGCAAAGCACTTCTTGTGGTGTTAAGTTTTAACTAGCAACTTGTGAAAAGGCATTCTTTTGTTCATAAGTTTACAGAGAATTATTCCCATTATATACAGAATGTACTTTTTCCAAAGCTCCACAATACACTGCTTTCAAGCTCAAGAACGCAACAAGAGGGAGAAAATTATGAAGCGAGGCTAACATATGGCAATTTAAGAAAGGATTATTCTTTGCACATCAGAAGCTCTATGAACTAATTCTCTATTTAACCGTATAATTAAACAAATATGAACCGAACAAAAATGATTTTCCCTGTGCTTGTCTCCACACAGAAGTTACACAGGTGTAAGTAAACTGGTTCCAAAGTGGACTTAGTGTTATCAGTGCATTCCCCTGGGATGGACCCTGTTAAATTGGTAACTAGCCTTAAACTTGATTCCAAAGCATCCACCCCATGGGGCTGCATTGATATAACTAAGTTAATCTAGAAACCATTTAGTTAACTTGGTGCAATTTCAGTATGCATACAAGGCTTTTGAATATTAAATATAAGCCAGAGAAAATACAAACCAGAGATGATGTTACAGAATAAGACAACTTTAAAATTCATGATTATATTAAGGATTAAAAACTAGGCATTATCTTTACTACCCAGACATCCTCAGATACCATTTGGCTACCCATTTGTTTAAGTCAGTTGTCTTCATTTATAAAACCTTGTATAGACTTGTTCCACTTTCTCCTCCCCTCATTTCCTCAGTTCATCTAGAATAGGCTTCCTCTACATTCGTCCACACTTCCTTCTCACTGGTGGTGAAAGATCATTCTGATCCCGACATCCAGAAGAAGCAGTCTATCCACACCATATCTCAACTTCATTTCAAGTTAGCCAGATGTCTGATTCTCTTTGCTATTTTTATTTATTAAAGAGGAACAGGCAAGAGGAAGACAAATTAAATCTACAGGGACATAGGCTCAGATCTTCCAATCAGTGCCACTACAGACCTCTGTGGAGCTCTACTGACTTTAATGGGGCACTACAAGGAAAGAGGTCCATGCTAGCAGACCCAGTTGAAGGATCTGGGTCTTACTCTGTACCTGCAACTGCACTCCAATTTTGGTACTATGCACATTATAAACAGATTTACAGTGACACTGTACAAGATGTTGATCCAGCAAACATTTGTGCATAAACATTCATAGGAACAAGGCTGTAAATAGCTGATTGCAACAACTTAAAATTTTGTCACTTTCCTTGTGCAGAACATACGTTACAATTGTGAAAAGTACCCTTTAAGACTTCTACTTTTAAATATCCAAGAATATGCTATATACAGGCCTTGAAAAATTACGTTTCTGGGCGCCATAGCGACCCATTTTAGTAGCTTGTTGCCTAGTTCCACTGCAGAAATGTAATCAAGGAGTGCCCTCTGGCAACCAAAAGTAAAACAGCTGGTGCCTAGCTGTGAGCCAATTTTATCCACCCCTGCTATATATCAAGATGATAAAAACTTCAGACACAGTTGTCAAATTCAGACCAAGTTCTGTCCTCAGGTATGTACGCTGAACCCTCACTGAAATAACCACCGCTGGTCTCCACTGCCACTCTCCCCTGGCTTTTGCCCTGGAATTCGGTTTTTAAAATTAAAAAAAAGGAAAAACATTGAGACCCATCTGCAACCACAATAAGCTCCCCAAGATCTTTCACTAGCAAAACTTTATCCCTCACATACAATCTTCCCCTGCATCCTCCGTTTGTTTTCTTGTAAAATGGTGCCCAGTTTAAACTACTGATTTCTTGGGTCCCATGCATTTTAAAGCACCTAATAACACAATTAAAAAAAAAAAGCTTGGAAATGAGTTGTTACTCATGCCAAAACCTGCTTTCTCAAACAGCTGTTTGCTTTTGTATTTTCTCCATAAAGGCCAACTGACATAATCCACATTTGGTTAGAAAAAAATTCAGTCAAGAGGTTAACATTGATTTATCACATGGTAAACTGCTTTCAAAGCTACAGCTTGGATTGTTTTGTACCCCAACTTAAAAACCAGGCTAAAATCACCTGTAACTTTCAGCCCAGTTAGTTTTACAGTCAAGCTAAGCCACCCAGAAAATAAAGGGTTATAATGTAATAGCTAAAAGACCAAAATTATGGGTAAGTATAGGATACCTAATAAGTGTTTTCCTGCTTCAGTTACTCAAATTATATAGCCCTGGGAACAAATACCACTACAATCAAGTCTGCAAGTACACCTGTATGCTGATTTTCCATTCCTGTTTTAAGCACCCTTAATGCAAGGATTTCTTTCTATTTGTCCGCAGAATTGCAAGATGAACGGACTCTGGCTCAGAGCCCCTGTGCCACCGAGCCCGTAACACCACATTGCCCATGCATGCACAAAAGTCTTAGTTTAAACACCGGCGTGTCAATCCGCTCCTGAATGGAGATTTAGTAAAGAACTACTCCCGTGCTTCTCCCCTGGCACAGCCAGACCTGCACGGGGAGGGTTTATGGTGCAAAGCCACAGAGCAAGTGCCGCTATCACTCACTCCCCTCCCCCAGGAAAATAACTCGGGCCACACGCGGCCGGCCGCGCCGAGGGGCCTTGTCACAACAGCCCAGCCAGAAGCCGGGCTCGGGCGGCCAGGGGTAACGCGCCCCCCGCAAGCCACAACAGCCACGCCCAGGCAGCTCCGAGGCGGGAGCGGGGTGGGGTACGAGCCGCCACCACAAGGCCGCGGGCGGCCCCGATCACGCAGGTCACCGCGGGAGGGAGGGGGGCTGACCCGGGGCCCCTGCGTCGGAGCGCGCTCGCGGAGAAGAGGCGGCTGCCTCCCCGCCACGCCAGGCCCCCGCAGCCGCCTCACCCCGATCCCCGGACATCCTGCCTCGCGCGGCTAACAGGTTAAGAACAGGCACGCGCTCCCCAAGAACCCAACCGCCTGCGCGGGAATTGTGGGACTCGCCGGCCGCCGTCGCTCCTCGCGACGCCTTCACGCGCGCGCGCGCCAGCAGCAGCGGCTAGGAAAGCCGCCCGGGCCCCGCCCCTTAGCCTGGCAGTGGCGGCTGGAGGGAGGCTCAGGTTGGAGACCCCGTGGCGCGTGCTCCCGCCTCCGGCCACGGCCTGGTAGCAGCGCTCGCGGCCTCGGAGTGTTCCAACGCGGCGCGGCCCGGGGGCGCTCACGGGTAGCTGGTGTCGCTAGGGAAGACGCTGGGAGCGAGGGTGAAAAGCCCCTGCCCGGAGGCGGGGGGCCTGGCAAGGGCTCTCCGTCTCGGCCCTGACCCTACAGCCTGGCCGGGCCAGGCGTTTGCTCAGCCGCGGGAGCTGGTCTGTGGCTGGGGCAGCTCGCACTAAAGCCCGCCTGGGGGGAGGGAAACAATAGAAAAGAAAAGGTGCTCGTGGCTCCACGTTGCATTGAGCTGCTACCACTGCCTTGTCACGAGTCTGACGGTCCAGTGGGATCCAGCCACTTCAGGCGGGGCTGGCACCTTGCTGCTCTCCAGAGAGTGATACGGATGGCAGCAGGGAAGGGAGTAAGAAAGTTACGGGTTGGCATGGCTCGATTTGGTCATCCCTGCCCAGATAGTTTTGGGAGTCAGGATTTCATGATGTAACGTGCTACAGGACTTCCAGAGCTCTGCAAATCTGCAGGTACCTGATTTACATCCACACAATGGGATTTTCTCCCATGGAAGCTCATGCCATAAATAAATTTGTTAATCTTTAAAATGCCACTTGACTCTGTTTGTTTTGCTGGACTAGACTGACAGGGCTACCCCTTTGAAACAGACCATTTTTTGTAGATTATGGATCTCAAAAGGTAGCTGTTCTGCAAAGAGAGGGAAGGCTTGGCTGCTGTTCAGCAGTGGCCAGGAGAGGACTGGCTTCAGACTAGACATTCAGTGGCAGGGACCAGCCACCACAGAGCTGATTGGCAGCCAGGGGGCTGCTGCTGCTATTGGATGTGGATACACATAAACAATGGAGTGCCATTCATGGGTTGACTAAGGTTGATTCTGACCAGATCCACATTTTTGTACCCGTGCAGGGCTCTGAACTATTTCCTTTTAATCTTAATAGTGTGAATTTCAGGCCTATAACCATTTGAAATAGTAAAATAAAAGGATAGTACATGGAAGTGTATGTTTTGGAAAGTATCATTTTTTAAGGCCTAGAATCTACACTGTTTTGCTATTTAGTGCCACACCACTGATTAAATTTTGGCCATAAAACTATTGTAGCAGGTATTGTGAGGCTAGCCAAATTGAAGGGAGATCCTCTGGTAGAGAGACCAGGAAGGCCTGCCCCTAAAATATTCTTGGTGCTGGCTCAGGGAGTGTGGCTGGAGCAAGAAACATGACTGGGACGTCCCTAATCCTTACCGGTGTCTAGGTGCTGTGTTGGTTATTCCAGAACAAAGTTCGGGACACAGAATCAATCCAGCTTCGGGAAGATTAGAAGCCATATCTGCACCCACTGCTGAGCTGAATGTGCTTCTTCAACTATAGCAGAAGATCTGGGTCTGAATGTTAAGATGTGTGAAAATAACAATAGACACTATTTTTTTACTTTAATTTTTACTATGAGGAAAAAAAATGATAATCACAACAAGAAATTCCCAGTATTTAGAAATTATAGAGTATCCTAGATCATCCACATCATAGCCCAGAAAGCTTTCACAGCTAGAGTTTTTGATTTAAAGACGTTGATGCTGCACTGCAATATGTTCTGTTAAAAATAAAGTAAGGAAAACCCTGTATTCCAAATAAGACTTGGCTTCTACTTGTGAAGCTTTACGTATTTCCTGCAGTCAGCACACGGACCTACCACCCTCTTTCTATAAGGTCAGCAAACATCTGGAGCCTAAGTATGGGACTCCAGCTCATGTTCCTTTTGAGTAAATAGTACATATTAACTGTTAGATGGAACCAATCATTTTTATAGGAAGCTTAAGCTCACTGTCATTTCTGAGACTTCCTGAAGGTGACGATTAACAAGGCATAGTACACAGTGACTGAGCCAACAGAGAATAAAATTTTGACCCTTTGGATTCAAAAAGTCTTGCACTGGGTTAGTCCGTTACGAAACCTACAGTAGATGTAAGGCCATCTGTTCCTTGCAGCAGAAACTATGGACCAGATCCTCACTCCCCTTCTAATTGCTTTCCACTACACAGGGAGCACTCCAACAGGAATAGGAAGGGAGCAAGTCACTTCTGTCAGAAGAGTTCAAGAACTGCAATTCTGCTTGGTGATTATATGGGCTGCAGAAGGGTGGTGAAAGTCTTTTTGTGCCTATCGTACCATAGTTCGTCTGCGTACCAGCCAGGCAGATTCTGGTCCTGAGTCAGGAGTTTAGAATTTGGCCCCTGGATTCTATCCTGTAGTTGTTCTTAGAACTCTACTGCTATCAATACTAACCAACAGTGGTTAAAGGGAAGAATCCTGTGAGCACAGTAAGAATTTTGCTCTTTTTCATAATTCTCATAGCAAGTCCTTCCAGAATAAATAGTTGTGAAAATTGCAGTGGCTGGGCAGGTGTCCTAACAAGGGTACCTATGTACTCTGTGTATATACACATTTTCATGCACTGGTATTGGAAGAATACAGCTTCCCGTTTGTGATCTTATGTGTGTAGGGTGTAGCCCTATTCATAGAGCACCTGTGTTGCTTTATTTGCGATACCACATGTATAAGACATTGATAGATCATTTTATAATATGAACATGATTTTATTAAAATTGCATGTAGAACATTCTGTAGCTTGTATTTTTTATTATTTTTGTCAGATACTGGTTTTAGAAATAAATATAACAGGAACTTTTATAGATATGTTTCTAACACATTTTGAGTCCTAGCTACTTATACAATAGCTCATGAGGATGGAATTACAAAATCAGTGGTGGTAGCAGAGTCAGTCGATTTTTGTTAACTTTCAGACTGCAATCCTAGGACTTGATCAGGTTCATCCCAGTAGTCCCACTGAAGTCATTAGTTCTGTTCTCCTGAACCTTAATAAAAGTTTTCAGGATCAGGCAAATGCCTCCAAAAACAGTTGGGCTTTTTCTTACTAGATGAGTGAGGCACTATAGCTAATAACGCATATATAATTACATACTCTATTTGATATATAATAATATTGATAAGGTGTTCCCCCCCTTTTCCACATGAAGTCTGTTAGGGCTAGATTGTGATAGCTTCACTGAGGCTGAATAGCACCTTACACTGAGTAGTCTTGTTGAAGCAAATGGGGTTCATGCAATAAATAAATTGGTTAGTCTTTAAAAGTGTCACAGGACTCCTTGTTTGTTTTGCTGACCTAGACTAACATGGTTACCCCTTTGGTACTATTTAATGTAACTCTATCACATTCTAGCTTTTAGGGGGGGGCTGTACAATAATTTTATCATAAATAAATTATGCAAATGTTAGTACTGTAATGCTTTCTTTAAGCAAATATTTTAAAGTAAAAAATTACAACTCAGTAAGTGTTTAATTTTGAGTTCAGGTAGTGGTAATTACTTAAGTTGTTACATAAGAACACATGGATTTTTTTCAGACTTGTTTCACTAAATTTCTCATTAATAGAAAGATTAAGAAAGTAAGAGAAAGAATAAAAAGAATATTTAAAAAGTGAAGACACAGCAATATAGTTTGTATTTGAGTTTTTTTCAGTGAAATTGTGTATTGAGGGTTTGGTTGCTGAGATTAGCTTCACATCCTGCTCTTAATGCTTATTTTCCTGTTTGCTTTGTAATGAAAAACCTATTTGAATTAATTTAAACAATGATTAAGAACATTTGCATATTCTACTATATTTTTACATTACTATCACATTTACTATTCTGATATGGTACTTCCTGATTAGTGTTTCAATCTCTGTTGTCAAATTCCAAAAGGGTAGCCGTGTTAGTCTATTGTAGAAAGACAACAGAGTCCTGGGTCTCCCACGAAAGCTCATGTGATAAATAAATCTGTTAGTCTTTAAAAGTGCTACAGGACTCTGTTGTCAATCTCTGTTGTCTTTGCAGAGTGAGGATCTCACTGCACAGAGAACAATGATTCAGATGCTTCTATTCAGTGTGGCTACATGGTTTAACATTTCAGGCATAATCGGTTTGTAAAACCATTTGCAGTCACTGCAGCTCTATTAAAAACTACTCTAGCTATTCTAATAAAGCCTGGGGGAAAACAGCTATGCACAGAGCAAAATGAGGCTTGGAGAATAGAAATGAGTGTTTTAAACCATCTTTGAATGCATCTCTTTGACTCATCCTCTGTGGGTGTAGGCAGCGTCTGAGAAATCAGGCCCCACATTTCTAGATGTATTTTATGTGATCTATTTATAAGATCTTTTCTTATTTGAATTCTGATCATTGCCCAATATCCATGTGTGCCACTCTGCAGCCAACCCCCACTTTTCCTTTACCTGGATCCTGTGGAGGGTTCTCCAGAATTTGTTCCTGGAGAGGGACGGGCTGAGCTGAGAAGGATGAACCTTGTCCTGCCCCATCTCAACCAGAAAGGTAATAGCCAGAAGCTCTGCCTGGTGCACGCAAGCTTATTTCAAAGAAATGCTCATAGAGTTCTCACTCCCACCCCATCAGCAGAGGTCAGCACTGTGCAGTGATGGAGAATGGAGGACATGTGCCACTTTGACGTGCAAATTGTCATTAGAGTTGCTCTTTGTTGTTAATAATGAATTCCTAACTCTCAGCCTGATGGCTAAAATATAATACAAGCAGAGGACCAGGTACTCTGTAATAACACATTTGCAGAATTTGGCTTTTTGCCAGACTGCTGCAGCCATCTGTTGGATATTTTGTTGTCTCTGCCCCTGCCTCCATTCCCCCAGTAACTAGCTACAACTTTCTCTGTGCTGCTTTCACCATGATGGGGAGCACATTACATAACTAGCACGTTCTCCTGCCCTGCTGTCCATAACGAGGGGGACTGCAAAACAGGACATGAGTGTCAGGAATACTTCTGCCTGGGCTTAAATGTATATACCTGAAGGGGACAATGTGCCAGCTAGGCATGAGTCTCTGAGCATCATGGGCACTAGGCAAAACTCAGATGGGTGCTTATAAGTATGTCCATACCATGCCTTTTGTTCAGGGGGGTGGGTTGGTTTAACCTTTCGTCCTCATCAATAGCCTCATGGCCCCTTGTGATGTTGGAACTTCAGCATCAGGTGTGACAGGACTTTGGAGAGACTCCTGCCTGCCAGTGGGCCCAGTGTGGATTCATTACCCAGCTCCAGGACTATACATGTATAGGAAATCCCTCTCCTTTCTTGGGGTCACGTGGTGGTCCCCCTCACCAGCACTGGATTCCTTCCCCCCTTCTTCTTTTAAGTGGTTATTGTGTGATCTTTCTGGGCTTCTATTGTCTGTAGTTGGTATATTCAACAATCCAGATGTGTTAGTGTTACCTGCCTGGGAAAAATTCCCTTCCCCCTCATCAGCAGGCATAATCAAATATTCACAGCCACCTCCTTTCCTGCTGGAAGCTGGATCTTCCTGGCTTCAAGAGGCAAAGTTAATTTCCATCAACACATCAGGATAAGCACAACCCCCTCCACAAATATGAACTACAGGCTGCGTATTTGGGTGCAGAGACACTGAGCCAGCCACTCCTTCTTGGGCATCCCCTTCCACATGAGCAGTGGGGAGACATTCCTGCACCCCCATAAATTTTTCTTAGCTTCCTTCTCTGGATTTTGCTCTGAGGCACTGTGCTAAGTTGGCTGTGGCAGGCAAGAGCCAATCTCTGCTCCCTCCCCCCACCAGGAGACACATTGGCCTCCTCCATTGTAAATCTTGGGGTTCCCTCCTCCCGCACTCATGGGCTCTGAGTCCACTTAATTTACAAGTGTAGATGCACCCTCAGATCTATTGCTTCAAGCAGAACCAGCCCAAGGGGTTTGGTACCCTAGGCGAACTATGACCTTGGCGCCCTCTCCCCCCACATACAATATAGAGAAAAATGATATATTAAAAAATAGAAAAAAAAATTCACTTCCATCTAATTTGGCGTCCCTTAAAGCCTGGCACCCTAGGCAACCACCTATTTTGTGGTTATGGTTGGACTGGCCCTGGCTTCAAGCTCTCTGCAGACTCAGGCTAATATTGCTTTATTGGTTACATTTGGGTCACTATGTCAAACTTTTCTTTACAACCATGAGAGCTAGAAGCTTAATGTTCTTAAAATGAAAGAGGGGGAGTCTGATGTAATCACGTCCCCAGAAGTGGAGGGTGTGATGCTGGGACTCACATGTATTCTGAAAAATTATCATATTAACCTAATTAGCATACTCCTGGTCTTGTGTATTCCCTGCTGCAGAAATAAAGAATACCTGCCACAGAATTTAGTTCCTTTTCATGGGGTAAGCCTAACAGATCTGCAGAGAACTCTTCCCCATTAAGATAATGGAATAAGTCACCACCTTGGATGCAAATTAGGAATAAATGTAATTAGATGTGGGTGAAATTCATGCTTGGGTTGAAAGCCAGGATAAAACCTGTGTGCCACTTAAAGTCAAATGACTTACGTGGAATTTGAGTGGTGCATAGCTCTTATGCAGGCACCAATATATGGGTAAATTTCACCTATGAGTGAATAATATTACTGTTTTTAAAGTTTCTGTACCTGTCTAGATGCTTATCTAGGCACATTTTGCTATAAAGTAATTGAGCTCAAGAAGGTGGTGAGCCTGCCCAGGGTCTCAAATGATATGGGCCTCAATTTGCTAAGTGATTTGATTCCCCAATGGCAGTTGCATTTGCTCATCACCTCACAGGATAAGGCCCCACGTGATGAACACAAATCCTTCAGAAATGAAGATGATATCCTGAATGGCAGCAGTGTTTGTAGTATTATCACTGCTTTATAGAACTAAGTAAGTCACACCCTATAGCTTTCACAGAGATGTATTCTCATGTCTTTTATTTTGACAGCTGCCAGCTTGACCAACCCACTGGGGACTGAACTGGGAGACATCAAAAGCTGAAAACATGCACTAAGTTTGTAACAGATTTATATCTTCTGTGCATTGGGCACAGAGGGGAGACATTTAACACTCACCAGTGGGCTGTGTTAGCTCATACTTTAAATGCTGCTCTATTTTTATAGTTAATTTAATTTTCTATCTTTCATTCTGTTAACAACTTGGAATACCAAGGGCTATGTCTACACTTGTTAATTTAAGTCGACTTAGAGGGGACCCTGCCAAAATCGACCTAAAGCATTCCCACTGGATGCTGCCAGCCACCATGGCAAGGAGGGCAGTGGGGAAGCCCTTAAGCCCCCTAAGTTGACTTAGGGCTACTCTGCGTCCACACTGGCTAAATCGACTTTCTAAAGTCGACTTAGCCAGAAAAGTCAACTTAAAGCTAGGTTTAGTAAAGTCGACTTTAATTTTCCTTAAGTCAACTTAAGCAGCTGCTTAAGTTGACTTAAGGAAAATGTAGTGTGGACGCAGATTAAATTAAGTTAATATAAGCAATCTTAAATCGACTTAATTTGTAAGTGTAGACGCACCCAAGGGGATTTATATTATTTCCTTTTGGACAACATGGCACTTATGTGGGAACTGCTTATAACTACTCTATGCTAAAACGGCTGTCACAGCAGAAGATATTTGGGATATGTCTTTCAAACTAATCCGTCTACTGAATTTTAACAGATACAGCAAATGGTATCCAAAGTGTTTGATATGTGGGATATTGCTACTGTTTAGATTATGCAACTCATGAAATAACATAACACTGGCCGTATGTTTCTGTCACTTTTACAAGTGTAATATAGAGACAGTGTGTACTGTTTGGGTTTTTCTGGGAGGTAGATTTCATGAGAACAACAGATGGTAGCAAATGAATATATGTACTTTACTTTATTTTCTTATTAAATGCTGTAAACTTCCCATACCCCTGGATATCCTTTTCTTTTGAAAGCACATTGAAATAGACAGCAAAGACCTTTATAGTACACATTGTGATACAGTTTTGAAGGTGTTTTTTCTCTCTGACACCTGAAGAATGATGCATTTTTTATTTTAATAAATAAATTGTCAATTATGATACAGTGATATACTCAAGAAAATACTTCATGGTTGATTACATTACAGTATAAATACCTTACTTAATCTTCAGAGTAAACCTAAAAGTACCCGGGTTTGGGAACTTACAGTTTAGGGGGCTGATTCTGCAACTCTTACCTGAGTAATCCCCATTCATGCCAGGAGTTCTTTTGAACTCAGTGGGACCACTTGCACAAAAAAGAAGTATCTGCATGAGTAAAGGTTGCGGGATTAGGCGTTAATTGTGAATGCTATTACATGAGCAGCCAACCTCCAGGATAGAAGGAAACATACATTTTATTTTAGGTGTGTTGATCTGAATTTTATGCAAACAATTAAACACTGTATCTCATTCAACAAGGCATTCTTAGATTTAGGTACTTCTTGTTAAATGGAAAATGTTGAGCTGTGAGATGGCTGTTTTATTTTTTTAAAATATTAGTATGAATAAGATACCATATTTCTGCAAAACAACATTTTATACCAAATAGGAAATGTAATTAATAGTCATTGAATGCAGATTGTACTATCATTTGAATTAAGGGATATGCATTCACCTTGCCAGTATTTACAGTAATATAAGTATATCCCGCTCCTACACAGTGCTTTTGCATCAGTTGATCTCAAAGCACTTTAAAAAAAAAAAAAAAAAAAAAAAAAAAAGTAGGTATCTTATCCCCCTTTTTACAGATGGGGAAACTGAAACAATTTATAAATGTTTTGGTAATAATGCATTCTTCATTTTAAATTTGTCAAACTTGCTGTCATATAGATCCTTTCAAACTTCTGCTTCTACACATTTTACTGTGGCCTCAGGCTTGGTCTGAAGTTCTTCTGCTTTTTTCCCATTATTCTTCGGTTCTTTCTCAGGAACTTTGTCACTCGAGTTAGGTTCTTTGATGACTTTGGTTTCAATCATTTCTTGTTGCTGATTCTTGTTTGAAAATGGACAGGTATCATTGTACCTTTAAACAGAAATATTAAAGCAAATTAGAGTGGAAATAGTGCCATATAGCACATGGATTATATGAGCTCTGAATAATCATTGATTAGATGAAATACAAAGTATATAGAATGAATGATTGATAACAGTTATACTTAGGAAAACTCTCACTAAGCCACAGGGATGCTGGATTAGCCCTTTTCAAGTAGCCACATGGTTTTTAGACTTCTTAATTCTTAAATTTTTAAAACCAGACATTGTATCACAAATGGCAGTACATAATGATGAAACAAAATGGGATATGATTTCAGCTTTTAGATCCGATTTAATAATCCATTGCCTTGAATGCCAATAGGCATCACTCATAAATTTTACAAATGTTAATCTTTCTGAACACAACCATGATCCAAGAATAAGAACTTTTCTATCTGAACTGGAATGGTAGAGAGGTACAAGAAGAAAACTATACTAACACTACAGTAGACACTTAAATGTAGACATACGAACAGATATGTAGAAAGAACACGTGGTACATAATTAATTGATTAAACCCTTCATATTGCAGGTCTTCATTTACAACAATAATAAAGCTTACCTTGCAGAGCTACAGATACTCACATGCATTCTTCTTTACCACGTTTTAATTAAATCTAAATCTAAATCTATACTATATATAAAATATGAATTCACACCAATCATAATCTAAGAGTAAGTACATTATGAAAGAAAGAACTTACTTTTTGATGTAGCAGATTGCAAGAACAACGAATGCTATAAAGAAGAAGAGTGCCAGTACAAGAAGTGCAGTAGGTACATCTAAAGATAAAAGGAAATAGATAATTTATGTTTATCTTGTTGGTTTTTTAAAACATATTCTTAGTTCTTCAATCAGCCTTTCTGATATTTCATGTGTCTAAGGTCAGATTCTGCCAAAGGCAGCCTTAAATAAGTGGGTCCAGCCCCCATGGAAACCCCTCGTTCAAATCCACAATGACCTAAACAATGGCATCAATTACACTCATTTTGCACATTGAGTGCAAGTTACACTACTTTGTCATTTCCACCCAATACTATCTCCATTAAAGTCAATGGTAGGTTTACTATTGAGTTCAAAGGGAACAACTTCAGGCCTGTTTCATTATTTAAACTATCATTTTTATCACAAGTGAATTTGAATTATAATCTCAAAATAATCTCTACCGTTTGTTAAAGCAGTGGAATTTAGAGAAATGCATCATTACAATGATTTTGTTCAGGTATATGACATGTTCTCTTATTCTTTAGGAAAACATCCCAGACAACTTGTATGTTATGGCATTCAAAATATAGTCAAAGGAAAGCGCTTTTTTAAACTTTAGTTAAGGAGTGTCATCAGCATTATAAAATAGAAGACAAGGTACGAGCTGTTTTACTTTCCAGACGGATAACGAATGCTGGATGAAAATTTCAGAGTCATTACCTATGGAAACATGCCCTCTATAATAGAGAAGGACTAAGGATTTGTAACCAGACTGATCTGTTAGCTGTATATGTACACAGTCTTATAAACACATACCTTATTCTGCATCATTTATGCCAAATAATATAGTAAAAGTTGAGGGTCAGAAAGATGTAGTGATTACTAGTATGTACAAAAATGTCACAGTTTTACTTTCCTTGTTCACACTAGGTTTTGGCTCCTCTGTTTTTTCAGGTGATACAATTAAGTTTTTCAGTTGCACCAAGCATGTAGTTTATATTGTCAAAATTCCTATCAACTTCCTCGGAATTAGGAAAAGAACTGATGTAATAAACTCCACTAATTTCTACTAAAAAGCTGTGAGATTACACTTAATCCTTCACAATTATACCAATTAATTTTCAAAAGAAAAGCGCTTCAAAAAATTTGTGTTACTGATTTTTGCTTTGCAAACCCTTACATTGTTATTTTCCCCTCATACACTCATGTGTAACAATCATTGATTTTCTTTGCAGTTGTGCACACCTAGGCACTATAAACCACTATTTAATAACTAAGGTACATGTAACAAAGACACATAGCCTTACCTCCAAATACAACATTATCATTCCTAAAAGCAGCATGGTTTCCATTAGGCACAGCCATCTCCTCTTGACTTTCCACAGTAGTCTGTATTGTTGTTAAAATGGTTTCCATTACACATATCATGTGAGGTTTTTTTATTTTTGGTAACTCAGTAGCTTTAGGCATCTTTGTAATGCCCTGAGATGAAGTTGCTGAAGAGGAGTTTATTTCTGTAACTGTTGAAGGTATCAGGGTTGAATTTGGTTCTGGTATGCATGAATTAATCCAAGTATCTGCAAATGGGGAAAGGAAGTATAATGAGTTGCATTGGATACTATTGCAAAATTTTGGGCAAATACCTGACGCCAAACACACACTGATCTATGGTGGATATTTTCAGAAAGCTTTCTGAGGGTATCTTTTATTGGACCAACTTCTGTTGGTGAGAGAAACAAACTTTTAAGTTTACACAGAACTCTTCTTCAGGTCTCTGCGTCAGTTTGCAAGCTTGTCTCTCGCACCAATAGAAATTGGTCTAATAAAAGTTATTGTCTGGTCTAAGTAACATTTTGGACCAACACAGCTACAACAACACTGTATACAACTATTGATACTGCTTATTATTTATTTATTTATTCACAAAGGCTTAGATTTAGCATACGAAAGCTCATGCGATTAATAAATCTGTTAGTCTTTAAAAGTGCCACAAGACTCTGTTGTCTTTAAGCATATGAGTAGTTCCAGATTTCTCACCTGCTTAAAGCTAGGCACATATTTAAGTACCTTGCTGAACTGGGGATAAAGCCCACAAGTTTGACAACACCCCTTTTACACTGGCATACAAAAGACAAGGTTCTCGCCAGAAAGAGCTTACAATATACTTTCCTATGTGCTACATGACAAGGAAACCAAATAAAATGAAGGAAAGAGTTGAGTCAGAAAATAGGCTACATTTTCATGTGATTATCTAGCATCTTGAGCTTCATGTACATCAGTGGTGCTAGGGGCCTTGCCTATTATTAAGAATACTCAATACTTCCCATTATAAAACCCTGATTTTAATTTTGCCAAACTGTAACCATTTGAACTGAAATTTTATGTGCCTGGTGTCTGCCTCAGGTTGATTTTTTTCCCCCAGCTAAAGCAGTTTAGTTCTTTCCAGGAACAAGATTAGGGAAAATATGTTATTTTGTCCATGTCGAAACATTCTGGCAACTTTCTCTTTGAAATGTTCTAGTGCCCATGTGCTTTGGAACAGGGACTTTAAGTTTGGCAGTGGGGTTATCTTTGTGTCATGTGTCATTTTCTGTCCTCACCCAGATCTGACCATGTTACAAACCTTTGAAAAACGGCCATGGAACATATGCTCAATAGTGACGTGCTCTAGCTTTGCAGCTAAATTCCCTAAAGATTCCATCTAAACTGGGCATGCTCCAGCCCACATACGCAGGGGAATTAGAAGGCACATTCCCAGCAATTGCAGCTCTGGGCTGCTAAGAACCAAGGCTGTGCATGGGTACCAGAACTGAGAGGTGGGAGACTGTCTCCCACGTTCTCAGTGAACTCCCTGTTGTCATGTAGGTAGCATGGAAGAGGGAGCTGCCTGAATTGAATACAGGAGGAACAAGAGCAAACCTGGAATGCAGAGGAAGATTGGAACTGGAGGCTTGTGGTAGTGAGGGGGAGAATGAAACTGGGGTGGGGAGTTGGGGGAAAAGGAGATTGGGACTGGATGGGGAAGTAGAGTGGAAATAGGAACTGTGGGGCAGAAGAGATTGGGACTGGTTGGCAAGAAGACTGGGAACCAGAGAGGAAAAAAAAGGAGGGGGTCTAGGAGCCTGTGTGTGAGAGGAGAAACAGAGGTCTTGGGGAAATAATATACAGTGTAATCGTATATTTAAAGACTGTAGCACAATAAACTATGAGACTTACCAATAGCTGGACAGGCAACCGTAACATTGACATTTCCTGACTTTTGATGCATGATTTTGTGACCATAATGTTCTTTTAGCATACGTGATTGAATGAGAGTGAGGGTGAAAACCATGAGCATCTGTTGCTTGAGAGCTAAAAGACTACATCCATGAGCTGGAAGCTGAAGCAATCATAAAACTCTCTGTGAACCAGATGTCAAGGAGGTGCGGAATGACAAAGACCTATGAGGGTTATATAACCACCTGATCTGTAGGCAGAATCAGTAACTCAGGCTATGTCTACACCTGTTAATTTAAGTCGATTTAGCATGTCCCCACTCAAAAATTAAGTCGACTTAAATGGGATCCTGCCAAATCGACTTAGAGTGTCCACACTGGACGCCTAAGTCGACTTGTAGGGGCTAGGTGGACCTGGGACTGGTCCACAGTGGCAGGGATGTCACCCCTTTCCAAGTGCCAGGGGGCTCAGCCTTTGCCCCATTGTACCTTGGTACAATGGGGGCTGAGCCTGACAGGGACACTGGCAGGGCATAGGAGTAGGGTGGGCAGGGCTCTGTCCTGCCCTGTGGGGGGGGGCATGCCAAGCTCTGCCTGTGCCAGCCACCCTGGCAGGGAGGGCAGTGGGGGAGCCCTGAAGCCCTTTAAGTCGACTTAAAGTCGACTTAGGGCTACTCTATGTCCACACTGGCTAAGTCGACTTAACCAGCAAAGTCGACTTAAAACTGGGTTTTACAAAGTTGACTTAAGCTGCTCCTTCAGTTGACTTAAGGAAAATGTAGTGTGGACGCAGATTAAATTAAGTCGACTTAAGCAAGCTTAAATCGACTTAATTTGTAAGTGTAGACACACCCTTAGACATTCAAATTGCATAAGTGAGACCTGTAAAAATTTCACCTTTAAAATTGTAAGTGGAAGACTGGAGTTCTGGGTAAGTCTGGAGTGAAAATGTGGCTCTCAGGAGGAATTGGTCATTCATGGTTGCTGGTACTCTTACATCAATGGAAACGATAAAGTTATCACTATAGTAACCAGCTGAACACATTACAAAAAATAATGGGGGGAAATGACTTATGTACAGGTCTTAATATGAGTCCCTGGTAGGAAATCTGATGACGCATTTTCATTCACAAAGTAAGAGGATAGATGACAGAGTTGTACTTTTTCCACTATTGTCTTTAAAGGACTCTACACAGCGCAGCTGGAGGACAAAATGTAGTGAAATGTGCTTTTGCCAAATAATTTTTGTTGTCAGAGCTCTAGCAAGTGGCAATTTGGTCATTAAGATAATGGTGATTTTTCATTCCCTATATTAAATATAAATTGCTTCCTAAAACACTTAACAGTTTAATTTGTTCTACTAAATAACATGATATGGTGCATTTTCACTATAACTCCAAAATCCACCCTTCTCCCCACAGCTACCTAGATATTACTTCATTTACTAGTTGCTCTCCACTCTTTCATCTCTCATTCCAAGCCATTCTAAATGCTTACATCAAAATCATTTGCCTTTATTGCTGTTTTTTTTTCCACATTCCCCCACTTCTTGGATCTAAAAATGTTCAAGCTTCTTCACTTTACATTTAAGGCTCTCCAAAATTTCTCTCTGCTCTTGTCTTCTCCTATACTACCTTCATCTCGCTTTGCTCTTTTGTCTTCTTCATGCTCCCAAGTTCATGCTTTATTCCAAAGTCCCTTATATGTAGGCTTGGCAGAATTAGAATTTGTATTCTTTAATAACGTTGACAGATAATATCAATGTTTACTTTAAGCTCCCCCCAATTTTTATCAATTTAAATTTTCACAGCTGCACAAAAATATGGGTTTTAAGCTTTTTTCCTTTTTTATTTAGTTACCTTTTCACAGTTACGGGAAGTTATAGTGGTGTCAGACAATAATTATTTAAGGACAGTAGACATGGAGATAGAGAGTTAAAGCTTGATAAATATTAAAGCACAAATGGTCAACATTACATGTCAAAGTATACCAAATAAATATCCATAAATCAAGCTCTAATAAGTTCTCAAGGAACATTTTTCTTACTTTGCACACCTGTAAATTTAGATTATTGTTGATGGAACTATGTTTTCACCAGTTTGTGTATCTACAACAAAACTGGTGTTTACAGACATTTACTAATAAAAATCTAATCCTTCTTAGCCTACTTATCCTTAAAACAACCTTCATATTAACACCTGCAACTCTTCCTTCCTTAAGACATTCTTCATAATATGTCTGAAACAAAAGCCAATTATAAATCTGCTCCATACATAGGTTTTTTTATTGGCATAACTATTTCATTTAGGATATGGCTTTTTAACTGATCTAACTTATTACCCTTCCCTTTATGATAATAGATATACTGGTATAAAGCCTAAGAGCACGGCCACCAACTCTTGTTGACAACTCTCACCAACTCTTGTCTCTGACAAATTTTCTAAAATACTTAGTTAACTTTTGGAAAAACAAATAAATATGGACATGTTCAAACCATTGTAATTTATTTGTGTGTTTTTCAGACTCAATAATAAAATTATATACAGCTTTATTTTGGTATCCCTGACCATCATTGCTTCCCCTGGACCCCATCCATCACCTCTGGCTCCCATTGCATCCCCTCCTGGATCTCCCTGGCCCCCACTAGCTCCTGTAGGTACACATCTTTTCCCTAGGCCCTCCTGCTTCTGCCCCATTGCCCCAAGCTCCTTTCCACGGCCTTGCACCCCAGGCTCACCCCGCTCCTTTTCTTTTGATCATAGCACCCGATAAGGCCAGCCTTGCTGAAGTCTTGCCACCCTGGATTGAAGCTCAGAGCCTGAGCTCATGGCTGGAGGCGGGGAAGGGGAGGGGGAAGGCCTGAAGCCCTTCCTTGGAATCCCTGGGCACTGCAAGGAGGGGCCGCTGCTCTTTCCCTCGCCCCCTGCTTTCTCTGCTCAGGAAGCTGCCATGGCTGCAGGAAAACCCCCATGGTAGCTGCATTTGAAAAATGCTGCACTAATGAGGCTCTCTAGTTTCTTCCCTTGTTACGGGACAATATGAAGTAAAATACAAGGCTATATAACTGGGGGATTCCAGCAATGTGTGATACTGGTGGCTTTGGAGTTTACTAGCTTTTATGGACTTTAGACAGAACAAATTTAATTTAGATATTTTTATATTTAGTTTAGTTTGTTGGGGCATTATTTGTTTTTTTCTCCCCCAGTAAACTAATCAATATCACGGAATTACATTGTTATTATTGAAAGAGTTTAAACCAGTTATGCATTTGCATGTGTTTGAAACATTTTCACCAGCACAAGCATGACTGAGCATACCTAAGGTCTTTACCTCTGCTGAATCCACATAACTGAATGTAATGACGAAATCCTTATTCAAGAACTTTAATTACAGCATCATCTAATTAATTTAGGTGAACTAAATGGAACTTCTGTTCATCTGGCATCGTGCCTTTAGCAATAGCTCTTTTTCTCCTGGGAGTGGGGTGGGGTGGGGTGGGGAGGAGATATAATCTGACATCTAAAATGAAGGTTGGGGGGGGGGAAAACACCAACGATAATTTTTTTATAAAGATCTGAAATAATTAAACTAAATGTAAAGATTCTAGGTCTCATGCGTACGTACCTGAAGAATTGAAGCAGTAACCACTAAATCCTCTATTGAGAGAGACATTCCAATCTACTACTCCAGTTTTGTTCTGACCACATTTTGGATTTGGACTTTGCCGAGAAATGACAGTCCATTTATCTGCCACCCATCCATAGCTAGAAAGAAAGGATCAATCCTTTTAATGTTGGATGTGTTCACAAGCCTATTGGTGTGTGTAAGGAAATGGAACTACTAAAAGCTGCTAGCTATTTATAGACTTCAGTTACCTGCATGTTTCAAAACCATGAGACCAGGCCTTCTTGACCTGGGTTCTCTTTGCTAGTTGTAACCCCAGCTGGCTACATGCATGTGCTGCTTCTGAGAAATTCAATTTCTTCGGACGAGATATTAGGGCTATGCCTGCAATCCTGCAGGCCGGAACGGTGAGATCTGTAAATTAAAGATAAATATTCAAGGTTATTATCCTAGAATTTATTATTTTATTTTAAGTGAGCACCTGTGCATGCTGTGGTGCATATTATTGTTCATGTTTTTAAGTGTTATGAGTTTTGGGGCATAGAGTTTGCTTCCCTTGGGAGAGTTAATTTGGCCTTTTATAAGAAAATCATCTGTTTTGCTTAACCCAACAGTCTAATATCTCAGAGGGTAAGAGGAATTTGTCACCATGGCTGTGAAAATGTATTTAATTATTGATGGGAACTTTGGCTTTGCATGTGGGCAGCCAGCTTGCTAAAGAGGATGTCATTTGTGATACATTTCATGACAGCCCCATGGGTGGGGTGGAAACCAGTTTCCCACCTAATTAATAATGTCTTAAAATAACAAAACTGATAAAATACTGATGCCCTGAGCTCAGTGATCTTCACTCAGTGAAGCAAGCTGGTTAAAAGGGCTACCACAGGTGTCAAACATTTAGAAACATGCTGAGCTCACCTATAAAAAGAGGCCTGTTAGAGGAATTTGGCACCTCCTCTCCGCTGAGCTGTAACTTTTCAGGGTGGTAAGAAGCTTGATGATATATTTTATATGATGTTAAAAATGTAACAAGGGTGAACAAGGGCTTGGCACAGATGAGGGGGATAAGCAAAGGTGGCTTTACTTCACCTCCTCCTATGCTCCTCAATGCTGGGGCCAGCCAGCTGCTTTAAATTGCACTGTGTTGCAACAGCCCCCAATGAATAGCCAACAATTGCTGGAATACGTTGGCATTTTGACCATACCCTCTATATCAGGGCAGGGAAAGGGTGGCCTACAGCTGGTTTTATCAGCCCTACAGTAGATGGGGATTCTTCTGTGTTAGCTTTAGAGCCCAGAACAACTTTAGGGGACAGACAGGGAGCGGGGCAGGATCTGGCTCTTTATCTCCATGTAACATTACCCCAGGGCCACATAAAAGAATAGTCGAAGTTTATATGCACAGTGGTAGACATTTTAAACAACAGAGGAACAATATATTTGAGGACAGACAAGAAACTTTGTAGAGACCAAACAGAATGAATACAGAATGGCAACACAAAAACCAGTAAGTAAACTAATACCTGCTTCTCAGATATTCCCTTCAGACTGTGCTATCCATCGCCATGCATGGATAGTCCATAAAAATCATGCAGTAACCAGGTTGTCCATATTGGGGGTAGTGGGAGAAGAGATTGAGGTATCTATGGAAATATTTTTTCTCTCTATCCGTGCTAGAAGTGAAGCTTTGCAGAGCAGAAAAAATGCATATTGCAGTCATTGGAACACAATGCTAGCCAATGGCACAGTTCAGCAAGGGAATCCCTATCATGGTGCTCAGCTCAGACAATGAGAGTTGTCTGATTGAGAAGAGAACCTCCATGTATGTTACAATGCCTTCTTGGTGGCCAATACATCCTCCATTTGGTCAGACCCCTCCTACTTCAGTCAGCGCTTCCAGACCTAACTGACATTCTAGACTGTTCTGTCTCCTTTTTTTCCCTCCTGGTCATACCCAGCCCTCTCCTGCTGAGCTTCTCCATGTCCCAGGCTGCACCAATGCAGACCCCACTCTCCTCTCTTCTTCTCAGGCCTAATCCACCTCCTCCTTTCCTGTCTCCAGGGCCTGCTCTAACCTTTCTCCTTTCATAGCATTTATACATGATCCTTACCCACACTTCCTACACAGGCACAGTTTCTTCACAGTCCAGGCACAATTTCTTCTGTCCTTACCCTCTCTTTCTTCTGTCCAGTCAATGCATTTGCTCAGCATCTGTTAAAATCTGGCTGAGTAGACCTTTTTAAATGCAACAGTGATCATGGACACTTCTTAATGATCAGTCATAGTAATGGCCAGCCTTCATTTTCCAATCCTCAAAAGAACATTGAGAAATACAGTGAAGCTTTTGAAATAAAGTTGAACTGTTGATTGAATGGAACTTCCCAACATGTGAAAAGTTGGCTGGGTACTTGTAAATGAATGACTCATGGATAATATACTCAGCACAAGAAAAATTTTCATATGAGGAAAGCAGTCAATTAGATGTTCACTCTGATGAATGGGAAGAAGGAAGATTCACTATCAGAAAATGACAAAGTTGGTGGCTGCAGAACAGGATAAAGGAACTTGAGTTTGGAAGATGCCTCTGTTTTAAAGTGATCTATTTTCTCCTCTTTGTTTTTCTCCTCAGTTCATATTGTGATGTCCTGTCCATGAGATGCCAGGGGGGTTCCTCTGTGTGCTAGTGGTAGAGAGGGACATTCACAGATTGCCATGGTGAGAAGGATCTTTGTCAGCTGGGATTTTCAAAGATTGTTAGGTGCACAAATCCCATTGAATTTCAATAGGACCTGGGCATCTTATTTCTTTAGGTGGCTTTGAAAATCCCAGCCATAATTTGCTGCACAGGGCCTTTCGATAGAAAAATAAATTAGTTTGACATCAAAATCTGGTTGCTTACATTGTTAGAAAGAAAATATCATCTTTGCAAAGTGTGACTAAATTCACTTATTTGGACTGACGAGATCATCTCTGTTGCTGTGTTGCAGGAACCTTCATTCTAATCACAATCAAGGACATGAACGAGGAGGTCATTTTAGGCTGATTTTGAAGATGGGGCTGAATCCGAGAATGCCTGAGTTTCATTTGATGCATGTCAGAAGAGATTGTGAAGGGCTCTCAATGCCTTTGGAAATCACACAACTGTGATCAATAGCTGTTAAAGGAGTGCTCCTGAAAGATTAGGTATGTGGTATTGTGACTAATACAGCGTATTACATAACAAGGTTCATTTAGCTCAGGCATAGTCTTCTCTGTATGGTACATTCACTAGTGTTTTCTCCAATCTTCCTTAGCTCTTATCTATGGGGAAGGCATTGTATTGATTAAAAAGCGACTTCGATGCTTTTTGAAAAATGCATCCTAAGTGACTTAAAAGCCGAAGTCCCATTTTGCAAGTGACACAGGCATTTAAAACCTAAGTTTAACTAAAAGACACTTCTGAAAATTGTACCCTTATCCTTTCCTTTTCCTTGTTAAAGATATATTTTACTTCAAACTGATTCTGCTTCTCTCCAACTTATACATTGTGAGTGGAAAGCATCTTGCAGTCATTCTTGGAAATATCTAGTTCCCGTATGTTGGGTGCCTCGACTATGTCTACACTTACAAAGTTAAGTCGACTTAACAAATTGGCTACACTTTAAGTCGACTTTGTTAAGTCAACTTAACAGCAGAGATAGCCATTATATTGGCTTTAAGTCGACTTAATAAAGTCGATTTAGTGTAAATCCCCGTCTACACTGGCCTTAAGTCGACCTAAAAGAAGGTGTTATTAAGTTGACTTAAGCAAATGCTTAAGTTCACTTAAGAAAAGCCCAGTGTGGACGCGGCTTTGTTTAGGTCGACTTAAGCGTTCTCAAGTCGACCTAACTTGCCAGTGTAGACGCACCCCTCTTTTTCATTTGATGGTGCAATGCAGCAACATGTCGTATCTTCCTCACAATTAGCCTTTGAAGATCTCTGCATTTCAGCTCCTCCAGAGAGCTCTTTCTTATAGCTGCCAAGTGGCTGTCACACTCTTATTCTACAAGCAAATTTTGTATGTGGATTTTTTTTCAGCATACTGGAGCCACAGAAGAAGTGAAAGCATCTGGTGGTGCCCTGAACCAGCAATGCTATTTTCCTCTGGTGGAAGACTGGGGTCCTTCCTTTCATCTATAGTATGAAAGTGCCTGTAACTGATTTCTCAACAGCATGACCCTGTGTAGTATGAACAACAGCATAAAATATTGAGTTAGCAATAATTCACAAAGTTACAGAGAAGAAAGCAGATGCAGGATCTATTGCTGCCTATGAAATTAATCAGAATACCGACTCTTTCTTCTTACAGCTTGTAGGGCTCCCAAGCAGGGCTTTTTTTGTGGTGGTACTTAGGGTTACTGAGTACTGGCACCTTCTTTTCACGGCAGAGCGGCCAGGGCTCCTGCTGCTACCACCAGCGGCCCCAGGTCCCTGGCCGAGTACCGGCACTTTTAAAAAAGTTTTATTAAAAAAGCATTGCTCCTAAACGTTACCTAAATATAAGAAAATTGATTACTGACAATTGCATATGGATAGTCATTCATTTATATGTTATATTCCCATCCACTGCCTTCCATCCATTTTGTCTTTTAGATTTTAAGCCCACCAGATCTGGGATTGATTTATTTTGGTATGTATTCACTACAGAATCCAACAGCTCCATAACAACTAATCAGCAATCTCCTTGCCAGTTTGCTTGGAGATTTCTTTCCTCTTCCATGGAGTGGCTGAACTGTCCTCTCACCCCTAATGGAAGTCATGCCAGGGCAGGGCAGATGGGTGGAGGAGGCATGCGCTCCTGTTCATGATGTTGTACTTGTTTGATAGCTGAAGAGCAGATGCCAGCCTTAATGGCTTGCAAACAGAGTCCCCAGGTACTTTCTTGGAAAAAGCATAAACTGCACTTAAAAATTAAACACAAATATTTCATAGGAAAATTATATGACATTTTGTCAAAGATGAAACCATTGCATTTGAGGGCTATTTTTAAGGCAGACATGTCTTTATTAATTCTTGAAATACACTGTCTTTCAAAAGTGGGAACATCCATGTGTTTGGTTATTTTTTTCCTCTTCCAATAAATAACCAGAGGCAGACATCATTATCCTTAAATTGCACTTCAAGAACCATGCCTATGTCCCTGAGAACTTTATGGAGATTCATAGTCACTGTTACAATACTTCAAAATCAAAACAATCAGTTCACCTTTTAAAATGACATTTTTCTAAGGCACCCATTGACCAATTTCATGCATATGCTGTTATTAGTTAACTGCTCAAAAGCTTTTGCTGTGGCATTTTCCAAAAAATTAGCCATCTAAAAATAGCATGAAAAATTAAACAAAGTCTTAGGACACATTTGGACAACATCATTATAAAAATGAGTCAAATAATTAAAGTGGACATAACTATTCAGTGAACAATATTCATAACCAAGAATATTACTGAAATATTCTCTTTTAAACTGATTTCTGAGAAATCTGTGGTTTCATAGGTCTACAAATGATAGGTTACTTTAACTATATACACATACAGAGAGTAATCTATACTCAGACAATTACACATCTGCATATTTTATTTGCAAACACTGATTTAGCAAATATGTTTTCTGGAAAAAGACTAAAGAAAACCATCTACTCTGATAATATTTTTGGACAGGGACAAAAGTTGCACACACTGAAAAATTTTAAGAAAACATACCTTCTACACTGAAAGTTCCTTGAGCTATGAATTTCATAATCCAGATTGAGAACAAAACCAGAGCAACACCAGAATAAGATCCCATGATCATTAATACCAATAAACAAATTAAAAAATTCAGGATGGGTTGTTCCCGGCGTTAAATAGAGTGGTGTATTGCCAGTCCTCTTGTTGTGGGCGTTGTGATGACTTTCTTGAAAGCTACTTAGATGCCACTGTACTGATTCACAGAAAAAATGCCAGCGTATATTTGTTGCTCAAATCAAAAGGCATTTACTGGTCAAGGGCATTAGCTGGAAATACATGACGTTCCCAAAACATATCACAGTTGGCTGTCAGGAAAATTCAGCAAATGCTGACTCAGAAAACATACAGCTGAGGAAGAGAGATAATGCAATGTTACTCTGTCAGTCTTATAAACAGTTTGCAAATTGTTTTCTCCTTGCTATTCATTTTGTTAACAGTTCCTGTTTAACTGAGTGTCAGCTCTTCACTCATGTCTTTGGTTAAGCATATCTGGTCATTAGTACAGAGTGTTGGCAATCAGAATTCATGAGTTACAGCTGTCCTAGTACTGACTTGGTATGTGACGCTTGGGCAAGTCCCTTAACTTCCCAATGCCTATCGTTCCCAATATCTAAAATGAGGATAATAATGCAGAGGTTAATTGAGGATTACTTAAGTAAAGGACGTATTTTTGGATGACCTGCCTTGGGAGGGGAATAAGAGGAATTTCTGCGGGAATTTCCCTCAGATCGTTCCATCAGGGATGGTGAGGGAAGTTGAACACTTTACTGAATTGGACTTTTGGCTCCCAAATGAAAAGTCCCAATAAACCAACTGGTTCACAGAAATAGGGATCCTGCTGCCAAAACCTGGAAAACTTGAAGGAGTCACAGCAGACAAGACCTTTTTTACATGGCCTTCCACTTCTGAAGCTAGATCCCTGCCACAATCTTGTCTTGCTCTCTGGAGGTAGCTGCCTCTTGGAGAAAGACTTATATTTGTTTGGGTTTTTTTGTGGGGCTGATGGGGCATTAAGGGTATCTTCTCAACCAGCCCATGTGTATCCCATAGAGAAGCCCCTTTTATACTGGGGGAAGGCTGCCACGGGGTCCTTGGAACAGGATATGCTGCTCCTAAAGCTGCTGCTTCCTCTTCCTGTAATGTGTGAAGGAGGCAAGGAGCAGAGGTGGGTGCCTAGGGGTATGAGCTTGTTCTCACTACTGGTAATGCACTTTGAGAGCCTTCTAGGGAATCGGTTAGATAAGTGGAAAAATTGGTTAAAAGAAGGGTTCGTTGCTCAAGTCTCTATCCTGTCTTCTGTTATTTTCTTTTGTCCTTACATATTACAGCAGAGTTATGGCAATCTGCAGTATGAAGGCGTGATCTTGTTTTCATAGTAATGAGTCCCAAACACACCCACTGATGATTGGCCTGAGCAGCTAGTTCCAGGGCTGAATTAAGGGGCTTCAGGGCTCCGAGCTGCCCACCACTGTGGGGCTCCCCCAACCCCCCACGACAGCAGCCAGAGGGTGGGCTAGTGCTGGGAGAGGGAGCCTGGAGCCGGAGGCCACTCTCCACAGTGCTCTGGCCCTGGTCTGGTTGGTCTGCCCCCAGGGGCAGGGTTGGCTAGCATGTGGTGCCTGGAAGGCCATGCCGGAGGCTTCACCGCACAGCAGCGAACACATGCTGGCCCGCCCTGCCCCCCCAGGGTGGACAAGCCTGCCCACGGGTGGGGCAGGAGCACTGTGGAGCCTGGCCTCTGGCCCCAGGGCCCTGCCTCCCACCCCAGGACCAGCAAGGGCCCTCCCAGCACCCTGCAGAGCCCACCTGTGCTTTGCCAGCCTGAGTGGGGGGGGCCAGATCACACAGAAGCCTTAGGGGCTACAGTCCAGGGCCCCCCTTCAGGCTGAGGCCTGGGGCTATAGCCCCTGCGTTGATCCAGCCCTGGCTAGTTCTGCAGATTAAGAACCTGATTTGATAAGGTGCTGAGGATCTCCTGTGAGGGTTGAGTGCCCTCAGCTCGCACTGAAGTCAATCAGTCCACACTGGGAGAAGCAAGAGAATTCAAGGATGAATAAGACCCACTGCCTCTTCTTTGGATTAGATGGACCTGTCAATACAGAATAATTCCCTCTGCCATGTGAGTTAGCACAGTTACTCAGTTAGGTTCTGAGGAGAGGCGTGTTTCAAAGCTGCGTGGTCAGTTCCACTCTCACCTTTATGTGCCAAATCCTCCAGTCTTCACTTAGGCAAAATTAGATTAGCCAAATTCTGTCCGGACTTGTTGACTTCCATAAGAGTTTTGCCTGAATAAATAGTGAGATCACAAGAGTTTTAAACAAAGACATTTTAGTTGCCAAAGGATTAAGATCCTTTGTAACAGTATGCAGTTAAAATGTGATTTTTCACAGGCTTTTGGGACAACTAAAGTGGAAATTAGAGAGGAAGAAGCTGCCCCTTAGGACAGGGAAGCAAAATTAGAGTTTGTTCTTCTTTTAACTTGCCTGGCATTAGGATCGGTGTTATGACAGACGTATGTTTATTAATGGACAATACACAATTTATTAGACTATGTAGTCAGGAAGGTGTCTCCATCTGGCACCAGATTTTTAGAAGTGCTAATCTTTCATGGTATTATTTAGGAGTGCTGACATGTGTTGCTAATCTGAGGGAATCTGTGATTTTTGTGAGAGAATCTGAACATTCATTGGACTGTGTCAGATGACTACAAACTGGGCTCTGTGGTGACAGGTAGAGGGACTGCGTGGGATGCACAAGGGCGAGAAGCAGTAGAGATTTTCAACTCAATGTGATCTGTTTACAAATCTCAGGACCTTGTTTCCTGGTGCCATCACCACCTGCAGGGAGAGATTGAGGTTTCTACAGTAACAAAGGGCCCACCAAGTAAAATAAAAAGTCCAAACCCTTCACCCTTCACTCTGTGGCCCATCATCCAGATACTCTCTCAAGGATTCCAAATTCAAATCTCACTTAAAATTATGCAAATCTTCAACTCTTCTCCCCTCTCTAGGGTACAACAGTAACCCCCTTCCCATTAGTCCCTCAGAATCAAAGGGGAGTTTGTGCCTCCCCTGCTCAGCAAGTACCAGTTTTTTAGGGCCTCGAACAATGAACTCAGATCTGACCCCCAACTTCTTACCCGGTCAGACCGCCAACAGACACCTGCTTCTCTTCTCCCTCAAAGCTGCTTCTTTTGCCTTGTCACAAACACAGTGCTTCCTTGGTACTTCATGTAAATTTTCTCTGGCTTCTTCAAAATGTACAACCCAGATTTTCCCAAGGCCTTGAACTTGAGATCAGTATCTCTTATCCCTTTCCTTCTCTCTCTTTCTCTTCCCATTTCTGTAGAGACCCCCACAGTAGGTCTTGCTCCTTCCCTGGGCTCTCTTTCCCAGAGGAAAGGGAGTGCCTTATGTCCATATCCCCTTTCCAATCATGCATCAATGCAAGGTATACATCTCATCAATCTTGGGAACTCGACCTCCCAGAATTTCACTCATTCTGTCCTGAACACAGAAACAAGCAGCATCAGACCTCTACCCTTTTTTAAAGGTCAGCATGGACTGTTTTACAGGAATGCCAGCAATATCTAATACTTGTTACAATAAAGTTTACAACCTCTTTTCCCATTGAAAAAAGAAATCTGCCCCTGGTATTGCTAATCCTGAAAAATACCACTGCTTTATCCTTTTGCATCAGCTGATAGTATAAATTGAGTGTAATAATGATAAAATCAGAAGCTAGGAAGTGTATAAAATTGATAAGGGAAGCAAAAGGACACAAGGGCAAGTCTATGGCTAGTAGAGTTAAGGATGAAAAGAAGATTTTAAAATTCATTAGGAACAAAGAGACTCCTAATAATAATATTGGTCCATTACTGGTTAGAAATGGTAGAATTGTCAATAGTAATTCAGAAAAGGCAGAAGTATTCAATAAATATTTCTGTATTTTATCTGGGAAAAACAGCTGATGTAGTCATATCGTAGAATGATGATGTAATATTTTCCATTCCAATAACAACTCCTCAGGAGGATGTTAAAGGGCAGCTACTAAAGTTAGACATTTTTAAATCAGCAAGTTTGCATAAATTGCAACCAAGAGTTTTAAAATAACTTATTAAAAAGCTTTCTGGACCACCAGTCTTGATTTTTCAATGGCTTTTGGAACAACGGGGAACTTCTAAATGACAGCAAGAAAGCTAATGTTGTGCTAAAGTTTAAAACGGGTAAACGGGATGATCTGTGTATTCAGCAAAACAAATGTAAACCATTAAAATGGCCAAAGCATTTTTAAAAAGCTTATTTTCATCTTATTAGAAGGCTATGGTGCACATCATCTTGGCAAATGACAAGTTTCCTTGAGGTGTATCCAAAGTTCCAGGAGGACACTGACTGCTCTTGTATCACTGGAATGAGAGAGAGGACCCAACACTTCATACTTCTTCTGTTCAAATTACATAGTAAGCCAAGGGGGAGTAAGGATGGAATGGAAACCTGAATTACTGGTTCATCATTAAATTGTTGCTGCTGTTCTCAGCTAGAACCTGTATATGGGTAGGATTCATTTTAGTAAGTACAGTCTTAGAGATATGTGCTTTTCTTAAACAAGTCTTTTGCTAGCAATGGAAAGGACTCAAACCATATTTTTATTTCAAAACTCAAGTATGTGATATTACACAGTACAATTCTAGTACACTTGTGCAAGGTCTTACAATGTTACAAATTTAAATAATATGATACACAAAAAAGTGCCCCTTTTCAATTCTTTCTACTAAAAAACATCAGTGCTGTGCATGAGAAACAATAAACGTGTATTGTTGAAGCAGAAAAATAAATATTGCACTCCAAGAAAACTATTCAGTATTAAGAGTATAAATAACTGACCTATTGTTCGTAGTCAGACATGCCTTATGAACACAGAGAGTAGGAGTTTTCAGATATAGTCAATTAAAAGCAGACTGCACAAAATTTAATTGGAGAATTTTTTTTAGCTCAATTCTAATTTTCACTAAACACAAAAGTATATTCATTAACTAGTTGAACAAGGTAAAGTAATTAATAAGTTGTTAGTCACTGTGGTGCTATTATTTTAAGTGGGCAGCTTAATTACAGTAGGTATAAAACTAATCCCCAAATATATTTTCCACTTTATTTCATTTTCATCTTTTTATCCTCTTTAAAACACATTGCTCTTTCTCTGCTCCCCAACACCCATTCCCCCCAGCTCCCAATAGCTAAAGACTCTCTGAGGGCTAAATTCTACTTATTTGACCCATGTATGTAATTCTACTCCAACCAATGTAACGACTCATGGGTGAAATTCACCCGTGTGCAGTGAGATCTCAAAAGGCCAATGCACTAATTAAGTCCCAGATAGGATGTGCATGACTTGTGCAGGACCCCTGTACAGAGGTGAATTTCATCCTGTGGTCCAGATCCAACAAAGCACTTATGCACATACTTGACTTTAAACATATGGGTAGCTTCACTGAAGTCAGTGAGATTACTCATGTACTTAAAGTTAGGGCACATACATATGTACTTTGCTGGATGAGGGCCTATGTGAATAAAGGCAGAGGCATTTGGTGGCTGTGACTGAACTACACAAATTATCAATACCTACACAAAGGGCACCTGATCACACCAAGGCTCAGATCATCAAACATACTAATTTCATCATTTAATAAAATCCATCTTTTGGAATGGAGGAGTTTGAATCTGTCAGGCCTTTTAACTGCATCCACGCTGACAGAAAATTTTTAAAACTCAATTGTTTGTTTGTCCGATACTTTGTTTATCGTTAGAGAACAAATGGCACATTCCCTTTAGCCTCACTGAGCTTCTTTAATCACTTTAATTCTTTTACTCTTTCAGAACTGTCTTTTTTTTTTTTTTTTTTAAAGACACCAAATGGTTAAATCAACTACAATTTGCTTAGCAGCAATGATGGCCATCTCTGCTACATCTTATTTTTTTCTGAACAAGGGAATGTGGTAAAAGCAGCATATTGGCTAACATTAAAGAGAAACGTCTCTCCAAAGAGTTTTAATAGTTAGTTTTGGTGGGAGAAATCTGAGTTAAAATACTTTAAAGTCAGTTAAAAACCTTTATTCTCTCAGCTAGTTTCATTTGCTGAGTTTGGGGACTACACTGATAAGAAAACAGGCTGCTATTGTCTGCAGATGAGCCAGAATTATGTACCACATAGGCTTCTTCATCCTTCCCAAGGGAAAACTGCCTTGCTTGTCACTTAGAAAACTAGATTCATAATCCCACAAAAATACTGACACATCTAAGATCCAACAATGCACTCCAGTATCTCACTCACTTTGAAAGTCCAGCTGCATTCAAGTGCATGCCAACAGAACCAGGAATCCCAACTCAAGGCCTGCAGGTACATACACCATACCTGAAGTGCCATACATTTCAATACCTTAACCCAGAGGTGAATGTTTTTCAAGAAATGATTTGGCCATTTTGAAATTATACATGCACAAAAACTGACATTGGGTAAATATTTTCTTCTCTTTCCATGAGCTTCTATAACTCCCAGATAACTAAGTGGATTATTAAAAATGTGGGCAAACGATTAATCTGTAATAGCCTAATAACTTGTTGGAGTCTTGAAAATATATTAGAACAGCGAACACACACTGCATTCGATTCTAGAATGAGCTGCTGAACATGCAGTGACCTCTTTCCATGAGGATTATAAATCAGTAAGCACTTTAAACACCCACAGGGCTCAGCTCTGACCAGTGCAAGGGGATGAAGAGGACATAGAGAGTCTCTGTCTTCAGTGCAAGCAGCAGAATCCACCTTAGTCCCTGTCTGCTTTGGTCTGAGGCTTAGTGGGACATGTCTAACCTGCAATCAAACCTTTTGCTGCAATCAGTAGAACTGCTTGTTGGGGATGCACTTAACTCTTGTTCAGAAAACAAGCAAAATGCACCACACAGCATGTCCATTCACAATACGAAAAAGTCCTGGGCACTGTCTGCTGTGCCATCCAGACATGGATTTAGCCCTTAATGTACACCCTATTCAAACAATGGAGTACTTTCCCTCTTCAATACATTATGAATAGCAATATAAAACATGTATTTAGTCAGCATTCCATTTTGCATTGCTGCATGATCATTGGGCCAACCTCACACCTGGTGTAACTCATGTTATGGAAATACACAAAGGATAAATTTGGCCCAGTATAATATTGTTAGTCCTCAACAGAAGGCCTTTCTTTCCCACCCACCCACTCTAAATAAGGCCATTATCTTTAAGAAAAAAAAAATCCTATATGTAAACTGCTGTGAAAGTTATGACATCAATCAACAAAAGCCAGGAAATGCAAAGTTAAAGCAGATACTCTATAATTGGTAGCTTTTATGGCTTTCCTCAGAATTGTAGGAATTAAGATCTCGGGCATCAATCTTCCCTTTGAATGTCCTGGCTATTGCTGACAACGGTCACAACCTTTGCATGATTTAAATGTGACTTTATTCGTATTGAGTTATAGCAGTCAGATACAATTATCATGATAAAAAACCAGATGTATTTATCAGATGGTCAGTTTCACTACGTAAATCACAATCCATTCCCAAGCCTGATGGTGTAGAATAACTAGTGTGGCTCACTGATCACATTTAACAATCAGAAAATGACAAAGTGCTACCTGGCTTTAACAACCGTGTTTGAAAGTGTGTGCTTACTGATGTACTGTAAATATTTTATCATTTGTTTATTATTCTGTGCCTTGCTCATGCTGTAGTCCTGAGTTCCACCAGGAGTAGTGTTGGATAGCAGAACAGGTGGCTTTTCCCTGGGGTCCATCTGATAATTCAACACAGGAGTTGTATGAATGGTAGATCCCCAACAGCGCAGCAAAAATGATTATCGCAGCTGCTACAATCCAGACCACATTCCAGTGTTTACACAGTTTTGGGTACAGTATATGTAAATAATTAATTACAACTTCAAGTTTGCTGTAAAATGGAAAAAAGATATGAGTGTTTTTCTATAATTATCATATACAAGTAAATTATCTTAATACTTTGACTATTAACTTTGCAATTCTATGCTGTATCATTTTTCATTTAAGGACCAACACACTCTCTTCTACAAGATACAAACCATTTTGTTATGTTCTTTTTACAAATATATACATTGAAATGTAGATTGATATTAAGTGAGTTACTTTTCTAGAGTCCTCCACAGGTTTGTAAGTCCAGACTCCCAGTCCCCTGCTTCCTTCTCCCTCTAAATGGACTGTCCATTACTAGAATTTGACAACATTTCAGATTCTGTTCCGCTCATAATTTGTTTAAGTTAAATAATTTTAGAAAAGTTCTTTTCCAATATATGTCTCCATGACATGACAGTAGGGAGGCTGACCTTCTGACCAGGGGATGGGCCACATGTTTGCAGATAAAGAAGGGCAAATTACAGGGCAAAAGATGGTGGACCCCACAATGAAGAGGCACACCCCCAGAGGCAGAACGTAAGGCTTTGTGTTTGCATGTGCACCCATTGTGACTGCACATTGCACATCTGTGTCTGCAGATACACCATTTACTGAAGCAGCTAGTGCATGCACAAACTGAATGCCTATTTTCGAGAGGTGCTGAGCATCTGCAGTTTCCAAAGTCCATGGGAATTTCAGGTGCTCATTACCTTTCAGGATCAGGCCTTTGGAAATTATAGTTTAGTTGCAACCTACAAAAGATATTCCTGGAGAGAAGCCAAAAATACTGTGAGATTTGGAAAACAATGTGAAGTACTCTGCTGTGCATCTCAAATCAAACTATCTCCTGGCAGATGCACCACAGTGGATTCTTACCTGTTTTTCATATTATTTATCTCTTCATTTTCACCCTCTTCATGCTCATCAGAGGTTTCATTTGTTTTCTCTTCATCTTCCTCTTTCAGCTCATGAAGTTCTTTGGTTTTCTTTAAACCTTCCTGATAACTTCAAACAAAACATATATTTCTTAGTCTAGAGGTGCCAAGCAAATGCCTCTTGTAAGTCAGGAACTAGCCATTTGGTTAACATATTCAATAAAATGAAAATACCACATGTGCTGTGGTGGCTAGGCAACAGGAAAATATTGGCACAGGCCACTAAGCTACCACATGTTCTCACTATCCTTTCTATCAACTTAGTTTTTTCTAACTAATATGAACCTATCAGATAATTGGGTCCATCCCCTTGCAAATGTGGGGTTATAGTTCTCGTTTGATCACAACTGCTGTGGTATTGCATGGGAGAGGTGGGTTTTGACTCATTTTAGATACATTCTGGACTTTATTTTTGGGATGGGACTGGAAACAATTGATACACTATCATTAGCTTCTTTAGTAAGAATTCAGTGCCTTTCCTTACACGTGTCAGGATGGCAGAGCTTATTCTATGGTCTACACTTGGAGACAGATGGACAGTCTGTCCCTTGATTATTCTGAGCACAGAATACTGGTGTGGGTGGACAAGGGGCATGAAGCTTCTCTTTTGTGCAAAAGGCTATGGCTAGCCTTCAGTCTTACTCATGCCCATATACATTCTCTTCAATGCTGATGATATTCATCTTAACATCTTTTCACTGAGCCCAGATTCTACAGTTTTGCTGCTCTCCCAATGTCTGATCAAGATTGGGTTTGGGGTTTAAGGTGACCAGCTCTGACTCAACTGAGATAAAATGGAAGTGATTTGCTGGAAGATTGTCCACCTTTCACCAACTGTGTTCACATCCTTGGAGTTCTTATTGCATATCCTCTGATCTTGGAGAGAGCAGGGGCCCATGAAGTCTTTCCTTAAGTAGACATGTCTAGAAGGCTGCAAACATTTCTCTATGTTGTTGACTTTGCAACTTATCCAGGACTGTGTTGCCACTAGTTTGGACTAATGCAAAACAATTCATGCAAGAAGAGCAACTCCTGAAGTTCACCAAAAAACTACACCTTGTGCTCAATACAGTTTGGTATGAGTTGCTGTGACCATGTTCACCTATGGATTCCTGTTCACTTCTGGCTGCAGATTTAAGCATTGGTGATAATCTCTGAAGCTCTGAGGGGCTGGGATACGGTTATCTAAGATAAAACTTCTCACCCATTCTGACCTAGTATCTCATTGCAGCAGTTAAAACTAATAAGGTAGGAAGCTCTTGTTATCAGTTTCTGGGGGAACACTCTTCAGGCCTGGAAATAGAAATTTCTCAGTTGAGAGCTCCTGCTTTGGAAATTGCTTCCTTTGGGAATTTACTGGAACCAGAACTTAGACTTATAAGCTTCAGGGCATGATGGTAGAGTGTATCTGTGGGTTAACTATAGTTCTAATCATTAATTTTTATCTAGCTTTTATTTATTTTTATAGCTGTTTCTTAGCTCCTTAAATAAGTGCTAGCTGCAATGATGTTGGACAAGTCATCATTCACGGCAATAAAATAAACATCTAAAAGCATATCAGCACATTGTACAGAGACATTAAAAAGTATTGCACATTATCAGAATTCTTTTAATTTACTCTTTATCTGGAGTAGTTATTCCTACATTATTTACACTGTAACATCACATTAACATATTGTTCATAGGAGACAGTCTTTTTAGAAGAATTCAGAAAATATTGTTTCTATCAACCACTTGCTTTGTAGTATTTGGCTAACATTTTCTTGGAGGGACGAAAGAGGTACACATACAGTTATTGTTGCTTTGTATCATCCTAAACTTGTAAACACCCCTTGGGGAATTCAGTTCACAAAAATATTCTCACCCTTTGTTATAAGCTTCCTCCTCTATCTTGGCTTTTGTCTCAGGATTGATCTCCTCTGGACTACTCGGTGTCAACAGAGAAGCAGGCGATTCACAGTCATGGTCCCCATTTGACTTTCCACTGTCAAGATGAAAGAAAAAGAGGGGGGAAAAATTGGAAAGTACTGGGTTTGGAATACACTATTGAAAAATGATACAATTCCTTAATTATTAATTCTGATTTTGGGAGGCCTGAATTCCTTCTTTTCACCTACCTTGCGAAAACACCTTGCAAAAGAGAAAAACAATAGTCTAAGCAAGTTTTTAATTTCAAAGATCACTATCTAAAGAGAAGTAACTGACAGGTCCCTAGTACATTAAAATGTTTGATTTTTTAAAGAGTTTGTGTTTAACTAGCTCACATTCAGCATAGTTTGTTCTCCATTCAACACATTTCTCCAATGTACTTTCTAAAAGACTTCCTAGAAATTGGAACCTATTATGACAAAGAAAGATAACTGTCTATTCAATAAATAACATTTCTCCTCTTATTTTTCTATATTTCTACATATTATTATATCTTCTCATGAGTATATGCTATATGCATGTGTCTGTATATATGTAAACATGTGTACTTTCACTCAGCTTTAATTAAGATCTTTGAAAGTTTAGCTGTAATAATAAGCCACTGCCTATTGCTTAACTGTATATACATCTGTGAATGATAGAAAGGAATATGATAGTTTGTTTTGTGAAGGAAATTTTTTTTATTTGAAAGATTAGGGGCAAAACTATATTGGTCACAGAATGAAGAAAATCTCTGGATCATAAATCCTAACTCACTTGAAATGTACTGGAATCTAGAAAAATCAGGGAATAATCTCATTAGAAGGACAGTTTATTTGTCAGCAATTGATTATTTTAAAAAGAACGTTTCTGGCAGTTTGCCTTCCTGCCAATGGTGTTCAACTGGCCACTGTCTTTTGAGCTATCAATAGGTGAGATTTCCTTATTTATTTCTGGAAATCTATATTTCATGAGCCAAACTTGCACAGGTCCAATATGCATAATTCCACTGAAATCAATGGAATCAAGTTCCAAAGGGGTAGCCGTGTTAGTCTACTGCAGAAAAACAACAGAGTCCTGTGGCACTTTTAAAGACTAACAGA
>ML685792.1:3133399-3144512 GCA_007922175.1 Pelusios castaneus | reverse complement strand
CTGTTCATGGCAAAACACTTATCTCTTGCAGGAAACATGTTAGTCTTTAAAAGTGCCACAAGACTCTGTTGTCTTGGGATTTAAAGTGAACTAAAAAGATGACAGTTAATGTTCTTTACCTGAATGAGAACTGCATATTTTGAAGTTTTCAATTCTTTATAATGCCTAAAGCAACTTAACAAATGTTGATCCAGATTAACACAACATCATGCAAATAATTTCAAATGATATACAACCTAGTCCAGGCTAAGATTGTTAAAAATATACAGTACACCAAGAAGGTTTTGTCCACAATCTTAAATCCTTTCAACAAGTTACTGATCTTTTAATTCTGAATGTCAGCAAGCAACTTCCTTAGAATGTACCATGTTTCCTGCAAGAGATAAGTGTTTTGCCATGAACAGGAGCCTGTCAATATACTGTATGCTTTCTAGGCTGTTCAGACGGTCATGCACACATAGTTTTTAAGTGCAGCATATCCTGTGTCTATAATGGAAATTCTTTGTCAAAATCTGACAAAACAGCTTGGGTGTGACTTCTGTTCTCATCTCAAAACATCATGTGTTTATTTTTCAGGCTGCTTCCATAGCAGTGTCACCTTTATTTATCATGAAATTGTTACAGAAGCTTTAGATTTGTAAGTATTTGAACAGGGAAGTGATCCACAAAACACAAATATATATAATCCTAAAAAGTATAGTGTACAACATATTTTGTGTTCATAAATTTAAAAAATCAATTGTATAAAACTCAATTAGATATGTAATTTAAACCATCTATCTAGAGATCTGAGACTTCCAGTCTTGTTTATGTTAAGTAGTACCTTATTCCATAAGCAAGAATATATGTAAATCCATTTATTCATGTCCAAGAATTGGTGACATCATAGCAGAATTTTCAGAAGCCTTGAGCAATCCCTCACTAATTTCAAGCACTCAGCATCTGATTTTCCAGTGATCTGCTATACATCATCCATCCATCTCTTTGCTGGTCATCCCATATTATGATGACCCTGACCCATCCTTCCCTACTAACTTTCTCAAGGTTATTTCCATCTCTATGCCACTTATGACGAAAGTTCATAAGTTTGCATCTGTTGATTTCTGCCATCAGGATCTGTGTCTCACCAATAATATTTCTAAAATAGCCATTAATCCCTTTTCTTCTATTCAGGAAATACTCAGGAGTCCTTGCCATCACCACATTTCAAAAGCTTAAATATTCTTTTTGTCATCAGTACTGAGTTCCCACAATTCACATACAAAATTGCTATGGAAAAAATTAGTCTCACTTTTGTACATTTCGAGACACCACGGGTTTTCCACACTTTCTTCTGGGAAATCATATCTGAGTGAGCCATCCTTAGTTTTCTTCCACATTCTTGGGCAATGTCCCCTTGGTTGAGTATATATGATCTCTAATAATTAAAATCATTTACTGTCTCTACAACTTGCTCGTTAATCATGATGTCTGCTTGCATCCTATTTTTGTTAGTTGTATCAATGTACATGCATTCTGTGTTCATTACATTCAAGAAGAGTCCAGATTCCTCACAAACTGCTTTTACAGACCCAACACTGGCTGCATTCATTGCATTGGTGGTTATAGCAAACAACATTATGTCATCAGCCTAACTGAGATTGATTAAGAGGTGTCCACCAATGGAAATTCAGCTCCTTCCATTTGTAAACATCTTACAGGGCTTGCCTCATAATAAATTCTGCATATATGGTAATGAGTCTGGGGAACAAAATACAACCTTCTTTCACATCCTATTAAATAGAAGAACAACCACTGTCACGTACTGCTTTTTTCATCACAGTCTATTGGTGGTGGGGGAGACTTGTGACAAATTCAGTGAGATGCTTTGGAATCTCCATGTCTACCACTATCCTCCAAGAACAGTTATGTTGGATGGTATCAAAGGATTTTGAGTAGTTGGTGAAGGTGAAGCACATGATCAATGAGTTATTGTATTCTCTGCATGTTTCAGGGATATGATGGATATTCCTGATTTGGTTGTGTGCGCTTTGGGCCTATCTGAAAACATCTGGTTGCAGTGGCAATGGTGCTTTTATCCTTTGTTTCATGATATCCTGGATTATGTAGTGCTGAATTCTGTTTGTGAGAGATATAAGGGAGATGGTACAATAGTTACTACACTCTCTTATATCTCCCTTCTTTGGTAAGGGCAAAACATTCCCTTTGTCCACTCGGTCAGCCAATTTCTAGTCATCCATACATAATTTCAGATTTTCCACATATATCCAGGACTGCATTCACCAATCACTTTTAACAATTCCGCAGGCCTGTTATCTACCCCTAGAGCTTTCCCAAGCTTTATTTTCATAATAGCATATACCACTTCCTCTTGAAGGATTGATGCCTTTGCAGTCTCTTTTCTGTCATCCTGTGTAATGAGTGGCTGTGGAGAAGCATATACACTGGCATGGTAAACTCTCCCCCTGTTTTGATATCATCATCCTCAGTAAACACTCTGCCAGCGCCATCTTTTATTATGTTTGATCATGAAAATACCTTTTGCTAAGAAACTTGACCACTACGAATATACCTTTTTGTACTATTACTCTCTTTATAAATTCTCAAATTCCATACATTTTGTTCTTATATATTTCCTCTTTCTCATCTAGTTTGCTTTGAAATCTGTCTGCTCTCCTATCTTTGGTCTCCAAACCATTCTCTTTCACTCTGTCATTTTTATCCCAGCTCAAACAACTTCTTAGTTTACCATGCAGTGATCTGGCACTGACTTTTTGGAGCATGTGCTGTGGTGGTTTTGAACATACCATTCATTTTAATCCAGTTTGTTGAGTTGGTCTCTTCTTTCTTCTTTCTTCTTTGTCAATGCCTAAAACCCATTCTGCACAGATGTTACATGAATTTTATTGATTCTGGGGACCAGTTGACCATTGTATCTTTTAAAGTTCTAACTTTATGTTTGAGCCAACAACTGATGGTCTGTCTTGCAGTCTGCACTCAGGAAAGCCTTTGTCCACTAGAGATGCTTGATCTCCAGTGTTGCTGTATCATTACAAGTAATCCTATTTAAGTCCAAATATTACACAAAACAAGTAAATCTGGCAGAATTGATCCTGGAGTGATCACACAAAATTGGGCAATGTGATTTACTGTTTAGCAAATACAACAGCATGTAATCAAAAGGGAAATATGATCATGAAAGACATGTATTACAAGAATTAATAACTTTAATTTAAAGAGCAGGGCTATTCAATCATTTACTTATGAAGAGCCTATAGGTTTTCTCCCCAGGCTGGGTTCCTAAGAAGGCACCTTGCAAATATTGCTTGATTCAGCACTTGGCATTCCACAGTTAATGATGTGATTGACTCACAGTTATGTTCAATATTCTGTTCTTCTATTGCCGAGGCTGTGCACATGATCAGGACTTGCTGTGCAGGGGCATTGTCTGCAGAATGTGACATCAATATGGCTCTTCAATTGCTGGCCACTTATCCTTCTGATTTTAACCTTTTGGGTTTCTGTTTTGAAGGTCAGTTTTATTTTAATAAGAGTTTGAAAAATTCATTACTTTGCTGGAATGGGAAATGGCACAGGAGTTTGGTTTATAGCAGATAGTGCACTAACTGGGTGACTTCTTGTGTGCAGGCTGGGCAGATTCTGAGGAGTATGTCAGCCTAGTGACCACGTTCCAGGTGTTACTGGTGGGCTGGGGATACTGTGGTGTGGGTTACTGGGGCCATTGGGGGTTTCCATAGTGATAAATGGGAGGGTTGTGTGTCTGCTGGCAGTCCTTGCCAGACATGCTGAATAAAGCTTATTAAGGGAACTCTGAAGCCTGTTATGACTACAGACCATTATTTAATCCTAATACATGACAGATTAAAATGGAGAAACATCTGGGATTGATCCCTGGCTAAAACGGCCAGGAACATGCAGATGCAAGCTATTACTGAACATTGTAACTTTGCACGTCAAGTGGTACTGCCAGGGTGGGCATTTTGCACCACAGCATCAGCTGTTACTTTCGGAACATCAATGCCCAACCACTTCCAAAGTGTTAATAAAGAGATGAAGGAGGATTAATGGGTCAGGAAACAGTTTCTGAATCATTTGAATAGAGTGCTTTTTTGGAGGTAGGAATGGATGATAGACGTAGAATTAAAGATTCACTAAAATTCGTTGGCAGAATACCTCAGAAGCTGTTCCTGCCACTGCAGCTGGTGGTGCTCAGAAATGGCCCTTAGATTGACTACAGAAAGGTATAGAAAGGATATAACATTCCTAGAATTCTTCACCATGTCGGTAGCAGTGATTATTTGGGGAATGGATTTTGCAAACAAAAGCATGAATTTTTGGATTGACTACATAGCAGTGGTACGTCTTATCAATTGCCAGTCCTCCAGATTGCTCAGGGCTATGAGGCTAGTAAAGGCATTTGCACGGGCATTTAGATCTTAACAGATTTCTCTGACAGAAACATAACTGGTACTCCTAATAGTGGAATCAATATATTCTCTCAATTTCAGGGAAAGGTGTGGACAAATTTCAGCACCAGGAGACGCCACCAAGGAACCAGAATAGACGCCTGTAGCACTCTGAGGTCAAGGTACTTGATGACCCTCATGGTATTATAGAGATCAGTGGCTTTCTTAGTTTTTATGCCAGGCGTTTTAACAACAGATGGGGCGCCTGTCGATGATGTGGCCTATTCTAGAAGAATAGATGCTTCAGTATGCAGTGTCACTGGCACTCTGTGGGCTGGCTTTATCTATCATTTTGGTCACTGATTGGGCCTCACAATTATCAGTCAAATGATAGGTTACCCAGCCCCTTGTAGCAGATTCTAGGTCTGGAGGTTTTTAGTAGGGTAGTTTGGGGGCACAGGCCCTAAAAAGGATCCCCATTGTCCCATCACTGTTTAGACCCTTAGGGATTTAGGGCAGGTTCTCCACCAAATCTATAGAAGCGGACAAGAGGTGGCCTTTTTCAAATAGGGAGGTGGCTAAATTCATAGGTAAGGAAAGGGGTTTGGTAATTCTTCATCTTGATAGATCTTATTGGGCACCCAACTTATCTAGGGAGGATGGGGTATACCTATGCAATTGGAGACATTTTTATCCACTAGTAAGGAAGGAATCAGTAACTATCTAGGAATCTGATGGGGGATGGGCCAGAGGCAGCCAAGCTAAATTATTGGTGTCTCACTGTGGCAGTACAGAAAGGATATGGTTATCAGATACAACGGACTGAAAGGGGATTTGAAGGGAAGCATCTCTTAAGGGAGCTGAGGAAATGAAGTTTGGGGCTCCTGTGGCTGGTATAGTAAGCAGCCAACACTCTTTTCTTTTATAGCCCATTTCGCCATCATATGAGAGAAGGGCAGCTTGGTCCCAGCAACAAGATGGCTGGGATGAAATTGAGGATTATTTAGCAATGATGATAACCTGCACCATGCTATTTATTGATGGGTTCTCTCAGATATTTCAGTGAATAAAGTTGTGGTGGCCTAATTAATTCACATCCCTTGCCTCCTGTCTTTCTGGTGGTATGGCCAGACAAGGGAGCCCTTGTCAACAGAGGTCACTGTACCAACATCAATGCAGACATTCAAGAAGAAATTATATAACTTAACAAGGGACTACTGGGGAAGAACTCCATTTGATACAAAGGTTGGATGGAGTCCCTTCTGTTCTGCATCAATGATTCAAAAGAGAGGAGCAGGAAGAGGGAAAGCTCTTTAGTTTTAAAGAGCGACCCAAAGTGTAAAATGAAAGAAAATTAAGAAGTAGAATAAGTAGATACATAATAAAATACACTGGTAGGCAGACAGTCTGCAGCATAAACAAAATATATGCCCAGACAAGCAAAAATGAAGAATGTTTAAAGAAAAGAAGGACTGCTAATTCACAAACCGAAGAATCAAAGGAACAGAGCTCTCTGTATGGGCTAGCTTGCTGGACCTTTGTGGGGATTCTACAAGATGCATACAGCTTTGCAGACAACACTTAGAACCTGCAGCTTGAACTCAGATCTAAGGTTGAGAAAAAGAAAAAAGAGAAATGCAGTGGGGGGAAAGACCAGAGACAAGAAAGTAAGAAAGGGAGTTTTTAAGGCTGTAGACACTCCAGCACTGTGATGAGAGGGAAAAGGTCCAAAGAGATAGTTTCTGACATAATATTGTGGATGAAAGCTTTGGAAAGCATGTTATGGAGCAGTTCTATTGTGTTCTGAAATTTTTCTGGATGTACCCATCTCCTCTTGCTCAAAATCTTCCAGAAACATTGGTGGATTTTGGAGCTTCCATTGGGGAAGCTTCATGGGTCCCAGGCCCCACCGCTGACCCCGTCCCATGCACCACCTTGACCACGCCCCCAGCCATGCCCCTTCACCCTCAGCACATCCTGCTTTCCTCCACCCAGCACTTACTGTCCCTCACAGTTCTAAGTGTATGTACTTCTTTCTTCACCACCCCACCCCCAGCTTGCTCATTGACTCGGCCCCTCCTTTCCAGGGAATGGACAAAGGGAGCTTAATTTATATAGTCTTTCTTTGTTATGCACTTTTCCACTGCCTACAGGAAGGAAGACAGCTCTGTTTTTCTGTCTGTCCCCATGTGAACTATGTGAAATACATGGGGACAATGTATACCCACCCAATCACAGATATACTACTCAGTTTCTACTGAGACTGTAAATCACAATTATTTCTGGACAAAAATAAATGCTGTAAACCAGATTCATTCCCTGCAACTTTTTAAGCATATATAGCCTTATCTATATTATACCACATGTATCTAAAAGCTTACACCAACCAGTTTACACCAATTCAGAGTAATTGTCTGGATTGCTTCCTATATAAACATTTAGGTGCATATACACAGTGATATAGCTGTCTACTTGATGAGGGTGAAGGCATTATATCAAAGGAATAGCAATTCCTCAGAAGGCAAAAAGCAGATCCTAGAAAAGCGCAACCCTGGATTTGGTAAAAAACCCATTCACAGTATTTGTAACAGCCTATGTAGACCTAACTGGTAAGCTGGAACTTCCAAAGCTAGTTTGGGATGTCTGTGAGGATACTTAACACCTAATTTAGAGTCTAAAGGGATTTCCCTACACCCCCCAACACCCCTCTTGAATTTTCCCAACACCTCCAGTTGTCAGCCACTAGTAACATAGTGTTATACCAATTTAGTCATTGGTTGGAACTTGGAAATGACTGAACTGAATTCACTAAGGAGTAAGGAGGTTCAGGTGCCATGCCAGATTGATTCTTATTTGAGAGAGAGGAGGAGGTGGGGGGAATTGGGCTGGTCAAATAGTGATTGTAGCTCTTAATTAGACCCCATACACAGTCTTTTGTTATTTTAAGTGACCATTATAGGCTAAAATCACTGATAAGTGCTAGTGCTTAGTCCTGCTATGGGATAGTCACCGTGTTTCTGCGGAGAGACTGCCAACCTGCATCATCATAAGTTCCCCCACTGAGACCTAAAATCACAAAGGTTAGGTCACAGAACGTGCCTTCTTTCCCCCTTTTCCCTGGAAGGTGAACTCATGCAAAAGCACCTCTGAAATGTGGGTCTCCAGTACTGACTAACGAGGACAGCACGGTGAGTGAGGTGCAGTGGCAGAAGGGAGAGGCACATTAAAGGAACATTTGTTTGTTGAACTGTGTTTTAGTGACTTTGCTCCGGAATGCTAGACTTGTGACTGGGAAACTTAATTAAACGTTTCCTGGTAGGATTTTTAAAGTGATATATGTGTCACATTATCACTGTCTTGAGAGGTCATTATCTTGGATGGTTTCTGTACTTAACATTTTTCTATATTTTAATTAATTTTTACATATGAGCATGAGAATGGCCAGACCAATGTTCATCTAGCTCAGTAACCTGACTTCTGACAGTGGCCAGTGCCTGATCCCACCTTCTGGCAAAAAGAGACTAGGAAAATTTCAGAGCATAGTATTGCATCCTTCCTGCCTATCCCAGTTAAAACCATTGATGGACCTATTCTCCAAAAACTTATCTAATTATTTTTTAAACACTTGGCCTTAGTCTTGGCCTTCCCAACATCCTCTAGCAAAGTGTTAAACAGGTTGACTCTGTTATGGGAAGAAATGCTTCCTTTTGATTGTTTTAAATCTATTGCCTATTAATTTCATTGGGGGACATCTAATTCTTGTGTTACGTGAAGTATTAAATAGCATTTCCTTAGTCTCTTTCTCCATACCAGTCAAGATTTTATAGACTTCCATCATCTCTCTCCTTAGTCGTTTCTTTTCCAAGCTGAAAAGTCCCAGTTTGATTAAGTTCTCCTCAGATGGAAGCTGTTCCATACCCCTAATTATTTTAGTTGCTTTTCTGTGTACCTTTTCCAATTCCAATATATATTTTTTGATATGTGGCAACCAGATCTGCATGCAGTATTCAAGATGTGGAAGTACCATGGATTTATATGGTGGCATTATGATATTTTCTGTCTTATTATTTATCCCTTTCTTTTCTTATTGGTTCCTAACATGGAATTGGCTTTTGTGCCTGCCACTGCACACTGAACAGAATTTTTCAGAGAACTATCAACAACGGACTCCTCCATCTCTTTCTTGAGCAGTAACAGCTAAGTTAAACCCCATCATTTTATATGTATAGTTGGGATTCTGTTTTCAAATGTGCATTACTTTGTATTTATTAACATTGAATTTCAGCTGCCATTTTATTGCCCAGGCAGCTAGTTTTGTAAGATCCCTTTGTAAACCAAAAAGCCCAGGAGGATGTAGATAAAGTGCTTCATGGAAGGCTTGAGTAGTCAACTTTGTGTGATAATCTAATAAAATGGTCATGAAATGCTTTTCAGTTTTTTACTATGGTGCTATACAGCCTCTCTTTGCGCCCCCCCTCCTTCTCACACCTCATTGGCCCTCACCCCCCCCTGTAAATTCAAACATGCCCCACCATTTCTATTCCTGGGCAAAACCTACGGGCCACTATTGTTCTGTGTGTATTGGTGTCACAGATAGCTTGCTCCTGCCTTTTTAAAATGTCAGTGATTAAGCACAGATTCTAAGGAGTTTGCCTTGTTGCATCCACCTACTGAATGTTTGGTTTTCTCAAGACCTAAAGTATGGTGAGGCTCTCAGTCTTGCTATTGCCTCTGCATCAAGCTGCAGGCAGAGAGAGAGAAAGGAAAGATGCTTTCACATGTCATGCCTAGTGCTTTCCTGGGAGGCAGGGAAAGATTTTGGGGGGCTATGGAAAAGATTTTGGGGAGGCATAGTTTCCCCCCCCCCCGCCTACAATAAAATCCTATATGGTTGAAAGACTTCCCTGAAATCTAAAATCATGTCTGAATTTAAATCCAAACCACTGAAAGATTTGCACAGTCTCATCACAAGGGTCAGCTAAATTAAGGAACAATTTTTTGTTAAATGTGGTACAAATTAAATCATGACCTCTCAAACCTCACAGCACAGAGACATTCTTTACATTACTGAACACAGTTCATGCACTCTAAGGATGATAAAAAGTTGGTGGGGCGTTGAGTTTTTTTAAACTTCTAGAACTTTTGTAAAAAGGATGGTTTTCTGAACCTTTGAAGAGTTCCAAACCCCATTTTTCTCATACTTTGAACCATTTATTTTCCAAAGGAAATTTAATTGTTAAAAGTAAGTGTTTCTAATGGAAGCCTGAGTTAAACAAACAGATGACTGCCTGGGTGGATCAGTTTGCAGGATATGGGGCCAGTTTTATAGCAAAGGAATTGCTTATTTTCTAAAAAAGTTATATTGCTTCCTTAAGTTACAACTTCATACATGAAACAGGAAAAGCACAATATAATTGCTCAGTAGTAGAATAATAGGGTCAAATCCTCAGGGGATGTAAATCGCCATAGTTTCATTGACATCAATGACCATAATCACATCATTTTAGTTCCCATTACAGAAAGAGAGACATTTTTACAACAAATACATTCATTGCCTAGTATTGTGATTCCCAACCTTTTTGGCTTGAGAGCCACAGGTATAATTTTTACAGCCCTTAAGGGCCACCAGCCTCCACCAGAAGAACCCCCCCCCCCCCCAAAGTAGTTTGCCCCCTTGCTCACGGATCTCTCGTCTACCTGGCTGCTGCAGGGAAACTGCATGCATCCTGCAGCTCAGCGCACTCTATCTGTGTCCCAAGGCAGTGGCTCCCTTGTGCAGCCAGGGAAGATCAGTGCTCCCCTCCCTCTGACTCCAGCAAGGACCCGAGCATCTACGGACCTAGGCAGAGTGCTTTGCCATGCTCCCTGCTACAGACAGGGGGAGGGGAGCGCTAATTTCTTATCCCTTTGGCTGCAGCAAGGATCCTGCATCTGTCTTTTAGCCCTGCGGAAACACATTCCACCTGGGTCTTTAGGCAGGGACTCCATGCTGCAGCCAGCAGGAGGGGAGCCGAGGGCCACTTTGAAAGCCCCTGAGGGCCACTTTTGGCCCCTGAAACACAGGTTGGGAACCACTGGCCTAGTAAATCTTAATATAAAACACAACCTGAGAAAACTCACTTTTCTAAAAGTGCTGGCAGGACAGGAGTAGATGTCAGACCACTTCTTCCATTGGGTGATTCAGACTGAATTGAAAACAGAACAAATAAAATGTTAGATTCCATGCAATGTTAGGTTTTGTGAATTAATTTCTAATAGAACTTCAGTGTGATGACATAGTTAATGCATTTCTTATCTGAAACTTTCCTTCCCAAATACACTATACAAAATCTACTGAAAATGGAACTCTCAGACTACTCCTTCCCTAAATCATGTAAACAGTGAACTTTAATATTACGTATTGCAGTTTTGACACTTTTGTGTCTCTCTCTCCCTTTCTTCCTTTATGTGTCATTTTAACAATGAATTTTTTGCCTCCATTCAGGTCTTTAAACAATTCTTCTGGGCATATAATGACAAACACAGCCATGCAATCATTTTTTTTTTAAATTAATTCAATTTAAAGATAAAATTCATTTTAACTCCCACCCGGCTAAAAATATTGCCCCTTTAAAGACACTTCTGTCATGCATGATGCTCTTCAGCTGCTTGTCTGCAATAATTCCCTTTAAATAAGCTTTGACCTT
>ML685792.1:3117434-3133389 GCA_007922175.1 Pelusios castaneus | reverse complement strand
TTCAGCTGCTTGTCTGCAATAATTCCCTTTAAATAAGCTTTGACCTTCCCGTAGAGAGCTTTGACTGTATAACTTTAAAAGTTTTAGATATGTCATCTTGTATCTTTTGGTCTGTCTTTGAAGTTAGGAGTACATGACACATTTTGTGCTGGGGTATGAGTTATGCAGATTGTTAGGCTCAAATTTTATTTGGCTCTGCTTTAATATGCAAACAATATGCAGTCCCAGATTATGACTTTGTAAAGAAAAAGACAACAGGAGCGAAACACATTATTTATCACAGGCTATTGTGCGAATTGTAGGCTGTGTTGTATGAGGTCTTCAATTTGGGTTTATACTAGTTAACTGCAGGTTTTCCTTTTTTTGGAAGACTTTTGTGACTGTTGATTAGAAGCTGCTATACTAACAAAGCAGTAAATTAATTAAATCATCATCCCCTCTGCGTTCCACTGTGGAGGTTATTTTAACTTTATTATGCATACTCCACTACCACTGAACAAACAGAAACCAGAATGTAGATAGAATCTGATTATACTTTGAGCTTCCAATGGGCCCCATTCAGCTGACATACAATGTCCATGAGTTCCTAAAGTAAGCAGCCAAGGAAGTTGATTCTGAGGGGTTACTTCCTTTATGCAGCCTTGACTACATGGCATATATGCCTATTCTTGTTACAAAAGTTGGGTCACAGAGTCCACTCCGGCTCGTGGCACTGGGAAATTCTCTTTGCGTCTTTCTGAAGCCCTAATCAACTAACCAACAGAGTCCTGTGTACTTTTAAAGACTAAACAGATTTATTTATCGCATGAACTTTCGTGGGAAAAAAGCATCTGATGAAGTGGGATTTTCTCCCACAAAAGCTCATGCGATAAATAAACATTAGTCTTTAAAAGTGCCACAGGACTCTGTTTCTCCACAATAGACTAACATGGCTACCCCTTTGAAACTAATCAACTAAGTAGAACTTGGGGGCATGAGGCTTCTTAAAAGCATTTCCTCAAGCTCAAGAGTCTCATACATTTTTGTGCTGAGAAAGGGTGAGGAGAGATTAGTGTGAATATTCCCCATTTAAACCATATGATTGAGTTTGCTCTAGGTCACTCAAACGTTCAATGTCAAATGGGCTCAGATTTTTCAGAAATGTTTACACAGTGTTCTATGATATGGGTTTAAGAAATACATTAATTTCTTTAAATGATTTACTTATTTTTGCTTACCAAGGACGGCATTGAAGGTATGGGTGATGTGGTAGGTGATTGGCCAGGAATGTGTAATGAGTTAAATTTAGGAACAACAGCGACGCTGACTCTCCTTCGAGGCATATTCTGTGATTAAACAGAAACTTTATTATATAAGAAGCTAAATAGAAGGATCATTCTCCGTGGTTGGTAGCTCCTGTAAAGAATCTACACAGTAAAATATTTTAATCTATGCTAGCAGCATTCATCAATACAATTATCTACAGATAAGAATAAGACATACATAAAACGATATGAGGAGAATGTTTATGCGGCAAATGTCAGGAAATGGTAGTATATGCAACCTTAACTCTTCTCCCTTTTGGTGTATCCATCAAGATACAGTTTTTAAGTACAGATTACATACTATTTCTCAAATACAATATGGTGTTATACAGTTTTTTCTACAAAATTAGACATACATCTAGTATTCTGTAGTACTGCGTAACAAACTCTGTATGTACCAAAGACCATGATCATCCTTTATATGAGAAGTACACAGTTCATTTAACATAATATAGTACAATATTACAGATTAAATGCAACAGAGTAATAATGAATTTTTGCTGATAAATATAGGTCAACTAAGTTTGCAGATAAATCAATTTAGTAAGTAGTACCTCATTCCCTGATATGCAGCTAAGTTGGTACTTCTTATTGGTTGAAAACAAAATGTCTGATAAATGGCTGCCAACTAAGGCCTTGATTCAGGAAAGAATGTCTATTTAAAAAAAAAAAAACACTTGAGAATCTGCCTAATTGTGAAGTAAATGGGACTTAGTGCAAACTTAAAAAGTTAAACATGTGCTTAAGTGCTTTCCTGAATGGAGTACTAAAGTGTACTTTAGAAGGACTACAACTCATATAAAGAGTCTAATTCAATAATGTAACAGTTAAAGTGTAATTAGCTTATTTTATATACGATAGTAGGAAAATGTATACAATATTATAATTTGAGAAACAGTATGTGATCATGTAATTAAAGATTATCAACCTTCATCTTTTCCCGCTGGCAGGAAGGCTGTGTTCAGCCCACTACTGTTTTGATCGTAAAACGTCTCCAACAATATAATTAAAGATTATCAACCTTCATCTTTTCCCACTGGCAGGAAGGCTGAGTTCAGCCCATTACTGATCATAAAATGTTCCTTAACTACCTAACAAACATGAGCCAGTTTGGCTAAAAAAACAATAAATTCCATTCCTTCTCAAACATTGATGCTGTACTTCGGGGCAACCCATTCCTGAAAACTGATCAGAAACCATTAATGTGGAGAGAGTGGATGGATAAGGGGATAATTTGGGTCTCTGTTGATCTCAGGGGATCAAATTTCCACTTTTCCAAGCATTCCAACTACAATACTATCAAATTGGTCCAGTGACATGGCATTACCTGCGGTGTAAACATTCTTGAAGGACATGTTTGATTCTGATGGGAGCAGCAGAGATGCCAGAATTGTTGATGTGGAGAGAGCTCCATAGGTACATCCAACCAGCTGTAGCCTGACATTCTGGCCCAAAAGACCCTCCCTAATTAAGATTACCTGTGCCAGGCGAGGGACAAAGATTTGTGTGTATTTTTTGAGCACTAGAGCATGGGGAAAAGCCTTTCAAGATATTAAAACTTTACGTCTGATCTATGACTAAAGCTAATTCAGCCAAAAATTGTATATTGTTCACATTGATCCTCATGTAGATTACAGCGCATCAGCCTTGCCCATGCAGACTGAAGTTAGAGATGTGGGTCTCCTCAAGTCACACTGACTCACATGTTTTGGGAATATTCCAGGATACAATTCTTTTGGCTAGTGTGAGTAGGAAGGCTAATGTGATAATAGATATCTCCTTAAAAATTACTTCCCAGAACTGTGTTTTGGGATACAGCCCATCACCTTGGAAACTTCTAACTCATGGAAAACTTAGTTCTCTAGAGCAGTGCTTGTAGGCAAGTGACTCATATCGCTTAGATAGAACTGCAGACTGTCTCTAAAGCTAGAAACTTGGCTCAGTCACTTAGCTGATCTGGCAGCTAAAGAGCAGGTAACGTTTTGGAGAAGGACTTCAGATACATCTTAAAAGATTTAGTCAAATGTCTTAGAAACCTTTTATTAATACATATTGGATGGAAACCAAGATGCCAGTCTCCTTTCCTGCTCCTCTCATTCCTTACAATTTTTGGTCTTTTGTCTTTCCTTCAGTTATCCACTCCCTCTCCTACCCCTGCTTTTTAGGGGGATAGCGAAAAATAAAATAAAAAAATACCCCCTACCCTCACCCCTCAAAAAAAGACTAACAAAATGCATATAGATACAAGAAGGCAATAAAATGATATAGACAACCTTAGCTTGGTTGTTCCCAACTTCTGAGTATTTAACTGTGCAAAATTAACATTCTTTTAAATAGTTTTTATATGGAATTTCCCAGGTTGCTGCTGCTGTAAGTTTTTTTCCCCATGAGAAAAAGCATGGGGGAAAAAGAAATCTGAACTTTCCCTATCCAGCCAATGTGCCTCCAAGATGTGCTGTGGAAGTGCATGCCTAAATGCAGACGGTGACACTCTTTATTCAAGTACAGTGCATAATGCCCTCCAAACACCAGCTTAGCTTTGCTTGCTGGTATGGAAGGGAAAAGAAGGATGGCCCTACCATCCAGTGCACTGTATTTGGTGAAATCCCTTGTCCATGTGTGCAGAGAGCGCAGTTGGCACCCGGATAGGAGGACAATAAAGGAGGCTTCTTGTTCCCCATTTCTTCTCTTCCCACTGAGTATCTGCATGGAGCTAGGAATAATCTGGATCTTAATTATTACAAATAAAGGAATATAATAGCTGAATAGGTTCTCAGTAGTATTAATTAATTAGTGAATTTAGAGAGCTGACTTATGTGGGGTCTCCGAATCCTAGAATTCTGTAGATATTTAAAACTAGCTTTGTTAAAGCTATTAATCAATCAGGGTGTAATATCTAGCATGGAAAATCCCTCAGCGATGAATGCTTTAACAAAACAATTAAAAAATATTTTCCCCATGCTAAATCAATCAGTGAGGCACACCCTTCACAGCTACTGGATTATTCTGTGGTGCTATGGAAATGGCACAGCTGCTAAAAAAAGAATATCAAAACCTGAGTAAGAGACTGATCCTGCAACCCTTATTTATATAGTCACTCTAAAGTCAAAGCTGAGGATCTGATCCACTGTCAGTAATTCAGGATTGTGTTCTAAAACAGATTGATGAGGCCCCTTTATAATTTTTAATTAATTCCAAGTATTCCTATTATTTATTATTGTATACCGTTATTCTCAATCATTTTACAAAATTCCAAAACATTTAAATTGGTCATCACACAAACTGCACAGCAGATTTATCAGGACAGCAGAAGGCAATAAAAATCCATATACACAGACACTGATTGAATTTTTGCTATTTAGAATCTTCATTTAACAGTTTAATTTCTGTTGCTGTTATAAGAATACCTTTCCAACAGTAAGAGACATGGATCTAGATGAACGAGGCACTCCATCTTCTGCATTCAAGAACAATAGATAAAGAACAAAGTTAGACTACATGGATAAATCCCTATAAATAATCTCTTTCTAACACAGATGTTCTCTGTGCACGAGGACTATATACACCACATACTGTATATTACGCAATGATGGACTATATATATATATATATATATATATATATATATATATATATATATATGATCTCAGTTATAACAGTGGAAATTTGTAACGACTCCACTTATTTCAACGCACTTCAGTTTGCACTGAGATCAGAACCTGGTCTACTGTCTGTTCCTACATGCTGATTTTTCAGAAGAAAGTTCTAATAATTTAACTTCCAGTAGGCTAAAAGCAGCAAAGAAAAGACAGCTGTACCAATTTCTTCTTTTAAAATTTTGCCTACTGGAATAAATCTATTTTAATAACATCTTACTTCTGAAGAAGACCTGTAGCAAACAGGTAAAAATATGCATGCATGCAGGTAATGCAATTGAATATAAAAATATGGCCCTGTCCTCCTTATATAATTAACAATCCTCTAGATTAACTTTACTTAGTAAATTTAACTATTAAAATATGAAATACGTTGTATAGGCATTGCACAAAGGCTTTCATATAGGCCTATAGTCTACTTTAAGGAGACACAGAAGCTTTGCAGAGCTAGTGTCTGCTGAAAGTGAACTCTAAACATGTGCAAGAGGACGTGGAAATGAGTATTTAACAAATAGCTATCCTTGGGATTCTAGAGACAACCATAAAAAAAAACCTCAGTAGATCCAAGTAAATACATACAAGATTTTATGAAGATGCTAAATATCCCATATTTTGTTTAAACAACTGATGTCTTTTGGAAACTATGAAAAATATTCTGTTTAGAAAGAATACTGCTTTTATCATAAACCAGAAGTCTAGTGCAGTGGTTCCCAACCTTTTCTCTGCCGTGGCACACCTTGATACCTTCAGTTGTTTCGAGGTGCACCCCCCATTCAAAACTCATGAATATTCAAATTAAATCAAATTAACTCATGAATATTCATGAACCAAGGCACACTGGTCAGGGAATTCTATGTAGGGTGATAGGCGTAGCAGAGCAGGGATGGCAAGACAGAGGAGCAGAGAGTGTGGGGAGCAGGGCAGGGGTGGCAAAAGAGTTCAAGGGTACCCATCTGGGAAGCAGGGTAAGGGTGGCAAGAGAGGAGAGGGGAAGGGAGGACGGGAGTGGCTATGTGGAGCGGTGTGGCAGGGCAGGGCAGGGCAGGGCAGGGCGGGGGATGGGAGCATTGTGCAGCAGCCTCTTCCCCCCAGTGGATCCCTCTCCCCACACAGCTACCTGCCGCCCGCCATGGACCCTCCCCCCACCATGGGGACCAGCACTAGCCCTCTGGCCCCCACCTCATCGGGCCTTCACCGGCCTCCTGTGGGTCTCACCAGGGCCACTGCAGGCCTTGCTGCGCCTGCCAACCCCATCACTCCCCCGCCCATTAGCCCCCCACCCATGGGAGGATTTTAAAGCTGTTCCAGGGGGAGGCAGCTCCAAAATCCACCCCCACCCCGCCCGGCCACTGGGACTAGGGCCAGATCCCACTGTCGCCAGTGTCCCCAGGTCCCAGCCGGGCCAGATCGGGCTGTCAGCAACACCTCCCTGCTGAAGCCAGGTCCCGTCACTGCTGGCATCCTCAGGGCCTGGCTGGGGCCAGATTGGCGGCCTCTCCTGGTCCCAGCTGGGGCCATGCCAGGGCCGCATCCTGCTGCCGCCACCAGTCCACTACCCCCAGCTGGGGCCACATTGGGCCGCCGCCAGCTCCGGGGACCCCCCAGCCGGGGCAGCATCTGGCCACCACTGCTGGCAGCTCCAGGGACCGTCTGCATCCCCATCCATGGGTCTTGTAGACCCTCCACCATCCCATGCCCCTTCCAGTCCCCCAATCCCAATGCCCGCCCAAACCATTCACCCCCTTCCCCAACCCAGTCTTCTCTGACCTCCAGCCAGCAGGATGAAACTGTGTCCTGACCTCTGCAAGCTTTTCCCACCCTGCACAGCCCACATGGCTAGGCAGAGCAGGGTGGGAGATTTAAAATGTTCCCAGTTCCTGCAGATTCTCATGGCACACCGGTTGCGAATGACTGGTCTAGTGGCACTTTTAAAGACTGACTAATTATTTATGGCATGAGCTTTTGTAGGAGAAAATCTGCAGTTTCTCTTTGAAGCTTTGATTTGTTATCCGTTTGCTTAAGTACGGCTATTAACAGATCATTAATGGAGTCATCAGGAAGACTGAAGTGTTCCCCTATTGTTTTTTCAGTGTTATTTCTGATGTCAGATTTGTGTCCATTTATTCTTTTGCGCAGAGACTGTCCTGTTTGTCCAATGTATAAGGCGGGGGGGGGAGGGAGTCATGACAGCATAAATCACATTGTTGGATGAGCAGGTGAATGAGCCCTTGATAGAGTAGCTGGCTTAATTAGGTCCTCTGATGGTGTCTTTTTGGCAGATATGTGGGCAAAGTTGGGGTTTGTTGCAAGCATATGTGCATGGGCGGATTTTATTGAAGGCGGGGGGGGGGGCTATGCCTCCCCAAAATCTTTCCCATAGCCTCCCGCCCAAAATCCCTGCCTCCTAGGAAAGCATTAGGCATGGCCTGTGAAAGCATCTTTCCTTTCTCTCTCTCTGTGCCTGCAGCTTGCTGCAGAGGCAATAACAAGGCTGTGATGCTCTGCCCTCACAGATTAGATCTCGAAAAAAACAAACATTCAGTAGGTGGATGCAACAAGACAAACTCCTTAGGCTATGTACACACGATAAACTTGTCCCGCAATAAGCTATTGCGGGACAAGGAAAGCGCTATAAATATAGCGCTTTCGTGTGTACACATGTTCGGCTTCTATTGCAAAGGAGCATTCACCTGTGTGAAGGCTCCTTTGCGATAGAAGAACAGTGCATGGTGGGCACCTGTCCCACCATGCACTGCCCACAGCCAGCCCCCTAGTCTAGCTGCAGGGCTTCAGGTGGCGGCGGGGGCTGCGTTGCCAGCCCCCGCTGTCACCTGAAGCCCCAAGGATGAGCTGGGGGCTGGCCCGAACCAGCGAGAGTTCGAGCCAGCCCCCTAGCTCAGTCCAGGGGTTCGGGTGGCGGCAGGGGTTCCGGTGCCGGAGCTCCTGCCGCCACCCAAACCCCTGGACTGAGCTAGGGGGCTGCAGGGCTTCAGGTGGTGGTGGAAGCTGCTGCACTTGCCCCTGCCACCACCCGAAGCCCCGGGGCTGAGCTAGGGGGCTGGCCTGAACTGACGTGGGCAGCTGGTTCGGGCCAGTCCCCTAGCTCAGTCCAGGGGAGCTGCCAAACTGGGCAGCTCCCATAATAGTCAATTTCACTACTCTGCTAGAGCAGTGAAATTGACATAGTTGACAGCTCCAATGTCCCAGAGTGGCCTCGATTGGCACTCTGGGACATTTCCGGAGGCTGTCTAATGCGCAAAATGTGTACACACGAGCATTACCGCAGAACAGCTGTTCCGCAGTAATGCTACCACTCTCGATTTGAGTGGTTTAACTGTTGCGCGGCAAGAGGGTGTTGCCGCGCAACAGGGAAATTGATCGTGTGTACCCTACTGGCTTTATTGCACGATAAGGAGCCTTACCGCGCAATAAAGTGATCATGCGTACATAGCCCTAGAATCTGTGCTTAATCACTGACATTTTAAAAGGCAGGAGCAAGCTATCTGTGACACCAATACACACAGAACAATAGCAGCCCATAGGTCTAAATTAAGTGATAAGTATCTTCACAGACAACCCCGCCCAACCCAACTTTGGAAGTTTCAGGTTATCAGTTAGGTCTACAGAGACTGTTACAAACAGGGCTTTTTTTGAGCCAGTATGCACTGATACTGCACATCGGCACCTATTTTTCCCTGGCCAGCCCCGCTGCTCAGCTGGGGGGCTGGGGTCAGCAGGGCAGGGAAACGAGCGTGTCTCCTTTCCCCTGCTGACCCTCAGCCCCAGCTGGGGAGCGGGGCTGGCAGGGGCCAGGAGCGATGGCCGCAGGCCAGAATCTGGTCTGCCAGGGGCTGGAATCTGGCTCGTGGGTGCCTGGGAACTGCAGCCAGGCTGGAGCTTTTTCAAATCTCCCACCCTGAGCATGCTCAGATGCATGGCTCAGGGTGGGAGCAGCCTGGCCAGGGAGTGATTTTGGCTGCTTCTGCAGCTCCGGCCAGATAAAGGGGAAGGGGCCGGGAGGGCTGGGGAGCAGTGGAGGGGTGGGAAAGGGCATGGGGAGCCGTCAGGGAACAGGGGGTGGGCGGAGGGGCTGAGAGGACTGGGGAAGGAGCCTGGAGGGGTCGTAAAGCCTCAGAGAGTGAGGGTTTGTCTTGTAGAATAGGCTGTAGACATGGGTGGATTTTGGAGCTTGCCCTGGGGAAGTGTCCTGCGGGACCCTAAGTGGGCCTGAAGCTGGGCTACCAGAGTGAATCAGCCCTGTATGCTAAAAAAAATAAAAATAAAAATAAGGCCCATATTAACAGCTTTGTTTAAGTAATGCTCAAGAAAAAACAATTTCCATGATTAAGGGGTTTGTGAAAACAGCCTAAGTTAAAGTTCCTCTTTTGGCATTTCGCTTGGCAAGCAGCTTTGTGGTTAGCAAGCTTGTGCAAGTGTACCCTTAAGAGAACAGAGGGTGGGCCTATCAAAGTAAAGAAAATCTTTCCCCTTTCCCTCCCCCACCTCGCAAGATAAAATTGTTATGAAGCAGCTTTAATTGTATAAGAAGTGCAGATTTTGATTATCTAGCAATTTCCATGGTCTAAACTTGAAATTGCTACAGGCAGCACAAATGGCTAAATAAAGGATGCATGAGTGGTGTGCATGTACAAGTTCCTGACCAAGGGCAAAACTCACTGACTGGCCAGAACCCAGGAGTGCTAATCAAGAAAGAAGAAGTGACCGGTCGAAGGCAATTTTGAATGGAATGAAGGAGGATAGAGAGGGGTGGCTCGGTCCAGCCCCCTTGATCGATTCATCCATAAAACCAATTCGACTCGGGAGTTAGGAAGACTGACATCAACACAACGGGGTCGCTGTGCACCGCAACTTCGTCTCCCCTCAAGTCTTGGCACCTGGGCTAACTTTGACCTGGCCAGTCTTAAGTAAGCCCTGCGTCATTCAGGTATAAGTGTGTTCCAACTATGGATGTGTGAGTGTAAAAGCATGGTGGTTTGTCTTCTATGATGCATTCTGTGCTGCCTAATTTAGAGCTGTAATTACAAGCTAAAACTTTTCTGATGTACGCTGTTGCTATATGTATTGATACCTAGAGACCTATCTGGATGAACTCAATCTTCTCATTTTTGGGATAGATCTTGTTATCTACTATATTTATTGTGCAATTTTATTAGATGATCTTCTCAACCGTTGAACTGTGGCTTATGTTTTCCTAAACTTGTACCCTCATACCAAATTAATAAAAGTTACATACAAAGTGATTAATACTAAAAGAGGTGTCCAGGGTCTTTCTCCCCCTTTTTTGAATCCCGCATAACAGAAGGCAGCTCCAAAGATCCAGCCCCCGCCACCACCGGGGCTTCTTCCGGCTCCTGCCATTGGAGCCGGGGCTGGATCCTGCCACCAGGGGCAGCCCCACATCCCTGGCTGGGGCCAGTTACCAGCTCAGGGTCCCCGGCCATGGCAGGATACTGCCGGCGGACAGGTGGGAGGTTTGGAGAAACTGGGGCGAGGGGTCAGCGGTGGTGGAGGGTCCTGACCCCCCCACCCCCCACTTCTACCTCTGTTCATGATGTGCTGTAGAGGTTTGACTTGGGGGTTGTAGGTGAAGACCAGTATTTTCTTCCTTGGGCTTGTCCTCTAGTAGTTGACTTCTGGGTATCGGGATACTCCATTCATCATCTGTTAATAGCCGTACTTAGGCAAATGGCTAACAAATCAAAGCTTCAAAGAGAAACTGCAGAATTGGAATTCAGATGCAGATTCAACACCATTAATTTAGGGTTAAGCAGGGACTACTTTTTTCCCCCATTACAACAGGTTATTTTGGCTATGTACACACGATCAGATTAAAGCGCAACAAGGCAATCGCGCTACAAAACTCACGTGACCTTTATTGCGGGACAACGCGTACACACGTTGCTCCCTGCAACGCAACAAAATTACACGCATTATCGCGGTTGAGCGCAATGACTTCTGGGCACCTATCCCATCGTTCCATTTTCCCCTAAGTTGGCGCTATGAATCATGGGATGAAGGAAAGGAACGCAAAGCGCCATGGGTAAAGTGTCAGTTTCCCATGGTGCTTTGTGTTCCCCTAGCGTCTTCCTCATTGCCAATAGCAACTCGCGCCTATTTTCAACATTGCAGTGACGCAACGCACCACTTGCAATCAATCGCAACAGCGACAGCATGGATCCTGCTATGATCTCCATTGTCGCCTTCAACATTCTGAATACATCTCGGCTTGTTGCTCAGTACGCAATGAGCTCCGAGTCAGACGAGGACACCGAGGAGCAGGGGCTGATCGATGCCATGCAGAGCAACAGCACCGCGTTGCTCAGCTCCTTCACCGATCATCTGCACACGGTGCAACGCCGTTTCTGGTCGCGAGAGACGAGCACCGAGTGGTGGGATCGCATTGTTATGCAGCTGTGGGATGACGAGCAGTGGGTACAGAACTTTCGAATGCGGAAAGCAACCTTTCTGGAACTGTGCTCAGAGTTGGCCCCTGCCCTGCGACGGAAAGACACCAACATGAGGTCAGCCCTAACTGTGGAGAAGCGTGTTGCGATTGCTGTATGGAAGATGGCGACTCCCGACTGCTATCGGTCCGTTGCAAACCAGTTTGGAGTCGGGAGGACCACCGTCGGATTAGCCCTCTCACAAGTGTGCCAAGCCATCAATCGCATCCTGCTACGGAGGACAGTGACATTGGGCAATGTTCGAGAGATTGTGGACGGCTTTGCTGCCATGGGATTCCCTAACTGCGGGGGAGCCATAGACGGCACACACATCCCTATTTTGGCTCCAGACCATCTCGCGACGGAGTACATAAACAGGAAGGGCTACTTCTCCATGGTGCTGCAAGCACTCGTGGATCACAAGGGTCGTTTCACGGACATCAATGCTGGGTGGTCGGGAAAGGTGCATGATGCCCGCATTTTCAGGAACACTGGTCTGTACCGGAAGCTGCAAGGGGGCACCTTTTTCCCTGATCAAAAAATAACAGTGGGGGAGGTGGAGATGCCCATAGTCATCCTCAGAGACCCAGCATACCCACTGATGCCATGGCTCATGAAACCCTACACTGGGAACCTTGATCGCAGCAAGGAGCGGTTCAATTACCGATTGAGCCGCTGCAGAATGACTGTGGAGTGTGCCTTCGGCCGTTTAAAAGGGCGCTGGCGCTGTTTGTATGGGAGGCTGGACTTGGCGGAGGACCAGATCCCTGCCGTGATTGCGTCATGTTGTGTCCTCCATAACATTTGTGAAAGTAGGGGAGAAAAGTTTTCCCCTACGTGGGCTACGGAGGCACAGCGCCTCGAGGAAGCATTCGAGCAGCCAGCCACTAGGAGTATTAGGGTGGCACAAGGAGAAGCTGCTCGCATAAGGGAGGCACTCAGGGAGCATTTCAATGATGCCCTTCCCTAGTTAAGTTCCATGACGCATGAGGTGCACCTTAGGATCATTTCAATAATGTGTATAAATAAATGCATTCTTCAAAGTATTTGTTACTGTTTTTATTGAAACCTGAAAGATGGGGGTGGGGTTACAGGTTGGTGTAGCTCCGGGTCTCGTAAAAGTAGCTTGGGGGGGGGGGGGGGCGGGATGTTGTCCTGTACTGGGGTGGAGGGTGGCCTTCAAAGAAATGCTTTGAGGGACTGCGGTGTGTGGGAGGCATACACGGCTGAACTGTCTGGAGTGGAGCCCGGACATTTATCGCCTGGGACTGCAAAGCTATCATGTTCTTTAGCAGTTCTGTTTGCTCCTTCATGACGCTTATTAGTTCGTCCCTGTGTTTCTGCCTCCTCTGCTGGGATTCCTCTCTCCAGGCTCTATTCTCCCTTGCGGATTCTTGTGTTGCTTTCAGCAGCTCGTTAAACATATCTTCCCTGTTTCTTCGAGAACGCCGCCTAATGTTTCTCATTCGGTCAGCTGGGGTAGACACCGGCCTTGTGAAGCTCAATTCTAATACAAAAATAACAATATAGACATTGTTAACACATAGCATAGATAGCCAATGTAACCTTCCAGTAGCACATTCCACTGGAAGGTACAGGGCGGTCAACACACTACGCTGCGCTGAAGCAGACAAGGTACATTCTAATAGACGGCTTACCGGGGGCTAAGAATCGGAAGAGGGCACACAGATGGAACCCAATATCCCTCTCCTCAGAGTGCCCCTTCCATCTAGAATACATCTCCTACATGCCGCCGGTAGCAGGCCGGGACCGTATGCTGCTGCACTGTGTGCTGCCATGGTTCCCAGGGCTGTGCTTTGCAGCTGGAGAGGCAGAGTGTCCGTCTTTGGGAGCGCAGACACAAACGCTCTCCCATCTAACCTGAGTATTAGGCTCTGGAGGTACATCGAGGAAACCTTTTCTGACCTAAATGCAGATGATTATTTTACAATCACTGCTTGTATTGATGCCCTGCTAATGAATGCAGAGTAAATAGCGTGCACTGCGGGGACCCGCAAGCACCCCCACCCCAGACAATGATATTTTAGCAGGAGCAGAGCTGAATGAAGGAGAAACTTACCTGAACCCCCCTCTGCCGCCTCAGAGAACAAGCTGCAGTTCAAGCCTTGGGTGGACGTCTCAGCGGGGCTGCTGAAGAGCTCCTGGCTACACGCGGTTGCGCTTTCCTCCGTGTCATCCTCCATCTCCTCCTCCTCCTCCTCCTCCTCAACAACGTCCTCATCCTGCTCGGCTCTGGCAATCACCGGACGAGGAGGGGCTGAAGTGTCCACGGGACTTTTGGCAGTGGTTGTGGGGTCCCCACTGAGGATGGCTTCTATTTCCTTATAGTACCTGCATGTTGCAGGCGCTGATCCAGAACGGCGGTTTCCCTCCTTCGCTCGGTGATAGGTAATTCTGAGCTCCTTCACCTTTGATCTGCACTGCACTGTGTCTCTATCATGCCCTCTCTCTGACATGGCCCGAGAAATTATGCCAAATGTGTCATAATTCCTCCTGCTGCCACGTAGCTGCGCCTGCACAGCGGACTCTCCCCAGATGCTGATCAGGTCCAGCACCTCAGCCGTGCTCCAAAGGGGTGCGCGTCTTCCACGGCGGGCCGCCATTGCTACTGATGATCGGAGCACAAACACACTCCACGAGGAAGAGAGCAGGAAGTGAAACAGACTTGAAATTTGAAAATCCCGGGAATAAGTTCGGGGCAGGGCGGGGACAGTTTCGTCACGGCCACAGAGCGGGTGGGGGGAAGACCAGAGAGGACGACTTGGGAATGCTGGGACAGTTCCGGACTCCAGTCAATGCGCGGTAAGCGTACACACGAGCTCAAACGCGCAATATATGATCCGCAACAGCTGTTACCACTCTCGTCGGAGTGGTTGTTGGATTGCGCGACAACAAGGCACTTAACGCGCAAGAGCCCTGTTGCACGTGTGTACGCCGTTGTTGCTATCGCGCGGTAATGAGCTTTAATGCGCTATAATCTGATCGTATGTACAAGGCCTTTGCTTTTCTTTTTCCTTCACCTCCCTGTAATATGCTGTTCTCCACTGTTGGAATCTAAACAACTGCATTGATTGGCTGCAACAGTCTAATCTGATCCTATGACTTACACTTCCCTGCATCTATTTTCCTCCCATTCACCTGTACTTCTCCATCTTCAAGCATCTGACGAAGTGGGATTTTCTCCCACGAAAACTCATGTGATAAAATAATTTGTTAGTTTTTAAAAGTGCCACAGGACTCCTCGTTTGTTTTGCTGAACTAGACTAACATGGCTACTCCTTTGGAACTTGCTTTTATCATAGGCTTTTTCTCTTGCTCTTTAAAATAAAGACCATTTACATGAATTCTTAAGGAACAAAGATCCTATTTTCATGCAAGTGTTCTTAGTAGAGAAGAACACACTGATAAAATGTTTAATATAAACAGTAGAAAGAGAATTGTTTCCAAAGAATGTTTTTAAAAGTTCCCCATATGCCATCAGTTTTTCAAATATTTAAATTTACTTCAAAGGAGTTAGTGCCTATTTATTTCTTAAACTAGTTTAGCTTCACATACTACAAATATTGCACCATTGGTAAAGATGATTGTGGTGTCCAGGAAGCTGATGCTAGCGTGGGAGTATTCTAGAGAGTTTAAGGGACAAGTGATTGCTGACATGGAACACTTCAATACTGCAAAGGCATTAAAGGGCCACTCTACCTTGAAGGGTCCCTTGGAATATGCGCTAATACTTATGCTAAATAATCTGTTCCACCTTGCATTTTGCTGTGATGCTGGGAGTACCATTCCCAGACTCAAAAAAAAGCTCTGTTTGAAAGCTTGTCTCTCTCACCAAGAGAAGTTGATCCAATAAAAAACATTAGCATACCCACTTTCTCTCTCAAATTTCTATTGACTTGCATGGGAGATCATGTGCACCTTAACGCTGCAGGATTACGTAAAGTAACTTTGTGTCATGTACATAAAAATTTCAAAAAGATGCTCTTAAAATTGGGTTCCAAAGTGTTAGTCTATTGCAGAAAAACAACAAAGTCCTGTGGCACTTTCAAAGGCTATGTCTACACTAGGGAATTAAGGTCGACTTTTAAAAGGTCGACTTTAATAAGTCAACTTTAAGAGTCCACACTGGACTCTCTAAGTCAACTTGTTTGCTCCAGGGAGAGCCAACCCCGCATGGGGCTGGCTGTCCCCAGGGCAGCAAGCCCCTGAGTGGTCCGGGGGAGAAGGGAGCGAGGAGCTCCCTTTTGCCTTGGACCACTTGGCTCCCTTCTGCTCGGAACTTCCCAGGTCCAGGGCAGAAGGGAGTCCTCCTAGCCTCGACCACTGGGGTCCCGGGGACAACTTCCCTGGACCCGAGTGGTCCGGGCCAGGAGGAAGAGCCGGAGCTCTGCGCTCCAGCTGCCCGCTGCCGAGCAGCTGGAGCGCGGGCTGGGACCTGTGCTTCAGCTGCTCAGCAGCAGGCAGCTGGAGCGGGGATCCCAGCAAAAAGGGACCTCAGGGCTCCCTTCTC
>ML685792.1:3097380-3116199 GCA_007922175.1 Pelusios castaneus | reverse complement strand
ACACACACACACACACACACACACACACACACACACACACACACACAAAGTTGAGTGGCTCCCAGGGCAGTTTCCCTCTGTATGCATTCCATTAGATGCACCTGCCATATTGAGGGCAATAGCATGTTATCTGATGTTATGTTAGTTTCTTTAAACTAGTCACAATGACAGATAAAATCCAAAGGATTAAGATAGACCACAGCAGAACTGTGTGCATGGAAATCCATTACATGATGAGATACATAATATATTTATGTCAGGGGTAGGCAACCCCCGGCACACTTGCCAACAGTGACATGCAAGCCCATTCAGAGTGGCAAGTGGCACCCTCTGTGGACCCACAGATATTGCCGGTCCTGTCATCAAAAGCCAGGCCAGGCAGCTTCTTTCAGGGGTGGCTTGGGCAAGGGGTCCCTGCCATTCCCATGCCCCAGGCATGCCCCATTAAGAAGCTCCTCTCATTAGTGTGCCGCCGCCAAAAGGAGCCACTCCGGGTGGCTTCTTTCCATGAGTGGCTCCTTTCAACAACACACCTGGGAAGTGCTGCCTCCCCCACACCACCACTCCAGTTGTTGCCATCATCGAATTTTTAGGCAGCTGCCACTGTTTTTCAGCAGATGGGGCCATTGGCACCAGCTGAGGGTTGGGGAAGGGAGCCAGCATGGAGGTCAAGAAAGGTTGCCAACCCTGATTTACACATATGCATGTGCGCATAACTAGGTGAAACGAACATTTTTTCATGAAGATCTAAAATATGATAACTAAAGTTTAGAAATCACGGAACGTGTTGGAGGTTTAAATATTTTCTTACCTGGCGAACAGCTCCAACCATTTCAGCACGACTGGAGAGTCTAGCAGCCAAACGATGCAGTACAGCAATATCCTCCAATAACTTCTGGCAAATTTCTCTGTGTTCATAGTGATGCCACAAGGCAGCTGAAGACTGAAGTGAAAGCATGCGCCGAAACATCAAAGCATGGGTTAAGCACCAAAACATAAAAGGACAAGTTATGAGTTTTAGAAGCAAATATTCAGCGGTGCACCTTTGAAGTGCTGTACTAACTGAAGTCAATGGAAGTTTCATTGCTAAAGGCCTACGTACAAGTTTAGAAATGTACTCTTTTATAGTAATTACTGTTTACAAAACTGTTCCCAAAACCTGAAGAATACTTGAATTTGCTGGTGTAGTAGGTGTCAACAAGTCTCTTTTTAATTTCTGTGCAGCATTCACATTTTGGTAAGATATCAACCCTTAACTTTTTAATAACTCACAAAGGAACAGAGCAATAGCAAGCTGCATGACTTTCTCTGGTATTGCCTGCAAAAATCACCTATGGAAAGGTGAAAAATGAACCAGAAATATTTGTATATACTCACTAAAATGATGGTGGCAATTTAGGCCTCAATCAAGAAAAGCACTTAAATACATAATTTCAATGTGATTATTCACAAAGTTAACCTTGTGTTTGTGTGCTTTGCTGAATCAGTGCCTTAATGAATAACTCTTTCCTTAATTAGTGATTGCTGTTCTCTGTAATATTTAAATCTTTGTCACCTGTTTACAAGAGAATGGCTCATATCCCTCACACTTTGGGGTAGTCCAAATCTAGAGCCAGATTTTTGTAGTGCTAGATTCATTTCTATGCTCTATAGTACATTTCAATGTCAAAGGGCTGCAGTAACTTCAAAGGGGACCATAGAATCAGAAATAAACCTGGATTCCTGTGAATCAGATTTTATTTGTAGTGATATCTGAAAGAAAAACATCTATAACTGTTATAATTAATGTGACATTTACACTATTGATAATCCCAGATATTAAAAAACCATGAAGACAAGGGCTCATAAAATCAGAAGATTAAAAAAAAAAAATCCTATGATTTTAAACCAGTGTGTGTGTGTGTGTGTGCGCGCGCGCGCGCGCATGTGGGTGGGGTGGGGTGGGGGAGAATTTACATGCCATCTGGTCTGAGACTTTAGAGTACACTTAGGTTACATTTTCAAGTTTATTTCTGTAACTATGCGGATTAAAAACTTTTTTTTTAAATGAAAGTGGACATTAACATGTTAACAGTTGCCTGGGAGAACTGGGGCTTTAAGTAACACATCGGATATCATGAGGCTCAAGAAAGAACCATGGGAATTGTCAGCAGTGTGACTGCTCCTACAGAAATGAACAGGCAATCTCCCATTGAGTTCAACAACAGGAACAGGCACAGGCTCTAATAGATCCATGTGTAATACAGGAACTCCCATGGACTAACTTGCCACTTGGTTTAAGATGATCAGGGGACCCTATATAATAAAAATTACACTCATCACACGTTATATAAAGTGACCATTTAGGTCCAAATTGTGCCATGTGAACTGGAATGAGGATGGGGAAGTTAGCTGCTTTCCCCCCATGCTTTAATACTGTAACTCTCTCTAGTAAGTGATTCTAAACCAAAATATTTGTGTTACTATAACTGACTAATAAGCTGCATTTCAAAGTGTCTTTATGCACTAGCTGTAAAAATGGCTATGTATACAAAGGATTACTATAAATGAAGATGTGAGATTTAGTAGATCATTTCTGTTTACTTAAAGCTCTGTAAACAGCTGAGAACAGGGTGAAAAGCAGCAACACAACTCCCACATTTTAAGGTACAGATAATCCTCAAATGTAGCTTTGAAATCCCAGTGAAAAAAATGTAAACATCACAAGCCTTGTTTAACTGTCTGCCTTGACTTTCATAACATTGCATGCCCTGCTTGCCAAGTACAATGGGTAACTCGTGTCTCATGCTCTTTAACTATTTATCAACCCCAGATTAGTACATCATTCTAAGATAATCATCTGTCTACCTAATGTTCTACTCATGATCAGACCTGGGTCTCTGCTGCTTTTGTTGCACAGAGAATTTTGCAGTGTATTGTAACTTGACACATTTAAAAAATGAGTTGGCATTTCAGTCACAAAATCCATACGGATCTGGGAAGTTGGACACAAGAAAGGCAACTGCTGATAGCTGACAAAGTTTTCATTAGAAGCATAAAAGAGCCACCATGGAAGCCATTCAAGAAGTGGAAAAGAGTCCCATGACTACATACTGAGGGGGTTTCATGGACTCCTGATGGGGCCCTGTGGAAGCTCACCATTCCCTCTCCCATATCTCTTTCAAACACCTCCAATAAGGCTTTATTATGTCAAGCCATGAACTTCCAGACATGGAAGAAAGAATGCCTTCAACATGTAACAATATCATGCCCAAATTGTCCATTTAGATCTGTTACTGAAGGACAAGAAGATCCCTCTCCCTCAATATTTGCTCTGTTGCTGATTCAGAAATGCTTCATTCCTGAAGTGCTCGCAGCCATGTCAAGGGCTAGGTTGTGTCCGGGCCCCTTTCCCCACACTGGGGCTGAGCACAATTAGAGTTCTTTTTCTTCCCACGTGATGTGAGGGGAGGCAGGGCAATGATCTCCAAACCGCTGGATCATTATGTTGCACCCTCGTAAAGAGCAGTTCAACAGCTGCACTTCCTTTGCAGACTGGAGAGCTCCAGGAGGCATCGTGCCTATAAAAGACACAGTCTTGCCCCAAGTCTGGTGGTAATCAGGCCAACATATCTTTCTCTGCTACCTTCTTAATTGCTTTGACTAGATGTCTTGTCATGGCAAAAGTAGCAAAGTAAAAACAGTAGAAAACGAAGCCTGTGAACCAGATTCACAGTTGGTATTACCAGGTATAACTGCATTGACTTCAATAGAGTCTCACCAGTTTAAGTGAGAAGAGAATGTATTCCTGTTTTCTTACCATAATGGCTGCTTTAAAGTTGTCCAGTTCCTTCTCAGTGTTCTCCTCAGTAAGATTTCTTTCCCTCTCTGCCTGGTTAATTCTAGATTCCAAGGTGTAACTATCATTTCTGAAGGCCAAGGAAAGTTGGACAAACACATTCTGTTGGGGAGCAGGAAACAAAAGGCATTTGTAACAGGAGTGATTGTATAAGAGAACTTTCTATTTTGGTAAAGAAATCACCAGTAAGATGTGTTTGACTGACTTCAATGGCAGTTTTGCCTAAGTAAGGATCAGGTCCCACACATACAAAAAACTAGATATTACATTATCTTTTGGAGATTATTGTAGTTTAACTTCCTCTTTAAGATTATTATGTGTAAATATTTAAATAGAAATATATTTAAATTTAAATAGGTATTATATTATAATTATATTATTTAATATAAATATATTTAAATTTAAATATTATTTAAGATTACTATGTGTAAATACACTGCAGTGTCTCTTTTCTTCAGTGTTTTAAGAAATACTAGCACAGTACATAATGAAGGAAGTAGCCTACCTAACAGCATTATGGTACCAGAATCACAAAATGCCTGTTATTTAGCTGGATTTCCCCCAAGGCTTTTAAGCAGGCAGCCTGTGCAAAAGAAATCCAGGAATGAGCTCACAATTTATTAGGAATGTTTCATCTAGAAGCTAAAACACCTTCTATAACAGGCAGCACAAGATGATCAACTGACATTTTCTTTTGCTCTTGAGAAGATTTCCTTCTTTACAAATACATTTTTGCTGCTTACAAATCTAAAGATTTTATTGCATATTTTTAAAAGTAGCCTCAAATTTCTGAGTGTTCAAATTTTAGGCCCATTAGGGCTGATTTTGTGACGTTCTGAGCACTCTCACCTTCAGCTGATTGGAGTTGTATGTGATCAGCACCCTCTACAAACTAGACTAAGAGGAACTTGGGGCAGATCATGGATTTTTCCCTGGTGTAAAAATTGTACGGTCGGACAAGCTGCAATGCAGGGTGTTGCAGGAAGCTGTGATGCCTCCTTGGGTTGACAAAGCTTGGAGTTATGCATATAAGGAGGTCACCAAACTCATGAGGATCTTGTGTGGGGTGAGTAATTTTGCATCCGGAGACAGCATACAGGGCATTAGAACTACTCAGGAAGAATGGGGTCCACCTGTGACACTAGGGGACTGACTTTTGGGTCAATATTAAAAGGGGCATTAGGAAATGTCTGGTAACCCAGCTGGGTATGGGGAAGACACAGCCAAACTAATGGCCAGCACCTTCTGGTGGCAGATGTCCAGTGCCCAGTACTCCATAGGGAAGGGATACAGTGATCAGAAAAATGGATGGTAAAGTATTTAAAGGAGATATTTGTTAATGAAGCAGAACAGGATGGAGGTGGGGGGTTTGGGCCTCCTATGACAGGTATGGCAGGGAGCCAATCCCCTTTCCTGTATAGTCCATTTTACCCTCATTTAGGAGTGGGGATCTGGGATGATAAGGTTCCAGCAGCACTTGGGATGAGGACAAGGATGGGAAATGGGAAGGGCTGATGGAAGCCCCCCAGGTATATATTGAAATGATCATTGAATTATCTGCTCTGTATACGATTACCTGCCAGCTATTCCCAGACAGTTAATAATAAAATTGAGGCCTAATAAAAACACATCCACTGTCTCTTATCTGTCTTCCCACATAATTGAACTATAGCTGATTGGAGTTTTAAGTAATCAGCACCATCTGTAAATTAAGCTCACAATGTCCAAATTAGGTACTTCAAACTTGAGGCACTGTCAAATCAGTGGTCACTTGAAAAACTGGGCCTTTTACTTAGATGTGATAAGAGGTCACAATACCCTCAAGTCAATACTTGATGGGTACTCATGTTCACAACCATTCAAATTCATGACAACTGGACACAAACTATTGCTAAATTATTCTGTAAGAGAGAGTTATCCTTTCAGCTCAGATAACTGACACAGTATTACAAAACATTCACACCAGCCCAGCACAGAAAAGGGAGTAGCACCATGTTAAATACATTTTTAAATTAAAAAAATAGAATATAGCATTAAGAACATAATCTGAACTGTACATTGCCAAGCACTTTCATGACAAATTCAAACTGGAAATAAGGCACTGGGGAAAAAAACAAAACCAAAAAAACCTAGCAAGGGGAATTAACCATTGGAGCAGTTTACAAAAGGATGGGATGGATTCTCCATCATCTCCAGTTTTTAAACCGAGATTGAATATCTTTCTATAGTGAATGTTCTTGTTCAACTGGAGGTTATAGTTTGTGGTATGCAGAAGTCAGTAGTTGCTTGTGGCCTTGAAAAAAAATCCATGAATTTTGAGTGTACTAAAATACTTACCTCGACTTCCTTTTCAGTAAGTGGAGGGGAGCTGCAATAAAAACATAGCGTTAATTAACTTATTTTTAAAATGACCCATTTTTGGTAAAATTTAAGTGTGACTGCTTTAATTTCAGCATAGCACTGCTTATGCGCTGAGAGAAATACATTTTAACTGAACTGTGCTGGTGGTACAGAAATACTACATTGCACCGCCCTAAGCTTGCAAGAAAAAGTCAATGGAGATGCTTCTGTGGTAACTGATAGTTGAAAGTGTTATGTCTGGAATCAGTATCACCATGCATCTTCCTCCTGTTAAGGGCTCAGGCAACATGGTGATGAATTAGGCAAGAAATTCTCAAGCTGGACGTCATGACCCCTCAGGGAGTTGAGAGATCATTACAGAAGGAGTCACGAGCTGTCAGTCCCCAAGCATGCTGGTAAAGATGGCATGGCATTGGGGGGGGAGTCATTACTTTTTGGAGGCGGTCATCACAGCCTGAAATGTTTGCAAAATAAACTTCAAGAACCCCCGGATTAGAAGATCAGCAGATAGAATAAGTTGTATAGCACTGAAGTAGTATTTTGATCATTGATTATTACTGTAGAATCCATGTCTCTCTCAGAGTTTTCAAAGAATGACTGTTCTTATTGGATTTCACCTGCATCCAGACTGGAACTAGAAAACAATTGGTATCTGACCTGGTAATACAAGAACATAATAGCTGCCATACTGGGTCAGACCATGGTCTGTCTTGCCCAGTATCCTGTCTCCAAGACTGCCTGTACCAGAGTTTCAGGGGGAGCATACAGAACAGCAATTATGGATGTTGTGGACCTGAGTTTTCAAAAGGAGGCTGGATAACCTGTTTTTGTTGGTTTAAACACAAGAAATCCTGCATCTTCATAGGGATTAGACTAGATGACCCTTGTGGTCCCTTGTAATGCTAAGATTTGTGTATCACAATAGCCATGAGGAGAAGGTGGAGGCATGTGGATCTGTGTGAAAGCAGTGGAAGCCAGTAGGAAGAAAAATGGGGCAAATATGAACATTTCGTCAAGTAAGTTGTGGAGATATAATTGTAACTGGCTAGGCGGCAACTGCAGTACCACATTGTGGAGTTTGCTAGGAGGATAATGAGTATCAGGATGAAAAGTAGGAAGTGATACCACATTTCTTTCCACAAAACGGCTCTAACAGAGGAGCTGATTTAGGTAAGCCTGGTAGACTCAAGGCAGGCATGGATAGTGGCAGTGTCCACACGACCATTGAGTTTCAGAATTTTTATCCTCTCTCATTATTTTGACACTTTAGAACACTACCCAGACTGTTCACAGAAGCAAACAAGCAAAAGAAGTATATGAGAGGAGTGGCAGTACATCTTTCACCTACAGATTGGAATGTTGATGAAGAAAGAAGCGGCTGTCATGCCTAGTAGGTTCTGAATGGGCAATACATTTCTCAGCATATTGGAATACTATTCTCATTTTAGATGGAGTGTTAATCCCAAAGGTTAGTCAGTCTGACATTTATGAAGCAAGGGATCTTCTCAATAGAGTGGAGCAGCATTAATATTTGGAACTAACAGTTTTTTCCAAATCAGGAGGCCAGCATTTCTACCATATGGGGGAAAAAAAAAAAACATTTCCTGCCACAGGGCATAGTGTTCGTATTAGAAAGGGGTTCTTTTGGATAGAGTACTGTTTCTTGGCAAGTTCAATATTATTAAGCCTTTTTATTTACTGTAGTATATGCAAGTAAAGTTCATTTATTGTTTTATCATTATACTTTATGAACAAAGCAGAAGCTGATTAATTTTTTTTTTAACTGGTGTGGAATTAATTAATTTTGGAGAAAAGAAGTAAAGTGTGTGAGCCTCTGCCAGTGTTACAGGACTGTTAGAATGACCAAGAAATAGCACCTCCTTAATTTGGCTGGGGAAACTCCAGCAAACATGCAGTCTGGGTTTGAGGTCATTTATGGATTCATTTAACAGATTGGCTGTATTTTTGCTTAAATTATATTTTTCTTAATATTGAAGATCTTGGTTGGCATTTTTTGCCTGACGCTCTAAGTCAGTAGAACTCTAAATAATTTTATCTTTGACTACTCAATTGGTTTTATTTTTATTAGGAGGAGATCTTGCAGTTGCATCACTTGCAAAATAAAGATTCTCCTGTTTGAAGTTTATATACATTGCATGTTTGCTTCACTGATCACAATGGAGTACTTTGTGTGATTACAGATTGATTCCATATATGCTACAAAGGAGGCACTGAAGTATTTAGGCAAGTGGTGGGAAAACATTGATTTTATGTTGCACATGTTGGATTTTTACTACTCAAAGCTATACAAACTCATGCAAAAATTACTCTGAGGCCAAATTCCAACTAAGTTGACCCTAAGTGAGTTAAATGATGTAACTGCTGGAACAATTTACCACATGTTGTGGTGGATTCTCCATCACTGACAGTTTTAAAATCAATATGGAGTATTTTGGGGAAGTGTTATGGTCTGTGTTACACAGTGGTCTGATTAGATGATCACAGTGGTCCTTTCTGGCTGTGGAATCTAAGAAATCTATTAAATAAAGAATGAAATTGGCCTTAAGAGTTTAGTGTTTGTGGGATGGAGAGTGTGTGTAATACTTAAAACAGGGACCTGGCAGTTAGGATTACTGGCTTTGTGCTTTTGACTCAGTGTGACCTTGGGCAAGTCACCTGACCCTGCACTGTAACTTAGCGTAAAATGGGGATAATACTTCCCATACAAGGGTATTCTGTGACTCAAATTATATCAAGTTCATCTAACGCACTTTGAGATTCAGTTCAGTAGCACAGTAGAAAACATTATGTGCCCAGTATCCAAAGATTTCAATATTTTACAGAATATATTTCCATGGAACTCTCATGCCAGAGCAAGGTACATGGTGAATGAGAGCCTCACAATAGCCCTTTCTTCATCAAATACCCACACTACTTGGGACAGAATAATAGGTTTTAGCCAGGCTGTTCCCGATTATGGAAACTCCATTAAAATTATGTAAAAGGGAATGTTAAGATAGCATGGTGAAGTGCTCAAAAAACAGGAAATCCACACTTAAGGATGCCCATGTAACCTTAATTTAGCTCACTTGTGTATATGAATTAAAATATGGTTTTAATTACTAGGTCACATTCCACAGAGTTGGCCGATAATAATATTACCCTTACAGTTCTTTCCCCCACTGTGTAAAATGCATCTTGTCCTACACACTGTGAATGAGGCAAGAACTCTATAGATATTCCTGCTTATTTCACTGTGCATGTTATGTATACATTATTTTTATTGTTTTGGCTGGGAATATACAAAATACTTGCAACCTGTATGTACCAAAAACAGTAGAAAAATGTATGGCATTCTACTATATTATGTGAGAAGCACTATATGGTGATGTAATTAATGACTATTATGGTATATAAGCAAAGGAGAGCAGAAGAAGGGTATTTCTTTTTGCATTTTGGAGTGCCTAACTATGCAAACAAAGTTGTCTTAACATAGGGCAGGTGTCAATGATGTCAGCACAGATCTCAGTCCTCCCTTGTGGAAAGTGTTGGAGATAGTGTCTCCTGCTCTTGGGTCAGAACCCATAGGGAGTGCACTAAGGACTTGGGATCTGTGCAAGAAGGATGGAAACTGAGGCAAGGGTTATCTGATCCCATGCTGCATCCAGATGGGGGGTAGACAGACGGACACACAGGATCATCCTCTTCCAGTGATGCTGCATAGTTTACCTAGTATAAGAAAGATAAACTATATTATCTTTCCATAGAACTCTCTATGAGGTTCGGAAGCTTCTTGCCCTTTAAAGGGGATCCTGGGTCAGCAATGACCAGAAAGGGTAGAATGAAAGAACAGTGAGACTCTAGAGTTGTGGAAGAGGGAGAGGATCTCTGTGCCAGTATTTCAAGGTGCTTGTAGATCCCCTTGGATTTGTGAAATTTCTGGACAGGTCCTCCCTCTAAATCTGCAGAGTGGCAAAAACTGACAGGTGGGATTCCTTGCAGAGTTTCCCTTTCCCAGATTTTACCAGGAGGAGGAGGTGATCAGGCCCAATCATTTTTGTTCTGTGTTTTTGATGGAAAAAAATGCTAATGTTTCCAATACCTAACTGTGCAGCAGCATTCTGGAAAACCAGCACTGTCAAACCATGAACAATTGGGGTAAGAAATGCATTTGTAGTTTGTAATTCATGTTTATAAGCAGTTTATAGAGCCATGAATTTTAAAATTATTTTTAAAAGGGGTTCTCTATTTTGTCATTTTGAGTGAGAACTGCACACATTTTTAAAGGCGTTGCAGAGTAAATTTTAAGATACAGCTTTAGCCCCCCTTCCAAAAATTGTGATTCAGAAGTCTCTCTACATAAGGATATCATATGTGAGCAGAATTACATAATGCAAGTTCAGAGGATCCATTTCTTTGACAGCAGACTTCCAACACACACTAAGCTGATACCCCTAGTAAACTTTTACCTTCCTGGCAGAGATCTGAGCACATGAAGTTTTTGTAGCAGTACATCAGGAACATTAGGCATGACATCAGAGCTATGCTTTGACTCCTCTTCTTCAATGGAGGAAGATACAGGTGAAGGCCCTGAGGACAATTTCATAAGATACAAGTAAGTCAATTTGAGAAGTCACAAGTTAATACAGAAATCAGCCCCTCCCTCCCAGCCATTTGGGGTGGGTTTTTAAAAAACATTCTATGTCGGCGTAACTCTGCTGTTGTTGAACTTAATGAGACTTTTAGCACTGGCATCCATGGGAATAGAGTTAGATCTAAAGCTCAGTGTTTTTAAAACTGTTCACCTTATTTATCCCAATCACCAGTTTATAACCCATCTGTTCATTATTATAATATTCATTAATACTAGAGGAGAGGTACCTTACTTCCTTCTCTGAATAGTGGTAGCTATTCAGAATGGCCATCTATTATGTGGAAGGAAGGAGACAATGAGGGAAGGATGGAACTGCTGATAAGACAGAGCCAAAATATATGATTCCCATACTAAAGGAGTTTATTAGCACCTTGGTTATTACTATAAGATTTAGTAAAATATTATGCTAGTTGGAAACTTTAGATTGATTTCATTGCAATGTAAGTAAATAAAACTCTTTCATAAGTAAACTAAGGATTCTACTCCTTGCTGCTCTTCTCAGTGAAGTGAAGAAGTTGATTTTTAAAGTTCTGGCTAAAGATTCTGATGTGTAGTTGGCTTATACATGCTCACGCTATGCCTTACACTTTGGGTGACACCTTACATATACAGTCCTAGGTAAAATAATATGCAGAATTTCAGAAAGTTTTCTTCTCAAAAGTTCTAAATCTATCATATCTACATGTGAGATTTCAAAGGTAGCCATTATTTCAGCACTGCAAATATAGGTTTGCTGAAAATGACTATTCAAAACTATATTAACAGGACTAAAAATCTATATCCACTATCATTACAGCCAAAATCCCCTTTAAATAATTGTGGGGTAGGGCGTGTGTGCACGTGTGTAGGAGGCAACTTGTGTCTTTTATTCAGGCTATATATTATGATGTCCTTTTTTGTAATGCTCCAGTTGAAATCACTTAAAGAATTATCTCAACTGTTTTCCTGTGAAACCAAACCTTCAGATTTTGATAGCATCTTACTTAAGGACAGCAAAGAAACAAACTGCTTTTCATCTCTGCTGCACTGTGTCCTCCTTCACCTGACCCTGCACTTTCTGTAGGGTTCTTGCTGGGGAAAGTAAGAAAGACAAAGTGGGCAGGTGGAGCATAGGACCCATTCCCATCTCCAGCACTGTGGAACTTTGTGAAACAGATAATGCACACCTATGCTCTATTTTCTCTTCAGAGCATACCCCACCCAGGGGATCCTAAGGCAGTAGCCACCTGGAGGAATCCCTTGTAGTGCAGCTCTAAAGGAATCATGCAGCAGATCTCAAGGGGGATTGTGGAGGGAGAAGGAAGAGGGGGAAACCAGGGGGAATTGCTGCTCATCTGGCCTTAACCTCCTGCAGATCCCAGGACAGCTGCCAGGTTTGGAGGTGAGACTCACAATTTATTCTGCACATTATCCAGCACTCCTGCCAGGATAATGTAGGTGGAGGGTTTTCTGCCAGAGAATCCTTCCAGAAGTTTCCTTCCTTTGAGCCTCTGTCCCTGTTGGAAGGGATGATCTCGGCCAAAGTTTTTGTTTTTCTACTTGTAGTGATATTTTAAAGCGAGTTCACAAATATTTAGGAGAAAGCTTTTCCTAACCAGGTGACTGAAGTTAATCATTTCAATTCTTATTTAAAGCTGTTACGTGAAAGGTGGCCTGATTTTCACAGGCACTGAGCACCCAAAACTCCCATTCAAGTCTATGGAAACTGTGAATGCTCAGCACCTCTGAATAAAATCAGACCACCTTTATGTTCGGGTTTTAAATACTGATTTTGGGCACACAGGTTTGAAAACACTGGCTTTATCCTTTACAGTCTTGTCACTCATATTAGTTTTCCACATTGACACACATTACAGAACACCCTGAAAATTTCTTGAGGATAGGGCAGGTCATTTTTTCATTTGAATAATAGCCCACCACAAAGTAGTCCATCTGATCACACCAAAAACCAGGATACAATATGTTAGTATAGGATGATGGCTCATCTGCATCACGGATTCCTAATTTAAAACCCACTGACATCCACTTCCAAGATGAAATCCTGGCTCATGTCAATGGGACATTTACGACTGACTTCACTCGAGCTAGGATATTATATCCATATGTCAAAAAGGATGTTGAAAAAGTGGAAAGGGTTCATAAAATATGCACAAGAATGGATCAAGCTCAGGAAAATGTGCCTTGCTATGAGAGAGGTAAGATGCTCAATCTAGTTTACCCAAGAAAAGGCTAAGGCTGATTTGATCATAGCCTACAAATGTCTACATGGGGAATAGAAAGTTGGTAATAGAGGATTCTTCAATCTAGCAATCAGAAGCATAACAAGATACAATGTCTGGAAACTGAAGGTAGACAAATTCTGGCTACAAATAAGATGTATATTTTTAAACACAAGAATGATTAACCTGTGGAACAATGTACATGGAATGTGATGGATTCTCTATCATTTGAAATCTTTAATTCAAGATTGGAGGTCTTTGTGAAATATAAAATCTAGCTCAACTACAAGTTATGTGCTTGATGGAAGAATTATTGCATGAAATTCTGAGGTTTGTTTTGCAGAAGATTGGATTAAGATCAGGGGCAGGGAACCCCTGGCACGTGTGCCAACAGTGGCACACAAGCCCGTTCAGACTGGCATGTTGCACCCCCTGCGGAGCCTCTGAAATTGCCACTCTTGCCACCGAAAGTTACTCCGGGAGGCTTCTTTTGACAGCGGCTGGAGTGCAAGGTCCCCCCACCATGTCCGTGCCCCGGGCATGCCGCAAAAAGAAGCTGCCTAGAGCGGCTTCCTTCAGTGGCATGCCTTGGAAGCATCCGTCCACTCCAGCTGCGGCTGCTGCCAAATCTTCAGGTGGTGGCTGCTTTTTTTTTGGCAGAGGTGGTCGCCGGCACCGGTTGAGGGTCGGGAAGGAAGGGCCGGCAAAGATCGCTGACTCCTGGATTAGCTGTTCATAATGGTTGTTTGGGCTTGAAAACCTATAAATTAATTATGCCAATAGTAATTTTTTCATTTATTTCAGTGGTCTTTGGATCACACCCCAAATAATCATGAGTTAAGTTTCTCTCACCTTCACTCTCACACAGATTCACTGATTACAAGATCAGAAGGAACAATTGTGATAATATAATTTGATCCCCTGCATATCAAAAGCCATAGAGGTTCCTTGAATTAATTCTCATTTGAACAAAAGCAGATCTTTTAGGAAAACATCTAATTGTTTTTTTAATTGCCAGTGATGGAGAATCTGCTACCACCCTCACTAAACTGTTCCAATTGCTAATTACCTTCACTGTTAAAAATGTGCACCTTATTTCTAGTTTGAATTTCTCTAGCTTCAATTTCCAGCCATTGGATTATGTTATACCTTTATCTGCGATCCTGAAAAACTTTGTTATCAAATTTCTGTTCCCCATGTAGGGTCTTGTAGACAGTGATCAAGTCATCCCTTAACCTTCTCTTGATAGGTAAACAAATTGAGCTTCTTGGATTCTGTCACTTTAAGGCCCGTTGTCCAATCGTGTAATCATTCTCATGATTCTTCTCTGAATCCTTTTTAATTTTACACCAGGCAACACAACCTCCCTACCTCTAGTCAATATACCCGTTTATATATCCAAGGATCTCATTATGGCCACAGAATCACACTGGCAGCTCATGTTCAGCAAGTTACACATCGTGACCTCAAAATCATTTTCAGAGCTACTGCTTTCTAGAAGAGTCTCTTCCATCCCATAAGAACAGCTTACATTCTTTGCTCCTCGATGTATGACTTTATATTTGACATATTGAAATGCATATTGTTTGCTTGTTCTCAGCTTACCAAGCATTTCAGATCGCTCTGTATCAATGACCTGTCATCTTATTATTGACACTATGTTTGTATCATTTACAAACTTTATCAGTGACTATTTTGTTTTCTTCCCAGTCATTGATAAAAATATTAAATAACATGGGACCACAGACTGATCCTTTTGAGATCCCATTTGAAACACCAGCTTGATGATGATTCCCCATTTACTGTTATGTTTTGAGAATGTACTGACTTAGGAAGTATCATAACTAAAGACCAGTTCCTTTCACATTATTTGGATTAAAAGGCTGTGTGAAACAAACAAGCATTTCTTCCAGCTTGATGATATTGCACCTCTTTCCTGTTCAGCTGCTTCACTGAGGTCAGGCAGTTTAAGTCCAACTAAGTTTTGATTTCGCATCAAAATATGCTCCTGTTGAGAAAAATGGAAGCATTTCTAAACAGAATAATTGGTAGCCCCAATTTAAATATCACAGCCCTTTGAAAACTAAGGTCAACATTGTATTATGAAGTATGCAAAAGAAATTCAATTGTAGCCACATTAAATTGTATGACTCTAACTCAGGTATAAAACATTTCAAATCCATTTTATTTAGTAAAGTCTCCAAGCTAACTAATCTTCAGTGTAGATTTATGGTGATCACAGTTGTTGCTCCCTGCAGGTCAATTTCTCTTCTGGATCTTGCTAATGCAAAAATAATTCAGTGTCGAACTGATTCCAGGAAGGACAAAGAAAATTCAGAAAAGGACATTCAAGTGACTTTCTGTCACTTAGCCCACTTGTCCACTAGGAATTCTTCACAGAAACCCTTGTATGTTATTACTTCAAGCTAATGCTTCTCACTGTTATTGCAGTCTATGATGCCACTATGCCTCTCAAGCACAGAGGGAATTAAATTGTGCAAAAATGAATTTTGATAACATTCTTCTCTCGAATGTATTTATAAGCCATAAACCCTGTCCTTTCCTAAAAAGGAATCTTTGCTAAACCTAAAGAATAATCTCTTGTAACTTGAATTTTGTGTTGGAAATTGTGTTAATTTCCTGATTCTAGGTTCTAATTCTATTGCTTTTAAATTTAATTTAAATTTATTTTTAGGAATCTCTATGGCATGCACCATCATACAGTTTGAGTGTCTTTTTAAAGAAACAGGTTTTCTAGTACTTAATTCTGCATCTTAAAGTATGTAAGGAACAAAAAAAGATTACTGCCTTGCCACTTCTCAGCAATACTATGAAGTGATAAAACCAGTTTAAAATCTGATGTTTTCTTTTATATCAACACTGTGTTGGTCTTGCATAAATGGCTGGAGGCCTGCAAGGAGATATCTTATATCATTGTAATTAAGAATGAGTGAAGGGTTTCTTTCAGCTTTAGGGAAAGATTTCCTGCTTTTTGATTCAAGGGTTCTTCCTGGCAAGACACATGTATCAGTTTGCTAATGTCAGTGAATGGATTACCTTTTAAATGTCATGCCCCGCTAACAATCACTTTGAAAAATACACACTTTGGTGTTAAGATCTACAATTATCAAGCAAATTAATTTTTAGATTTCAAAGGCCAGATTAACTCTTTGTGTAGTTCCATGATGGCCCAACAGCTGTCCCTTATGTGTCTTTTTTTCTGGAAGACTTTTGCTCTAATATGCACCAAAGCACTTTGAAAGCATATGGATCAGAGGTCAAAACCCTTTTAAAATATCTACTTTCTTTACAGAAAGAAGAGAAAAATATATACAGAACTCAAATGCATTAAAAAAACTAAATAAAAGTGACTTTTTGAAAAAAAGGATGTCTACAATAAAGAAAAATAAGATACAATTGACTTCACTGAAAGACATGGGGGTATACCACGGGAAAGCAGTCTTTAATGAATTACAGTTATGGTCTTGAAACTTTAGTTGAACCTTTAGGTCCATATACCATTTTTAGTCCACACACACCAAATTTTATTAACATAGCCAGTCAGTGACTTGTTCTGAGGGAGAAATTCTGGAAGGAGCAGAAAAGCATAGCACAGAGGAAAAAAAAAAAAAAAAAACGGAAGTGCATAAGGAGGAGTAACTCTCCAAAAGAACTTTTTTTTAATATAAGGTTTGTTGATATGTCCTCAGGAAGGAGAGCTTTTAAAATCTAAATATCTCGTTAGAGATTGAAGAAGGTTATTTCACTCCCAAGTATTACTTAGAAATGACGAGACAGTTAATCAACTTCTTCCTGTTTACATGTAATGTACTATATCTGAAATTGAAATATCACTGGACTATGTGTTACTTCACCTTTATATTAAATAGAGGGAAACAGCTAACATTTACAACAGTCTACAACTAAGACTGTTCTCTGGGAATGAAGGAATATGTATGTAACAGTTATGAAAAGATCGCAATTTTTGTGGAGCTGAGAACAAGAATACACCAGTGTAAAGGAATTTTAAAGCTACTCATTTAATAAATTGAAAAGAAAAAATAAACACACAATACTATGTTAACTTTGCTGTAGTTCTTTCCATCATTTTAACATAAGCTTCCTTGTAATTGTAAAAGTAATGATAAAATCAGAAAATTTGATTGTTTAATGAAGAATATACAACACCTAAAAGTAACAAAATGCTGCTTTTTGTCATTTCATTTTCTTTTCCAAATTATAACCATTGTGTGCCGAGACATGAAGCCACTTTTTCAGTGTAACTATTTAGGACTACTAGTAATATATTTTCAATAAGAGCCTGATCCAGAGTTCAGTGAAGTAAAGATGACTTTTCATTTACTTCAGTGGGCTTCAGATTAGGACTCAATTTTCTAAACATAATGGCTAATGTTTTAGTTGGGCATGTTCTACTAACACTGAATTATGTTTTGCAACCAATGCCTTTTATATCCATTCAAGAACATAAACCTCAGAGTGCTGAGAACCCAGTATAATAACTGCATATATTTTAAATAAGATTTTACTATGTAAAAACTAGGAAATGCATTGTTTGATGAACAATAATAGATTCATGATCATCTTGACTCCACAATCTTTAACTGGAAATAGAAAAAAAATGAAAAAAAAAATCTGTTTTCTTACACTTCACTATCCAATTTTCTCAATTCCATCTCTAAAAGTATTAATTATGTAGTTTTGTGATGCACAAGGACAGTGGGTCACATATAAGATATTGCAACATTATGTAACATAGCATACTACTATTTATGTCCAGAAACTCACCTCTCTGAGCTTTGTTAGTTTCTGCATTCGAATTGGTTGAACTTGTATTTGGAGGTCTTTGAACGTTAATGCTTTAGTCAACTGATTGTTGGATTTATTACTGAGGGCAAAACTCTTATCTTCCTCAGATGGTAATTTAAAAGGTACTTTTTCTTGAGGTCCAGGTTCTACACTATCCCATGAGACAGCTCGTAATAGAGGAGGGCGTGTTCCAGATGCTTTAAGTTCTGTTTTACAGGTAAATTTTGGGTCCCTAAGTTCTGGTACAGAACTTTTTAACTGTGGATCCGGAGTGCCTGATCCTTGTCGATACATTCTTAAAGGAAAGTCATTTTCTTTTGAGTTCTTAAGTAACTGTTTTCCATATTCATTCTCATAACTGTTTGTGTTTGTGTTAAGAGATGTTTTGCCAGCGTCACTACCTGAAGAGGAGGATTTGGGTAAATTATCCATATGTGTAAGTGGATCAAAGTTTTCTTTTTGTGCAGAGAGTTTCTCTTTGGAATTTTCAAAACCAGTGGAACGAGGAACCAACCTTCCCTGAGAAACCTTCCTCTGCTCATTCTGCTTTCGATCAGTTAAACCCTTTGTGACATTCTGAAAGAAAAGGATAAGTATAAAATATATGGAAACACTCTGTGTGTGTGCACGCATATGTATGGAAGAGGGTTGGCAGAGGAGAAACTGGATTTCATTGTAAAGTGACACTTCTGCTTTCATTGCTATTTTCTTACAAATGCTTCATTGTAGACAAGGGGAAATTATCAGATACAAAAAGCAAGCAGGTGGTTGAAGGCACCTTGATGTTTCATGCCAGATAGGTGCCTCTCATTCACGCCTTTGAAAAAAATCTCACACTCCACAATCAGGGTTCAATGCAGCTAACCTTACATCAGGCAAAGATCCCCACTGACTTCAATGTAAGATTTGCCTGAGTAAGG
>ML685792.1:3074367-3096980 GCA_007922175.1 Pelusios castaneus | reverse complement strand
AAGTGGGATTTTCTCCCACGAAAGCTCATGCGATAAATAAATCTGTTAGTCTTTAAAAGTGCCACAGGACTCTGTTGTCAAGATACAGTATTTAGAGTTTTAGAACTTGTATACTTATTTCCACAGCAAACAAAGAACAAACTATCTGAGGCTGTTTTCAGACAGAGATGCTCTAGAAATTATTTTTGGGACACCATACGGACTGTACTACGCAAGAGGTCAGACTGGGTGATTATAGTGGTCCCTTCTGGCCTTAGAGTCTCTGAATAAAAAGCTAACAGAATTAGCTTTAAGATTGCTGTGAATTTATTAGACACAGGGATTCTTTAATCCAAGGAGAACTACCTATCTTTGATGGAAGTGGATTTGTAACTTCTGGCAGACAAAAATGTTCAATGTTTTCTATACTATGAAATCTAATCAGATTTGTCCTGAACTTCACAAGATATCTTTTTAGTGATTCTAAGATATTTTCCAGAGCAAACATGACATTAGTATTTTTCATGATGTTTAGGGGAGATTAAAGATAACAATACTGTAGATAAACCTTCAGCTTAAGTGACTGATTAAATGCATAACAATAATTATTTCAATAGTATGCTTTTATGGGCAGACTTCTTTACATACTTAGAAAGTGCCTACTACACATATAAAAGATAAAGAAACAATGTTGGTGGAGTAAGGAGAAGGGAAGAATCAGGGGTAGTGGATTTAATTGTGAAGTCCCACTTTCGCTTTTGCAGCCATTTGCTTCTTTGGAATGACTTATTGCTATTATATTTTTATTATAACATTTTATTACTATGTTATAGCATATTTTATTTTATTACATATTTTATTACAATTTTATGTGAGGATCTCTAAGACAATGTCTACACTAGAAAAGTTAAGTCGACAAAGTCGACTTAATTTTTCTAGTATAGACATAGCCCCTTATCAACCTTATTAAGTCAACTTAATGCTTTAAGTCAATTTAATAAGGTTGATTTGGGAGCTAATCCCCATCCACACTGGCTTTAAGTCATCTTAAGGCGTAAGTCAACCTAAAATGAGGTGTTAAGTCAACTTAAACTTTCCTTAAGTCGACTTAAGAAAAGCCCAGTGTGGACGTGGCTTTGTTTAGGTCGACTTAAGCCTCCTTAAGTCAACCTAACTTGCCAGTGTAGACGCACCCTAAGTGCTTATATGCTTTTACCCCTATTTATCTCTCAGCACCATAACTTTCCAGGTTTCTCCTTTAATTGAGTGACTGATTCATTCATTGGCAACAGGGGAAGAATGACAGCCTACATTTTCCTAGTTAAATAACATTATTTCATTTTCTCCCCATGTTTCTAAGCTCTCTAAGTACTTTTCTGTTATTTCTTTCTTTACTGATAATTGCAACTCCTCCTAATTGAATATCACTGGAAAATCCCATTAACATCATGTTTCTGATTGCAAAAGTCTAGACTAGGCCTTTGCGAATTACTCTAGTTGGCTATGTCTACACTTCCACTTTTAAGTCGACTTAAAGTCGACCTGAGTTAAGTCGACTTAGTGTGTCTACACTTACAATTAAAGTCGACTAAAAGGGGAACTTACAAAGTCAACCTAGAGCATCCACACTGGATGCTTTAGGTCGACTTTGTAGGGCTAGGGGGACCTTGGGCAGGTCCATGGTGGCGGGGGTGGGCACCCCCTGTGTGCAATGGGGCAAAGGGGGACAGGGACCCTGGCTGGACAGAGCCCTGTGTGTGATGCTGTCTGGATTTAGGGAAGCATTTATGATATTATTTTCAATGGATATCTCATAAGTGCTATAATCCATAGGAACTATGTCATGTTTGGTATCAATAGAAAGGTAGTAGTTTGCTGGGAATGATTATATAGTTTATGTCTAGGAATTCTATTTCAATTAGAAGATAGGAATTTGATGTTATATCCATACTTTAACTTGTGTCATTCTGGAGGAATGTCTTAGATGGGAGGGTGTGAACAACCATTGTCTCCTTAATGTTTAGGAATTTTCCAGGGATAATGGTCCCAGGGAGTAAACTGATGAACCATTAAGGACATAAAGAATACAACCATTGTGTCCTAATGGCTCATCAGGTAACTCCCTGGGACCATTGTCCTGGCACATTCCTAAACATTAAGGACACAATGGTTTTAACATAAGTTAAAGTATGGATACAACATCAAATTCTAACTTCTAATCGAAATAGAATTCCTAGACATAAACTATATAATCATTCCCAGCAAAGTACTACCTTTCTATTGATACCAAACATGACATAGTTCCTATGGATTATAGCATTTATGAGATATCCATTGAAAATAATATAATAAATGCTTCCCTAAATCCAGACAGCATCACACCCTGCCCATACGCCCTGCCCTTTGGGGGGCATGCCAGGCTCCCCCTGTGCCCCCCCCCGGCAGGGAGACCATTGGTGTAGTCCTTGGGTAGCCCTAAGTCGACTTAGGGCTACCCCAGGGCTACACTGGCTTAATTCGACTTTAAAAAGTCGAATTAAGCCTTAGGTCGAGTAGAAAGGTGGTTTAATAAAATCGACTTAATTTTCATTAAGTCGACTTTATTTTGCTTAAGTCGACTTAAGCAAGCTGCTTAAGTCGACTTAAGCAAAGTGTAGTGTAGGCGCAGGGCCAATTAAGTCGACTTAAGTCTAGCTTAAGTTGACTTAATTTACCAGTGCAGACGCAGCCGTTGATGTGTGAAAAGAAACTGTCACAGCGAACCACAGATTCTTCCTTTACTTACCTATTTTTCATAAGGAGCAATTATTTGCACCACTGATATATTGTGTGCTCAGTACTTCCCCAACCCTCCAGTGCCTGCCAGCTCTGCTGGCCTCTGTGTATGTGTCAGAGTCAGGGATCTCCCCATTCCTTACTCACAGGCTGTAGGGGAGAAGTGTAGAGCACGCGCCCCTTCCTCTCCTTACTGTGATAAGGAACACTAATGCTGAGATGGCAGGGACATGTGTGTGCATGGACATAGGAATCTTACTGTCTTTTATCCCCTTGTGAGGCTGGGTTACAAGATGGCGTTAACTAAGACCCTAATTCTGCATCATTTGGGTCACATATGCTCGAGTCATAACTTGTTTCTCACAAGTAGCTCAGTTAAAAATGAATGGGACTACTCATGTGAGTAAACAGGAACATAAATGTTCACAGTATTAGATCTAAGACTAGAAGCAACCCTTTCCCCTACAATACTGCAGTAGACACCGCCTGACTTCTCAATTCAGTGCTCTTTATTGTTTCACTTTGTTCAAGACAAGACTTCTACATGGATTGGTTTCACCATCACGAAAAGGCTGAAATTGTGGTCAAACAACATCCCCTACACCCTAACCTCAGCCATGCAGAATGAAATGCCATCCAGAGCCTCAAACAAAACTCTGACATTATGATGATGGTGATGGAGGCTGACAAAGAAAGTGCTGTGGTCATCATGAATAAATCAGATTACGATCAGGAGGCCTACAAGCAACTCTTCAACACAACATTCTCGCCACTTCTCTCTGACCCCACTGAGGAATACCAAAAGGAATTGCACCACCTATTCAAGAAACTCCCCAAAGCAGCACAGAAACAAATCAAGACAGACACACCACCAGAATCCCAATCAGGGATATTCTATCTACTACCAAAAATCCATAAAAAAGGAAACCCCGGATGCTCCATCATCCCAGGCATTGGCATGTTTACAGCAGGCTTATCTGGCTATGTGGACTCTCTCCTCAGGTGAATAAACTATCAACACTCCTAGTTATCTTCAAGATACTACGGACTTCCTGAGAAAAATCCAATCCATTGGTGAACTTCCAGAAAACACCATCCTGGCCACTCTGGACGTAGAAGCTCTTTACACCAACATCCCACACAAAGATGGATTACAAGCCATTAGAAGAACCATCCAAGGTGATGCCACAGCAAACCTTGTGGCTGAACTTTGTACTCACCCATAGGTACCTGCATAGTCCCACAATATGCCAACATTTTTATGGCTAACTTAGAACAACGCTGCCTCATGTCTCATCCCAAAACACTTCTGCTCTACTTATGGTACATTGATGACATCTTCATCATCTGGACCCACAGTAAGGATGCCCTTGAAGATTTCAACAGAGATTTCAATAATTTCTACTCCACTATCAACCTTAGCCTGCAACACTCCACACAAGAGATCCATTTTCTGGACACTACAGTGCAAATTAGTGATGGACACTGTGGTAGACCGAGCAACTCTCAGTCCCCGTGGGTCCTGCACTTCATGTAATGGCAGCCAGCTGACGCACAGTTCTCCCACCTCCAACCCCCCAGCGCTCTGGATCCTCAGTCCCTCCTATCCTGGGGCTGGGCTCTCTGCTCCACAGGCCTCTGGGTCTTGGGCCCAAAAGCCCATCTGGGCAAACTTGTCCTTACTGCCTGTACCTCCTAGGTGCTGTCAGTAACAGCTACTGGTCAGCTCTCCTCCACTCTTCTTCGTTTTGTTTTCTTCCACACACACCAAATTCTGCTCCTACCTCTACCTCTACCTCCACCTCCACCTCCACCTCCACCTCCAAACACGCTCAAACTCCCTCACTGCAATAGGGGCCTTTTAAACTGCTACTCTTAATTGGTGTCAGCTGCTCCAACTGACTACAAGTACCTTAATTGGAGTCAGATGCCTTAATTGGCTCAAAGCAGCCCCACCCCAGCTACCCTGGGAATAGGGCTTTGCTAAATCTGGGGCTAACATATCTACCCTCCAGCACCTTCCTGGAGCCCTCAAGTCTGACTCCATCACAACACATAACCACCCTATATCGAAAACCTACTGATTGCTATAGTTACCTACGTCCCTCAAGCTTTCATCCAAGACACACCACACGATCCATTGTCTACAGTAAAGCCCTAAGATATTACCACATTTGCTCTGATCCTCTGTGAAGCATTCTTAAAACTACAATACCCACTGCAGAAGTGAAGAAATAGATTGACAGAGCCAGATGGGTACCCAGAAGTCAACTACTACAGGAGAAGCCCAAGAAAGAAAACAACAGAACACCACTGGTCATCACCTACAACCCTCAAGTCAGATCTCTACAGCACATCAAAGGATCTACAGCCTATTCTACACAATGATCCCTCACTCTCTCAAACTTTCGGAGACAGACTTCTCCTCGCTTACAGACAGCCCCCCACCCTTAAACAGATACTTACCAGCAACTACAGACCAAACAACAGAAACATTAAAGCAGGAACATATCCCTGCAACAGACCACACTGCCAACTTTGCCCCCATATCTACACAAAATACACCATCATAGGACCTAATCAAGATACCACCAATGTGATTTATGCCATCATATGCTGGAAATGCCCCTCTGCCTTATATATTGGACAAACAGGACAGTGTCTGTGCAAAAGAACAAATGGACACAACTCTGACATCAGAAATCACAACATTCAAAAACCAATAGGGGAACACTTCAATCTCCTTGCTCACTCCATTGACGACTTGTTAATAGCTGTGCTCAAACAAATGAATAACAAATCGCAGCTTCAAAGAGAAACTGCAGACCTGGAATTTATATGTAAATTCGACTGCATTGCCTCAGGGTTGAACAGGGACTACGGATTTTTTTTCACAGTACAAGAGGTGATTTGACCTCACCTACCTCTAAATGCTATTCCCCAGTGTTTGAATCTTAACATCTGCTTTGATTTGCTGTTACAGCCTGACCCCTGATCCTATGTCATACATTTCCCTGCATTTAATTACCTCCCATTCTGTAAGTTTCCCATCTTCAAAGTGTCTGCCGAAGTGGGATTTTCTTCCATGAAAGCTCATGCGATAAATAAATTAGTCAGTCTTTAAAACTGCCACAGGACTCCTTGTTTGTTTTATTTATAATTTTGTTATTTTAGCAAAAAAGAAAAAAACAAGTTATTTGCCTTGCAAGACTTGACTTTTTTTTTTTTTTGATGACACATACCTGTTTATTTAATTCTGCTATCCTGTAGACATTCAGGGATATTTTAATCTCTTAATATTTGTTGCATTACTTTAGTTGAAGTAGCAATTAGATTTATGGACTGGTAACTGCCAAGATTATACATCTGTCCTGCTTTCTAAAGCAGGAATACATTAGATCTTCTCCACTTCTCCACGATGTTTCAGAAAACTGTCATCATGCTGTATATAACTGGCTTTCAAAGTCAGCTCATTAAGTTTACCATAACCTGTATAAAAGACGCATCTTTAGCCCTAAATTTTTGCAGGACACTGTATTAATAATGCTACTTCTGGTATAGAAAATACCACTAAAAACATTGTATAATTCTTAGTGAGTACTAGGACAATGTAAAATGATAGTATTGCAATTATGCTATACCACAGGCAGCCCATGTAACTCAGTCTTACCTGCAGTGCAGACACTGACCCAGCACCTGTGGTTGTACATACATCAGATCCTAGAATATTAAAAATATAGGATGAGAACATCTCCACTTTTTTTTGATTGTTTATAATATCTCAACAATAGACATACCCACCCACAAGATAGTTAAAGAGATTTTCAAAGGCACAACACTGAAAAATTCCCACTTAGGTATTATAATCCATAAAGTTGTATTTTAAAGAGGAAATAATTAATAACAAGAAGAAGAAGGAAAAAACAAATGCCCATTCTATTGCAAGCACAGTAGGAACAGAACATTAAGTATTTTAGCAAAGCCTTATAATTGAGAAGGGCATACACTACAGCACACATAACCTAGGAATAAAATAAGCAGAAAATTAATGTCCTAATAGTTCCATCTTGTATTTAGCTGTGACACGCTGAGTAAGTTTCCCAGTCCTCACATTGTCTCTCAAGTATCTATGGCTACAACAACACTGCATACATGCCAATATATTGTGGACATCACTAAGTTTCATCATTTTCAGAGAGAGAAAAAGATGAATTTATGAATCCTGGCTACTTTACAATGGATGGAAATATAGCCTAATGGGCTTTTCTCTCTCCCTCCACCCACCGCTCCCAGCTTTGTAAAACAGTTTAAATTTGAACATCTACAGATAACTTTACCTGCTGGGACTGAAAGAGTGAGAGAGTTGTTCTGAGATGGTACAGGTGAAACTCTTGGACTAAGTGTAGGGGAAACAGCTTCATTAAAAAGAAAAAATGAAAATATTAGGTTTCTTTTCCCCCTACCCAGTTGTGGTTTCTAAGCTTCCTGCTCAGATTAAAAAACTCGACTGACAGTGGTAACATAGTCCTCTGATGATAATGTTCATGGTCAGAGCATTTCCAAGACTCAACAAATTATTTCAAATTGCTAAAAATGTTTTGAGGAAGCAGAAACTAGGCCCTGAAAACAAAAACAACTCGTATTAAGAAACAACAAGTTGCTGCCTAATTGGCTAAATATGATCCCCAAATGATGCATTTCTACTGCATTAGTGGGCCATCTACAGTGGCTGTCTGCACTGTAACACGGAGAAGTAGAGGTACAGGAGTGAGGGGTTAATCAGTGTGAACTGAAAAGGCTAGAAACCACACTGAACGTGAGCAGCAAGATACTTCTACAACTCCATCATATCTTGCAGTAGTTTGTGCATTACAGACTGGTTAGATTTGAAGGTCCTGAAGAACACTTTTGGACAAAGGATATTCTTCCTTGTCCCCATTGTGCTACAGCATATTTTTCTAACAGCAATGTTCTCATGTGTGCCGACCAGTTCACAGCATCAGGACCATAAGAAAAAACAATTAAAATAATGATAATAATGATAATAATAATAATAATGGGATATGGTTTCAATGACCCCCCCAAAAGAGAGAAGCAATTCTAAAATAATGATTGCAAAAGGAGGATCAGGAATATTCTCTTACATCTATAAACCCACAAAGGAAACTAATGAAGAAAATATCACAATGAGCTTACAATTGGTCAGAAAACAAAAATGTTGCCAATAGGAATGATGACTGAAAAAATATCTCTGGTTCTTTTGCCTCCTAAAATTTCAAAAAATTCTTAACAAATTTTTTTATTTCAAATTGATATTTCAAAATGAAATGACAGTTTTTTATTTTGTTTTCTTTAAAATGGCATTTTGTTTAGTTTTCAAAAAAAATTAGTTGGGAAAAAAGTGTCATTCCAGCACAAAAAATCGTCATGTTCATTTTTTTAAATAAAAAAAATTATTTTTAAATAAAAAAGTGAAATAACTTTTTAAGTCAATATGATTTTAATTTAGTTTAGAACTATGGACTGAAAACAATTTTTATTTAGATATTTCCTGTGGGAAAAGTCAAATCAAAATTGGCATCCTACCATGCAAAATTTCTTATTTTGAGTTGGAAAAATTTCAGCACAAAAGCCTCTGCCAGCTCTAGATTAGCTGACTGGAAAGGCTTTAAAAAGAAAGAGTTAAAGAGAAATATCCTCAGAGATTAACAATAAACTATGTGCACATCCATTAACTGAATGGATTGTGTTGAACATGAGCCTTGTACGTCAGCAAACCTCTGTATTTCTATATAGTATATTAAGTTATTTTCACATTTTGCACCTACCTATGGGAGACTCTGAAAGGCTGCTTCTTGACTTTCTGCCTCTGCGCATTAGGAATCTCTCACTCGCTCTCTTTGCTTCTTCTAATAGTTCAAGATTCTTCTTTTTATCTTCGTCTGAGATTTTGACATCTGGCAGTTGGTCATTTACCAGATCAATCACCTGCCCTGTATTGTCTCAGTAGCAAAGCATGTGACTTAGATGTGTATAGTACAATCATGTCTCTAGATAATTTGTTGCATTTAAAAAAAAAAAAATCATGTGTGCCTATCATATGGTTTAAAATACACCTATAATTGAGTTATCAATTCATATTCAGTAACCATTTTCATTTAACATCACTTTTTAGTGGTAGTGTCCCCCCAAACTTAGGGGGGAATCTTAAAAGATACTGATGACCTGTGAAATGAAATAAATGGAGATAAAGGTGCTCATTACCACCTGAAATAGCTGCATTAATATAAAATTATGTTTTCTATGTTCCACTACCCTTTTATTTATAAGATTTATTTTCCTTGTTTATGAAAATGAGAGTGGCACTATCCATATGCTAGCTAGTATGGTCAGTGTTTCTGTTATAAACTATTTTTGATATAATTTTTCAAGCACAAAATCCCACAAACACTATTGACAAAGACAGAGCATACTTAATTTTAAGCACAAGTAGTTCTATTGATGGGTTTGTGGGTTAGGGCTCAGAGTTTTGCATGAGCAAATACTTGACCATCTGTAACTGTGACTGTAAATTCTAAAGGCTGATTTTGAAAATATGATCCATAGTGTACACATTTATTTTTCCTTTGTTTAAAGATGGGCTTTTCACAGAACTTTGTACTCAAGGTAAACATTTTCAAAACCATCTATAACGTAGAAACCTAAGTCCCATTTTCAAAAGTGACTTAAGGCATCTAGGAGCCTAAGGCACTTTTGAACTAGGCAGTAAATCATGTTGATATTTTTTAAAATTTTATCCTAAGAGTCTAGTAGAAAATCCACCTCCAAGGGCCTGATCCAAAGTCCATTATGGTACGTGAAAAAACACTCACTGACTTCAAGTGCGTTGGATCTGGCTCTCAGTTACCTGTTTAAAAAAAGCCTAAAGGAACTGACTTCTCACAAAACAATTCTCATTTTCTTACTTCAGCATTCTCATTTTCTCACCAAACAACGGCACCTCACAGTACATGCATATCTTGGGTGCATCTGTTGATCTAGCATGTATGCCTATACATGGCACAGGGTTTTCCAGTCCACTTGGATACCTAGGCATTCTTAAGTTTAATTTCAGAAGTGCTATAGTTTGCTTGCTTTGTCACCTATTTGATTATGTATGACTTCACATGTCCTGAGACACCACGCACCATACTATTTTTAAAAACAGCTCCATATATAGTTTTAGAAAAACAAATCTGCCTAAATAAATTGCTAGCATTTCTAGTAATAAAATCACATACTCATCATTTTAATATAATGTATAAAATAAACTGAAAACATCAAACTAGAATCTTGTCTATTAAAGTACAATGTGAGTGAAATATTTCCAATGTACTTCAATATATGACATTTTTAGGTGAATCATTTTCTGTGTTGAGTAATTGGGTCTGTGTTTCTGAAGTTTGTTTTTCTTTCTTTCCTTCTTTAGGGAGTAGCTTATTTCTGTTTAGTCCTTTATCTTTTCATACTTCGGTGTAATTATGCCTATAATTCTGTACATTTTGTACTGGCGAAGTAAGGATGTTTCAAATGGAGATGGTATCTGGATTGTTGCTGCAGACCAAACACACGGAATGAAATACTGGACCTAGTAATGTCAATGGGATATATGCCATTGTCTGCAATAGTGCCAGAATTTTATCTTTAAACTTTGGGATGTTTGTCAAATGCATACATGTAAACTACTGGTCAGATACTATCATCTTTATCTAACATTATTCCATAGGAAGCAACACTGAAGTCAATGGAACTCTTCATGGAGTAAGGTCTTTTTCATTCAATCAAAATCTCCCCCTAAATAATTTGCTAGTTTTCATTAAATAGATTCATAGACTTTAAGGTCAGAAGAGACCATTATAATCATCTAGTTCAGTGGTTTTCAAACGTTTTTCCTGAGGACCCAGTTGAAAAATAGATATATATATATATCTGCGACCCAACAATTACATCTTTGAGCAATGCATTCCAGGCTTTTGGCAGAGGCAGCAGTGGGCGCTGCAACCCAGTGTCCGAGGGTCTGTGACCCAGTACTGGGTCCCGACCCATAGTTTGAAAACCACTGGTCTAGTCTGACCTCTTGTACAACACAGACCATAGAACCTCACCCACCCATTTCTGTAAAAGACCACTAACCTATAACCCCTGAATTACTGAAGTCCTCAAATCATGGTTTAAGGACTTAAAGATACAACTAAATGTTTAAGTGGCTGATATCATAACTGATCTGAATGTTTTGATAGATACCTGTTCGTGAAGTTTTTTCTGTTTAATTTGATATTTGATTATGCACAAGAAATGAAAAAACAGCACTATTATGCAATACTTTTCACAAAACAGGAGTTGCTAAGATGACATATGTCAAGCCTTATAAAAAAGCTCTATTTTCAGATTTTATTACTGTATTTTTGAGGCATTAGAAGATGTGTAGTTTTCTAGCTCTGCTCATGTGTGTATTATTCATCACTTGTAACACCGACATCTTAAATTTAGGATCATAATTTATCCTGCTACAGCATCAAGTATTTTCTATCGATATACTATACTCAGTGCGTACAAAGGAGGGATTTTGCAATCATTCTAATTTCTCTGGGCCAGATCCTCCACTGATGTAAACCGGTGTGGCTCCTCTGAAGTCAAAGACCATGTGACTCCAGTGGAGACTATGTAGATCTTATTCACACGTCCGTTTTTGCTTCAGGAAAAAAACCATTAACATTATGTTACTTCTTACCAACTGAAGTCAGTGAACCACCAGAAGTCCAAGTGTGTCGGTTAGAATGCCTCAGATGAGGGCTATGAGGTCTGGGGGAGAAAAACAAAAACAAAAACCCAAAAACATAGCAGTAAACAACAACGAAGAAATTAAAATAATGGTTTTATCATATACATTCATTAACACACAGATTTCTACAAAAATAAACATATGGTATACCATCTGGAAAAAACAATGTAAAAAATAAATAAAGGAAATCTGGCCCCTCAGAAAATAATATTTTCTTGGAATGTAAAGGAAAAAAAAATGGTATTCTCAAGTTGGTAAAAGTTTGTATTAGTTTTCCATAAAAGTGAATTATACAAGTTTTATTTTTTTTAGACTTTTAAATGTTTTTTAAAATCTGGGATAAGACAGGCAAATACTCCCTCTTCAAAGTTCTGAACTTTCACAAACACCTTTCCTGAGCTTCATTTAAAAGTGTTTACAAAAGGGTTTCCTTTCATTAAATGCCAGTCCAATTAAAATCAATACAAAGATTCTCTTTTACATCAGTGGGAGTTGGGTTAGACCCTAAAACAAATATGCTTGTTTCATTGAGATTCCTCCGATATTTTTCCAAAGAATAGAGATATCAAGGAAGTAATATGTTGCAAAAAAAATAAAAAAAATCACTCTCAACTGGTGGATATTTTGACTTTCGCTGATAACCTTGAATACCATAAAAAAAAAATCCACTGTTCTTCAACAAAAGCTGCACTGTTTAAGCTCAGTGTCATAATCTAAGACTGATGTAAATGTGTCTGGTGGCAAGAAATATTTTTCAATGTTTATAAACTGATAATTTGTTGGTTTTTTCTGAGTTAAAATTAACTATTTTAAATAGATATTAAACTAAATCAAGATAAGGAGCTGGGTAGCTCAAAGAACTGATAATAATGGTCCTGATTCAGCAAAGATCTAAGCACATACTTTAATCATATTTATAATCCCATCCCTGTTCAACAAAGCATTTAAGCATCTGCTTAACTTTAAGGTATAACTTACATCCCATTGACTGCAGGACGACTTGTTTAAGTGCTTTGCTGAATAGCGATGGTATTATTAATACGTTTATGGGTTAGCATGTACTTACACACTGAACTCTTCCATTTCAGTAGTCAGATCTGTTACATAGAGCTATTACCATTTGTTAAATATTTGATGGCTATTGTGAAATGAACATGGTCTCATTCAGGTTGCCAACTCAAATGCTTTACAAGACAACTCACATTGTTTTGCCAGTATTCTGAGGATTTCCTCTCTTTCAAAAAAAGAACATTTCTTTAATAGCCAGAACAAGTTCACTAAATAATGGCTTACACTGGGGAATCTGCAGTGATACACGTATTCCCACCATGCACGTGTTGATGAAACTATACATACTAGTAATCATTGATGTTGATAGTTATAATGGCATATGTTTTAATAATTTATTTAGTACTGAAGATAAAGTACATAAGATTGGAAATAAAAGTACATCTAACAGATATATCATCAACTAAATATACCAAGAGAAATCATAAGCATTTTCAGCTGTGCAACAAAACATAAAATGCAAAATATAAGAATAAATAAAAGTGAATGAAGTATTTGCAAAGGCTATTAGTACAACCAGAAAAGCATTTTTAGTATTCTAGATTTCCTTTGGAAATTACTTTCCATTACAGGTGAGTCTTTTTCCTTTGTTGTTCTTACACACTGTAAATGCATCTTCTGCTTAAACTGGTACTTTCCTTTTTAGTTTATTTTTTGGGGTTGAATACTTTATTAATTTAGTTGTCATACAAATGGAATGTTCTTAATTTTTTATGTACAAAATATTGTATTGATACATAGTTCTTGCAAAGTAGGTTATAGATTTATCTGAATCACTGTCTAAAATATGTAAACTTTTCTGCATGAGGCTAGGACATAATAGTAGCAGGCATAATTTAAAATAACATTCTAATTAATTGGGTAAGAAAAAGGAGTGGAATAAATCACATTAAGACTATCCGTATTGTACACACTTATTAAATTACAGGAGTATTTTGTTGCCTCAGGGTTAAACAGGGACTATGGGGTTTTTTTCTCATTACAACAGGTGATTTGACCTCACCTTCCTCTATATGCTGTTCCCCAATGTTTGAATCCCAACACCTATTTTGATTTGCTGTTACAGCCTGACCTGATCCTGTGTCATACATTTCCCTGCATTTAACTTCCTCCCATTCTCCAAGTTCCCCATCTTCAAAGCGTCTGACAAAGTGGGATATTCTCCCACAAAAGCTCATGCGATAAATAAATTTATTAATCTTTAAAAGTGTCACAGGACTCCTTGTTTGTTCTAGTAAAGGAAGAACAAGATACATTAAGAATTTACACAAAACAATGTTTCCATTTTGGGCCAAATCCTGCTAACCTTACATTGGCCAATATTCACTTGCGTGAGTAAAATCTGCATGATTTGAACCTGCATCCACAACTACTGGACCAAATTGTGGGATTTAGCCATTGAACTGAAGAGGGCATGTACTGCCCTATGAAGAGATCAGGGGAAAAATTGTTACAGGGTTCCAGAGCACTTAACCACATACCAAAGGAAATGAAGCAGCAACCCTTACTCACAAGGTTACATTGGAGTTACTCACATGAGGAAGGACTCCTCCCCGTGAGTAATACCTATCTAATTCAATCCAAATTATGTGGCAAGTCTATTTTCATAGTTGTTTTAATCTCACATTTACTCAAATTTAAATTATGATTATCTGAAAGATTACATAATTATGTAAACATGCAAGCATTTTGCAGTTCATATTCATAGCAAACTGCTACAGACTTCAGTGGGATTACTCCCAGAGTTGTCACAGAATGAAGTCCATGTGTTAAACTAGTCTTTTGGCATCAATTGTGATATCTCTATAATCTACTTCCTTGTGTTAAAAATAGAACTATAAAGACAACATATCTAGTTACAAATAAAAAAATGTTCATTTATTTTAAAAGATGTACATTTCAAAATAAAAAATTCTCAGACCTATCTATCTTGGAATTATTATATAGGTTATGCATAGACTGGTAACATGCATTATATCTAGTACCTGTTAACCAGATTTTTGTCAGTTTCTACATCTGGAGTAACAGCATTCTCTGGAAGAACAATAGAAGGTGCACGGCAGGTTGTCCCTTCAATAGCAGTATCCTGAATAGTTTGTGACAAACACAAAAATGTAGTTAAAAATTTAAAACACTAAAAAATGATGCTGAATGTGGAATATAAAGTGTATTTCTCTGTCTATTTACAGGGAGAAAAGATTAACAGGATTCAATTACAGAAGAGCTACATCTCCTTCAAGCACAACAGATAATGGAACCAATCCTTAACTTCAACTGTTCAAGAGAATGATGGCTAACCATTGACATGCAATTTTTTCCACACAGGGTCTGACGCTGGCAGTCTGTGCACAGGATAAAAATTGACAAAAAGCTGTTTTTTGCAAGGACTCTCAGGATCAGACCCACAGAGCTGCTGAGGCACATTTTGAATAATCCGTGTATTCCCCTTGAAGCTCAAGTGTAAACCCCATTGACGTTAATGATTACTGCATGCATGTAACAAACAGGAAGAATGGATCATTTACAGTGGAGGGTTAAATTAGGTGCAAAACAAGAAGAGTTTCAGCATATAGACTCATTTTCTTGTAGGAAGTTTCATTTTAAGGACCCAATTTCCAAAAACGTTAATCATGCAACTGCGTGCGTGTGTGTGTGTGTGTGTGTATATATATATATATATAAAAAAATAAAATTACTTATGCAGTTGCATGATTAACGTCTTTGGAAATTGGGTCCTTAAAAGGCATATTGGATAACTGCATACTGGATAACTGCACTTACAAACAGTCATAGAAGACAATGGCAGAAATAATAGTGGTTTTAGACGTGCCCTTCACAAGTATTTTACAATTACCATGGATCTGGAAGGGTGTATTGTGGGAGTCATCATAGCAATTGAGATATGTCTGAACACAGCATTTGTTTTACTAAATAAGAACCATATTTGACACCTTTATTCTTGTTGAATAGAACCTTCACAAGTATTTTTACTGATTTCAACACACGTCTTTCAATTGACTTCAACAGAGATAATTTCAATACAAAGTATTACTAACCCATATGAGTAAGTGCATCATCATATTTACTATACAAAGATTATATTTTCAACCTGTGTGTAAAATTTGCATTGTTATCTGTTGGAGATCTACTGTGTGTAAATCAAGATAATGCATTGTCCTAACACTGTAGTTTTGATTCAAGGTTAATAATCAAAAATCTAATTCAGTCATCCTAGTACTATGATTTTGATACCTCTTTCTAGAAAATTATGGTAAGATCTGTTAGAAGAACCTATACTACAATTTTTAGCACCTGTTCATTTCTATTGTCTCTGCTACAACCTACACTGGAGAGCTGGAAGTAATGCCAAAAGTCGAGAAGCGGAGACAGGCGGCGTGGAGGCCATTTCCTGTATATTATCCACTGTTGATGATATTGCTAGATAAAGTGCAAAGTACATATTTGAAGTTCTTTTTGATAGAGGATCATATATTGATAGAGGACAATCAAGATAAGAAGCCATTATGTAAGTGCTAAGTAGTGTTACAGTTTATGTAAATATAAAGAGAAAAAGGAAGAATTTGTGGCACATTTTAAGTATTTTCATAAACGAATTGATTTTGTTACTTCTGACACTGTAAATCAAGTAAATAAGTTTGAAAAATCAGAATTCACAGAAAATTAAACTGAGGGGGAAGAGTGTAGGCTCATTTTAGAAGTGACGACAAGATTTATTTGTATTTTTTAAAAATGACAAACACACTGCTCTGAAAAACGAATAGTATTTGTAGCTGGAGTTAAAAGGTGGCCATATGTGACTGCTACTTTCTTCCTTCTATTCTGAAGGAGCAAATCTACCAGAGCTATAGAATAACTTGCTATATCTCCACTTTTCAGTAGAAGCAATTAGGAAATCAATTCTACCTTTTTCTACCAAGAAGACCCTGACAAAGACTGAAGATTGGAGAAAACATTGCCATAAAATACCATCCTAATGATTCTTAATTAAAAGAGTTAAGAATCAAAACAATTCTAATGAAATATTTTCTGAACTAATTAAAATTGTTTTGTATTGCAACTATGCTATAGAAATCCTGTTATATAATATGTTAATTGAGTACCGAACTTCCCCTCAGTTATACCCCAATAACTGAAAGCCTACCCCAAAGACGACTTACAATTGACCTCAGTGTGCAATGGGTTTGGCAGAATTTGGCTCTCAATCCTTCTGAATGTTACTAAAACAAGATGTTATGGGGTATACATGGCAGAGATTCACAATGCTTTTCTATTTTATAAATTTAAATTGGCTCTGAGTGATATGTTGTATTTGTTCCAACTGTGCTCAATGAAGTCATTTTAATTTATAACAAAAACATCTGACTAATCAGAAGATGGGTTTAAACCTGTAATATTCAGGGTTAAAATATTAGAACAACTTTATCAGTGTCGACTCAAAAAACATAAATCAATGAAAGCAGATGCAAGTTTGGTTAAGAAAAATGCCAACGGAATATTTGGAAAAAATAAGTGCCAAACCCCAGAAACCCCTAAAATATGAGACTGTAAATGCAATGCTAATATTGCTTTGAAACTATTTTTAAAGACAGGTGACTAAAATTAAACACCTAAATTCATATTTAGGAACCTAAATAAAAAGCTTGATTTCAATGACTTTTGAAAAACAGGATTAGGTCAGAAGAAAGTAACTTAATCTAGTTTGTCATGTATATGCTTGAGTGCAATTCACACAGCACATCCTTTAAGCTATTGAAAGCCCATGCTTCCACAGGAGTGGCCAAGTCCACTGCATGACACAATACATGGGTGCATGTATGGGAGGGAGTCACAGAGCCCGTTGTGGTGCCAAATATAATTGATCAAGAGCAGTCCTGATACACAAGTGAGGACAAAGGCTGCAGCTGTGGCTGGACCCCGCTGGATTTCCCTAAATTCTCAGGGTCCAGCTACCTACTAAATTTAGGACTGAGAAGGAATTTTCCCCCTGATCAGATCAGCAGAGATTTTTTTGCCTTCTTTTAGAGCATGGGGAAAAGATCTCATGCAGGCTGAAACAAGGGTCAGATTATTGGAAGGGTGTTAGGGGCTTAAACCCAGGGCAGAAAGGGGGCCCTGGGCTCCAGCCCCTAAAACTCCTCCAATAATCTGGCACCCACCCAGCTCAGCACTGTCAGGGCAGGAGTGCTAAGAGCATTCTTTCCCTGCCAGCGCAGGGGAAGTGGGAGGGGAGCCCTGGAGCCAGAGAGGCCAGGCCCAGGATCTACGCTCCCCCCCTCCCGTGGCCCATCTAGCCCAATATCCTGTCTTCTGGCAATGGCCATTGCCAGATGCTTCAAGGGCTAAACAGAATACGGCAATGATTAAGTGATCCACCCCTGACTGTCTAGTCCCAGCTTCTGGTAGCCAGAGATATAGTGATACTCAGATCATGGGGATGCATCTCTGGCCATCGTGGCTAATACTCATTGATAGATACGATCATGGGGGATAAGTCTAATTCTTTTTGGAACCAAGTTATACCTTTGTCCTTCAGCAATCAATTCTACAAGCTGACAGTGTTTTGTCCGAAAAAGTCCTTCCTTATGTTTGTTTTAAAATCGCTGTCTACTAATTTTATTGGGTGACCTGTAGTTTTTTGGCTATGTGATGAGGTATACAACACTTCCCCATTTGCTTTCTTCACACCATTCATGATCTTATAGACCCTTCTCATATCCACACATAGGCTGTTCAGCTTAGAAAATAGCTAAGTCTTTTTAATCACTCCTCATATGGAAGCAGTTTCCTAACCCTAATTATTTTTTGCCCTTCTCTGTACTTTTTCTAATTCTACTGTATCTTAAGAGGGTGCAAATCAAAACTGCACATAATATTCTAGAGGTGGGCATACCATGGATTTATGAGTGTCATTATGATAAGTTCTGTCTTATCTATTCCTTTACTCATGGTTGCTAACACACTGTTCTTTTTGACTGCTGCTGCACATTGAGCTGACATTTTCAGAGCACTCGCCATGATGACGCCAAGTTCGCCTTCTTGAGTGGCAACAGCCAACTTGGATGTCATTATTGTATATATATACTTGAGATAATTTTTTCCAAGATGCATTACTTTGCACTAATCAACACTGAATTTCACCTGCCATTTTGTTGCCTAGTCACCGAAGTTCCCTTTATAACTCTTTGCAGTCAGTTTTGGACTAACAATCTTGAGTAATTTTGTATTATCTGCAAACTTTGCCACCTGACTGTTTACCCCCTTTTCTAGATCATCTATGAATGAATTGAAAAACATTCATCCCAGCATAGAGCCTTTGGGGATTCTTATTTACCAGTCTCCACTGTGAAAACTGACCATTTATTCCTACTCTTTGTTTCCCATCCTTTAACCAGTTATTAACCTATGGCTATGTCTACACTTACTAAAGTTAGTTTGAATTAGTTAATTCAAACTAACTAATTCGAACTAATTTTAGTTAGTTCAAATTAACTTAATTCGAACTAGAAAAATTTAGTTCAAACTAAGCAAGTGCCATTCATGGTACTTGCTTAGTTCGCATTAGCGAATTGCATTGAGTTCAATGGGCCGGTTAGTTCGAACTAAGCAATTAGTTCAAACTAATATGGGCACATTGGTTAATTTGAATTAACTAGTTCGAATTAACCCTTAGTTCGAATAGCATATTTGAATTTATTAGTTCAAATTAAGGAAGCCCTTAATTCAAACTAATTAAAGCCTAGTGTAGCCATGGTTTAAGTTAGTTGGAATTAAGGAAGCTTAATTTGAACTAACTTGCCAGTGTAGACATAGCCTATGAGAGGACCTTCCCTCTTATTCTATGATTGCTTACTTTACATAATAGCCTTTGGAAGTAGGAAATGATAACTGATATACATTAAACTAAGAAACCAATCACACATTCCCAACCTGTGGAAGTCAATTTTGCATTGGGAACCAAATATTTACATTATCTTTTGTTTACATTAGAGTTTGATCCTGCAGTATTGGAACATCCTGAAAACTCACTGACATTAATGGGTACATGAGGAATAAAGGAAAATACCTAGGTAACAGATATATACTTTAGTTGACCAGATTATCCTTAAAAGAAACCAATGGAGTAATTCTTATTTTTGTTCAATGAATTCTTGTTTTAAATAACTAATGTAACACAAAGATTATCCTAGTTCATTTTATCTCTGTTATACAAAACTTTAGTAAGTTTAGCCATGATTGAGGTAAAATGTCCAGCAATATTCCACAATGCTTTGGAAACCTAAAAATATAACTTTAAACCATTAGCCATTGTTATACAGAATGTTCTGACAACTAGAATGTTTTTTCTTTCCTACTTAGTCCCCAGTTCCATGAGGTATTTAAACCTGTGATTAACTTTAAGCACATGCTTAAATCTATTCCTATTTAGCAAAGCACTTAGTTACAGGCTTAATTTTGATTTCGAAGGAGGTTAAACTCATATTTAAACATATACTTAAGTGATTTGCTGAATTGAAGAGGGCAGTAGGGTATTAACAGTTGTAGTTCTCTTTAAAGGAGAGCAAGACAGAATAAAAATGAGGGTTCCCTCCCACCCCCAAAAAGAGCAGGCAATATCCAGCAATTAAAAAAAAAAAAGTGTTTGATACAATTTGGGATAAGAAACAGTCAAAAGAGCAATATTAAAGTTTGTCTGAATGAATAAAATAAATGGAAAAAGAAAAGTTAAAAATTTAATGGGATGATAGGTCTTCAGAACTCAGGACAGCCAATAAAAGCAAATTGCAGATGAAGAAGAGGCGGATTGAAGATGATAAAGGGATACTAAAAAGAGGAAAAGAGAGAGCTTCCAATGGACCATGATAACGTGTGTGTGGGGGGGTAAAGAATATGGAAGACTTCAAACAGCCAGGTTCTAATCCCAAATGAGAATTACATACAACTGTGGCCTCAAAAATCCACTATCACAATCCCCAGTTATAATTTAATTCTTAGTCTCTAGCTTCCTAATGCAATTATAGGAAACTATTTATTTTTTAATATTAAAACACTATAATCAACTAATTCTGGTTTTAATGCAGGCCAGTTCCAGAGGTGACCTTTGGCTATTGGAGGCCCCAGGCGAAGGCCCATTGTGGAACTCCCCATAGGCCCACTCCCCCCATCACCACCCTGCCGCCCTCCTGTCCCAGCTCCCCACCCCATGGCCCTGACCCCCTGAGCTCAGCTCCTCCTCCTGCTGCTGACCAAGGCAGATGCAGCTTTTGGGGTAGGTGATGCGGCCCCTTACAGCTCGGGGCCCTGGGCGTCCGCCTGTTTCACCTACCCCAAAAGCCGCCTCTGGTCAGTTCATTCTATGAAAGTGAAGTAAATTTATAAAGGAATACGACATCAAAGTTACAAAAAGGGATAAGATTTGTGTCGTAAAGAATCATTCTGTACAATACATTTCAGTGCTGAATACATGTCTTGTAAAAAGAATATTTTTAATGTTCTACAAGTCAGGACGCACACATGACCTATCCTGTACTCCCTATTCAGAAAAAATTCCTATTCAGTATCAGCAGTAAAAGTGCATCAAAATACGATGGGCTGCTCATGCGCGCCAATGTCGGTGTCAGTTACTACAGGTCTCAGTGTTGTCTGTAACAGAGTTGCATCGTGCTATGGAGACAGAACACATAAGAGGAGAGGAGCTAAGAGAAGAAAAGAAATGCATCTGTAAAGCATACTTGTTTTTAGAACAGGAGGCTATACTGTTACATTTATCTAGTTTAACAAGATTTCCAGGTCTAGATGTTCTTGTTAATCCTTTTCTGGTGTGCTGGGCCTAGCAAGCTCACAACAAATATCTAATACGCTCAAATGCAATTTTCACAGGACAGATAAAGTAATCTGCTTGACCCACTGTATGTTCCCAACTAATGATTTGCTATCCTTGCATCCCACTAGGGTGTTTATCTTAAACCAGGAAACTAACCCTCAGCAAAATGTGCAATTGAAATGGAACACATGACAAATCAATGCAGGGTTCTCTGCTGACAATATTTTCCTATTATGTTAGAAGAAACGCAGCGGATGTTTTTATCCTAAGTGTAGAATACAGTGTCCTAGTTTCAGTGAGAATGATAAATTTTAATTGAAAACCTGCCAGAATATAAATCGTCTCCACATTTTCCTGAAGTTGCATAAAACAGGATAACCTGGATGAGCTGTGATTCTGTAATTGTTATACATAAGGATATTGTTTTGTTCAGCAAGACAATCATACATGTATCTGGAAAGAGTAACTTTTATATTTTAAAAATTGGTTGAAAAATAAAAGAAATCTTCAAGTAATATGCAAAATATTTGAAGACCAAACTGTAATTTATTGGTTATTTTATTCATCTGTAATTACAAAATTTCATATAGACCTTTATGGAGGTCACCAGTCTGGACATTATGTAATTTTGTTATATGCTTAGATGAGTGAAGTGCAGATAGATACTGTAGACAGAATAATAGATTTCCATGTTTCCCTCAGGCATCAACAAGATAATGTCCTATAGCTCTGAGAGCAATCGTGCTTCTGATTTTAGCTTAAAGAATCTACAAAACTCAATTCCTTCCTTGTATGTTAAGTTACTCCAGTGTATACTATACTACAAGCTAACTCTGAAAATGCAAAGAAATTACGCCAATTCCTTGTTACGTACAAAGAGTAGGTGTATGTTTTCATAATTCTTTTTTTAATTCACGTTCTCTGGAAGAACATGACGTTTTGGAATATATAGCACAGAATGTTACAAAAAGTAAATAGATGTTTCCAAAACAAACTTCAAGTAGTGTATTTGAGAAATTAGACCCCTCATATATATATAAAATGATCTGATGCAATGGAAGACACACACACACACACACACACACACACACACACACACACACACACACACACACACACACACACACA
>ML685792.1:3031172-3074357 GCA_007922175.1 Pelusios castaneus | reverse complement strand
ACACACACACACACACACACACACACACACACACACACACACACACAATATACTGACCAAAAAACCTTGCAAAGTTTCATCAGTCAATTAACTCAACCTGTAGCAGTGGTCAGATACATAAGAATAAATATATTGGGTCAGAACAACGGTCCATCTAGCCCAGTATCCTGTCTGCAGACAGTGGCTGGTGCCAGATGCTTCAGATGGAATGAACAGAACAGGGCAATCTATCTAGTTATCTATGCCCAGTCATCCAGCCTCAGTGTCTTTCAGACAGAAGCTCAGGGACACCTAGAACATGGGGCTGTTTGGCCAATAGCTACTGATGGATCTCACTGCTAAGTTTTTTTTTTGAGCCAAGTTATATTTAGCCTTCACAACATCCCCTGGCAACAATTTCTACAGTTTGAGTGGGCATTATGTGAAAAAGGACTTCCCTATATTTTTTTAAAACCTGCTTCCTTTAATTTCAGTGGGTGACCCAACACTTCCCTAGGCATTTACTTCACACCACTCATGATTTTGTAAACTTCTGCCATAGTTCCCCCTTAACTGTTCCCCCACCCCAAGACTAAACAGCCAACGTCTTTTTAATCTCTCCTCATATGGAAGCTGTTTCATACCCCTAATCATTTTGTCACCCTCCTCTGTACTTTTTTCAATTCTAAAATATCTTTTCTGAAATGAGGGTGGTGGGGGGACCAGAACTACATGCAATATTCCAGGGGTGGGTATTCAATGGATTTATATAGTGGCATTATAATATTTTCTGTTTTATTATCTATTCCTTTTCCAAGATGATAGATGTTGTTAGCTATTACGCCTATTACTGGCGTACTGAACAGATATTTTCAGAGAACTATCCATGATGACTCCAAGATCTTGACTGTTTCTTGAATGTAACAGCCAATTTAGATACCATCATTTTGTATGTATAGTTGAGATAATTTTTTCCATGCTGCATTACTTAGCATTTATCAACACTGAATTTCATCTGCCATTTTGTTGCCGAGTCACCCAGGTTAGTGAGATCCCTCTAATTCTTTGTAGTCAACTTTGGAATTAACTATCTTGAGTAATTTAGTATTATTTGCAAATTTGCCACTTGATTGTTTACCCTGCTTTTCCAGATCATTTATGAATGAATTGAAAAACAGTGGTCCCATTACAAAGCCTTTGTGGACTCTTATTCACATGTCTCCATCGTGAAAACTGATAATTTATTTCTATTCTTTGTTTCCCATCTTTTGACCTATGAGAGGACCTTCCCTCTTAATCAATGACTGTCTATTTTGCCTAATGACTTTTGGTGAGGGATCTTGTCGATTTTTTCTGAAAGTTCAAGTACACTATATCCACTGGATCACCCTTGTCCACATATTTGTTGATACCCTCGAAGAATTTTAATTAGATTGGTGAAGCATAATTTCCGTTTATAAAAACCATGTACAAAAGCTGTATAAAATTGTAAAGACTTCTGAAAATATGTGAAGTGACAGGGTTCATTCTTAGATTTTTGCAGCATAATATCAATAGAATAGATTTTTAAGATTGCTTACTTTGACTGGAGGCGAACTGTTGCGTTGTGTCTCTGTTGGCTGTCCCTTGTCTTCAGGTATGGTTGGCATGGTAGGTGATGAGAGACACGTTGGACTGCAACGTGGACTAAAAAGACTGCTGGGAATGTCTGTTTCAAGTTAACCTCAAGGAATAAGGACTGAGTTGCCTTGTGATCCACAGACTACAGTATATGCCAAAAATACAAATCAAATCCATTTAAAATCTATGTTTAAACATGGGGGATCACTTTATAACAAACAGTAATAAAGTTAAAAATTAAAAATGATGTGCATTCTTGCATTTTATTAACTAGAATTGCAAAGTTCAAGTATAACATGATACAAATATTTAAATGAACCATCTTCCTTAATTTTGCTTGATTTTTTTTCCAGTTTCATAGGAAAATTTTCAGACTTTCTGCATTAGATTCAGTTATGACTGTGAACTCTCCTTTCAAAAAGCTCTCTAGAAAAAGGGAGCTTACAGTGGATACCTACCGTATCTCCCTCAATAAATACAGCAACCTTACTACTGCAAAGTATGGTCTCAGGTCTGATAAACTAAGGAGAACGAGAAAGGAAAATCCCCAAGAGGCAATGCTGCTGATTCAGGAAGCGCCACTCTTCTTCTGAGCCAATATTAAATAGGCCTATGTTTACCTTGCACAGTTCAGTTAGCGAAGGGGTGTAACAAACTGATCCCTGGAGTCTCCCTCCTGCAATTACAACTGACTCAAACCCCTGCAGTTTGTGTTTAACAATCTGGAATCTCCCAAAACATTGCTCAGTCAGCTTTCTAACCCTCTAACATTCATCAGGAATCCCCTTCTTACTTTAGATGTGTCTCAGATAGTTGGCAGAAAGAAAGGAGGCTGATTTCAGGAATGCAGTCCACTATCTTCCAAAATTTGAAGACATTCTGTCCATGTTCACCTAACATTCAACGGGACTAGAATGAGGCTAATGAACACATTAAATCTTAAATGTCTGCCTCAGTTCAAGTGAGTTTGAAGTTCACTGCAATTATTTTGCAATAGGTAATGAATCAATAGCCAACCATAAAGTTAAAGGCGCTGTCCTAGTTGAGATGCGGTCTTTCAGATAAGGCATATAACATCAGGGCCGGCCTTAGGTGGTTGGTGGCCATAGGCTAATTTATTCTTGCACGCCCTCCCCCCCCAAGCAGTTGTGTCTGCTTTTGCCCCCTTCCCCGCTCCTCTGCCCCCCCCCCGACCTCTTCCCCACTTCTCTGGCCCCCCTGTGGCCCCTTCCCGGCTCCTCGCCCCACTTTCCCCAATCCTCTGCCCCGCCCAACTGCCAGCTCCCCAATCCCCCCTGGCCCCTTCCTCGATCCTCGCCCCCACCCACAGCCCCTTCCCTGCCCAACTGCCAGCTCTCCATCCCCCCCGCCCCTTCCCCACTCCTCACCCCTCCTTCCCCGATCCTCTGTTCCTCCGTGGCCCCTTCCCTGCCCGACTGCCAGCTCCCCAACCCCCCCCTCCATGGCCCCTACCCCAATCCTCACCTCCCCACCCCATGGCCCCTTCCCCACCTGACTGTCAGCTCCCCGACCCCCCCATGGCCCCTTCCCTGCTCCTTGCCCCCCACAGCCTCTTCCCTGATCCTTTCCCCCCCATGGCCCCTTCCCTGATCCTCTGGCGCCCTTATCTGGCCGGAGGCCTGGAGCTGCAGGGGTGGCCAGACTCAGAGCCACTCCTTGGCCAGTTAGCTGCTCCTGCCCTGAGCATGCTCTGTCTGAGCATGCTCAGGGTGGGAGATTTGAAACTCCTCAGCCTGGCCACAGCAGGACAGGGTTTGTTCCGCCCGAGTCTTCGACTTTGCTGGGTCACTTTAACCCCATCCCGGGCTACCCATGCCCCTGACAGCCTTCCCTTGTTGTTATTCACCCTCCCGCACCAGTGGGGGCCTCCTCGCCCTGACTGCAGACATATTTTTTTCAAAATTAGGCGATCCCTAAAATTGGCGGCCCTACGCGGCTGCCTAGCTTGCCTACCGCTAAGGCCGGTCCTGATAACATAACTCCTGTCCAGATGTGGCCATTGTAAATTACAGAGCAATATCCTTGACTTTTGAAAAAACTAGCTTGTTTTGACCACGTTTCAACTCTGGAAATTGTATTTGCCTATCTAAATTCTCCATGAAGTTTCAACTGAAGGAAGTATTCCTCACTTTCTGTCAAACTATTGGCAATGTTGCTGAGCATAGTTAAACACCTACTGTATATAACTGCAAGAGTAGCTGAATTTCAGAAGTTGTTACTTTAATTCTTATGTAAATCATTTGTATAGCATCTTGGAACCATTTGGATGACAGGGACTATATAATAATTGAGACCATGTATTCCAACAAAAAACTGCCTGATGGACTTAAGGCAGTATAAACATCACAGTCTAAGAACATATTTCTAGGAGACTGTTTCTTACCTATATTTTTCAAGAGGATTTTCCTGCTTTTAAGAACATTGAAAAATGTGAGACCGTGTTTTTAGCAATTTTAGAGTTTTGAGGCTTTTGTAGTAAGTTACTAATTTCCCATAGGTATTCGGTCTCTTCCTATGAAATCAAGTCAGCCTGGGACATCTCTTTTCACTTAGAGCTGTGCAAAGTAAATAAACTAAGTGTGCCCAATAAAGGTCGGCTTGACTTTTATGGCTCCACTTGCACAAGATCTGCTGGCACCAATGGGGAAAGAAAGCAATTGCTACTTCATTAGATGAACAGAATTAAAAATTGCACAGTACTATCATTTTCAAGGTTACTGCATAAATTTGTTAACGTAATTAAAGATAGAAAAATATTGGCACGGTAGTCCTGCAAGTATATAAACCTTCAATATTTTCATTTTATATTATTTATGTTCAGACCGAGAGCCTGAACTTGAACATGGACTGAAATTTTCAGTAGCTTCCATTAATATTGGATGACTAAACTAAATGTGTTAGAACTATTAACATAAACTGGAAACTATGTTCAGCAGTGTGGAGCAGCCACAACTCTAGTGGAAATCCATGGAAGCTGTGGATATGTAACACTTCTAAAAATCAGATTCTTGGTTTCTCTAAAAACTGAGGTGTTTCATATTAGTGGATGCTTAAAAATGTTGTCCCCTAGTTTTTCCATCAAAAATGGAATGATACCTATTTCACATAGATATTGTAAAGTTATTACCTATAAAGCAAGTTGAAGATGAAAAATGCTAAGTATTTTTGTAAATTGTGTTCACTGAATATTTCAGTCACAATCTAAGCATTAAAAACTTACTACGACACCTGGTGGTTAGTTTAGGAAAAACTGTTAGAAAACATATAAAAGAGTTGAATCTACTCCATGGCTCTATTTTGATAATTGCAATCTCAGGGCCTCATAGAAAGATCCTGCTTTAGATATACTTCCCTGGTTGGAATACAGTACTATAGTGATCCCACCACAAAACCAAATAACACTACTGTACTGAAAATAAGCATTGGCTAGAGGGAATGCAAACTAGAGTGGATTTGATGACAGTGCAGGGATGTGTAGATGTGTATACACACCTAGGGTTCGTCTACACTTGTAAATTAAGTCGACTTAAGCTTGCTTAAGACAACTTAATTTACTCTGCATCTACACTACACTTTCCTTAAGTCGACTTAAGCAGCTGCTTAAGTCGACTTAAGGAAAAATTAACAAAGTCAACTTTGTTAAACCTCCTTTTAAGTCGACTTTCTGCTTAAGTCAACTTTCTAAAGTCGACTTAAGCCACGTAGATGTGGAGCACCCCTAAGTCGACTTTAAGTCGACTTAGGGGCCTCCAGGGCTTCCCCACTGCCCTCCCTGCCAGGGTGGCTGGCACAGGGAGAGTCTGGCATGCCCCCCCACAGAGCAGGGCAGAGCCCTGCCCACCCTGCTCCTATGCCCTGCCAGGGTCCTTGTCCCCCTTTGCCCCATTGTACCCAGGTACAATGGGGCAAAGGCTGAGACCCCAGCACTTGGCAAGGGGTACACCTCCTGCCACCGTGGACCTGTCCCAAGTCCACCTAGCCCCTACAAGTCGACCTACGTGTCCAGTGTGGACGCTCTAGGTCGACTCTGTAGGGTTCCCCTCAAAGTCGACTTAAAATTTAAGTGTGGACATGCTAAGTTGACTTATCAAAGTCGACAAAGTCAACTTAGCTAAGTCAAATTAAGAAGTTTAGACATAGCCCTACACAGCATTTGGACAACTTTCTATAGCTAAAACAAAACAACTCACCGAGTGCATCAGATTTGTTAAAGTAGGATTTAATGATCCTAATTGGAGCATTAATGAAAGATTTTTAATTTTCTAGTTTAAACTTGAATTAGAAATGAGAGAAAATAGAAAGAGTATCTACAAGGCAGGTGGGCAGTTATATTCTTTTGCTGAACAATTTATCTCCCAAAGAACCAGCTACCTGCTGAATTGTATGTTTTGGTGAAAATTAGAGAAATACTGACTTGAATTTAAATTTATTGTTTTATCATCACTCAGTTTCACTAATAAGAGGCATGGGACAAGAAATTAAGTAATACATGTATTTAATTATTCTTCATGTCTTCTCAACACACCTTAAATAAGTCACTGATCTAGGGGAGATTTAATGGATAAAATCCCACTTCATCAGATGCATGAAATGGAAACTACAGCATGGAAGAGGATATATAAATGCACAGAAGGGTAAGACATAAGGTCAGTTCAGATTTTTTCAGCAAACCAAGCAAGTTGTTTTGATTTAAAGTGTGGAACAACAGATAAGAAGGAGGGAAGGTTAAAAGAGGGGGGGGGGGAAATGACCTTTTGTAATGAGAGAGCCAGGCCAAATCTCCATTCAGACCTAATTTAATGGTGTCAAATTTGCATATGAATTCTAATTCTGCAGTTTCCCTTTGGAGTCTTGGTTTGAAGGTTTTCTGTTGAAACACTGTAACTATCATGTCTTTCACAGAAAGTGCAGAAGCATTCCCCTATTCGTTTTTTAATGTTATTTCTGATGTCAAATTTGTGTTCATTTATTCTTTTGTGCAGAGACAGTCCAGTTTGGCCAATATATAAGGCAAAGGGGCATTGTTGACACATGATGGTATATGTCATATTGAATGAGCACTGATGGAGTAGCTGATTTGGTTAGGTCCCATGATATTGTCAGTAGAGTAAACATGTAGACAGAGTTGGCTACGGGGTTTGTTGCAGGGATAGGTGCCTGCCTTAGTGTTTCTGTTGTATGATGTGTAGTTGGTGGTGAGTTTCTGCTTAAGGTTGGGGAGGGCTGTCTATAAGGCTATGTCTACACTTGTTAATTTAAGTCGACTTTGTTAAGTTGACATGTCTACACTTAATTTTTAAGTTGACTTTGGGGGGACCCTACAAAATCAACCTAGAGCGTCCACACTGGATGCCTAGGTTGACTTGTAGGGGCTAGGTGAACCTGGGACTGGTCCATGGTGGTGGGGGGCACCCCTTGCCAAGTGCCAGGGGGCTCAGCCTTTGCCCCATTGTACCTCGGTACAATGGGGCAAAGGGGGAGAGGGACCCTGGCAGGGCATAGGGGTAGGGCGGAAGTCCTGGAGATCCCCAAGTCGACTTAGAGTCAACTTAGGGCTACTCCACATCTACCCTGGCTTAAATTGACTTTAGAAAGTCGACTTAAGCCAAAAGTCGACTTAAAATGAGGTTTTAGAAAGTCGACTTAACTTAAGGAAAGTGTAGTGTAGATGCAGAGTAAATTAAGTTGACTTAAGCAAGCTTAAGTCGACTTAATTCACAAGTGTAGATGCACCCTAAATGAGGAGATGCCTACCTCCCAAGACTTGAGAGTGTGAGGGACCATTTGCAGGATAAACTGTAGATCCTTGATGATGTGCTGCAGAGGTTTGACTTGGGGGCTATCGGTGATGATCAGAGGTGTTCTGTTGTTTTCCTTGCTGGGCTTGTCCTGTAGCAGTTGAATTCTGGGTACCTATCTGGTTCTGCCAACCTGTTTCTTCACTTCACTTGGGACTCTTAAATCAGCGGCACTGCTATGGATACCCACATGGCTTCACAACAAGCCAACATTTCTATGGTTGACTTAGAACAACCGTTTCTCAGCTCTCGTCTCCAAATACCACTCCTCTACTTATGGTACATTGATGACATCATCATCTGGACCCACAGAAAGGAAGCATTTGAGGAATTCCACTGAGATTTCAACAATTTCCACCCCACCATCAACCTTGGCCTGGACCACTCCACACAGGAAATCCACTTCCTGAACACTACAGTACAAATAAGCAATGGACACAAACAGCAACCTATACTGGAAACTGACTGACTGCTATAGTTACCTACATCCTTCCAGTTTTCATCTGGGACACACCACAGTATCCATTGTCTACAGTCAAGTCCTAAGATACAGCTGCATTTGCTCCAATCCCTCAGAGAGAGACGAACACCTGCAGGATCTCTATCAAGCTTTCTTAAAACTACAATACCCACCAGGGAAAGTGAAGAAACCGATTGACAGAGCCAGACAGGTACCCAGAAGTCAACTACTACAGGACAAGCCCAACAAGAAAAACAACAGAACGCCGCTGCTCAACACCTACAGCCCCTAAGTCAAACCTCTGCAGCACATGATCAAGGCTCTACAGCCTATCCTGCAAGACAATCCCTTACACCCTCAAGGGAGTGGGAGGTAGGTCTCTCCTTGCTTACAGACAGTCTCCCAACCTTAAGCAGATAATCACCTAAGCAGATAATCACCACCAACTACACACCATATAACAGAAACAGTAAGGCTGGCATCTATCCTTGCAACAAACCCCGCTGCCAACTCTGCTTACATATCTAATCTAATGACACCATTATAGGATTTAACCAAACCAGCTACTCCATCAGGGGCTCATTCACCAGTGTGATATATGCCATCACATGCCAACAATGCCTCTCTATCTCATACATTGGTCAAACTGCACAAATGAATAAATGGACACAAATCAGTTATCAAGAATGGTAGCATTCAAAAACTAGTAGGGAAACACTTTAATCTTTCTGCACATTTGGTGAAAGACATGACAGTTACAGTGCTGCAAAAGAAAAACGTCAAATCAAGACTCCAAAGGGAAACTGCAGAATTAGAATTCATATGAAAATTTGACACCATTAAATTAGGTCTGAATGGAGATGTGGCCTGGTTCTTTCTTTACAAAAGGTGATTTTCTCCTCTTTTAATCTTCCCTCCTTATCTCTTGTTCCACACTGTTTGAATTAATACAACTTGCTTGGTTTGCTGAAGAAGTCTGAACTGACTTTGTGACTTACCTTTCTCTGCATTTATATATCCCCTTCTATACTGTAGTTTCCATTTCATGCATCTGATGAAGTGGGATTTTACCCAGGAAAGCTCATGCGATAAATAAATTTGTTATTCTTTAAAAGTGACACAGGACTCTGTTTGTTTTGCTGAAATAGACTAACACGGCTACCCCTCTGGAACTGATCTAGGTGGACATCAGAGCAGAACTTGCTGTTCTGTTTGCCAAGAAGGCAAATGTTAACTATCTTCATTTTCATGCTAGTGAACAGCAGGTACATTACATCTGTGTGTGCTGGAAGAATAAGCACCACCTACAGTTGTTGGTCAAAAAAAGAGAGTAGCATACCAACCCTGAACAGGTTCAGCACTTGAACCCTATTATTTTCTCCCAACTCGGAATCATTGCCTCATTCCTAGTTTTGGAAAGACTAGAGATTTGTCAGTTAATGTCTATAAATATTGATTTCACTGTACATATGCACCACCTGAACAAAAGGATATTTCATTGATTATAATCAAAATTTACAGAGAAGGAAAGAAGAAAAATGCTGCTTAAGCATTTATTGGAGTTTGATTTAGGGCTATTTGCTATATATATATTTACATAAGATGTTGACAATTTGTGTTTTAACAGTTATACATTTTTAACTTTTTGAATCTGAACTTCTACCATCATTAAATAATTTTAAACTCCCCCTTAATTTCCCACAACTGCAAAAATTTAAATGGATAAACATAGAAAAATTGGTTAAAAATAAATATTAGTACTATGAGACAAAATGATAAATATACAATTCTGCAAAGTCTGCTCATTCTTTGCTCTTGAACGAGTAATTGTTTTATCTGGAGACTGAAGAGGCTCAGATAATTTAATATTCAAGGCCTTTCACATGCACTGCTAATTGCAAACAGTCTAATGCATTTAAAAGTTTTGATCTAACTGTTTCATGAAAAAGTAGGAAGAAATTGTCCAGCAACAGCTTGATTTTCACAGGCTGGCTTTTAAAACTGTTGTCATACTTCCTTAATGAATGACACTAGTGATACTGGTTACAGGAGTCGTAGCAGCAGCTACAAGTGCCATGACCCTGCTGGTGTGCTTTAACACAGTGCTATTTGAAACAGCCCTATTTTAAAGCGCGCTGTGGAACCTTTGTTGTGAATTAACTGATACAGGTGCACTATATTAGTGTCCTTGAGAAATCACACCTGAGTAGAAGGTGTTACCCCACGATACAAACAAATCCTCACTTTTCATCACTGGACACCTACGATTGAACAAAATCCTGGGATCTGAGTAACCTCTGAATTTTGTGAAAATTTGGACCAAAACAGAGCTTTGCAGCTTGAGCTGCTATTCCTCATAGGTCACAAAGGAAAATGAATTTGGTTATTTTAATCTAATTCTCAGGTCACCTAGAAACACAACAGCATGCATGCAGTTTGGCATAGCTGACAGACAGGTACTCAAGAGACCCTGTGATGGGGTGGCTCCACCCCACACTGAAGAAGCCCAACAAACACTGTGGGTGGGGGAGGCCCCGCCCTTTGAGCCCTGCTGGGCATACTCAGACTGCTCTCCCTGCATAAAAGAGGGCAGCTCAGCTCAGTTGGGGCTGACTGGCAAGGAGGAAGGAACTCCACTTGAAGCTCCTTCCAAGGGACGGGAGGAGCCCCAGGCAGCCAGAGAAGGAGGCGCTGACGCCGTGTGGCGAGACCAGGAGCGGCCATCTTGGGACTGGAGTCCAGAGACCCACCGGCGGACAGTAGCCCGGGAAGCCCCGAAGGAGCCTCGGAACAGGACTGTGCCAGAGGACCACCAGCCACCCGGGTAGGAAGTGGCCCAGGGGCCCGCGTTACGGGGTCAGGTGCGGGGCCAGCGTGTTTTGGCGGATCCCCACTGGCAGAGCGCCGCACCCCGGACCTCCATAGGGCCCTGGGCTGGGGCTCAGTGGAGCGGGAGGGCCTGAGCCCCCCTACCAGGCACTGACTCTGTGGCCGCTAGGCCTGCTTGCCCTGACCCAAGGGCGGTACATTGACTCTGTGGCCGCTAGGCCAAGCTGTCCTGAGCTTCACGGGCAGCCCAGAAGCCTAAGAAAGGGGGAGGCCCGTGGAGTGGGGTTGACGCCTATGCGCCGTGCCCCGGCCTGCCCCTTAACAGACCCTTAGAATTGAAATATCAGGAATTATAACAGGCCAAGGCAGAGTTATGCCTGCACCGCTACCGCATGCTACCAGCTTCCTACTTAGCCTAATATGGTTTACTTTGTTGAGCATCTAATTCAAATTTAAAAAGAAAATAATGCACACTGCAATGCGGGAAGCCATTAAACACACCAAGGTTCGATGATCCTCCTCCCCCCCCCCCTTTTTTTCATTATAAAAAAACTACAAAAAAATCCATCCACTCTTGCATGTAACACCAAGGAACAGATTCTGTGCTGTGCTTCTCAAAGGACAGTCTGGGGAGCTGGTGGACTATAGGTGAATTTAAGCCACCAGGGCAGTGCCTAGATCCTGGATGGCTGAGGCAGGGAGCAGACTCTGGCATAAAATTAGAGTCTGACTCAGGCTGTCTATGGGTTTCCCTGGTTCCAGGAGCATCCAGGAATCTCTACATTGCTAAGCACTAAGAAAACTCCCTCTCCTTGATCCTGTCACATCTCCTTTGGTGCCCAAACTCACCTCTAGAAAACGCTCTACACCAGGGCTGCAATGGGCAGCACACAGATGTATATATTATGGCTCTTGTGCTGAGGATATCCTCCCTTGGGTAACTGAGGTGCCTTTGGGTCTTCTACGCACTGCCACAGTATCTTAGAGGGCCTAGGATTAGCCATAATTTTAACAAACCATGAGCACATACTTTCCTTCCTTATAAACATTAATGTTAACATTCCAGGTTATTTAAATACTTTAAAACTGTAAAATCTTCTTAAACTTATTGGGTGGGTTATCTGGTCCCCTAAGACAGAGGTATTACATAAGCAACAAACTGGCCTTAAAGTGACTGGGCACATCCATTGGAGAACTTACCCTGTGCAGGAGGGATCTCTACCACTTCCCGCACCAAACATCCTCTCTTCCATTTGGTGCAAGGGGAAAGAAGGAGCATGCTGGGTCATGGATGGGAAGAGCAGGGGTGTGGCAAGAGCTCCATCATACTAGATCATTCACTGGAATGACCATAAATCATTGGTATAAATAGGGGTTGCTCCTCTGCCAGAGCTGGACAGCCCTGAGTCAGGGACCTATCATCAGGTCCCTGTGACCCCCTAAGCAGATCTTGGATATAATGCAGTCTCACAGTGCCAACGAAGAGAAAATCACTAGCAATGTGCTCTGGCAAGAATGGTAACACCTGATCTGTCCTCCCCAAGAAGACCTGCAGGAAGGAAAATGATCAGTAGAAACTCTCTATTCTCCTGTCAGGGTGAAATTTTGCTTTGGGATATGGGGAGACAGGGAGCAGCCTTGAAAACACCAGGGCTCAAAACCTTGACATGGAAGCCAGGTTGCAGGCCTTAGCTCGGTACTGCCAACTCTACTTTTCTTCTATAAGCAAAAGTGGAGGGCAAACCTGCACCCACTGAAGTAGGAAAAATTTAAATTGAAGATCAGAAATATCTTTATAGACCCATACAATAAAATAAGCTTCCAAGGATGCTGTGGAATCACCACCACTGGAGATCCACAAAACTAGACAAGGCAATTCTTGATGGTTTAGGAATAACAAAATGAGTCCTGCCATATTCCATGAGGATGCATTACAGGCCAATGTCCATTCAAGTCAGTGGAAGTTTCTCTACCGATGGGCATTGGATCAGGCTTTACATGACCTTCTTCCATCTCAAAGGATTCTGTCATCACTTTACTGTGAATGATCTAAAAATATCATTTTGAAATCAAACAGTAACAGCAACAGCTTCAAAATCATCAGCTACAAATAAAAAACTTCTAAAAGTGTTTTTTTTTTTTTTTTTTTTAAACTCAGATGCCACAAGTGAAATGGAAAAGGATGGAGGAGGAGAACATCAGTTCTGTTGAACCACATCATGTCTTACAAGAGAAAAGATTTAGTTTTAAACAAGGCAACATCCCATCCACCAGATTCTACCTATTCTCACGCTGAGTGACACATAATATAAATAAGTTCTATTTAGTCCTGGTCTGCTGTTATACACACACTGCTTAAAATAGTTCGGTAAAAATGGATCCCCTTAGGGTTCAAATTTGTTGTCAGACATATATCTGTGGATATAGGAAACTTTCTTCTATCACTGGATAGCTTAGAATGCAGTCTCCAGGAAATGATACAGGAGCTCTATTCCATAAAAGGAAAAAGTATTCAGAAATGTTTGGCTTTTCATCTGTTCCCTCTGCAACCCATTTCACCACCGTAGAGAAAGCAGAGTGTAATCAGTAAACTTACCCTCTCTGTCTGAGTCACAGAGCAAGAGTTTAGAACAAAGGTGCTTTATTCCATCTCCACTGCTAGTCTGACAGCTGACCTCAAATGCTCTGTTAAATCACAGCAAATATATAAGAAAAAGAGCAAAATTATAACCACAAAGAGTTTAGAAATTATTTTCATAAGGTTCTTTGGTCAAGGCAAGCAACTCCCACTGGCTGTAGTAGCAGTTCCAGGTTTTCATCAAGGATAGTATATGCACTTCTGAATTAAATAATTTTGAATGGCTCCTTATGGGTTCAACTTTCCATTGCCCTGAACTCTTACAGTAATTTACATCACTGCAAAGTGAATGACAGGTGAGTGTAAATAGCTACCAAATCAAAAAAGGAGTATTTGATATTCTCTTCGCACTTGTGTAAAATAAGACCCAGGGTACAGGGCCTTTGTGAACTACTTAACACGGAGAATATGTCTACACTGCAATAAAACATTCTGTGGCTGGCCCATGTCAGCTGACATGGGCTCTGGCTGCAGGGCTATCAAATTGCAGTGTATTCAGGATTGGGCTGCAGCCTGGGCTCTGGGACCCTCCCCTTTCACAGGATCCTGGAGACTGAATGTCTATGTTGCAATTTGATAGCTCTGCACCCTGAGGGTGCACCTACACTTACAAATTAAGTCGACTTAAGCTTGCTTAAATCGATTTAATTTAATCTGAATCTACACTACAATTTCCTTAAATCAACTTAAGCTGTTGCTTAAGTCGACTTAAGGAAATTTAAAGTCGACTTTATTAAACCTGGTTTAAAGTCGACTTTACTGGCTAAGTCGACTTTATAAAGTCAACTTAGGGCTAATCTGCGTCCACAGTGGCTAAGTCGACTTTTAAAGGCTCTAGGGCTCCCCCACTGCCTTCCCTGCCAGGATGGCTGGCACAGGCAGAGCCTGGCATGCCCCCGCACTGGGCAGGACACACCCTGACCACCCTGCTCCTATGCCCTGCCAGTGTCCCTGTCTTGCTCATGGGGCAAATGCTGAGCCCACTGGCACTTGGCAAAGGGTGCCCCCCCGCCACCATGGACCAGTCCCAAGTCCACCTAGCCCCTAGAAGTCGACTTAGGCATCCAGTGTGGATGCTCTAAGTCGATTTGGCAAGGTCCCCTTTAAGTCGACTTAATTTTTGAGTGTGGACATGCTAAGTCGACTTATTTGGCCAAGTGTAGACATAGCCTGAGAGCCTCAAGTCAGCTGACACAGACCAGCCATGGATGTTTTATTGCAGTGTAGACCTACTTTAAAACAGGTTGTAGTTCTATTTCATTAAGTCAAAATTAACGCGAGACAGAAATACAATTTTGGTGCCATTTTCTTTGTAGTGCACGATATGCCTTTCAGTCACAAAACACTGATGATAATTATTTCACTAAAGAAAAATGGCAATTAGTTGACATTTTTGAGCATTTTTAAACCTCACTCACTCACTGGACATTGATAGAAGGTGTTAATTGATTGAATGAAATTTTTAAGAAACTAAACGAGTTGATTTTTCAGTTGAAGTAGTGTTTAAATTTGTAAGCTATTCTAAATCTTCTTTAGTCCTTATTTATCTGTACACATAGTATACTGCTCTATAAACACTCTATAATACCAATGTATTCTGCACTAATGTTTAACAAACCAAATTCTGCCCCCATTAATATCCACTCAACCCCAATGGATAGGACTGAGAAGTTCTCCAAGCAGTTTCAGCATTGTCCCTCCTTACAAGATATTGAGCAATAATTTTCTAGGGTGGGCAGACAGTTAGAATGTTAATGTAAGGTGTATTCTCTCTCTCACATAAGAGACTTGATCCTGCAAAGTGCTGAGAGGACACCCATTGATTTAAATGGAAGTTGAAGGCACCCTTCACCTTGCAGGACTGAGCCCCAAATGCAGAAGAAATTCAAATAATAATGCTGTGATAGTATTTAATATTAAACATTTCTGCATACAATGACTTAATTTATTGATCCTTTTCTATTCTTGTACCTGCTTATCCCTTACAAAAACAGGGTGGTAAAAATCTAAAATGTACAGAATCCCAAAAAAGGAGACTGACCAAGCAACAGCATGCACATGGCAAAAAGGCCACTTAGTCTCTGACAGTTGTTTCAATCACCATATTATCTCATAGCTCTAAAATCCTTCTTAGGATCATAAGGATTCCATACAGTTACCTGCCACCCATGTGTCTCACTTTACATATACACTAGAGAAGATAACTTTTTCACTTTATAGTTTCCTTACAGCCCAAGAACATCTAAAACTCAACATTACTTAAGACAGTCAGCTTGTAAATATCTGTTTTAGAAATAAACTAAAAAGGTTCAATGACATGCACGTACAGAGATGCCACAGCTGTAATAGGCTATGTCTACACTTGTGAATTGAAGTTGACTTTAGCCAAGTCGACTTAGCATGTCCACACTTAAATTTAAAGTCAAGTTAGGAGGGAACTTACAAAGTCGACCTAGAGCGTCCACACTGGACGCCTAGGTCGACTTGTAGGCGCTAGGGGGACCTTGGGCAGGTCCATGGTGGCAGGGGGGCACCCCTTGCCCAGTGCCAGGGGGCTCAGCCTTTGCCCCATTGTACCTAGGTACAATGGGGCAAAGGAGGACAGGGACCCCGGCAGGGCATAGAGGCAGGGCTCTGCCCTGACCTTCGGGGGGGCATGCCAGGCTCTCCCTGTGCCACCCCCCTGGCAGGGAGGGCAGTGGGGGGGGGGGGAGTCCTGGAGTAGTCCTAAGTCGATTTAGGGCTACTCCAGGTCTACACTGGCTTAAGTCAACTTTAGGAAGTCGACTTAAGCCTAAAGTCGAATTAAAAGCAGGTTTAATAAAGTCAACTTAATTTTCCTTAAGTCGACTTTATTTTCCTTAAGTCAACTTAAGTAAAGTGTAGTGTAGACGCAGAGTAAATTAAGTCGAGTTAATTTACAAGTGTAGATGCACCCATAGTTATTTGTCGACTATGCTACGTACAATTCATAGTATGCCCACCATCTTGTTATTGAATAAAGAAGAAAGAACTTCATTTGGTAGGCAGCAATATATTCTTAGTTTTCAAAGCATCTGGAAATATTCTCTGGAGATTGTACTTTCCAAAATGAGGTCAAGGTTGTCTGCACTTGTGTGAAGCATTTGTAGATATGGTGGATTCTTTGGAGGGTAATATTACAAGCACTAGAAATTTCAAAAATAGTGCTGGTGTAAAGTGGTGAATTCAGAATTCTAGAAAATTTAGTTCTTCATTTGTCTACAAAGTAAATACAGCAAAAGGTAATGGGTTTAAGGTTCCCAAATGCTTTTTCAATGTACCTCCACTCAGAGGCAGCCTTAGCCTATCAGGGTCTGTAGGCAAAGGCCCATTGTGGGGCCCCCTACAGGATTCGCACCGGTGCCCTGAAACACACAGCCCTGCAGCCCCAACTCCCTGCCAGAGACCCCACCCCTCCACAGCTCTGGCTTCCTGTGGCCAGCCCCCCACAGCCCCAACACCCCACCGGGGGCCCCAAAACCTCCTGTGGCCCCAGCTCCACATGACCAGCCCTCCCCACCACAGCCTCAGCAACCCGCCAGGGAACCTGAAACCATCCTGGCACCCCGCCACTGTCCCCAGCCCCGGCTCCATACCATGTATCCTGCAGGGTGGGAGGCAGATGCGGCTTTTGGGGTAGGCGAAGGGGCCCCTTACTGCTCGGGGCCTTAGGCAGGCACCTGCTTTGCCTGTCCCAAAGCCGTCTCTGCCTCCACTCTGATCTGCAGGGAATATCTCTAGTTACCATGACCCTCAGAGCTGAAATTGACAACAATGGCACTACACAGAACCAAACAGTGGGGTGTTTTTTGTTTGTTTGTTTTGGGTTTTTTTGAGATAAGTATAGCTGTAAAGTAGCAACTAGATCAGCAGCTAGGCACTTGGCCTTTTAGACTGGGATTTTCATAGGTACCTAAGGAAGTTAGGCACCCAATCTCCCATTGAATTTCAGTAACAAAAATGTATTTTGCAACAATGTTTATAGGACCAAATTCCATGGGAGCTGGCTGCTTACTCCCTTAGGCATCTATGAAAATCTCAACTTTCTCTGTCGATTCTTCTGCAAACACAAGGTAGTTTTAACATAGACCAACTGTACAGAGATAAGACTGATTAATGAATTGCAAACACACCTGCAGAATAGGAATTCTCCATAAAAAATTGCCAGACAGTTTCCATTCTGTTTTAACAACTGTTTATCAGAAGAAAACTGTATGCATATTGCCACTTCTACTTACGTAACAAACACCAAAGTTTAGGTTTGTTCATTCAGTATTACTAAATCAGTTTGGAGCCTGGTCTCTAATCTCTTGAATTAGGATCCCATTCTGCTGTCAACATCATCAACTGGCAAATGCAATCAAAATATATATTTTCAAAAGCATTAGTAATAGTGAGGAATAGTCTTAAAATTTTAGAACAAGGTGGTCAGGAAAATGGGTACAGTTTTCTTTTAAGGAAGGAATCTCCAGATATCTTTACGAAAATGTATCTGGAAGAATTCAGGGCTCCTTTGCTTTGGGCAGTAAGGAGTTAATATTGCATTACTTGACCTTTTATGAATGAGTCAGAAATCCTGGAACCAAAGCTTTCCATTTTCAAATTTTTGTTTTATTTAGCAGTAGAAAGAATTTGAAGATTAGGCTATTGTTGATGTCATGGGCATATCCCTCTACAAATGACTGTAGGAATTTTGTGTGTGATTTACATAAATAATAGCAATCTGCTTTGTTTGCATTTCTATTAAGTCTGCCTATTCGTTGTGACTAATCAGTTCATGACAAAGATCCAGTAATTTACTTTATCATTAAGAATGGACATGTTCAAACGCTGGACCAAATTCTAAGGCTCTTACCCAGGGCCTGATCATATCCATATGTGGGAAAAGTGGCCTAAAGGGAGTTATGGGAGAGGAAATGTTTGCAGAGTTCTTCTTGCAGAGATTTCTCCTTAATCATTTCATTGTGGGAGTTCAGGGTGCTGTCCCTGGTTCACCTTTTGCTCAACAACAAATCCAGGGGATTCTGGGTGATCACAGTGAGATTAGCATCTCCACAATGACTCTGGTCCCCAATGGCTGCCTCCATCTGCTCGCATTCACAGGATTGCTGAACTGGCAGCTGTCCTAAGGACCGCCCTGAAGAAGGGGTACCCACAATAGATGGGTTCTATGGAACTAATACAGCACTGAGCTCCACTGGGTAAATCGGGAGACAACACCTGTTTGCACCCTCTCTGGCAAACCCAGTCTGCCTTGTTCTCTCATTGCCCTCCAAGTATCTGTGAGAATGGCCAGACCTAACAGAAAGAGAGAGTTCAAGGAAAGGGATGCAGAAGAGGAGTATCAATGTACAGATTTTGGGAGCATAACAGAGCTCTTAATTATTACTTAGACATTACTCAAGCCACTCCTTATTCGTATCAATGACAGTTTGCCAAAGAATGGACTGAGTAAAAACTGACTAAAGACATTAAGCTTCGGACCACTCTAGATGAACTACCTCATATGAACTGTATTTTCTCTTTTATAGCCACCATAATAGATTTGTGCAACATGCGAGCAAATTTCTGCATGCGAGTACTTCCATGGCATGATTAGGATCTTTGATTACTACTATTCCATAGCCTAATAGATCATGCTGTTCAGAAGTTCTTATAGCTATTCATCCAGAATTTTCCTCCTAATTTCTTAATAACTAGCCTAGACATACATTCCTGTGTTATTTCCTTCTATTCTTCTCCATTTCATGTACACCCTTTTAACATAGGTAGACGTTACATGCTCCTATGCTTTTCTATCCTTGCCCCATGACCATTAATTCATTTATGCTCATTTCCCCCTTTATTGCCCTTATCTTTTCCCTGCAAATATTAATTGATTTTGTTTTATTCTTTGATCTTTTAGTTATTCTAATTCTACAGATTTTAGATGAAGTGTCATCAAATGACACTTAGAGATAGATTCCTCCCAAGATGCCTCCTAAGGGAGATTGTAAGAAAACATCCCCTATAAAAATATTGTCTTGCAGTAAATGGAGCTTGCATGTGTGCAAATTTAAAACAAAGATTTTTTTAAAGGACAAATTGGTGAAAAGATATTGGTTCCTCCCTTTCTCTAGATACCATTATGCACAGAGATACCAGGTAGGAAAGGTAATATCTTTTATTGGACCAGCTTCTCCTGGCGAGCTGAAGAGCAGCTCTGTGGAGCTTGAAAGCATGTCTCTTTCTCTTTTGTATAGAAACTGGTTAAATAATGTAGGAGGGCAAAATCAGTCTTTGTTCCTGGGATATATGGGAAGCAATCACAAAATGAAAAACAAACATTTGTAATTCTCTCAAAAATTAGACATTATAAACTGATTTCTTCCAGGTTATACATCTGTTTGGCATGGATGACCTTGAGCTGAAAAAAACCAGAAAGGTATATTGTACTAGATATCTGTGTGAGATTAATGCCTATTAATTCAAAGATAAAACATTGTTTATATGGTTTCTGAATTATGATGAGAGAAACAAATGGATAGAGAATTGCTTATGAAAATGAAAATAACCACCCACATGCTATGGAAATGATTTCTGTATTTCCCTAATAGTTAGGTCCACTACTATGCCCCAAAGTGAGTTGATAATAGCGGTAACTTTCAAATGTCATGGACAGACTGCTCTTCGCATTAACTCCATTGTGTTTTATGGCAAAGCATGTTTACACTGCTATCAGACGACACACAGACTACATCTATACTACAAAGTAGAGGGGTGACTCCCCTGCTTGAGTACTCATACTTCGCTGTCATCAAGCTAGCATGACTATAAATAGCAGCGTAGTTACAATAACACGGATAGTGGCAGCAAAGGAATCACCCTGCTGGGCAAAGTACAAACTTCGGAAACTGGTGGATATTTATCCAGCACAACTAAGCCAGGCTTCTGCCCATGCTACTGTGTTTACACACTGCTAGTTAGACTTACACTAGGTCGATCGATCAGAGCTAGCACGATTACGTGTACACAAGCCAGGGAATCATGTCCCTAGTTCATCACGTAGCTGTAGCCTTACGCGGTAAGGTCTCTTGGGGCAAGGGCTATCTTTTTGTTAAGTGTTTATATATGCCTAGTACAATGAGGCTCTAATCTGTGACTGGGACCCTTGCATGTTACCATAATACAAATAAATGTCTGTAAACAAAAACATCTTTGCTAACTGAGTGTTACTGATGCAATAACCAATATTCTTTCCAATTCTCCTCTCAGATCTGGAGAAGCCTAGGAGATTTTTCTAGTCTCCAAAGTTTGTATTTCAGATCATATCTTTCCTTTAGTCTGACATGTAGGTTGACTTAGGAAGATCAGTAGAGATGAGCTCTGAAATGGCAATTTGACAATCTTCTTAGCAAAAGGAAATGAACAAATTAACATTTCTTTGGGGGAAAAAATCCCATGTCCTCTGATATCAATTCATTCCATTGTTTGGAAATCATTTAAAGTTATGCTACATGGAGGTATAATTTTAAATGCATTATGTAAAAAGATTGCATAAGCATCAGTGGAACTGGGAAATAAATTATATAATTTGGAAAAAAAAAAATATTAGGAAAGCCCTAACTTGACAACATTAAAGAAGTTAAAGGCAACTAGGGCAGAACACAATTGGTTAGTGACCCAATAAACTGAACACAGCTAGTTTTTATTCCAGCAAAAAGAATACCAGACGAAGAAATAAATGGAACAAAACTTCTTTCTATTCTTATTAGAAAGAGTGATCCCAAAGAATGCATTCCCTTGATTAAAACAACCATAAACAAGTTTCTTTGGGATCCTAAGAGCTATTGGCAGTCTTTCAGACGGACATAAAATACATTAAACTCTCCAGCTCATCTAAGCAAGTGATAAATACAGATAGTTAAATATTACAGTGTCAGAGTGATAGATACAGAGAAATGGATTAGTAATATGCAAAGAGGTTACTCTCCTGGCTCAAATATTTTGTTCTGGATTTTAGAAAGCCTTCTTCAGCAAACAAGATCAACCACTTCATAACCTAATTGGCAGCTCAACATGAGATTCAACTCTGAAAAATGACTCCCTAAAAAGAGCACCCTTACCCAGTAGATTTGATCCCTGAGGATATTTAGAGTCTGATCTGCTTGCTTTTGTGATGATTTTTTAAAACTGCTTTTTACTTGTGTAAGCATGGCACAGTCAACACAGGGAAGGGGGAGAGTTGGTTTCTTTTCCTGCTTATGAATCCCAGTGGTATCTTAAAGTATTGCTCTACACCGAAAAGTGAGCACACTAAAACTGGCATCTTCTTAAATCAAACAACCTGCTCCTTTTGAGGATTCAGAGTCCAACATGTTATTTTACTGAAAAGTTCATACTGACTCTTACTCGTGTTGATGATGGCATTGGCTCCAAAGTTCTACACTCTGACTGGAACATTATTACATCTGTGTTGCTGCATGAGTTAGAAAAACTACAACTTTACTTCCAGGCTGAGTTTGCAGATTTAGCAATTTGAGGAAAAAACTGCAGCATCTTTTTATTTGCAAATATCTGATCCAGAAGCCACAGACATACAATGAACATGAAGCCCCACAATACCATATTTCGGAATATTTTTTCAGAGCAGAAAATATTGCAAGCAGATAGCAACATTGCTTGGCCATAAAAATTTCTTGCTTCAGAAACAGTCAATGCTATCTCATCAGCTCTTGTATTATTATAGCAGGATGAAGGATGTTCACTGTCCTCACTGTTATTCCAGATGGAGGCTTTCAAAGGCACTGATCCATTGCAGGATTGGTGCCTAAAGCACTACTTCTGCTCCCATTAAAGTCAAGTGCGGAACCCCAATTAATTTCAATGTGATAAAATATTTTGCAAAGCACATTTTCCAGTAAGTCTTTTGCTTGTACAGCACAGCTTCCCAATTGTTTCAGCTGAATTTCATTAATCCTAGCTGCTGAAAGCAAGACTCTCAAAAGCAGTAGTAATAATATGCTATAAAGTATCTTTTGGTTCAATCTCACCTAGTTTCATTTCAACACTGGAAAGGGTTCTTCTATTAAAACAGTGCCCTTATTTTCACCCCTCCCCCATCAAATTTTGTCTAACAGGGTCTATTGTGTGAAGGCGGTTCCTCCACTATTCACTAAATGAACCTCCTCCCCACATCTTTATACCCTGTTATTTCCAGTTGGGGAAACTTTTTTTTTTTTTAACCCTTTCATTCAGAGAAACTAACTGAAATGTATTAAGTAAACTTGCTTGGGGCCTCAGTCAAAGAGGAGAGAGTAAGGCCATAATAGGAAGTCATGCGATTCTTTGTAGTTTATCCCTTTATAATAATCGGAGACAACTTTTTACTGGGATTTAAAAACAAAGATCCTCTCTGCCATCTATGGATAGGAAGGCCATCCTGTTTCTTCTGTGTCTTGCCAAGAAATTCAACAGGAATCTCACTGGTCCAGATAGTAATGGTTTGGCTGCCTCTCAAAAGAGCTTATGTATTAGCTGAGATTGTGATGAACTCCTCTGAGCTGGATTTATATTTCAAAAAATTTTGTAAAAAAACTGGGGTAGTGATGCAATTTCAAGGTAACCATTAAAGAGTGTTTAATTTAAAACACGGGGTCCAATACTGTGCAACGGCTGCAGGGTAAAATAAAACTCAATCAGTGATCCCAATTCCATACATCACCTACAGTTGTTATATTAGCAAAATAACTCTTCTATGAAAGATCCATGTGATGCCAGCTGCTCCAGTACCAGAGGAGACATTTGTAAACTTCACAAAGCAGCAGCACTGGTACAAACCCCAAGGGTAATCAAGGAAAATGGTCATGTGCTCTACTCATGGTTATTTTAGATTAAAAGATAAAGCAGCCTCAGTAGTGCAGAATGCAGTTACCCCAGCCTCCCCTTAAGATATGCACTGATGCAGCTATATCTGTAGTTGGAAACCAGAAAAAATTTACAGGGCACACAAGGTCTTCACTGAAAACAAGGAAGCCACATAGATGTTGGCTGTAATTCAAATGCCCAACAGATTAGCCAGTTATTCTGAGAATACTAAGTGAGAGGCTTTAAACCAATTTGCCTTTCCTAAAGTGAAATGTTGCCCACAGACCTCAGTCCGTGTTTCCATAGCCAACTTCAGAAGATGGGAGGAAGAAAAAGGAAAAAAGAGGAGACTGCAACAAACCAATTTTGCAAGGGAAAAAAAAAAATCTCATGTTTGCATTCTGCTAAGATTGGCAAGCAGCAGCAGACTCGGAAAAAAAAAAGCAAAGTGTCTTTAATACCAATGCAGACTGTCAGGTGTGGGGACGAGGGGGAAAACAACACATCATCAGTTGAGAAAGAGAGGAAGAGAATTGGTTATCTGGCTAACAGAAAGATCAGAGTAGACAGAAAACAAGACAGAGTGGTTAGTAATTCACTTTTGTTCAGTAATCAAAACATCTTACATTAAACAAATATATTCTGGAAAGGAAAAGAAGCCTTTTCTATCCCTGTCTTCCAAATGCTCTGCTCTTATGACTGCACCAGGAGTTTTACAACAATGAAGACGGGAAAAATAATCTCTTCCACTACAAGCTTTACAGCAAAAATTTATTAAAAAATTCCAGAGTTTCTCTCCCCCAAAACACATAAACTTGCCTCCTAATTCCCTACCTATAGTATCCCAGGCCTGGGATACTGTTCTAACTCTCTCACAATGACAATCATCTAATACAGCGAATGATTCAATGTTTTTATTCTGCAGGTCACTTTAAAAGATTAAGAACCTCTCCTGGACCAACCTTCTCGTTCAGCAGCCCAATAGCCCTATTTTTGGCCCTGAAAACATTTAAAGATGAGGGCTCCAGGAAGAACTTGAGGCATTACTGGTGGTTCCTGAGACCCAAAGATTTAATATAACCATATATACTGAGATCAGTTTTTTTAATTGGGTGCTTAAAGTTAGGCTCCTAAAACCTTTTTTAGGTACCTAAATGAAAGTGTCCTAATTTTTTAAAATCAGTGGGATTTGAGAGTGCTCAGCATTTCTGGAAAAAAATCAAGCCATTTTATTTAGTGGTTTAAATATGTTTAAGAGCCTAAAGCTTATACATTGAAGTCTGAAAATTTTGTTCTGAAAAACTGAGATTTTAGGTAAATAGGAGTGGGGGAGAGATGAGTGGGGAGACTCTTCTTCATGAAGCAGACAACTGAACAAGTTGTTATGAACAGATGGTTTATTAATCTACTCCATGTGATGCCCAAAAGATTGTCCTCCAAAAATAGAACCAAGAAGAGTGGCAATAAAATACTAATCCTAGCAGAATAAGGTAAGAAAAAGAAAACTGCAGATTGAGCAGCTTTATGTACAGTGAAAAATCTACAATCTTTCTTTCTTTAGCAGTTTCTTTGCAATAGTTTAATTCTAATGCAAGAATGCATTATGTCTGAGTTGTAAACATTTTTAAATAATAAAACAACTCAATGAGCTTATATTTTTCCTCTGATTATCCAGGAGAGGATCCAAAAGCAATGTACTGCATTTATATAAATGTCATAGCACTGACATACATGACAAAAACACTCCATTTGTTAATGGTAATTGTTTTAATAAAGTTATTTAGGGAATTTATACTGCATTTTATTAATATTTTTTTTATTGTCAGGTACATGGAGTGTCTGTATGAAAAGATAAGCTTTAAACAACAGAGAAAAGCTTCAGTGAGGAAAAAAATCCCCTTTTCAAACTAAGGAAAAACAGGAACCTCATCTAGTTACTATGAACAGGCATTTAAAAGCTTTAAAATAGAGATACTAAGGAGACAATGATTTCAACATAACGCATCATACCCGAGGTCGTAGAGGTGCAGAGATACCAATGAAACTTACCTTTTAGATAACCAGGCCTCCACTATGTTTCTTAGTGTTCAGTCCAGTCTACTTTTTAAAAATTTCAGCTGAAAGGGGTCTCCATTATTTACTTAGGGAACAGTGCTTAGTTTAAGGCATATCTGTAATGATGTTTAATTTGGGATCTGCATGCATTTGCTTGTGTTCACAGGTATCTTTCTTGTCTTATATATTAGGATTTAACTTTGTTAAAGTTATGTGAGAGATACTGTACAGGCAGTAGGGTAATATTATTTTTAACGTTATAAATTTTTCAGAAAACATAACTCAGTAAAATACCAAGAAATAAAAAAGATGGGCCAAGCAAAATAAGTACCTTGAATCACTGTATTCCCTTAAACATACTTTAAATCATTGTAAATATAGACTAAAGCTATTCAGTTTGACTCACATATGCAAATATTAAATAATACTACACAGGCATCCAGATATGCGTTATCTAACAATGAAAAGTATGCTAAAAAGCCCTAATTCCACAGTAGCTTTACTGTTACATGCAGTTCTGAATGTTAGGAATCTCTCTGAATTACATCCAGGCAAATCTGAACATGAAAAAATAAACATCTGTGAATGATAAATCTAGAAATCCCTTGGAAGCAGGGGAAAAGGGGAGAGAGAAGGAAAACAAAGGGCCTGAGAAAAGGACAAACAATAGAAATGAAGAAACCACAGAAGAGCCATCGAGCTCATGTCTTTTCAATGTCTCACTCAAGACCATTTACATTGTATTTGAATAAATCTCCAACATTTTTTTTTAAAGTGTGTTAGATATTCATATAAAAGTTATCTTCCTGTTTTTAAGGGGACCAGATAGCAAGAATGAAAAAATCAGGACAAGGGGTACAGGAAAGGCCAGATTAACTGTCCCAGGGGCCCCAGGCTGCCCCAGCCCGACCGTGCCCCCCGTCTGCCTCCCCCCCACCAACCACAGCAGCCATCTCGGGGGGGGGGGGGGGGGGGAGGAGCTGAGGCCAGAGGGCACTGTCGTCCTGGCCCCGCTCTGGCCAGTGTGCCGGGGGTGAGGGGCCTGCTGGCCTGTGGCCCGGCACTGTGCACCAGCAGACCCCCCACCCCACTTGGCACACTGGGAGGCTGCGCCATGAGCCCCTCTGGGTGGAGCAAACAGGGGCTGGTCTACCTTGCTCCGCCCCCAGGGGCGGAGCAGAGCACAGAGTCGGGCCTCTGGTTCTAGGCTCCACCCAGCACTGGCAAGGAGTGCTCTCAGCGCTCCTACCCTGCTGGTGCTGAGCTGGGCTGGATTATTGCAGGGGGTTTAGGGGCTTGAGCCTGGGGCCTCGTTTTTGACCAAGGCCTGGGGCTTAAACCCCTGCAATAATCCGGCCCTGGGTACAGGATGATAAGGAAACTATACAAGACAAAAGCCCAGTCAGGACTGATCCATGAGGCTCCTAGCACTAGGGTGGTGTGACCAGCCCTGCCTCTAATACATTAGACAATTAACTGATTTTTGACAACTAGTGGTAAATACGTCAATGCTCAGGGATTATCTGATTACCATACCTGGGGTCAGGAACAGGCCTGGATTAAGGGGCCTCAGGGCTCTGGTCTGCCTAAGCACTGTGTGCCCCTCTCCTCCCCCCCAGCCTGGGGCCCTGGCCCCCCACCACCATGGGGGCTCTTGCCTGGTCCAGCACTGGGGGGAGGCGGGGCAGAGGCTGCGCTCTTGCCACACCCACCCCTCCCCATCACCTCAGAATCACTAAGACCACCCCAATTATCTCATGTGGAAGGAAAAGCCATATTAGAGTTGAATGACTAGGGGATATAGCTGGAAGTTTTCACAGAAGGCCAGGATCTGTGAGAACAGTAAATTTCCATGAATTTTGGTTTATCCAATATACATATAATCCCCATATCATTAGGAGCCAGCTCTTGGCTTTCCCTTACTGCCACTGATTCTCTCCCTGCTTCCAGTCTTACACAGTTGTCTTTTTCTTCCGTATAAAATTGTGGAAAAGGAGATATTGCTATTCAGGACAGCAGTAACTTATATTCCTCACCCAGAGTAACATGTAGGTAAAAGCCCATGCACAGAAGACTAAGGGATAAAGGAATTCAGGAGAGCTGGCAGTTTCTCAGGGCTGGTTTATACTGCTGTGTGATTTCAGCAGCAATCGAAGGGATATACGCAAAGTTCTTAAAATATTTTGCGTATCTCCCTCCAATTGCCTATCGTCTACTTACTGCACTGTCTTCAGTAGCCTGAGCTGGAGGGAAACCCCTTCCCTCCAACTCAGGGCTACTCCTTCTGCGGGGCTGGTCTCCCAGTGTCAGCTTCCTGATCAGCTGACCGGGTCTTCACAGCCCTGATCAGTTGATTAGGAAGATCGATCTGACGGTGGCGAATTCACTGCCATCAGTGAAGACAAGACCTCAGAGAGAGAGAGAGAGAGAGAGAGAGAGAGAGAAAATTAAAGGCACAGTAGCAAACTATCCATGTATGAAGGAAAGATAGAAAGGCTAGTAAAAGGCCAATATGACCCCATCCAGTGCTCTTCAATGACTTGAAAAAAAAAAAAAAAAAAAGAAATCCACAAAAAATGAAAATGTGAGTTCATTGCTAAGGAGTACAAAAGAATAGCATGAGCATGTAGGAACAAAATCAGAAAAGCTAAACCACAAAATGAGTTACACCTAGCAAGGTACATAGGAGGCTATCAGAAGTTCTTTAAATACATTAGGAGCAAGAGAAAGATGAGAAAAAATGTCAATCCTTTATCTAAAGGGGAAAGGAGAGCTAATAATAGAGGACAGTAAGAAAGCTGATGTGTTTAATGCCTCTTTTGCTTCATAATTTACTAAAAAGGTAAACTGGAGCCAATTATATACTTAACACAATTAATATTAACAACAAGGGGAACGAACACAAATCAAAATAGGGAAAGAACAGGTTAAAGAATATTTGAATAAAAATAAATTAGATGTACTCAAGTTGGCAGGGCCTCATGAAATTCATCCCGTGATATTTAAGGAACTAGCTGAAGCAATCTTGGAACCATTTGTGATTTGTGAGAATGCCTAGTGGATAAATGAGGTCCCATAGGATTGGAGAAAGGCAAATGTAGTATCTATCTTTAAAAAAGGGGGAATGAAGACAACTTGGGCACTTACAGATCAGTCAGTTTAAGTTAGACATCTAGAAACATACTGGAACAAATTATTAATTACTATAAATTGGGGTAGATATAAAACTGGTTGAAAGGCTATTTAAAATGCATTATCAACATTCTGCCTTTAAACTATTAGGAGTTCTTAGGGATCTGTCCTAATGTAGTACTATTCAGTATTTTCATTAATTACTTGGATATTGAATTGGAGAAAATGCTTATAAAATTTGCATACAAACACCAAGGGGAAAGGGTTGCAAATACTTTGGAGGACAGTGTTAGAATTCAAAATGATGTTGGCAAATTGGAGGATTTGCCTGAAATCCAGAAGATGAAATACAATGAGACAAAAGTAAAGTATTACATTTAGGAAAGAAAAATCAAATGCACAGTTAACAAATGGGGAACAGCTGGCTAGGTGGTAATACTGCTGAAAAGAATCTGAGGGTTATAGCAGCTCACAAATTGAATGAGTCAACAATGAGATGCAGTTGCAAAAACAGTTAATGTTCTCAGGTATATTAACAGAAGTCTCATAGGTAAGACATGGAAGGTCCCACTCTACTCAGCACTGGTAAGGTCTAGCTAGGATTACTGTGTCCAGTTCTGGGCAACACATTTTAATAAAGATTGTGGGCAAACTGGAGAGAGTCCAATGTAGAGCAATAGAAATGATAAAAGGTATAGACATTTTTACCTATGAGGAAAGGATTAAAAAAAAAAAAGCATGTTTAGTCTTTAGAAGAGATAACTGAAGGGTGACCTGAAAACAGTGTTCAAATATATTAAGGACTATTATAAAGAGGATGGTGATCAATTGTCCTCCATGTCCACCGAAGGTCAAACAAGAGTAATCAGCTTAATTTACAGCAAGCAGATTTAAGTTAGATATCAGGAAAATCTTTCTAACCATTGGGATAATTAAGCACTGGAATATACTTCCAAAGGAGATTGTGGGATCTCCATCATTAAAGGTTTTTTAGAAGTGGTTAGGCGAACATGTCTTAGAGATACTCAAAAGTTCACTTGGTCTTGCCTCAGCACAAGGAGCTGGATTAGATGTCCTCTTGAGGTCCTTTTTAGCCATACATTTCTGATTCTATGTCACAAAGAATGGAAACTTCTCAGAATCATTCTAAGTTAAATGCTATTGTAGTGGGTTTCTTTGGCATTATTCTCCCACAAAGGGGGTGGGGGGGAAGAGATGCAACTGAAGTGCTCGGGGAAATCTGAGAGGTTACAAAGGTAGAACAAACAATAATAATGGGGGATTTCAACTGTCCTCATATTGACTAGGTATATGTCCCTCAGGAAGAGATGCAGATAGAAAATTTCTAGACACCATGAATGACTGTTTCTTAGAACAGCTTTTTCCTGGAACCCAGAATGAGAGAGGCCATTTATTTAGTCCTAAGCAGAGCACAGGATCTGATACAAGAGGTAAACACTTGATAGTAGTAACTATAATGTAATGAAATTTAACAACCTTGTGGGGAATAATGCCAAAGAAACCGACTACAATAGCATTTAACCTAAAAAAGGAGACCACCACAAAAATGAGGAAGCCACTTAAACAAATGAAAAGGAATAGTCACAAGGGTGAAATGCCTGCAAACAACAAGGAGAGTATTTTAAAACACCATAATAAAGGCTCCAACTAAATGTATACCATAAATAATTACAATAAAAATAAAAACATTAAGAGGAACCAAAAAAAAAAAAAAAAAGCTAAACAACAAAGTAAAAGGTGGTCAGAGGCAAAAAAGGCACTCTTTAAAAAGTGGAAGTCATATCCTAGTGAGGAGAATAGAATGGAGCATAAACTCTGGCAATTCAAATATACTAAGGCAGGACAAGAAAGAATGTGAAGAGCAACTAGCAAAAGCCAGAAAAATCTAATGGCAAATTTTCTTTAAGGACATAAGAACCAGGAAGCCTGTCAAACATTCAGTAGGATCACTGAATAACACAGGTATTAAAGGAACACTCACGGGGAGAAAAGGGTCAAAAAAGCTCAGTGAATTCTATATATTGGTCTTCACTATAGAGGATGTAGGAGAAATCCCCACACCCAACCCAGTCTTTATAGGTGACAAGTCTAAGGAACTGTCCCAAAGTGAGGTGTCAATAGAGGCAGCTTGAGAACAAATTGATAAACAGGAATAAGTCACCAGGACCAGATGTTATTCACCCAAAAGTTCTGAAAGAACTCAGGTATGAAAATGCCGAACTACTAATTGTGATATGTGACTTATTTTAAACAGCCTCTGTACCAGATGACTGGACAATAACTAATGAACCACCAGGTTTTTTTGTTTTTTGTTTTTATAAAGGCTTCAAGACAATCTTATCAATTACAGGCTGGTAAACCTTACTTCAGTAACAAGGAAGTTGGTTGAAAATATAAGAACAAAATGATCAGACAGATAGATAAACCTGATATGTTGGGAACAAGTTAACATTTTTTTTGTAAATATCATATCTCACTAACCTATTAGAATTTTTTCAACACCATCAAAAAGCATGTGGACAAGTGTGATACAGTGGATATAGTATACTTGGACTTTCAGAAAGCCTTTGACAAGGGTCCTCCCAAAGGCTCTTACATCAAGTAAACAGTCATGAGATAAGACAGAAGTTCCCCTTATGAATCAGAAAGTGGTTAAAGGATAAGAAACAAAGGGTGCATCTACACTAGTAAATTAAGTCAACTTAAGCAGGCTTAAGTCGACTTAATTTACTCTGCGTCCACACTGGCATTTCCTTAAGTCAAGTTAAGCTGTTGCTTAAGTTGATTTAAGGAAATTTAAAGTCGACTTTATTAAACCTAGTTTAAAGTCGACTTTAATGCTTAAGTCAACTTAAGCAGTGTGGACACACTAAGTCGATTTAAGGCAGGGGGAAAAGGGAGCCCCTGCTCCCTTCTCCCCTGGAAGTCACTAGCGGCTTGTCCTGGGGAGAACCAGTCCCATGCGGGACTGGCTCTCCACAGGACAAGCCGATAGCAGCTTGTCCCGGCTCCCTTCTCCCTGGGACCACTCAGGTCCCACGGAGAAGGAAGTGCGGGGCTCCCTCCTAGCCAGGACCCGAGCAGTCCTAGCCAAAGCGAGCCCCACACTCTCGCCGGTGCTCCAGCTGCTGTGCCGGCCATTGCCTGTGCTCCAGCTGCCAGGCTGTCTAGTATAGCCTCTCTAAGTCGAGTTAGTAAGACCCACCTTACGTCGACTTAGGAGTCCTGTGTGGACTCTCTAGGTAGACTTAATAAGGTCAACTTAAAGTCAACTTATTTAAGTTGACCTAAATCCCTAAGTGTAGACATAGCCAAAGGGTAAGAATAAATGGTCAGTTTTCACAACAGAAAGAGGTAAAGAGCACAGTCCCCCATGGAGCTGTACTGGGACCTGTGTTATTCAGCAAATTCATATAATCTGGAAAAGGAGTAAACAGTGAAATGGCAAAAGTTGCAGATGACACTAAATTACTCAAGTTAGTTATATCCAAAGCCAACTGTGAAGAGTTTCAAAAGGACCTCATTAAAATGGGTAACCTAGCAACACGTCCATTACAAAAGGCAGATAAAATTCAGTTTTGATAAAGGCAAAGTAATGTGCATTGGAAAAATAACCTTACTATACATACAGAATGATGGGATCTGAATGAGTTGTTACTACTCATGAAAGATCTTGGAGTCATTGTGAATAGTTCTCTGAAAACATCTACTCAATGTGTAGCAGCAGTAAAAAAAAAAAAGATTGTACGTTAGGAGCCATTACAAAGGGATAAATAATAAAACAGAAAATTCATAATGCCACTATATAAATCCACGTTATGCCCACCCCTTTGACTACCGCATGCATGCTCTGTCAGTTTTGCTCCTTGAATGTGGACAGCATTAAATGTTTTTAAGAGGGCATATAGATGCCAGGCTACCAGATATATTTCTGGCTTTGCAAAAGGGTGTTCATCACTGCATAGGCAACAGTCTTTATAGGTAAGCAATACCGAACTAAAACTTTTTTTTTAACCTATTGTACTTTCTTTTTTATTTGTCAAGGTCTTGAATTCAAGGTTTCTTTTATTTCTTGTCCCAGAGAAGAACCTCTGTCCTCAATTTCACAGCTTCCATAGTGAGAGTTCCACACGATGCTGATTTTACTCAGCAAAGAACTGAATTGAGTTTCTTTTAGAGCCCTTGCATATTGTCTCCCATCTCAGCCAGAGGGGACACTGCAGAGCAACTCGAGGTGCTCTGTTTGCTTGGAAACCAATGACAGGGCATGGGAATCAAATTCTATTCTTGCTCTTCAATTACCAGACTTAGTTTCTATCATCTTTGTTCTAAATCCCTGGGTCTCTTTTTCCTTTCCTCTTTTAGTTATTCTGTCTACTAATTTCTCAGATCTCTTGTTCCCTCACTTCATCACACGTGATCAATTGTCCTTCCATCCCATCTTGCGCGCGCGCAAGAATTAGGATGAAATTAGGATGAAAAGAATTAGGATGAAAAGTTACAGCAGGCTGTAACAATGAGATTGCTTTATCTCATGATAATGGAGATTATAATACAATGATCATAATAATTCCTCTGGAATTCCTAGATCCAGTATCACAGGGTAGCTGGACAGAGGAAACAAACAAAATTCAACATGCTTCCTGCATAATATCATATCCATGCACAACTGGAGCTATTGAACCTCTGGGGTCCCTTTCCCCCTAAATAAACCATTAGAGGAATATAGTCTATTGTAGAAAGGTTTTCCATACACGTACTGAATGTTCTATAGCTCTCTGTGCCCTAGTATTTCCCTAATCAATTGGGATGACTAAAAGCCATGATAATGTCATAGCCGTATCCTATCCTGTCACTGCAAATCCTGTTGGACAGGACAGAGACGATAAAGGCCATGGCCATCAAAATCCTACGAATACTGGGGATCTATTGAGAAAGGAAGTTCTGACCTTATGAAGGGGCTGCCTCTACTATTTCAATATTTCTATGGGCCTATTACAAGGACAGTCTGAAGCTGTGCTGCCACTATCCAGCTGCCCAAAAAGTGTTGAGCATCCAATTTCTGAAAATTATGCTCTTTTAAGGGTTCACAACTTGGCCAAAATAAAACTGAGAAACTCTAACTACTTCCTTCTGAAAATGTAGGTCAAAGTTCTCACTCATCAATGGGACTTTGCTTGAGAAAGGGGTTTGGCTCATTGTTTTTAAAACTGAAACAAACTCTGGCTAGGCAGCAGTGATTTTATAATGCCAGTTTTGATAGTACATTGATAAACACATGGAATTTATTTTCCTTTTCTGCAAAACAATTTTGATGACAAATTGTCAGACTTTCTGGGGATGCAAATTATTTTCCACAGCTTTTTCAAGTGCTTTGTTTCCATTTAAAATAAATAATTTGTACTTCTAGAGAGTCTGTTCCCCGAAGATCTCAAACTACTTTACAGATATTGGGCTATACCCTGAAAGAGGCACTGAAGTGGAGGGAAAGAAACCTTAATTCTGACATGTAGTTCAGAACCTTCACCTATATGGGAAGTGGAGTAATGGACACACCATGAGAAGCTAGCTTGGTATGAAAATGTATTGTTCATGCCTATTTCTGCCTCTGCTTTTGTGGTGCAGAGACATTCTATGACATGCAGAGTGTACAGGGCCCCAAGGCATAGGATGTCTATTGTGTGGCCCACCAGCATAAGCAGATATAAATGGAGCATTTCTGATGTGATGGACGCACAAACAAGTATTTGCCCCTAGAGCTTTATTTGTATATTTCTTTGAAAGGCTCCCAAATAAGAGTTGTAAGTGAATATCTGAAGGCAGAATTTGGCCCTATGTCACTAATTGATTTAGTTAGAATTATTTGTTGCATTGAACAATGTTCTAATGAAAACTTTCTCCTTTTTTGGCTTTAATGTTAAATAGCTTTAGGAATAGTCTTGTCTAATAAAAATTTTGCTGGGAAATAGTTTCAACTTTTAACTTTATAATAATGATTTTATCAACAGGTTTATCAAAAAGGATAACAAAAATATGTTCACTCTACCTTTTATGATAATTCCCATGTTCTGTTTATAGGCATGCCTTTTCTTATTTAAAACATTTTCTTCCAATCCTTGTCTTTGAAGGATGAGTTTACTACAGAATGTTTGCTGTGATCTTTCTTGAGTCCAAATATATTCTAAATTCAAAGCTTCTGTGATTGAAACACAATATTTTATCATAAAAAGCTTTTGTTAAGATTTTAATTTCATGTAATTTTATAAATGCTTTTTAAAAATCAAGATTAAAATTATAATGGAAACATATATCCACTATAGTTTGCTGTGAAATAGAAACAACATACAATTTGACACCATAACTTGAAGTTCCTGAGGTGAAAAACTATGATTTTTTTCAAGGTGATACAGAAAGGGAATAACAATGTGTTTGTGTCCTTGCATTTTTGTTTCTTTATTATATTAAAAAAAGGCAGGAAAGGACTTCATTTTTAAGTTATGTATTATTTGGTTGCCTTTAATTTCAGAAAGTCAGTTCTTGTCTACCCTTCTTTTTAACCCTGGAAAACTCTAAACTTACCTCTCCATTCCTTCATACTGGTATCACCGCTTCTATGTTACACCAATTTAAATAATTTTCTTTACTGACTTAGTTAAATCAATGCAAGATCTTTGTATGGGCAAACAACATTCTGATCAGCATCAGAAATATTATGATGACACTAGAGATACCATCATACAAGTGAAACTCAATAAACTGAGAAGGGAAATTTGTTTTGATTTAGAACTACTTAAAACTTTTGGGGTTTTGTTTGTTTTTGTTCCTACCTATTTATCTCAGAAATGTGAATAAACAATTGGCAGAAAAGCTGGTTTTGTTAAAAGATTCACCCTTCTCTCACCCATTCATGTATGTGTGGATACAGCTGTGAATACTCACCTGAGACCTCTGACTAGTGTCTGTAGCAAAAGCAGGAAGCACCATACTTTACATTCTGTTCCCATCGTAAAAGAGAAGCAGAAAAAAAAAAACCCTCTCTTTTTTTAAGAGGTGTTTCCTATAAGCTATTATTATAGACTAAATACCTATCAGCTATTAAGTAAACAACAACAATTGGTAAAATCCTGAAAACCTTACTGAGTGAAAAGTTTCAGTAACGTCAATGAGAGTTTGATTGAATGACCTAAGCTGAGACTTCAAGATTTATCCTATTAACAACAGTTGTAGTATGTATTGTTCCTTTCATCCAAGGGTCTCAAAGCACTTTGCAAACATTAAACAAACATCAAAATACCCATATTAGATATTAGTTTGCTATCTGAAAATCAGAGATGAGGCACAAAGAAATAAAGGCCAACATTTTCAAAGTTTGGAAATGTAAAATACCAGGCAACTGATTTTGAGAGAGAAGCAGCAACCATAACTCCAGAAAAAAGTCACTGGGAATTGGGAGTGCTCAGTTGGAATCTTTTAAAGTCATGTCATGAATTAAATTGAGCAACAAAAAACTGGAGTTATCCCAAATCAGTAGAAATTTTAGAAAAAGAATTAAACCTACATTGACTTGTGTCAGGCCACACCCATTAGAGCAGTTGGTTCTCAACCTTTTGTGCATCGTGACACACTTGATGGCATATCACGATCCAACAGGACACACCAGCCCACTCTCCCAAGGCTAAATCCAGCCATTTCCCTGGCTCTCCGTGACACACTTACTGCTATGTGGTGACACAGTAATGTGTCCCAACACAGTGGTTGAGAGCCACTGCATTAGACACCCCTTCCTCCCATCTTCTCTTTTCTTTTTGACTTATTGTTCCCAAGGATCAACTGGAATTAACTGGAATCTCAGCCAAACAGTTACAGTCTAATAAACTTATAAACAACTGAAAATTAGGTCTTGTAACGGGACATGTTGGGCACCCTTAATAATAGGTGGTGCTACCAACTATGCCCATAAATTATATATATAACACCATTTTTTACTCCATTTGTTTATAGATGCCACAGACTGCAGAGTAATTGGATCTCCATGCATCCACAACACTATAAGGTTGGAAAAAATTCTCTGTGGCTCAGAAACACATTCAAACACTTAAAAAAATGTTTCCTAAATAGAACAGTGTTTATTTTAATTGCACTGGCATTTAATGGTAACATGCAAGTTCACTTTTAAAGGCTATTTTTACTCTGTGTTTTCTGTTTTTCTCCTAAGCAGAAAAGTATCCTTTAAGCACTTTATTATATAAAAATGATAAAGTAACTTACTGAATATAATATTTTGTCATTTTGTTATAGGAAATATTTTAATTTAAAAGTTTCCTCCAAATTCCTTGTAGTCAATTACTTCAAAGAGAAATGGCTACAAATCTTGATAAGAGATACCAGAAACATATTTGAGTGGGTAAAGAAAAGACTGGAACACTAAAATTCTTACCATATCAAGTCAGTTTTGCATTTGCTAAATCAGAATAGAACTGCATTCTTCTATTGCCAGCACTGAGACTAAAACTACTTTGTATTCTAGGTGTGCCTGGGCAATGCTTTTGTGTTGATATGAACCAAAAAAAAGAAGTAGCAATTAAACAGCTCATTTTAAATTACAACCCACAACTTTTATGGAAAAGTGTACTGTACACCTTTGTATAACATAACTGTTTAAATGTTAAGGCTTACACTTTCTCCTTCATATTTGCAGCAGGAGAAGCATCTAGAATTTCACTGAGATCTCCCAAACAATCTCATTAGGATGGCTTTGGAAAGCCAAAGTCAGCCCACATTTATACTCATGCACTCTCACCAAGCCAAATTAATCACAGGGATCAGCTGTTGCAAAAACATTTGTAGTCAAAAGAGTTGTACACACTTGTATCAGCAATGATATTGTCACTGTTACTTCAGCGAGGCTCCCTGGAGGTAACTGAGTGTAGAATTTGGTTTATAAGGCTTTGATACTCTTTATGCAGTGAAGGGGAAGTTTATATTCAAAATGGTAGGGGGGATGTTATGCAAAAGTGTTGTCACAAATTGTTGAATTATCTTTGTAAATATTTGTGCAATGCTTTGAAAATTCAGCCGTTAACATTACAGTTTCAAAGCACAAATGTGGCAGGGAATACTGGAATTGTGCATTGCTAGGATGTTGGAGATAGGAATAGTTCAACACTAATATGTTCAGACAGTTTTGGGTTGTTTTCTTCCCTGTGTTGTAGTCTACAACTATTCTTGGAGAGTTTAAAATAACAGACCCATTATAGAATCCCAGAATATACAAAAATATTAGTTACAAGACATAACTTATACTTTTTAAAAAATAGCTTTTGCTACCAACAATTTACAACACTTGATAGGATACCTTTTACTTGTTTCAAGTAGCTAGTCCCTGTAAGCACTTAGGATCAAATTTACCATACACACTCTTTCAAGCAGAACATTTAGCAGCTATTTATTTCATGACAGGACTAATTACTTTGTTCTGTGGCACTAGCAAAATAGCACCTGGCAAATTCTCAACCCAATCCTTCATTCTTTGTGTATTCCAATCTCAACAGGCATTTGACTGCAAGTCAGCAGCTGTTTTCAGTGCAGAAGGAATGCAAATTGCACACTTAATATTAAAGGACAAATTAATAGAATTTGTACTTTGACAACCAAGGACAGGATTTGGCTCTCACCACTAGTTACCTGAGTCATAGTCCCACCCCAATTAAATTAACTCCTCACATAACATCTAGTGTAGACTTCGAGGAGCAAATTCTGTCCTTTAATATATAAAAGCCACTGGCTGCCACAGAACACATTCAAGTGAATGCCCATGAAAGTAGAAACTGTCTCAAAATAATTTTGTTTTACTAATGTTCAGAGTTGTGGCCTTAGCAATAGATTTGTCCTCTCTCTAGTTAGTTTATTTAAAATACATTTTAAAAACCTCTACCTTTTTATGAAACAGGAGCTACTTTACAATTGCTAACAAGTAGCCTATAGGTTTAAGAAATAAGATGTAAAAGCTCCAGCTGATGCCACTGGAAGCTGTGGGTTTAAGACTTGTAGGATCAAACCCCAAATGAAATATTGCTGTAGCCCAGTTAATGTTGAAAAGTCATTAACAATATAAAATAAATGGATATTTCCATTACCTATCAGTAGAGTCTGAAGCCTGGAATTGTCATGGTCAGGGTAAAGCCCAATAATGTAGGTGAAGAAACAGCAATGGGCTTTTGGATTGAATACAGTAAGGACAACCCTCCTGTCATTGAGAGAAAAAGAAATCTTACTATGTTAGCTAGAAAACTTGAAAGCTTTTCACAAACTAAAATGTTGCCCAGCTGTATTTGGAGAAACCCTAAATAATCAAACAGCCATCATTGTCTCCAAAAATAAGTTAATGACACGTAGTGTATCTATTTCAAAATAAACTGCATGAGATTGTACTCTGTGCAGTATAGTTGTAGCCATGTATGTCCCAGGATATTAGGGAGACAAGGTAGGTGAGGTAACATCTTTTATTGGATCAACTTCTGTTGGTGAGAAAGAGAGCTTTAGAAGCCACTCAGTGTTTGAAAGCTTGTCTCTCTAACCAACAGAAGTTGGTCCCATAAAAGACACCTCACCCACCAGAAATAAACTTGTTAGTCTTTAAAAGTGCCACAGGACTCCTTGTCTGTTTTGCTGAAATAGACTAACATGGCTACCCCGCTGGAACCTCTCACCCACCTTGTCTCTCTAAGATCCTGCTCTGTCATTTTGAGCTAAATTAACCTCAATATAAAAGACCCACAGAAAACCCTAAGCACCATTTAAACACCACATATGCCCTCTGTACTAGGATGAATTCCATAAGTTATAAATTTATTATTAAAAGCTAATAAACAAATAACAGAAAAACAATCAAGTACTTTTGATCTGATCCACAAAATTACCCTGGGCCTCACATGCTCCCCTATGGGTTCTGTGATACTTGAATCATTCTATTCAGAGGAACAGCAAGTATTCTGCTGCTGTAGCTCCTAAAGAAAAGAATTCTTGCCTTGTAGCTGTAGGGAAGCCTCTTGAAGTTCATGCAAGGTAACACTCTACCTCTTGGCAGCACACAGCTCCCAGTTCTCAGTACTGCACTCTCTTCCTAATGTGGAGTTTCTACAGATGTGGGGTTTGCATATGCCAGTGGCCCTCAGTCGATATGGACTATGGGACCCCTTTCAGGAAGCTGATTTGTCTTGTGTATGCAAGTTTCACCCCATTTAAAAACTTCTTGCTTACAAAATTAGACATAAAAAAACAAGTCTGCCAGCACACTACTACTTAAAAATGGCTTACTTTCTCATTATCAAATAAATGGATTGGAATAGAAGTATTATACTTACATTTCAGTGTGATATTTGAGCCTGTTTCTCACTTGTGAGTCTTGTCTGAAGCCTGAGCACGCCCGCCACCCACTGCCGAAGCATATAATTTAGCTTCATCGGGATCCCCCTGTGACAGGGGTCCTGGACAACTGCCCTGCTTCCTGTCCCCTAATGCCCGCCCTGCCATGCAATCCCCCTAAAACCATCCTGTGACACCCCCGCCCCGAGACTGCAACCCTGAAGTTGAGAAACACTGATCTAGATGAGTTGATATATCCCCCGGAAGTCCTCTGTGAACCCACAGGAGTATGCATACCCTGGCTGAGAACCACTGGCACACACCACCTGCATAGGCACAACTAGTCGGAGACCAAATATGGGGAAAGTTTTTTTTAAAAAAAGAACTACTTGGGATACTTTCAAAGGGGTGGCCATGTTAGTCTAGTTCAGCAAAACAAACAAGGAGTCTAGTGGTACTTCTAAAGACTAACACATTTGGCTAGACTCCTTGTTTGTTTTGGGGTACTTTGGCATTTTCCACTAGTGGGCTCCTTCCTCCCCACTTGCTGGTTTTTATGGGCAGGGATAATACTCAGCCAGCATGGCCCTCATTTACTTTATTCTGCCTAGCTGAGCCTCAAAATCTCTCTCATCCAGGGAAAGCGTGGTTAGGACTGCTGCTTCTTTAAAATTCCTTCCTGGCTGTCTGACAGTCAGCATGGGAGGAACCATTCCCCTAATAACATTCCCATGAGTCTGATTAACATGTATGATGAGTGGAGCGGCCAGAGTCTGTAACCCCCCACAACAGCTACTACAAAAAGCTAAAAATTGTTAACCCAGTGAACTACAGCTTCAGTGGGAAAAATCCACAAAAGAAGTTGTGTTTGGAATGCTATCAGTACTCTTCCATGCTGGTCTGAGAGCCTTTTTGGGTGAGGGGCCACATTGTAATTCTTCTTTCACTTGGAGGGCCGGTGAGCAAATTTTGAATAGATAAGGCATAATAGAAATTGATCTTACTATTAATAAAATGTAAACAGTAAAAAAATAAACACCAGTTTACAAATTCAGTTTGGTTCTGTAAAGCCATAATCTTATATTTTATTCCTAAATACCATTCTCAAATAATATCCATCCTCCCTATAGTAACTGTTATATAAGTGTCGCTTTCACAACTGTATACAACAAATTTCACTGGTTAATTAAATCATATTTTGTGAAAACTTGTAAAGGGCTCACTTATTCTTTTTCAGGAAGCATCAGTGTGTACAGCTGGTAGGAGAGTGTGGCAGGGCAAGGGAGGACATGGGAGGCTGTGTGTGGTGGCTGGGGAAGGCATGGGGGGCAGGGCAGGGCAGAGCTGACAAGGGGGGGTGGGATGGGGTACCAGGGGAGCATGGCCAGGAATAGCTATGTGGGGTGGCAAGGGGGGGTAGGGCAGGGCAGAGGTGAGATGGCAACGGATCATCGCAGGGCAGGGGAGGACAAGGGTAGCCACGTGGGGTGGCAGGGAAAAGCAGGGCAGGTGCTGCAAGGGGGTGAGGGTGGGCTGGGGGTGGTAAGTCAAGGGAGGACAAGGGTTGGCCATGTTGGGTGGCAAGGGGAGGAGGAGGAGAGGAGAGGAACAGAGGAGGGGTGAGATGGCAGGGGTGGGCAAAGGTGGGGAGGCCAGGGAGTGTGATAGGGGTAGGGAAAGGGAAGGAAGCAGTGCAGCCTGCTGATGGGAACCTCCATTACTTCCCTTCCTCCTCCCAACCCTTGCTCGCTTCCTGACCCCTTCCTCCTGCCCCACGCCACTCAGGCTCCCCAACTCCTTTACCAGCCCACGCAGCATAAGCTTCCCATTCCCTGTGGGCTACCCGACCCCTTCCCTGGCCCTGTGCTGTGTGGGTTCCCCTTCCCCAGCTCCCCAACTTCTTTCCCGACCTGTGCTGTTTGGGCTCCCTGACCACTTCCCCTTCCCCAGCTCCATCGGCTCCCCGACCCCTTCCCTGGATCCCTGCTGTGCCATGCCACAGTGTGTGGGCTTCTCTCCCCCTCCCTTCCCTTCTCCTTGCCTCTGCACCTCACCCCACCCTCCCCTTACTCCACGCGGACTCCTCTGCCCTCTCTTCCCAAGCACAGGCTTCTTTCCCCTTCCCTTCCCTGCCTTTTCTCCAGGCAGGGTGTCCCCAACCCCTCTTTTCCCTGTCCTCATGCCCAGCGGCTCCTCTCTCCAACCCTTCTACCCCCTTCGCTTTCCCCACACGACTCCTTTCCTCTCCCAAGTCCACAATCCCCCTCTTTCCCCACGCACACCGGCAGCCCCTCTCCCCAATCCCCCCTTCCCCATGCACGGCGATTCCTTCCCTCTCTTCAACCCTTCCCACCCTTCCGTGTCCCCGTGCGTGCTGGTAGCTCCTCCCTCTCCCCAATTCCCGCCTTCCCAGGCTCCTTCCTTCCCTCCCCGTGCACATGTCTCCTCAACGGGCCGCAAGAGGTGGCTTTTGGGGTAGGCGAAGAAGGCGCTTGCCTAGGGCCCCAAGCAGTAAGGGGCCCCTTTGCCTACCCCAAAAGCAATGTCTGCCTCCCGCACTGTGAGACACGTGGGGGGGAGCTGGGCCTGGGGCCAGTGGCAGGAATCCCGGGACTGGCTGGGGGAGGGCCAGTGGTGGGGACCCGGGGCTGTGAGGGGGAATTCTGGGGCCCCCGGTGGGGAGCAGAATCTGCATGGGAGAACCGTGGGGGGGGGTTAGGGTCACGGGGAGAGCCAACTGTGGGGAGCCGGGGCTATGGGGCGGGGTGGTTTAGGGCCCCCAGTGAGGAGCTGGTGCTGGTGCTGTGGATCGTATAGGGGGCCCCACAATGGGCCTTCGCCTAGGGCTCTAGAAGACCTAAGGCTGCCTCTGCTGGACGCACACTGCAGGGGCTTCCCAATTCCTTCCATGCCCCCCCCCCCCCACCTGAAAGGGGCTGACTCAAGCCCCTGAAGGCAGCTGTCCAGCCTCTCCCGCACTGCGGCTCTGAGCAGGGTGGGAGATTTAAAAGGACCTCGACTGCTCCAGCTCCCAGGTTCCTGTGCTAGCACTCCACGGGCTGGATGAAAGCCCTTGGCGGGCTGGAGTCCGGCCTGCAGACCGCAGGTTGGACAAGTCTGCTTTAAAGGGTGGACTTGTGTAGCATCACCATTATTATAAAATTTACATAGTGTGAACGTGCTGAAAAGTTATCAGTGGAAACTTTCATTACCCCCTGTGTTTCTCATACATTTCCAGGGAGGTTATATTGCTTTTCAAAAGAGAATGAGTTTGAAACTAATGCACAAAGGAAGTGGGGAACTGAGCATAATGAATATCTCTACATGAGCAAAAATTAGTATAAGACAGAAATGCCTGTAGAAATCATGAGTTCAATGCATAAGAGAAACTAAATATTTGT
>ML685792.1:3011820-3026172 GCA_007922175.1 Pelusios castaneus | reverse complement strand
ATTTGTATCTACTGTGTAGAGGTTTTTCAGGATTTTGTTTTTTAAAAAGTCATATTTCCAAAGTCCCATACATAGGCCTGGTCTACATTACCAAATGAGGTTGACATAAGCCACTTTGTGTCAATGTAGATATGCTGATGCCTACACTTAAATTTGTTTCCCACTGATGTAAGCTCCCTGTTACAGCAACACCATCTCCCTGAATGCTGTTGAGTTATGGTCAACATATTAAAAGCAACACAGTGTAGATACAGCATTACTTATGCCAGCCCTAATCGTCCTCCAGCAGCTGTCCCACAATGCCCAGCATCAACTATTTTGATCACATTTGTGAACTCCCATGCCCAAGGTCATGGATTCTGGAACCTCATTCCTCCACTTTAAAACTCCAGGGAATTTTGAAATACCTCTTCCTGATTGCTCAGCTCTCCACTGTGATGTGCTATTGCCCAGTTGTCCTTGCCAGCTCTATGTACCAGTGGCACTCTGGCCTGCAGCAAACAGGAGATATTAGATCTCCTGGGCATAGGGAGAAGAGGCTGTCTGGGCACAGCTATAGACCACCTGCAGAAATGTGGACATCTATGAGCAGATTGCACAGGGGATGCAAGAGAAGGGGGATGACAGTAGCCGCAGCAGTGCCACATGACAGTGAAAGAGTTGTGGCAGACACACCAGAAGGCCAAGGAGGCCAACAGTCAATGCAGTACCAAACCACAGACTTGCCTTCTTTCATAAAGAGCATCATATCACATTTTGCAGAAACACCACCCCACCCTGCAGACCACCAAGTACACCTCAGAAGAGCCTGAGGCACAGACTACTAGAATGAACGAAGAGGACAAGGAAAACATAGAGAAGGAGGTGGAGGATGGGAGACATGCAACCAGAGTGTATGTGTGTGACACTCTGTACCTTAAAGTACTGCCTTATAACCCCCATATTTGTCATATGGTTCTAATACCGCAGCAGACCCCATCACAGGGTGTCCAGATATGCCAAGAACCAGGACCTGGCTGAGATTCTGCTGCAGTCTAGTCAGTCCTGTGAGTTGAACACAGGTGAGCCGGATGCAATGCAATATACCTCAGGAAAGTGTGTAAATGTATTTCCCAGTACACTGAGGTACTGATGGCACCCCCAGTTCTGCAGGACAGTTATTGACTTCTCATTTATTTATTCGTACGAGAAGAGGTAGCAATACAACAAAGAGAGGCAGAATTATCTGCTTTTTATTCTCCTGTAATGTTAGACATTCATTCCCTTGTTAGCATGAGGGAGAGAGGGTATGCAGACCAGTTTGTTTGTGTAGAGATGAATGTCCTCTCTAGGTTTTCTGCAATCCTTTCCCAAAGTTTTCTATTGTCAGTCTTATTTCTTCCTCCATGGTAGGATGCTTTCCCATCCCCCTTTGCAATGACTTCAGCAGGCACCAATGTAGTAAACAAAGTAGCAGTATATGCCCCCAGGTGGCTCTGAAACATCAGCAACAGCTGTGTTCTTTGTGTCTTTGTTACCCTCTGGAATGAGATATCAACTAAAATCAGCACCTCAGAAAATGATGCCCTGTACTCATAATTTCATGCAAGTGAGCAATTCCTTCTTCATTTCCCTCATTCCTGGTGGGAATATTCACCATGTCTGGTGCTATGAGGCAGAAATGGCAATAGGTATGTCTTGTTTAAAGTTTCAAGGGGACAAGAGAAGCAAATTCTGAACCTTAACTTTTGCTTTCTGTTATGACTATACTGTCAGTGGCATCTCTGTGTGTTTTCTCTATAGCTGCTGCCATTGCAACCTTGAGACATTCCCCTTCCACACACATGGAATGCCTGGGTCAGAGAAGGAGGAAAAAAAGAGGACTCGGAATGACATTTTCCATGAGATCCTGCAAGCCAGTGCTGCAGCAGATGGCAAGCAGAGATCCTGGGGGAGGAGCACGGCAGACTCTATGGAGAAAGAAAGAGTTGACACGAGAAAGGCTCAGGAGTCCTATCAGGAAAAGGAGAGGGAGATGCACCAGGACAATCTGGAGCTTCTCCAGCAACAAACATAGATGCTGTAGACTCTTGTGGATCTGCAGGTTCAACAATCTTGGCCTCACCTCCCTTTGCATCCCACAGTGAACTCCAGTATAGCCCCTGCCCACACTCCACCTCAACATTCCACATGGCATCAGAGGCCCACAATGCTACTTCTAGCCTCTATACCAGACTATCTGAAGGACAACCACAGCGTCAGATATACTGACCTGTGAGAGCCACAGTTGCTGTACATGTGGCCAAAGTGGACAGTATCACTGACAAACAGTGTAATAATCCTAAATGTACACCATGTACAACGTAGTTCCTAATAGGCCTCAGAAGCACAGGGCCAGATAGAGCACAATGCACTGCTGAGGCTCACTGTTAAAATTCTACACTTACCAAAGTTAGTTCGAATTAGTTAATCGAACTAACTAATTCGAACTAATTTTAGTTAGTTCAAATTAACTTAATTCGAACTAGCATGGCCCCACTGAAATTTTAGTTCGAACTAAGCAAGTGCCATCCATGGCACTTGCTTAGTTCGAATTAGTCAGTTGCATTAAGTTCAATGTGCCGGTTAGTTCGAACTAACATGGCCACATTGGGTTAATTCAAACTAACTAGTTCGATTAAGCGTTAGTTCGAAAGGTATAATCAAATTTATTAGTTTGAATTAAGGAAGGCCTTAATTTGAACTAATGAAAGCCTAGTGTGGCCAAGGCTTAAGTTAGTTCGAATTAAGCTTCCTTATTTCGAACTAACTTGCCAGTGTAGACACAGCCAAAGTGAACTTCCAAGGCCACCCTCAGCTGTGTCGCTCCACACTGAGCTCTTCTAACAGCCCTGGTACCTGACGATTCACACTTCACAGACAGCTGTTCCACCTCTATCGTGGCAGCAACATTTCTCAAGTTGCCTCACAGGCATTACACAAGACACAGCAGGCCCTGTCACCACTGGGATATTTTTTCACACTGAAAGCCAATCTTATGAGTAAACAATTGCAGTGTCCCTTCAGTAAACCAATAGCATATACAATGGTCATTCTGCCAGCTGCTGTGCTGGTCGTTCAATCTTTCCTGGCTGTTGGCAAGATGGCTGGATATAGCTTTATGAGACAGGAGAGCAATGGTAGGCTGGGTCCCCCAGGATCACTATTGTCATTTCAACATGTCAACAGTAATCCATGGGTCCGGAAAAAAAGTCCCTGCTTGTAGCTGAACAGTCCTGTGTTCCCAAAGATGTGCACATCATGCACCTTCCCTGACCAGCCAACACTGAGGTCAGTGAAACGTCCTTGGTGATCCACCAATCAGTGGCATCAACGGGCATGGGCACATGGGGCAGGACCCCAAAAGTGCCAAAGAGTGTCCTGAGCTATGCCTGGGAGCTGAGGCTGGCAGAGCCTTTTTTAATCTCCTGCCCTGCTGTGCTCCCAAGCACATGGCCCAGGTTGGAGCAGGGCGGGAAATGTAAACCAGCCACGGTTCAGTGTCTGAAGGCTCCCCCTTAAACTCCAGAAGGGTAAGTACAGTGCTGGGTTGGGGGGGCCTCAGTTGCTGGTTGTGGGCTGAGGAGAAAGGGAAGGGGCTCAGGGCCAAAGTGTGTGGGGCTGGGGGTAGCAGGGGAAGGTGCACATGGCCTGGGCCATGGAGTAGGGGGACAGTGTGCATAGCCATGGGCTTGGTGCGTTGAGTCAGGGGAAGAGCTTGGGGGCCAAGGCTGTGGGAAGAACTTGGGGGCTGGGACTGGAGCCAGAGGAAGAGCTCAGGGACTGGGATGCATGGGGCTGAGGAGATGGGGGAAGAGTCAGGAGAAGATTCATGGGGCTGGGGTGCAGAGGAAGATGTGCATGGCCAGGAGCTCAGTGAGTGGGGCCAGAGTAACAGCTCAGGGAAGGAGGGGCTGGGAGTGTGGGAGGCTGGAGGAAGAGCTCAGGGGCCAGGTGCACAGGGCTGGGGGGAAGGCAGGGGAAGGTGCGCGCAGCTGGGGAAAGAGTTTGGGGGCTAGGGGAAAGAAGGAGGGGGAAGAGATCGGGAGACTGTGCTCTGAATTTCTTTTTTGTATAGCAGCACCCCTGTCACCAATGCCTGTATAATAATAGAAAAATAGCCCTTTCTGTTCTTGTACTCTGGGGCAAAGCAGGCTGTTGCCAAAATAGGGATATGTGCACCATCTATAGCTCCCCTGAATTCTGGGAATGCTACTGCTGCAAACCCATCCACTATGTCCTGCCCATTGTCAAGAGCCATAATCTTGCATAGCAGGAGACAATTAATGGCCACGTACACTTGCATGACAATGGCCCAATGGTGGATTTCCCAGCTCCAAAATGACTTGTCACTGACTGATAGAAATCTGGCATTGCAAGTTTACACAGTGCAATTGCCACTTGCTTCTCCACTGTCAGATTAATTCTCATTCTGCTGTCCCTGGGCTGGGTGGTCAGTGGTGAGTTCCACACACAGAGCCAGGTATGTGGCCTTTTGCATCTGAAAGGCTTGCATTCATGGCTTGTCATCCCAAACCTAGATTACAATGCAATCTCACCAGCCAGTGCTTCTTTCTCAGGCCCCCACATGCTGCTCCACCATCTGCAGCTGCTCTGTGAATGCCACCAACAACTCTGAATTGGTTTTCACTACATCCCACAGCAATCTGTCCTGCATGAAACTGTCGTGTTCCCTGCTGATATAGTTCTTCTTGTGGCTCTCCAAAAGCCAGAGGATTGTGTATTCTGTGTTTGCAAAGCTCATGTCAACAGAGCGTGGCTGTACAGTTCCATGCTTTTGTCAGAGGTTGTGGACAGCGCCGAAGGCCCTGCAAGGTCATAGGATTTTTTAAAACAGTGTGCAAATTATGGGATATAAATGACATTATGGGATAGAGAAAGTTGCTTGATGGAAACTTGAGTCTTTGCTCCCAGTCACCCCTGCATGATTTGTTTCTGCCTGACCTTGTATTACCAAAACTTTGCAAAGGCTAATGAGCTGGTTAGTGGTGAGATGCACACTGGGATACCTTCCCCATAGTGCACTGCCCTGTGCACTGAGTAAAGCACTCCTGGGCTATGTCTAAACTTGCAAGTTAGGTTGACTTAAGGAGGCTAAAGTCAACCTAACTTAGTCCCTGTCCACACCAGGCTTTCATTAAGTTGATTTAAGAAATTCCTTAAGTCGACTTAATGAAAGCTTAGGTCATACTAATAAGAACCGCTGGTTAGGTCGACCTAACCCTTAAGTGGACTCCTTAGGTCAACTAAGCACAGTGTGGACATTTAAGTCCACTTTGTTAGGTCGACCTAAGGGCAGTTAGGTCGACTTAACAAAGTGGACTAAGTGCCCGTTCAGGGAAACCACTTGACCACTTTGTTGACTTAAAGTCGACCTTATTAGGTCAACTTAACAAAGTAGACTGAACTTTTTGTAGTGTAGACATAGCCTTGGTGAGCACACACGGTGCTGACATGAGAAGCCAAGCATGCATGCATGCATATAAGCCAGGGGTGGGCAATAAATTTCACAGGTGGGTCACTCTTAGAATAGTTTTTTTTCACAGTGGACCACTCTCCACTCCAGCCCCAAGCCAGCACAGCCCCGGCTCCTCCCCTCCTCCAGCCCCAGCCTTGGAACCAGCCAGCAGGGCAGAGTGGCAGCCTTCCCTCCCCCGCTCCAGCCTCAGGCCCGGGCCAGGTCGGGGTGGAACAGCAGTCGCCCCTCCCCTCCCACTCTGGCCCCAGAGCCTGCTGGTGGGGCAGAGCAGAGGGCCCCTAGCCAGCCCAGCCGCTCGCTTCCTCCCCTTTGGCCCCGGCTATGGAGTCAGCTGGATGGGCAGAGTGGAGCGGCAGGATCCTACTCAGCCTGGGGGATGTAGTAGCAACCCTGCCTTCACTCCAGCCCCAAGCTAGCCCACCCGTCCCTCCAGTCCTAGCCCTGGAGCCGGCTGGCGAGGCAAAGTGGATTCTAGCCAGAAATCATGGTGGGCTGGACAGAGATGTCAGAGGGGCCAGATCTGGTCCATGGGCTGTATTTTGCCCACCCCTGGTATAAGCAATATACTAACTGAGACAGCTTTTATGCCAATGTAAATTACATCAGCTAAGTTTGTAGTGTAGACATGGCCTTAACTTATGTGGGCTAGTTTCAAACAGTTTCTCCCATTCTCTGCTCTCTTTTCAGTTTGCTTCCTCCAGGAACCAAATACAGGGTCAGCATCTAGATGCGTGCTAAAAACCAGATTGATGAGTGCCAATTTTGATTATATTTATTAATGTGGAAGAGACATATCCTACATCCAAAGGCCAGTCTGAGTGGATGTGTAAGCTGGCTGGCTTCCCCTGTGGTTGGTCACTGGTGAATACCAAAATTTTAAATATTTATCATTAATTGACTATTTATGATTAGGGACATCAAATTCTGTCTCATCCAAGAGTTCCATTTGATCAAAATCCAGTCCTGTTATCCAATATTTAAGAATAAGGTTATTTCCAAGATAGTTGCCGAGTTTCCCCTATACAGAAGAACTTCAGGTTCAGAAGGAAAGTGAACAAGAAATCCATGCAAAGGGTAAAGAAGAGTAGTTTTGTTTTCATGTCCCTGTAACTTGGCCCACATTACAACATCCTATAGTAATAAAGTTACATGTTGTTTTCTCAATTTAATCAATTACCTGCCATTACTGGGGCACAGGCATTGGTCCACTTTGGTCCATCCTATTTTCTCCCTGAACCACATTATAATCTAGTCTCCTATGGACTGTAATTCTTTGGTCTAATTTCAGTTGTTGGCTTTAGCATGAAGGTGCTAGGAGATGTTGGTGGCCTGCAATATGCAAAAGGCCAGATTAGATGACCTGGTGATAGCTTTCTGACCTTAAACTCTGTGGCTATGTCTACACTTGAAGGTTAGGTCGACATATGGAGGCTTAAGTCGACCTAACTTAGTCCCTGTCCATACCAGGCTTTCATTAAGTCGATTTAAGAAATTCCTTAAGTTGACTTAATGAAAGCTTAGGTCAACTTAATAAGAACCGCTGGTTAGGTCGACCTAACCCTTAGGTCAACTCCTTAGGTCAACTTAAGCACACTGTGGATGCTTAAGTCCACTTTATTAGATCAACCTAAGGGCAGTTAGGTCGACTTACTAAATCCCCGTTTGGGGAAAACACTTTGTTAAGTTGACTTAATAAGGTCGACTTTAGGTTGACTTAAAGTCGACCTTATTAGGTTGACTTAACAAAGTAGACCTAACTTTTTGTAGTGTAGACATAGCCTATGACTCTCATTTTCATAAAACAGATCTACAGGAAGCAAAGGAATACTATGGAAGTTCACAGTTTATTACATAACAGATTCAATATTTAATTATATTAATTATACAATAGCTCTAAATTACTGACATAAGAAATGGATGCCATGAGGATCTGCTTTTCATCCAAATAATTTTGAAAAAAATCTATGCACATTATTCTGGGTTCAGACTTGCCTTTTAATCAATTTTGCTAAGTGCTCTCACCGCTCCCTTTTTGGGTCCTTAAAGAAAGAAACTTTGGGGGAGAAAAATCTGCTACGGAAGCAAGTTTCACCATCCTGGCTGCCATGCCACTTCCACTCCTTCCTGTGATCTTTCATCCTAATCCTGAGAGATGTCCTGACCAGACAGGGTCCGAGAGAGGGACCCGCTACCTCTACCAGCTCTGAATGAACCCCAAACACCTCTTGGGAAGTGAGACTTTGTCACACACACATTTCCACCCTCCTTTGTGTGTTCTTCACCTTCCCCACCATATTACTTTTCTCATCTATCACTCTTTCCTTTTTCTTTCTGTCTAATAGGAGTCTGGCGTAGCCAACTAAGCCTATGTCTACACCTACAAAAGCTAGTTCGAATTACTTAATTCAAAGTAACTAATTTGAACTAATTTTAGTTAGCTCGAATTAACTTAATTCGAACTAGCATGGCCCCACTAGAATGCTAGTTCAAACTAGTCATGTCCATGCAGGGCACTTGCTTAGTTCGAATTAGTCGGTTGCATGAAGGTCAATCTGCCGATTAGTTCGAACTAAGCAGTTAGTTCGAACTAATATGGCCACACTGACTTAATTCGAACTGACTATTTCGAATTAAAGGTTAGTTCAAACTAAGCAATCAAATTTATTAGTTCGAATTAAGGAAGCCCTTAATTTGAACTAATGAAAGCCTAGTGTGGCCAAGGCTTAAGTTAGTTCGAATTAAGCTTCCTCAATTCGAACTAACTTGCAAGTGTAGACACAGCCATATATATTTTGTAATACTGTGTAAGCCTCTGGCCAGAGAAGCAGCTAATGCAATACCCTAAACAGTCTGATGGTGGACAAGTTTGCCAGGTCTTGGCATGGCTGTGCCTGTGTTTTTCTAGCAGCGAGGTTGCAAGTGAAATCATCAGAGACCGAAACTGCATCTTCTGTCTTTCCTGTTCTTTTCTCTTCCCTGTTGTGTGTGTTTGACAAACTTTGACTCATTTTGGCCTTTTAGGAAACAGGGTTGGACTTTAACAACTCCTCCAGTCCATTTACAGTAATTTCCCCCCCCCCCCCCAAGGACATTTATCATAATGTTTTAATACCCCATAAAAGACTGTCAAATAATAAGGTTTTCCTCTTATAAACTCTCTGCAGATAAAGGGAAGAGGAACAAGGAATGTTGTTAAAACAAAAGTCTTACTTAATACTTTATATTTCAAATCCTTTAACTGTCTTCCCTTCATTTCTGTGTTTTTAATAACAGGTTAGAAGGATTTTTAATGATGTGTCTGCTATTGTGCTAAGCAGGCTAAGATCTCTGTATACGAAACCCTGGATCTTGTTTATCCCTGTTCAGTGTTGGACAGTTAGTATCACGATTCTTTGGACCCATATAGTCTATCTATATTAATACAACAGAGAGATGTTCTCTTATAAGTCAGAGAATACTGTAGAACTTACAAGAGCGAGCTTATTTGGTGACAAGTTCCAAAGGGGTAGCCGTGTTAGTCTAGTTCAACAAAACGAACAAGGAATCCTGTGCCTTAGGGTTAAATAGGGACTATAGATTTTTTTCTCATTACAACAGGTGATTTGACCTCACATTCCTCTATATGCTGTTCCCCAGAGTTTGAATCTATACAATTGCTTTGATTTGCTGTAACAGTCTGACCTGATCCTATGACTTATACTTCCCCACATTTATTTTCCTCCCACAAATGCTCATGTGATAAATAAATTTGTTAGTCTTTAAAAGTGCCCCCGGACTCCTTGTTTCTTATCTGGAGACTGAACCTCGAACAGAAGTATTCTTGTCTTCAGTACTTAGCAACTTTAAGAATGCTGATTCCCAGCTCTGCTGCATTCTTATTACCGTATCTCTCAACTGTACTTCATCAAAAAGTACATTAATCAAACTCATCTGTGTCATTTAATGTGTCTATGTGCTGCAGACTTTGGACACCACCCTGGAGCTAAACAGGACATACTGCGATATAACCTGGGACTCTGGAGGTGTTTTTGAATACTTGTCATTAGTGTTGAGCAAGAGAAAGACAATGGTGGATGATAACAATCATTACACACTTATCCAGTACTTTGCATACTGCTCCAACAGATAAAGCTTATTCTGACTTTCTCTGACTTACTTTCATCCAACACTGTTGCTACAAGATAACAGGAGAGATTGTGACAAATCCTACAGAGCTGACAATACCACACTAAGCATTTGATCACAGTTCCCAGTATAATTCTTAGGACTTGCATGTTTAATTCCTAATGCACCATCAAAATTCCTCCTAATTCTCCCATGGGAGATGGTAGGTCCTGCATTCCCCAAAAGCAGCTGGAAGCTTTCCCCCCTCAAACCCACGGACCTTGAGGCATCCATAACTTTCCCCCCATCTCCCTCCCTTCTTTTCATAGCATGAGTACTACAGCTGCTGTGTGGAAAGGGGCACTTCAGCCCACCAGCTGCTCTGGAGCCCCCCGTTCCATGGGGCAGACAGGTTACTGTACAGTAACCTACACAGGTTATTGTAAAAAAATGCAAGTCACTGTATACAACTTTGTTACATGGGGTCAGGGATTGTGGAGAATGGCTGACATCTCCAGCCTCTCTGTAGTCATACAAATCCTAAGAAAAAGGCTTCTATTAAGTGAGGAAAGAAAAGAATGCTACATTCCTCTCCAGGTGTCCTTTCCATTTAGGGGATATAGGTTTACACTGCCTTTTGCTTATCGCAGAGTAAGGGAGCTCTGTCCTAATTCACTGACTGTCTTCATCACCTCAGTCCAACAAGTTTCCTGTCCCAGAAAGGGCAGGCAATGAGCTATGTCAATTCTTACATCATTTTGAGAATTTTATTTCCATAGCAACTGAGTGTAGGCATTTAAACATAGCAACAGACTTTTTATAGCACTTCCTTGGTTGTCAAAGTAGCATGTTCTTTTCTTAGCAGATGCTCACAAGATAAATTAAAAAAGATGATAGTACAGTATCTAACCTACAGGGCGAAAAAGCTCTTGTAACTGAAACACTTTTGTGACCTTTGAATCATATAATCTGGCAGTGCACATTGTGAATAGCTAGACATCTTTAATGGATCATTGGAGCTGAAGTTAAAAGTAAAGGTAAATGAGTATGGTATCTATAGCTAATAATTACAGTAACAAGATATAGTTAATAAAGACAAAAGTTTTTAAGCATAAAGGTTGAGCTACAATGCATTTTAGAAAGCGGAAGGAAATGCTATCAATTCTGCCATTTACTTATCAAACAGGAGGAGTCTTCCTCCTTAGGGCCACTATATATATCTTTGAGCAAGATCAGGTAAACAAGAGGCTTTACCCTCACTTCTCAGTAGCAAATCAAAATATACTGGGAAAGACCCTGAGCTGATGAAAACTGTCATAGCTCTACTGAGATCAATGGGGCTCCAATGATTTACAAAATGTGCCCTTCTGTAGCTTAAGGATCAAACTGCATTTCATCATTAACCCTTTTATAATAAGAAAAAAAGTTACTCTTCTTTTAGGTTCTCAGACAGTGCCATTTCTGCAACTAATCAGTGAAAAATACTAATCAGTTTAATACAATACAGCTGCTGAACACTTTCCAAGACAGGGAAATATCAAGAAGTATAATAGTAGATTTCCTGAGAAATCCTGTGGTATTATTCACCTTTCTGTTATGATTATATGTCAGGCTTGTATAGATTGGGGTGGTTGATGTTTGCCATTTTACTGACAAATACCATGCTAGATCCATTAAACAGGAAATGTCAAAAGCTTTCTAAAAAAAGTAAAATTCAACAGGAAATGTCGAAAGCTTCTTACAAGTGCAAGGTTTTTAATATTACAGCAAATCCATCCCATCCACATACAGTATATGACTTTCCAAACAACCATTTTAGTGCAGTGCCGTATTCAGAAAGTTTCCACCACTTCACAAAAGTTTAGCACAGAGTTGTGATAGTTACAGCTCACATAATACATCCCATTAAGTGTGTGAAGAGTCTTCATACCACACGATTACTCTTTTTTTGTTGTTGTTGCCCTTCTTACTGCAAATTGACCACTGGTGTTGTACCTCTGACTGACAGAGAGTACTTGTTCCAAAATTCCCAGTACGCCATGGTGAATGTCTTCGGTATCCCAAGAGGATTAGCGTTTGATAAATCAAAACATGCAAATATTTCATTTTCCTCACTCTGCTTTATTGACCACTGCTCTTTATAAGCTCTACCTTTCCTCCATCTAAAACAGCAGGCAAAGCAATTTTGATAACTATCATTCCAGAGATAAGATCTGCAGGGACTTTGCTGAAATGCAATGAACCTATTCAAATGTGTCAGGATGAAGGGCACTAGTGGAGGAAGTTTCCACTAAGAACAGCATTTATCCCAGTGCAGAGGATCTGCACAAGAAAAGTCTTATGCCCCAGTTAAAATCATAACATGGGGCCAAAGCATTGCAGACTTTGTGCATATACTTGGCAGGAATATAAATACACTTATTGCCACTAGGTTTAGCTGCAGTCAGTCCTGCCATTTTCATGAGTACTGAAATTAACTACATTCATTCAGTCTTGATAAAGAAAAATAATGCAGTGGCTAAAAATGTCCTCTGCTTTTGTCAAGGCTGGGTGTGTATTTTTATACTTTGTTAAAGTATTTCCCTTCTCTGTCAACAAATTCTTCTTTGGGTCATGATTGAACATTTTTTTAATTTCTGCATTCAGCAATTAGGGCACAGTTCACCATTACTGAATATGCTGCTAAATCTCCCAAAGAGGAAATGTTAATAATTTATGCATTTTATTTAATGCTAGGCCGTTGACTACATGCCACTGTCCCAGTTAACCCATAGCAAAAGTCAAAAGAAACTGCAAGAACACTAAGAAAAGGGAATCAGTTTGCTCTTTCATTGCAGGGTTTGTTTTTTAAGATTAGAAACAGATGTCACTGTACATATCATGTTATTTATTGGTGAACGAGTACAAAGCAAGATGGATGAAAATATCTCTCTTTGTTCTTGGCCAAATTCACATAGATTTCAGACTCTTACTTACTTCCTCTGAACTGTCATAACCTTTCCCTTTGTGATATTCACTAAGGACCTGCCGCTGCTCCAATGAAGTCAAGAGCAGTTTAGTGCAGGACTGGAGCCATAGACTTCATGTATAATGTCAAGAGTGCAGAACACTTTGCAACATCACATAAGCACTAACAATTTTATTCTTAAGGCAAAGTATAAACAGTTGTCTTGCAAGACAAAGAACTACAAAAGACACTGTACCTGCATTTTTCAGTATGCCAGCTTTGCAAACAATGAAAATAGCTATGTAACTGCTATGAGAAATTCCAAAGGGGTAGCCGTGTTAGTCTAGGTCAGCCAAACAAACAAGGAGTCCTGTGGCACTTTTAAAGACTAAAAAAATGTATTTATTGCATGAGTTTTCATGGGAGAAAATCCCACAAAAGCTCTCCCATGAAAGCTTATGCAATAAATAAATTTGTTAGTCTTTAAAAGTGCAACAAGACTCCTTGTTTGCTATGAGAAAGACCGCCTCTTCATCATCACTGGATCTGTAACTACTCAAAACTTCTCTGGCCTGAAGAACAACTGCAGGAACTAGCTGAATGGACTCCATGGGATGTTTTGACACAAGAATAATCATCAAAAGTCATAGGACTTGCAGGATGAGTATTTCAGATGTACATGTAATTTAGATAAGTATATTGTGTAATGTGGTTCTACCATGTATGTTTCTGCATTGCCAAGTCACAAAAGGACATGCATTTGTTTGTTATTGGTGAATTATGAGGCATAAAAGCCTTTGGACCTTGTGCCTACAGTCCCCTGAGAAATGCACAAATACCCCACTAACACATATACTGGCATGCTTTATTCAGCATATTACATTTCAAATTTTATTTTTAAATAAGTGCTAGACTGTTTTGGGGGTAGGGAGTTATAAAATATGTCATTTTATGATGGAAAGACTTCACAGAAGAAGGGTGAGATAAATCAGTAGAGAAAGAACCCTGGCTGGCACTGCAGGGGCAGATTGTCTATTTGTGGGCCTGGATTAACCAAACCTCCTGGGATCCTGTCTGACCTCTCTCCCCTATCATATCCTTTCCCTGACAGCCACTTATTCCCACCTGAACCTGATAGTCCTCTTCTTCTCAATCTCAAGATTATCTTCCCTTTCTTTGCAGAAATAAATCCTGATTCTCAGGAGCAGACTGTTGGATGGAAGCAACTCAGGCAATATCTCAAAAGAATTTGCCATTGTACTCACAGTTCTCTTTAATTTTTCAAATGCACATGTGCATAATTAATATAGTTAACACAGACACACACTATAACTGGTACCTGGATCTCCCTTCACTCATAAATTCCTATCTCTGGCTCCTGACTCACCTCTCCATGGCTATGTCTACACTTGCACTTTTAAGTCGACTTAGTGTGTCTACACTTACAATTAAAGTCGACTTAAAGGGGAACTTACAAAGTCGACCTAGAGCGTCCACACTGGATGCTCTGGGTCGACTTTGTGGGACTAGGGGGACCTTGGGCAGGTCCACGGTGGCTGGGGGGGCACCCTCTGTGTGCAATGGGGCAAAGGGGGACAGGGACCCTGGCAGGCAGAGCCCTGTGTGTGATGCTGTCTGGATTTAGGGAAGCATTTATGATATTATTTTCAATGGATATCTCATAAATGCTATAATCCATAGGAACTATGTCATGTTTGGTATCAATAGAAAGGTAGTAATTTGCTGGGAATGATTATATAGTTTATGTCTAGGAATTCTATTT
>ML685792.1:2955550-3011420 GCA_007922175.1 Pelusios castaneus | reverse complement strand
GAAAATAATATCATAAATGCTTCCCTAAATCCAGACAGTGTCACACCATGCCCACATGCTCTGCCCTTTGGGGAGCATGCCAGGCTCCCCCTGTGTCCCCCCCGGCAGGGAGGGCACTGGTGTAGTCCTGGGGTAGCCCTAAATCAACTTAGGGCTACCCCAGGGCTACACTGGCTTAAATCGACTTTAAAAAGTCGAATTAAGCCTGAGGTCGAGTAGAAAGATGGTTTAATAAAGTTGACTTAATTTTCATTAAGTCGACTTTATTTTGCTTAAGTCGACTGAAGCAAAGTGTAGTGTAGATGCAGGACAAATTAAGTCGACTTAAGCCAAGCTTAAGTCGACTTAATTTACCAGTGTAGACGCAGCCCTTCACTGTTAACTGGTCCCCAAAGAGTCTCTCTGGCTATGTCTACACTGGCAATTTAAGTTGACTTAAGGAGACTTAAGTCAACTTAAATTAAGCCTCGTCCACACTAGCCTTTCATTAAGTTGACTTCAGAAATTTCTTAAGTTGACTTAATGAAAGCTTAACTCGACTTTATTACTACCACTGATTAGGTCGACTTAACCCTTAAGTTGACTCCTTAAGTCAACTTAAGGACAGTGTGGACATGGAGTAACCCTTAAGTCGACTTTATTAACTTAAAGTTAAGTCGACTTAGTCCACTTTGTTAAGTCGACGTTAATAAGGTCGACTTTAAGTCGACTTAAAGTCGACCTTATTAAGTGGACTTAACAAAGTCGACCTAACTTTTCCTAGTGTAGACATAGCCTCTGAGATCCACTTCCACAAGGGAGTACAGGTGAAGGCACCAGTAGGCGTTCCCTTTTCTCAATTCCCATAGGGCATGAAAATCAGGACAGGGAAGGGAGCCTCTTTTTCTGCCCTACAACCTAAGGAAGAGGCTCCCAGCTCATCAAATAGCTAGTCTCTCTCTCCTCCACAAAAAGGCAGTGCATATACTTCTCTTTGCCTGGAGACACAGGTGGTTCTTTTTCTTTCTCACATGCCTGGAACCAGGAATCAGCAGAGAGCAATGATGAAAAGTGTTTGTAGTCCTTGATTATTTTAACCTGCTGATCAGGACCCAGCTTGTTCTCCTTGTTTAAGCACTCTGATGCTACAGCAGCAGGCAACATATAAATACTTGGATAGATGTGTAAGACAGTTAGGGTAAAATTACAGTGGACAGGTAGAGTAAGACATCTGCTTATATTTTCTCAGTCAACCACTCCTTGCTCTCTGTCAGCAGCTACTGGGTTATCAGTGACACCCTCCCTGGGGATCTGGGGCTGAAAGGGAACTACACCTTCATAGGTAGAGTTCCACATGACCCTAGAAAGTGGAAGCTACCACCTCTTTGGACCTTCTTTCCCCATCAGTTCCCTCCTATTCCCACTAGCTGCCCATTTGGTTCAGTTGTTTTGCAAGGATTACCTGAAAGGTGAGTAGTTAACTAACAGGCTGGCCAGGGGCAGACAGATAAATGGCCCAACCCTCAAAGAATCCATCCTGAAACACTTGGAGGAAAATAGAGTGATCAGGAACAGTCAGCATGGATTCACCAAGGGCAAATCGTGCCTGACCAACCTGATTTCCTTCTATGATGAGATGACTGGATTTGTGGATGCGGGAAGAGCCGTTGACACGGTATACCTTGACTTTAGCAAGGCTTTTGATACGGTTTCCCACAGCATTCTCATCGGCAAGTTAAGGAAGTTTGGGTTGGATGAATGGACCGTAAGGTGGATCGAAAACTGGCTAGATCAACGGGCTCAGCAGGTAGGAATCAATGGCTCAATGTCTGGTTGGCAACCGGTAACGAGTGGAGTGCCCCAGGGGTCGGTCCTGGGGCCGGTTCTATTCAACATCTTCATTAATGATCTTGATGATGGAATAGACTGCGTGCTTAGTAAATTCGCGGATGACACCAAGTTGGGGGGAATGGTAGATACTGTGGAGGGCAGGGACAGGATCCAGGGAGACTTGGACAAATTGGAACACTGGGCCGAAAGAAACCTCATGAGGTTCAACAAGGACAAGTGCAAAGTCCTGCACTTAGGGCGAAAAAATCCCATGCACTGCTACAGGCTGGGGACCGATCGGCTAAGTAGCAGCGCTATAGAAAAGGACCTGGGGGTTATGGTGGACGGGAAGATGAATATGAGCCAACAGTGTGCCCTTGTTGCCAAAAAGGCCAATGGCATATTAGGCTGCATCAGTAGGAGTATTGCCAGCAGATCGAGCGATGTGATAATTCCCCTCTATTCGACACTGGTCAGGCCGCATCTGGAATACTGTGTCCAGTTTTCGGCTCTCCACTACTGAAAGGATGTGGACAAATTAGAAAGAGTCCAGCGGAGGGCAACAAAAATGATTAGGGGGCTGGGGCACATGACTTATGAGGAGAGACTGAAGGAACTAGGCTTATTTAGTCTACAGAAGAGAAGACTGCAGGGAGATTTGATAGCAACCTTCAACTACTTGAAGGGGTGCTCCAAAGAAGAGGGAGGTAGACTGTTCTCGATGGTAACAGAGGACAGAACAAGGAGCAATGGTTTCAAATTACAGCTGGGGAGGTCAAGGTTGGATATTAGGAAAAACTTTCTCACTAGGAAGGTGGTGAAGCATTGGAATGGGTTACCTAGGGAGGTGGTAGAATCTCCATCTTTGGAGATCTTTAAGGCCCGGTTAGACAAAACCCTGGCTGGGATGATTTAGTGGGAGTGGTCCTGCTTTTTAGCAGGGGGTTGGACTAGATGACCTCGTGAGGTCCCTTCCATCCCTATTATTCTATGATTCTATGAACCTTTGGCACCAGCTATCTCCTGCAGTGGAAATATACTGGACCACTTTCTCCCCACCACCCCGCAAATTCTTGGATACAGACTCGAGTAGCAATTGGACCCTTCTCTGTTTGGTTCCTGGATACAAGGAACCATGGATTTGGACTTATATACTGACCCTTCCTAAAAATGGAGGAAAGAAAAGGTAAGGAGACATACAAATACATGCAGACACCACAGAGTTCTAGGAAGTTTTCTAGAAAGGATATTATCAGTACCTATAAATGAGCTCTAAAAGGGGTTAAATAAAGTTATGAACTTAGCTATTAACTCACAGCATCCATTTAAAATCAATTATGAGTATAAACTCACAGTACCAGATATCCGTGCATGAACGCTACCCATACTTTTTATATTTAAGTATAATTGTTTTCAAAGAAAGAGTTATGAAAACTATAACTCTGGGCATTACATTATATAATCTTTCTTTTTTTGATTTACAATGCAACTGAAAATAATGCAATTGGCAAGTTGCTCTGAAGACATGCCTAGTGCAGATCTAGAGAGGTAAGTATGACAATTCGTTTAAACTGAAAGGTAGAAGTTAGTCCTCTACACATGTGAAGTTAGAAATAAAATACGTAATGATCCAAATCCATCCTACCACTGTGAATCATGGACACTGAAACGAGGTAGTGCCACACATGAAGATACATGCATGTCCAATAGATCAGAATAAGGCCTTAGATCTGGAATATTTTGAAGAATTGGAGTTCTCTTTAGTACGTCATTTACTTTTTCTAATGTATTGGATTGTTCCTTATTTTGTGTCACTTAAAATATTCATTTGCATTTTGCAGGCTGTATTTTGTCATTTTCATTCATCTGAATGGCCTCATTATAAAGAATAATAAATGCATTAATTTATATTTCCAGGAGATTAAGGTATAAATAGATTCAAGATCAACATTTTATCAATAACTTAAAGTACTATCAACTAGTGTAGAATCCTAAAAAAAAAAAGCACTAATGAAAGACTCAAATTTCAGAGAAAAATAAAAGTAAAGCAAATCTGGTTTGGATCTGAATGTTAAAGAAATTAAGAGATTTCTGCTGTATTCTCCTGAAACTAGATGTAGTGAACTTTCGCTTATGTTATACACAACACCCACCAATGTCAAATATAAATGTAGTAATTGTCTGAAGGAACTCTGTCTATTTTCAAAACAAAAATGCTTCTTCCAAACATCATACAGCATAAACTAATAGGTATCTATTGTCTCCATGTGTACTCAGTTAGGAATGTTTCACCAGGTAAAACCAGGCTATTTTTCAGAAGTTTGAAATCTAACTAACTAATGAATGTTAGTATTAATAGGATTACTAAAGTGAACTTTCCTGACGTTGATCTGAATTCTCATTTACATAATATATTATTGCAACATATAATGTTTACATATTTCTGTCTGTAAAAATGTTTAACATGCATTTTAAATCACAACAAAAAGTAGTATTTTAAAATTTTTAATTTACCAAGTAAAGGAAATGTAACTATCAACAGCTTTAACATAAATTTACAAACTGAAATTTGAATTACCAGAAACCTCAAAGACCATGATTTTTTTTAAAGAACTATTTACTTAGACTTTTAATATACTTTAATGTGGAAGGTGGGGATAAACTAATTTAAATAGATAAAGAAGAATTATAGCAGCTGAATTATTTGTAATTTATCAGCATTCTTTTATCCTTATTGGCATTAAAAGCAAATATGTACTGTATAAAGAAATGGTTCCGGAAATGTATTTTAAAAAAAGACAGGTTCCAGAGACAAGTAGGTAATCCATCAAAATGAGAAACTCTGTGCATACATGGTTAAAAGAGTGCAGACAAGGAAGAAGCTCCTATGCACTACACATAATGAACTCATTTTAAACATATTTGTCTATAAACATTTAAAGGTACTAAATATCTCAGACTGTGCAATACAGTTGCTTACGATTTTGAATCAGTGTTGCATTTTACTACTGATTATTACCTACCTTTCTTTAGCAAACTTTTATCTAACCAGAACAGACTTTTCTTTATTATATTTGTCTGTTCCCGAAACAGCATGCAAGAAGAGCAAGGTTTAGTTAAGTACAATGTCCTACTACACCCATTTTTTTAATACAGTAAATTTATTGAAAAAAAAATCACTACGCAAGAAAATTAAGTATCACAAAAATGAGGCACTGTACCTTTAAGGAGGAAAAATGGTTCCGTTCTGTTTCACAGATGAAGAAGACAGTTTATTCTTGGTTACACAGATTACTTACCTAAAACTTCCTCTTTTTCCCCTCAGGCGAGCCTCTCTCTCACTCTTGGGAGCTTTTACCATTTAAGGTCAATGTTACATCTGGCTCTAGTAACTAAGCCGAAGCAGTTTCTAACTCAGAGACCCTACACAGATAGCAGATTAACATTAGACGAGAGCTTCAATTTAAAGTAACTCTTCAGAGAGCCCCTTTCTTCTGCCTCTGAAAGAGTGGTAGAATAAAAGGCTTTCCCTATTCTGGTACAAGCCTCTGAGAACAACAAGATGCAGATACCCCATTTGCGTTCTCTGAGTTCACTGCACGTGAGAATCTAATTACTCATTTCTGAATAACTGATTAAAAACGGGCCAGTAGGAAGAGCAGATGAAAGAGATTTTTCATCATAATGTGTTAACCCTTACTATGAATTTTTAAAGGAATAAATGCAATTATTTGAAGAAGTTTTTTCTTTGGTTAGTCACAGGGAGCCTAAATTAGATGACCCACTAAAGAGGCATGTGAACTTGAAAAGAACATTGGCTTCTTTCCAATACTGGGCCCTATTCTCTATCCCCGAATATGACTCCCATTAAAGTCAATGGGGACTGCTCACATCCTGTAGAGGGAGAATTGTGCCCTTACAAGAGGGTAGTAAATAGTACTTTTTTCAATGTTTTATATAAAGAGAAGGATGAAGCACAAGCTTTACAGATCCTAACTCTGGGATAGCCCACAGCTTCTCCTTCAACAGTTAAGCTACTGATTATTATTTTTTTAAATTAAGGTAACATCCACCCTATTATACAAGGTGCTATATAAAAATAAAATTTGGGCAAGATGCAACAAGTGAACATAGAATACAACAGAGGAGCAGGTGGTGAGTGGGAAGATAAGTGTGACAGAAATAAAAATACAAGATTGTATGTACCAGCTAGGTGTAAAACTTGGAGACTGTGTAATTGGAGTGGTTTAAGTGAACAAGATATAATAATGGCCATTATTAGGCCATCTTTTAGCTCTTCTCATGAAGCAAATGATCAGGAGTATCATGGCAGTAGTGGGTCATAAAGAAAGGATATGAAAGAAGACTGGGAACTTTGTGAATTGACTTGGGAAGTGTGTTCCACACCAAAGAATGAGAGAAGATACTTATGGGTGAAATGGATGATGGTGGCCAGATCATGATGGAGCATAACTGGTGGAGTGAATGCAATAGACAGTGACACAGTAGGATAAGGGAATGGATAAGTAGGAAGGAGCTAAATTATGGAGGGTTTTTTTTATCAGAGGTACAAGGCAATTTATCTGAAAAATTCTTAAGGAAACTAAATCTGTGTTCAGACAGCATTCCAAATAAAGTTTGTAACAGAAGAATTAGCTGACTTCTAAATTTTCCTTTTTTCAATGTTCTTTTCCTTAATCTTGTGATTATTTTTTCCATGTTGTTCTCTGGCTTTTCTGACCTTGTCCATCTATAAAGCCTCAACAAATTTCTCATTACAAATCCAGTAGGTCATCCAATCCATCCCTTGCTAGTGTATGTTTCTTACAGTAAAGTACTTTTCAACCATGTCCTTTCTGGGATTCCGTATCTACCCAAGACTCTCAACCCATTTAGCAACATGGGAAAGGGAATGTGGTTGTGACCCCCTGATACTTGTTGGGTAATGACTCCCAGGACAAGAACATACGCTATCATAGAATCATAGGGCTGGAAGGGACATCATATGGTCATCTAGCCCAAACCCCTGCTAAAAGCAGGACCACTCCCACTAAATCATCCCAGCCAGGGTTTACATTCTATAATACATTCTACAATACTTGTAAGTTAAGTTTAGTTCTTAATTGTCAAGTGATGTGGCTTCCTGCAACTTTTTAGGAGAGACTGTTCCCTAATATTTAGCTTAAATTTATATTTGCTTAATTTCATACCATTCCACTGCCATCCTCAGAATAAAGTCACTCTATAAGTGCAAAATACTGTTATTACTCCTAATTATATCCTGTCAACCATATCAAATTACTTCTTTCCCTAGTTGCTGTTCACACCCTTTAATTACTCAAATTTTTAAACATTCAAAAACATTTTCCTTGGAATGAAAAAAAAAATACCCTGGTCTAGTTTGTGCCGTGGCAGAAATGGACTTTTCAGTAGAGATTCTATTATTTTATATCTCAAAGACTCTTTCTGGTTAATACTATGTTATTTTAAGACAAAACTTTTACCCTGCTCAGGAGTGCTCTGAAAGACAAAAAACATGCCTAGCCACCTGCTCTAGCTCTGGCCTTTGAGCCAGATCCAAAGTTCACTGAAGTTCATGGGAGTTTTTTCATTGATCTTAACCGGTTTTTAGATTAGGCCTTTAACTTCTCTGGACCCCTAGGTGGCTGTCAATCAATCTTTCCTAGCTCTCCCTTGGATAACTATTTTGTTACCCACAAATACAAGGGGGGCATGGTGCTGTGTTCTCCATAATCATAATTTTCCATACATGTTTCCTTCAAGGCACAGTGATACAATATTTTGACAATATGAGGGAGATACCTGATCACATCCAGCAACCCGTATGAACCTTTTATGTCTTATCTCTCTGGATTACTTTATTTAGAATGCCCTCGTAGTGGCCTTCTCAGAAGCAGAAATATTTATGTCATTAACACTAACGCATTCTCCAGGAATATGACCAAATGCTTTATTGTTCTTATTTTGAAGTATTTCATTGGCTAGTTCAGTACTTCTTCACATATGGGACCAGACCTGTAAGTGGGTCATTATGTGCTCATTCCAGTTGGTGCCCTGGAAGGTAAGGATTCGGGGACCAATAACTGCCATTATGGAAGCTATGCAGTGTGACCAGATGTGGCAAGTTTTAAAAAAAGAAGAGCTTAAAACAGGTATGTTTTATAAAGTCAAGTGTCCTCACTTTGAGATTTCTGTGCCTTATGAGGAGATGGAGCATGAACATGACAGCTCATTTTTCATCCCAATGAAAAGTGCCTATAAATAGGAAAAGCTTAGAGCCAATTGTCTGAATTCGGAAACAAGGGTAAATCCTGGTTCTGAAGTATGTCAATATGAGTTATACCATGGGTAGAGCCAGGATTTCACCCAAAGGGGCATAAATTGTATAAAGGAGAGTAGGAGAACATTTTATGGGTTCAGAAAGCAAGGACAATAATTCACGAAGAAGAATCAAGGAAATTAGAGAACATCATGGAGGACGCTCAGGGACAGACAATGACCTCGACTGTTAAAGAGTATCAGCTTCAGCTTACAAAGATATAAACAATAGGGAAAAGAGCCAAGCACAGTCTGAAAGAGTCATGGAGTCATTCAAAAGAACAGACAGCTATAACCAGAAAGAACAGTCAGTTAAAAAAGATGCCCTGTGGTTCCTCCAAAAAATTCAAACCCCAAACAAACAAAGAACAAAACCCTGCCCCTCAATCTGAATGCTGCATTAAACAAACAGTACATGAACAGAGAGATTCATACATTTCTTCCAAACCAACTTTTAACCTTTGAAAGTCCAAGAGCAATCGATGTTATATTTAGTCAGTCCCTTGTGCTATAGAAATTTTCGTCTTTGGGTTGTTTTATTTTTAAGATTGATACAGCACAAAAATTTTCACTCTAAACAGATCATCATTTACTTCAACCACAGGCAATCATTTCTATTAAACATAAAACCTATAAAAACTTATAAATAAATTCTCCTTAGTAACAATGTGACTGACAACCTCATTTTGGCAGTCAGCCCTGGAGACTTAGTGTGCGGAGTTTTGATCAGAAAATATTTCACACATTAAAAAATAAAAAACAGCACCACTTTTTTTGTACATGTTCAGCCATGAAAGTGTGTTATCCAGAAAATTAGTCATGATGGTTAAGTAACTCACAGTGCAGTTCTGCTCAGAAAAGTGACTTCTAAAGTGGCATAACGGAGTTGCAGATTTACTGTCTCTCCCTGAACAATTTCACTCAGTTACAAGAAAAAATGTTTGTTTTAAACTGCCAGATTTGAATATCTATTCCTCCTCCCCCACCCCCACCCACCCAGGCATGGTTATCATTATCATCACCACTATAGCCTCACTACAGGGTGGATCTGACCATATCACTCTGGCACTCATTATGCAAATCTCATTTTTCCATACAACTGTTAAATGCTAAGAGGCCAAGTACTCTGGTCTGACGAGTTGAGGCAGAACTCAGGAGTGGTATGGAATTAAGCCCTATGGCAGTGGTTTTCAAACTTTTTTCCTTGCGATACAGTTTAAAAAAAAAATTCATACCCACGACCCAACAACTGTATCTTTCAGCAATGCATGCCAGTCTGGCAGCAGCATTGGGGGCGCCACGATCCAGTACCTGAGGCTATGTACACGCTACAAACTTGTCCTGCAATAAAAACTATTGCGGGACAAGAAAAGCGCTATATTTATAGTGCTTTGGTGTGTACACACCTGTTACTTGAATCGCAAAGGAGCGTTCACTGCTAGAGCAGTGAAATTGACATATTTGACAGCTCCAATGTCCCAGAGTGGCCCGATTTGGCACTCTGGGACATTTCCGGAGGCTGTCAACGGCGCAACAAGCATCCACACAGGCTGTACCACAGAACAACTGTTCCATGGTAAGCCTTACCACCCTCGTTTGGGGTGGTTTACATGTTGCGCAGCAAGAGGCTGTTGCCGTGCAACAAGAAGCTTTCATGTGTGGACGCTCTGATTGTTATCGCGCGGTAAGGAGCCTTACCACGCGATAACTCTGTAGTGTGTACAAGGCCTGAGGGTCTGCAACCTAGTACTGGGTCCTGACCCATAATTTGAAAAACACTGCTCTATGGCAGCTGAAGCTATAAAAATAACTAGCGCTATGTCTACACTAGGAAAAGCTAGGTCAATTTTGTTAAGTCAACTTAATAAAGTCGACTTTAAGTCGGCTTAAAGTCGACCTTATTAAGTCGACTTAACAAAGGGTGTCCATGGACATGGACTAAGTCCACTTTGTTAAGTCAACCTAACTGCCCTTAGGTTGACTTAACAAAGTGGACTTAAGCGTCCACATTGGGCTTAGGTTGACCTAAAGGAGGCTTAAGTCGACGTACCCGGCGGTTCTTAGTAAGTTGACTTAAGCTTTCATTAAGTCGACTTAAGGAATTTCTTAAGTCGACTTAATGAAAGTCTGGCGTAGATGCGGCTTTGTTTAAGTTGACTTAAGCCTCCTTAGGTTGACTTAATTTGCCAGTGTAGACATAGCCTAGGATAGACAGATGATAGAACTTCCATATCTGGAATTTAGTTAAGAATTCTGTTGCTCATGTGTAATCCAGCTCACTCACCAGTAAGTGATTTGTCTCTGCAAGGATAAAGTAGACAAAATTTATTTCTGTCAGTCTGCTAGGAATATGTGGGGAGGAAAGGTGTTATTTAAGTTCAGTGATCAATAAAGTTCATATTGAATTCAGCCAGTTCACTTGCTTTTCTCTCTCTACTGCTGCTTTTTGCCCAAGGAGGCAGCAGGCAACTCTAGAGGGAGAAGGATTATGTAGCACTATCTGTCTGGAGGGCAAGAACAAATAGCCAGATGCAGAAACCAAGCAGCTCCCAGTAATACTGGCGAGATATGATGTTAGTGAAGTTGGGAGAATTTTGCTGAATTCCTCTCTAAGACTAATGAAAATGTATTATCACAATACAAAAAGTGAGTATGTCATTGCGGTAGAGATTAATAGAAGAAGCTATTTGACTAAATCTGCATAGATTATTTAATTGTGCCCATAGTATTAAGAATTACATACATGAGTATGAATGCAAAATCAAATTTGCATATGTTAACTATGTAAATACAGGTCTCCTTAGACTTAAGTTCTCAGTTATCCAGTGTGTGTACAGGTGACCATTTGGGCATATCCATTCATAAGCCTACAAATATTGCTGACACAGTTAAGAGAATCATTTGAAAATTTCTTTTTTAAAAAACATCACTTTAAAGAATTAACTATGATAGACTGCTAAACCAATCTGTGTTTTCACTTTCATTGAATCATTTCAGATAAATTAGTGAAAGTGTAACACTGGGATTAAAATGCCTTTACTTCTCTGATTCACAAATATGAACAGTAATTTCTTCCTGCAGAAGAAAGATGAGAATATTACTAAGTGTGCAGAGTTAAATATAACCTACTGATTTGAAAAAAAAAGAAAAAGGAAAAACCCCACAACCAGAGCTAACACCATTAAAGAAGCTAAACAATACAGTCCTCTTTTGAAACCTCAGTCTTCTTTGGAAACCATGTAGTTAGGTTTTGACAATAAGCAATTATCTCAGATGGGGATAGGAAAAAAGACATTTTAAAAATCAGTGTTTAGACACAAAGGGTTTTTCCCCACAGAACTGGGGTTTGATGTGAAAAGGCTTTTTCATCACACTCCAGATTTCTGCCTTTTAGCTTACAATAACCAATGCCTTGTAAAGGCCTGGAATACTGATTTCTGCAGGACAAATGGGCAGTTTTGGTCAGAAAGCAACAACAAAGCATGCTCGGACATGGGTTTCAAATGTCACACTTCAAGGTATAATCGCTCATCCCATTATTTGGCTCCCAGATAAATCCACTAGTGGCCAATGCATTATGATGATTTTTCACCTTGCTATGAAACATCAGGTTTGTGACCCATTATTAGAGATGGGGTGGGGAGCTTGAAAGATCAGTGGTCTGAACTGGAATGCCAAGTCCTCCTGGACTGAGAAGAAATGGGCCCAAAAGATAAAGAATTCTGAAGAGCCCTATGGCCAGTTTTCTGATGCTAACCCAGGGATGCAAATCCCTGAGTTTCCCAACCCAAAAGGGACTGAGCCTCCAGACGCATACATTTCCCACTGAAAAAGCTGGGAGCTTTGTATGTGTAATAGTTATCTGCTGGTGTAAACTGAGGCAGCTCCATTAAAATCAACAGAACTTCAGAAATTTACACCAACGGTTAGCCTTAAATGTTTACATTTTGTCTTAATAAATAAAAACGCTTCTACATAAAATGCGCTTTAACTTATGCCATGAGAACTGTGTGTGTCTTTGCACTAGCAAACTCCACATGACAACTGACGTTCCCTCTGAATGAACACCATTATGCCTCAGAATTATCAAAAAAATAAGGTAACTGCTCAGGAACCCTCACAATAGCAGAAGCAAGGATAGAATTTTAGCAGGAACTCTGAAGGCCATATCCAGAGCTCGTGGCAAATTTTACTTTTGGCATAACATAGGCTATGTCTACACTTGGCCAAATAAGTCAACTTAGCATGTCTCCACTCAAAAATTAAGTCGACTTAAAGGGAACCCTGCCAAATCGACTTAGAGCATCCACACTGGATGCCTAAGTTGACTTCTAGGGACTAGGTGGACCTGGGACTGGTCCACAGTGGCAGAAGGGGCACCCCTTGCCAAGTGCCAGGGCGCTCAGCATTTGCCCCATTGTACCTGGGTTCAATGGGGGTGAGCAGGACAGGGACCCTGGCAGGGTATAGGATCAGGGTGGGCAGGGCTCTGTCCTGCCCTGTGGGGGGGGGGCACTCCAGGCTCTGCCTGTTCCAGCCACCCTGGCAGGGAGGGCAGTGGGGGAGCCCTGGAGCCCTTTAAGTCGACTTAAAGTCGAGTTAGGGCTAATCCGCGCCCACACTGGCTAAGTCAACTTAATAAAGTCGACTTAGCCAGTAAAGTCAACTTTAAAGTAGGTTTTATAAAGTTGACTTTAATTTTCCTTAAGTCGACTTAAACTGCTGCTTAAGTCGACTTAAGGAAAATGTAGTGTAGATGCAGATTAAATTAAGTTGATTTAAGCAAGTTTAAATCGACTTAATTTGTAAGTGTAGACGCACCCATAGGCATTGTCTGCATTAGCTGCACTGGTGCAAACCCCAAGTATAGACAAAGAAAGCCATGATTCACATTTAGTGAAGCTTACTCCGGTTTCAATCTGGGGTAAATCTCCTAGGGTGAGTCTACACTTCTAAATTATGTCGATTTAAGCAGGTTTAAATCGACTTAATTTACTCTGTGTCTACACTTGAGTTTCCTTAATTTGAATTAAGCAGTTCCTTAAGTCAAATTAAGGAAAAGTTAGTTTGAATTAGTAAAACCTTGGTTTACTTCAAACTAATCCTTAATTCGAACTAGTTAGTTCGAATTAAGTGAATGTGGCCAAATTAGTTCGAACTAACTGCTTAGTTCAAATTAACCGGCACATTGACCTTAATGCAACTGACTAATTCGAACTAAGCAAGTGCCATGCATGGCACTTGCTTAGTTCGAACTAGCATTCTAGTGGGTCCATGCTAGTTCGAATTAAGTTAATTCGAACTAATTAAAATTAGTTCAAATTAGTCAGTTTGAATTAACTAATTCAAACTAATTTTTGTAAGTGTAGACATAGCCCTAGTACAGACTGCTGCTTTCCTTGTCTGTTTTTGTGGTTTGCATCTGTGCAGCCCCATCAGCGGATGGCCACCGAATACTGGAACTGAAGCAAAACTCCAAATGTACATGAGGGCTTAGGTGCAGCCTACACATTGCTCTAAATTACAGCAATGAGTGGAGCCCCCTAGGGTCCCAACCAATGATGGTGCATCAGGAAGCCATGTCCCTGAACTGTGCAGGAATACCCTCTATACCTGAGAATAGCAGCATGGAATGTAGAACTGACTGCAACTGATTTATGCCACTGAAGGATTTCTCTATATTAAAGGAATACCCAATAGCTGTTTTAGTGCTGTTCTTTATCCTTTTGGAGTGCTAAAGTGAAACTTAGGGGGGACAGAGCTGGGGCCAAGAATGGAGCTGAACGCCGTAGCTTTTGCTAATTTAAGAATAGTAGAAATTATCATCCTCAGCCTCTTAAAACTCAGAAGTGTGTTCACTTGGCCTTAATATCACTTAGTTTCTTTTTGGTCTGCTCTAATTGTATTTAAATCCCTTCATTTTAAAAAACATTTAAAAAAACATTTTAAAAACATTTTCCTCATTCAGTTTTTCCAAAGTCTTCAACATGGCTTACTTTTAATTTCCCAGATTTAGGATTCTCCCCGGGCTTTAAGGTTCTGGAATATTGATAGTCCCAAAAATCTTATATTTTTTCATTCAGTTTCTTAAATTCACATCACTTCAAGAAGCACCTTTATATTTTAGTACTATACAATGACCAATATTTTACCTCCGCTGACATTAAGAGGTTTCTGTTTTAGCTGTACAAGAGGAGGGAACAAGAATCACTTTGTCAATTCTCCTTAACCACTGATTCAAATCATCATCATGGCTGCTAAATTCAGTTGCATGAAACATTATTAAATGTATCTATATCCTCTCTTGTTTTACTCAATTACTTGTTTCACGACTGCTGAAAACATAGCTACAATTTGTAAAAAATCAAAGATGGTCAATTCTACATCAAAATAAAATCACCTTAGACAAAAGCGTGGGAAGAAATAAATATATGGTAAAAATTAACCAGGTGAGACATAATTATACAAATTTCAAATGATCCGGGAGTAGGAAGTGACAAGATACGCATATGCTATTTTTATTCCACAAGAGAATTTCCATGAATATTTGATTTCAGGCAATATAACATTTTGGCATTAAAATAATCTGAAAGTTGAGACATTGCAAATATCCCACCAGGTCTGATCCTCAACGAAAGTCTTAACTCATCTTTCTTTGACAAGGAATATACATTCCTTGTCAACCTGACTGTTACATAGTTTGGAGGAACCTAGAACACTAGTAAAATCAATGCATTGCTGAAATTTATTAACTTCTCTGAGGATACATTAGTTACAATCCACTGACTTCTGTGTGTATAGATTAAATATAAATCCTCACTGACTTCTGGGGAGTTTCAATGCTTATCAAATTCCAGTGCATTTCATGGAGATTCATTCATACAATTAGACAAAGAACTTCCAGAACTAAAAGGAAGAATTTTTCTGCACCATATTAATAATCAAGACACCAGATATTGCTCTGATATCACAGAAACTGAGACATAGAAAGAGATGGGAAAGTGGGGATCTATCAATGCCTAGCCCTTCCAGTTGCAGAGAAGTGCTTGTGTAGAATGTAAGCCTGACCGTATGAATAGATAAAGTAAAATAACTAACTCCTCAAGGCACCCCCCACAAAAAAATCTTTGGCAATATGTGCTGGGAAAAGTTCTCTCTCAACCCAAATTTGGCAATCCAGTTAAATCTTGTTTATATAAGCAAGAATTACCATAATGAAACATCTAATTACAATTATAAATCTACATATTTCTGACCAAATAATAATCCACTTTTTCTTGAATCCAGGTATAACTAAGTCTGCCAAGATCTCCAGGAGCAAAGAACATCAAATAGAAGGATGAAAAAAATACCTTTTTCAAAATGCCTTGGTTACAAATCTAATTAAAATGTTTGATGCCAAAAGAAAAAAAAAATACACACAATTCAGAACCATTCAGACTATGTACACACACAACATAACATATACATTAAAGATTAAAATAAAATTTCATGCAATGGGACTTTTTAAAAGCAGGAACATAATTGCATTAAATTGTAGTTTACTCAATTTTGCATTCTGGATCAAAGGAAACATGTGATATGACAAACAGGTGAAGATGAGTGGAAAAGTTTAGTCTGTAACGAAGTTAGAATTCCTATACTTGCCTATGAAAGGTCAAAGGTCTGCCCTAAAGTGTACACATCATTCATGTCAACCAGAAGGCAACAGGAACCATATGAACACCTGAGAGCAGGATGTATTTGTAAAACCCCTCAAGAATAAACCAAGCAGCAATTCACCCAAATACCTATACCTATTCACCCAAATATGTATGCTGAAGGTGAAGGATGCAAGGATTCTAATTCATTTCAGATGTTTTTCAATTCTTTTCAAAGATGAAAAGGGCATGAGAGGGCTTTGACATGAGAACAGAGACAAGCTAGAACTACACTATGTAAATACCAAAAAGATTCACTTCCAATGAAAGTGCCATATGAACTGGAGGATTTTGCTGATCATAGAAAGGAAGGTATCATTTGAAAAAATCTCAGAGTCTCTGGACTGTTTTTTCACTCAGTCAAAAAGTGAGTTAATAGGGCCAGTGGTGCAGTTTTGGGAGAAAACTGTTGGAGATTCCTCTTATCATAAAATGCAGGCTTCCTAGAGAACTCCTCTCACATGCTTATTTAATGGTCCAGTAAAGGATCTCCATTTGAAACAGAATGACAGATGATTTTATTGTTCGCAGTTAGACTTTGTATTACACACTGCAGGAAACATGTAACACCTCTTCATAGACTCTAAGGTCACAAGGGATCACCATGATCTGACTTGAAGGCCACAGAAACTCAGGGCTAGTCCTCTCTGGCAGTGGCAAATTTGCAGCCATCAGATTGATCTTCCCAATTGATTGATCAGGTCTTTGAAGACCCACTCAGCCAACCAGTCAAGTCAATCGCTGAAGACCACCCTGGCCACTGGAGTAGTGCTGACTCGAAGCAAGGACATTTCTCTTTGACTCAGCACATTGAAGACACTGCGGTAAGTAGGCGGTAGGCAGTCGAAGGGAGATGCACCAGGATTTTAAATAATTTGCATATCTACCTTTGACTGCTGCCAAAATCGTGCCGCCATGTAGATTTGCCCTCACCCATTCCTGTAATAGACCCCAAACCTCTGGCTGAGTTGCTGAAGTTCTCAAATAATGATTTAAAGACATCGTGGTACAAAGAGTCCACTAGTTTCAACCATGCAAATGATCCATGCCCCAGAGACAGGTGAAACCCCCTCCTCCCGGGATCTCTGCCAATCTGACCTGAGGGAAAATTCCTTTCTGACCAATTAGACCCTGAGCACGTGGACAAGACCCACCAACCAGGCACCTGGGAAAGAATTCTCTGTAGTAACTCAGAGCCCTTCCCATCTAATGTTCCATCACCAGTCACTGTAGATATTTGCTGTTAGAACCACAGCAAGCAATCTTACCACACCATCCACTCTATGAATTTATCAAGCTCAACCTTGAAGCCAGTTAGGTTGTTTTTGCCTGCATTGTTCCCCTTGGAGGCTGTTCCAGAACTTCACTCCTTAGATGGCCTTTGCCTTTACCTACGGAACCGTAATATAGTAAAATATGGGATTGTCCTGGTAATGTAAGATCTTTCATACCAAATATATACACAAGGAAAGCATCAAAAAGAGGACAGCAATTCAGAAATTTGATCACCTTTTCTAGAATACTCAGAGAAGGGCTCCCCAAACAGCAAGCTAAAATCTTTAGCCATATGCTTTCAGTATTAACCTGATTTGGAATAAGTAACATATAGGGTAATGTGTTAATGTTGTGTAGTTCTCACTGCCGCTGTTGAAGCACTCTGGACCTTAATTTTTTTTTTAAATGCCTGAGTCAAAGATTGGCACATAAAATATTTTCCTTCAAAGAAACGCATGTAAAACTATCTTCTTTCAAAAGAGCCATCATTCCTTATTGTTTGTGAAAACAATTGCCATTTCCTTACAGCCCATGGAAGAGGAAGTTTTAGCTACCCTTATAAAAGATTGTTACCATCTTCCATTGTTCCCCCCTGGGAATGAAGGCAAAATGGCTATGTCTACACTTGTTAATTTAAGTCGACTTAGTGTGTCTACACTTAAAATTAAAGTCGACTTAAAGGGGAACTTACAAAGTCGACCTAGAGCGTCCACACTGGATGCTCTAGCTCGACTTTGTGGGGCTAGGGGGACCTTGGGCAGGTTCACAGTGGCAGGGGGGGCACCCCTTGTGTGCAAAGGGGCAAAGGGGGACAGGGACCCTGGCAGGGCATTTGGGCAGGGTGTGACGCTGTCTGGATTTAGGGAAGCATTTATGATATTATTTTCTATGGATATCTCATAAATGTTATAATCCATAGGAACTATGTCATGTTTGGTATCAATAGAAAGGTAGTAATTTGCTGGGAATGATTATATAGTTTATGTCTAGGAATTCTATTTCGATTAGAAGTTAGGAATTTGATGTTATATCTATACTTTAACTTGTGTCATTCTGGAGGAATGCCTTAGACAGGAGGGTGTGAACAACCATTGTCTCCTTAATGGCTCATCAGGTTTCTCCCTTTGGCCCATTGTAGGTGGGAGCTTCCTTAACATTAAGGAGACAATGGTGGTTACATAAAAAAATCAGGAGATAGTGGGGGAAGCATACGTAGGAGAATGTGAATAAAGCACAAGTCTGGATGGGGCAGGGAAATAGAAAGAGAAGGGGGAGGAAGGATTCAGGGTGGGTACAGTGGGATACTGAAGGAGGATGGAAAGAGAGAGATGATGTACTACTACTCCATGCTATAACTCAAGACTTAGGAGAAGGTAAGGAATCCCCTCCAAACAGCCAGTAATGAGACTCCCATTTGCATTTTAAGTTTCATTTTGGAAGTTCAGATGATCACATTCGAGTTATGGTTGAAGAGCTTACCCTAAAAGTCTTAAAAATCAGAAGGCTGATGGAAAAAAGGTGTGATTTGGGTTTTGGTTGGTTTTAAGTCTCATGATTTTTAGGTGTCTGAGTCATGTTTTTTTGAATGCTTGTATTTGCCACTGCTGCTTCTAACACCCTCCCAAATTCGCTCCACCACAGTCTCCACTTTTCTCTTCTCCCTCATGTCCCAGCCCCTAAAAGTTGCAGGGAACACCTCAACTGGCAGGCAGGCACTCTTCCCTGACAAGTGAAGCTCTGAGCTTTGCTTTTGAGCCAGCCACTGGGTCTGACAAACTTCCCACAACAGGGGGAACTGCTCTGTGACAAACCACAGGAAGTTCATGGGACCAAGCCTGCCATTCCAAGTCTGAGGAAGCCTGGGGATGAAGAGACAAGCAGAGATAGTGTGGATTTCCATATGGCTGTGACATGTAATGCTCATACACACAAACAAAATCTTTGCTGTGACAAAACAAACAAGGAGTCCAGTGGCACTTTTAAAGACTAACACATTTATTTATTGCGTGAGCTTTCCTGGGAGAAAACCCCATGTCTGACAAAGTGGGATTTTCTCCCACGAAAGCTCATGCGATAAATAAATGTGTTAGTCTTTAAGGCTATGTCTACACTGGCAAATTAGATCGAATTAAGGAAGCTTAATTCAAACTGACTTAAGCCTTGGCTACAGTAGGCTTTCATTAGTTCAAATTAAGGGCTTCCTTAATTCAAACTAATAAATTCGCTTATACTTTTTGAACTAATGCTTAATTCGAACTAGTTAGTTTGAATTAACCCAATGTGGCCATGTTAGTTCGAACTAAGCTCTTAGTTTGAACTAACCGGCACATTGACTTTAATACAATTGACTAATTCGAACTAAGCAAGTGTCATGCATGGCACTTGCTTAGTTCGAACTAAAATTCCAGTGGGGCCATGCTAGTTCGAATTAAGTTAATTCGACCTAACTAAAATTAGTTCCAATTAGTTAGTTCGAATTAACTAAATTCGAACTAACTTTAGTAAGTGTAGACATAGCCTAAAAGCACCACTGGACTCCTTATTTGTTTTGCTGACCTAGACTAACACGGTTACCCCTTTGGAATTCATTGTGACAGAGATTGTACCACAACATATCTGATTCCAAACTAAAAGGGGAAGGAAAAGTGAAGTCATCTAGTAGTATATGCCCTCCATTCTTATACCCACAAGCACACACCTGTTCATTACCACAACTATGAATGGAATGGCAGGCTTGGGCCCACACCACGCTCCACAACCTTAACTCTGCCTTCTGGAGATGCCAGCCTTTCATCACTCCCGAGATACACCCTAAGAGCAGCAGCATGGTATAAGTTATTATATATTTTAAGTTATGTCAAGGGTACCTAGAGTATATGGCACCCTTTTTTAGCATTTCTATAATCTAAATATCACCAAGTGCCTTTCCTGATCACTAGTACTAATTTATAAGGCTTCATTTTGCTCTTCACTGTGCCACTATTATCTCTCTCAGCTGAATTAATAAATTGTAGGGACAGTCACAGTTTAGCATATTACTTGGAAGAACTAGCTAGGTTTGGTGTGTTTACCAGGGACTAAACATATTAGCTGCCTTTCCAACATGTTAAATCCTGCCTGTGCAATCAGTGTACCAAATACTGAGGTCCTTACTCATTTTTCTCTTGGTTTTCTTAGGATTTCCCCTATTCTTTATAAATATGCTTAGGGAATCTGCTATGGATAACTACTTTTAACAGTGGTGCACAAAAAAATCCCAAACTTTCTATGTTAAACTGTGAAGTATTCACTAACAGAAAAATGAACCCCCTTTCCCAGGTACAGTATGAAGAGTTATGTTTACATTCTGTGCACTTCATTAAAGTTTACAACACACAAGCCTATGCAGAGTACACCCAAACCGTAAGATGAGCTTTGGAATGTAATCACATACTTAAAGGACACAGTATAAACAAGTCTTGTTCTGAATCTGTCCTGAGAAATTCTAATTTTACACAGAACCTTATGGTAGTGACAGATGTTATTCTTAGCCAATTCATGGAAGCTTGGGGACCACTCTTCAGTTCATTAGTAGAAAGTTACTCTTCAGAGAAAAGAGACACATGCTATTATAAAAGAATGTTAAGGAGAAGTTGTTCCAAAGTAAAGGCCCATCAAAGTTCTTTCTTAAAAATCCTAAGACTTTTCTTCTTTTAAATGTATGACCTTAAAGCATGTAGTCGTGCAGAGTTTGCCCGAGTAAGGAGTTTAAGAGTGATTGCCTGGTTAAGTTTGTTCATTTTGGTACGTATCAAAACACTGAAATACAGTGATTGAGAATTAATGTCCTTTAAACAAAATAAAGGCAACTCTCATCATTAATTATGTTTGAGGATAGGGACAGGTATGGCAAACCAAACTGCTGAGTCAGAAACAAACCAGGAACCCCCTGAACCAAACTTGCTAAAATGCAAGTTAACTCACAGCCTCTTTTCCTTTCCCATCAAACTAGAAAGAGATTAAACAACAAAAATCTGTGTTCAAATATATGAATAAATATTGTTGCAGTTAACAAAAGCAAGGAAAATCAGAAATAATTTTGATATGCTGACCTGTAATTTGTATGGAAAAATACATTACTCAATTGGGTTTCCTTCCAAGGCCTAAACAGTGTGTTATCTTATCTACCATGTGTGCGTTACAGTACTGGAACCTTAAAATGCCACCTGTCTTGCAGGAAGGAATCTGTTTTTGCAGGAAGTCAGTGTTATTCAATAGAATTTACCAGGCAGAGTAAGAAATACTCCACAGGACATGGGAAATTTTAAAGCTTTAAGACTGACATGACAAAGAGATTTGAAGATGAATTTTTAGTATGGAGTCTGAATTTCCTTGCTCATATAGGGTGCGTCTACACTTGTAAATTAAGTCGACTTAAGCTTGCTTAAGTCGACTTAATTTACTCTGCGTCTACAATACACTTTTCTTAAGTCGACTTAAACAAGCTGCTTAAATCGACTTAAGGAAAATTAAGTCGACTTTGTTAAACCTCGTTTAAAGTCGACTTTAGGCTTAAGTCGACTTTCTAAAGTTGACTTAAGCTAGTGTAGATGTGGAGTGGCCCTAAGTCGACTCTAAGTTGACTTTGGGCTCTCCAGGACTCCCCCACTGCCCTCCTTGCCAGGGGGGTGGCATAGGGAGAGCCTGGCATGCCCCCCCAAAGGGCGAGGCAGAGCCCTGCCCACCCTGCCCCTATGCCCTGCCAGGTTCCCTGTCCCCCTTTGTCCCATTGTACCCAGGTACAATGGGGCAAAGGCTGAGCCCCCTGGCAATTGGCAAGGGGTGCCCCCTGCCACCGTGGACCTGTCCAAGGTCCCCCTAGCCCCTACAAGTTGACCTAGGCGTCCAGTGTGGACGCTCTAGGTTGACTTTGTAGGGTCCCCCCAAAGTCGACTTAAAATTTAGGTGTGGACATGCTAAGTTGACCTAAATTTGCAAGTGTAGACATAGCCATAGGTTCCTCAGAGAATCCCCAAATCTTATAGAATATTTGGGGATTTAATAGACAAGTATGTTCATTCTGTTATTTGAATGTGTTGATTTAGTTTTAACATTAGTTCAGTACAAATCCAGCAATTTAGGTGAAATAAGTTTCCATGCTTTCAACCTCTTACTTTACTGGGTTTTCCTTCTTTCCTCTCATCTAAGATGAATTCTTTATGTGCAGAGTAATTTTTTTTCTGTTCATATAAAGACAAAGATAATGCTGTATTTCAAATTAGTAGAAACCAGGACTTTTTTTGTGATGATACTCAGGGGTACTGAGTACCGGCACCCTTTTTTTCACAGCGATGCAGCCCCAGGTCCTGCTGCACTGGCCGAGTACCGGCACCTTTTTTTTTTTTTTTACAAAAAAAACACTGATAGAAACTATGCTTATCAAATAGTATACTTGATCCAGAACTACATGCAAAATGCTGGAATGAGAAAAACTTTGTGGAAAGAGTGTCATCCTTACACATTGCACAGCCAAGTGTATAGCATCTGCATCGCCTTTACATAGCTAAGGCAACAATAACCTGGCAACCACATTTCAACGAAAGAAATCCAGGCAATTAAAATGATTAAACCTAGCAACAGTTTCTTTTTATCTTCCTACTCAATGGGCCAAATTTAATCATCAGAAAAATGATGTTCAAGGACTGTTGCATACCATTAAGTAGTAAAGTTGTCTGGCTCTATGCTAACTAAATCATCCCTCATTTGGAACTCTCTTTATTTTTTTAAAAACTATCCCTCTGATGATAGCTTCTTAATGAGAACTTCAGAGCTGCCCCTACTGTTTGGGATATGGAACATTGTTTAGATATGAACCACTCAACACAGTAGGGTAGATTCCTTTAATATTTTACCAATAATCCTGTTAGATTATGTACTTTGATGAATAAAGACTAAAAGGCTTAAATTCAATGTGGAAGTAAATCCCTTGATGCATTAGTATCCTTTTTCAGACCATTCACTCAAAAATATTTTATTAAATTTGTACTGTCATTAGATGTTTTGGATTCTGCATCTCAGCAGCTGTGCAGTGATTTAGGAGGTATAAATGTCTCTTGGAACAAGCTATAAAACATCAATTCAATATTTGGCTCTACTTTCCTCCAGTTACAGTAGAGGTATAGTAGAAGTCTGCAAATGTTGATGTCAAGGGATTCAACGGAATGTTCTTAGTCATCTGAAATATCCAAGTTGGGGGGTGAAGGTGACCTGTAACCCAGCAGCTAATGACAACAAATGAAAAATGTTGATCCTGGTCATTTTATCCTTAATCAAAATAAAAAGGTGCCATGGATTTATAGAGGAAAAAAAAAAAATATATATATATATATATAAAAAAAAACAAGAAAAGTGATCCTGTGTTTTGCTAGTTGGGTACATGAACCTAACATAGTGGATGCAAGAGGGATTTAATCCAGCCTTCTGCATCCAAATTCTCTGCTTTAAAATTCATTTCTCACAAGCAGATGACAGCTTTGGACCTGACTTTTGAACTGAAACAGTAGTTCAGTGTACAGGAATATAGACCACCCAGTCTCAGTATAGTCTGAACAGCACTCTATGGGTGCGTCTACACTTGTAAATTAAGTCGACTTAAGCCTGTTTAAGTCCACTTAATTTACTCTGCGTCTACACTACATTTTCCTTAATTCTACTTAAGCTGTTCCTTAAATTGAATTAAGAAAAAATTAGTTCGAATTAATAACACCTCGTTTTAATTCGAACTAGCACTTAAGTCGACATTATTTAATTGACTTAAGCCAGCGTAGACGCAGATTAGCCCTAAATCAACTTTAAGTCGACTTAAAGTGCTTCAGGGCTCCCCCACTGCCCTCCCTGCCAGGGTGGGTGGCACAGGCAGAGCCTGGTGTGCCCTCCCACAGGGCAGGACAGAGCCCTGCCCACCCTGCTCCTATGCCCTGCCAGTGTCCCTGTCCTGCTCAGCCAGGTACAATGGGGCAAATGCTGAGCCCCCTGGCACCTCCCGCTGCCACCATGGACCAGTCCCAGGTCCACCTAGCCCCTACAGGTTGACTTAGGCATCCAGTGTGGATGCTCTAAGTCGATTCAGCAGGGTCCTCTTTAAGTCGACTTAATTTTTGAGTGTAGACATGCTAAGTCAACTTAGCTAAGTTGACTTAAATTGACAAGTGTAGACATAGCCTCAGACAGCAGAAGATGGAACACGGGACTGGCAAAGTTTGATGGTGAATAATCTATAGAGGATAGCTTTTTAAATTCAAGCAGAATGAATTTTCTTTGGAATGGAGGACATAGTTACACATTTCTTTGGAGCAAATCTCTTGCCACCGTTCCACATCACGAGAGATGTGGCATAGAATCACAACAGAACTAATGAATGAGATTTGAGGAGAGTCTGGTAGATCTACTACTACAAAGACCCATTGACCATTGAACATGTGAAAGGGTGTGTGGGAGGGTGTGCGTACACAGGTACGCACACTAGCTGTGGCAGCCATTGAAGTGCTGAGTAGACACTTTAGAACACCTCAGCTGCCTGCATCATGAGAGAACCTACAGAGAAAAGGCCTTATTCTGATCCCTGGAATCCCTGTAGCTCAGCTGATTAGCCTATGTGCTGAGGACTGATTTTTCCTTTGAAATGAAATCTAGCCTAGGAGTTTACACTGGAGATGTTTATTCACACAGGAGAATATTGACTGAGCATAACAAATGAGACAGGTACACATTAAGTACTAGGATATTGAAATTCTTCAAAATTCTAAGGCAAGAACAACAATTTCTTCTTGGATGAGCTCTTTCTCCTCAATTTACCACTTCAATTTGCCCTATTGTTAAAATAAACAACTTTCATAGATACTGAAATCATGGATCTACACCAACTCATATTTTCCAGCAGTATTCACTGCAATGAAATGCGAGATATGTCTGGAAAAATCCATGACTTGGCAGCATTATTCAAACTTAAGACAAAGGGGAACAAATGAAATTAAACTGCAGACTACCAGGAGCAGCTGGTCAGAAGGGCTGCTGGGGATTTGCCTAACCCACGGGTTTCAAACTATTTTTGTTGCCCCCTCCCTTTGAAAATATTTCAGGCAACGAGACCCTCCTCTTCTCCTCCCCCAGCCTCCAAGGCTCACTCCCTTCCCCTCAAACTGCTGGTTGAATTCCCATTTCCTATTTGGTCAGTGTGGAGAGTATGCCAGTAGAAATGATCATGGCGACTGCATAACCTAAATGCACACCATCCTGGGGTGGACCTGAGGTGTCGGGTCTCATCAGTTTGTGGGGAGAAGAGTCTGTTCGGTCTCAGCTCTGATTCAACAGAAGAAACATTGATATCTACAAAAAGATATCGCAGGGCATGTTGGAGAAGGCATAATAAGGATACACAGCAGTGCCAGGTTAAAATCAAAGACCTAAGGCAGGCATATCAAAAAACGAGGGAGACAAACAGTTGTTCTGGCTCATCACTAAAAGCATGCTGCTTCTACGAAGAGCTGCATGTGATTCTTGGCAGTGACCCCATCACTGGCCTCAGATGCAGTGTTGATACCTCGGGGGAATCTGAGTCTCAACTCAATGACAATGTAACTATGGATGGGGAAGAGGAGGAGGAGGAGAGGGGACAGGAGAATGGAGTACCCATTCTCCCAGAAAGCCAGGAGCTATTTTTAACCCCAGAGCAGCCCAGCCAGATGCAGAACAGCCTCTTGACTGAGTGAGATGCTGGGGAAGACACATCTGGTGAATATATAATGTAAATCACAGCGCTGGAGTTACATCCTCTGTCAGGTTCAGGTTAATAGGGAAAAAATTATTAGGTCTGGTGGGGATGGGCTTCCTCATTGATCCTCCAGTTTTGCAGAGGGCTGCCCTTGGAAAAGACTGTTTATGTGTACAGAGATGGCCTGAGAATCCTCCTTGGACATATCCAGGAAACTTTCATGGAGGTACCATGCAACCCTCTGCAGAAGGTTTTTTGGGAGGACAGTCTTATTTCTTCCATCATGACAGGACACTTTCCCACACCACTCTGGCTATGTCTACACTTATTGATTTAGGTAAACATAAATAGGTTGACTTTAATAAGTCGACTTTAAGTCAACCTTATTAAGTCGACTTAGGGAGTCCACACAGGACTCCTAAGTCCACTTAAGGTGGGCCTTACTAACTTGACTTAGAGAGTCTATACTAGACTCTCTAAGTCGACTAGTTAGGTCCAGGGAGAGTCAGCCCCACACGGAGCGTGGAGTTCCCTTCTGCCCCGGACCAATCGGCTCCCTTCTGGTTGGGACTGCTCAGGTCACAGGCAGAAGGGAGCCCTTCCAGCAGGGACCGAGTGGTCCTGGCTAGAAGGAAGCTGGCTGGGACCCCCATGGGTTCCAGCAAAAAGGGAAACGCCGCTTCCTTCTTGCTGGGACCCACAGGGATCCAGCTAGAAGGGAGCATGGGCTCCTTTCTGTTGGGACCCCAGAGGTCCGGGCCAGAACGGAGCCGTGCAGCTCCCTTCTGGCTGGGACCGTGCTCCAGCTGCGGGGAAGCCTCTGGGTCTCCCCGCCAGCTGGAGGCCACTGTGCAGGCAATTGCCAGTGCTCCAGCTGTTTGGGGAGGCCCAGTGGCTTCCCTAAACAGCTGGAGCTCTGGCAATTGCCCGCACGGCACTCCAGTTGTTTGGGGAGGCCCTGGGGCTTCCCCAAACAGCCGGAGCACCATGCGGGAAACTGCCGGTGTTCCCATATGGGCAATTGTCTGGGCCTCCCCAAACAGCTGGAGCCCCGGCAACTGCCGGCACAACAGCGCCCAGCTGGTGGGGAGACCTGGAGGCTTCCCCGCACCTGGAGTGCGGTCCCAGCTAGAAGGGAGCACAGGGCTCCCGCCTAGCCAGGACCCGAGCAGTCCTGGCCGAAGGGAGCCCCGCACTCCCTCCTAGCCGGGGCCCGAATGGTCCCGGGGAGAAGGGAGCCCTACGCTCCCTCCTAGCCAGGACTGAGTGGTCCTGGCCAGGGGGAAGAGCGGGAGACCTGCGCTCCAGTTGCTAGCTGCTCAGCAGCTGGAGCATGGGTCTCGGGGAGAAAGTAGCCCCGCGCTCCCTCCTAGCCGGGACTGAGCAACAGCTTAAGTCGACTTAAGGAAACTCCAGTGTGGACGCAGAGCACACTTAAGCAGGCTTAAGTCGACTTAATTTACTAGTGTAGACGCAGCCTCTGTTATTAAATGTATAGGCATCAATGCAAAACACAGGATAGCAGCACAAGCACCAGCCCTGTACCCAGATGCCAGCAGCAACTGCTCCCTTTCCACCTGTGTTATTCTCAGGAGATTAATATCCCATACCACGCATGTTTACAATATCTGGGCTCATAATGAAAAAAACAGGGCTTGTGATCCCCCCACCTGGGATCATTTCTTGGGTCCCTGAACCAGATGTTCCCTGACATGATGTTGCTTTGGGTGTTCAGGATCAGGCACTGGTTGCTCATGTGTTTTCTTATTGGCAATTCCCCCTTTATTCCCCCCCCATCCTAGAACTGCCTCTTGGGGGGCAAAAAGTATTTGGGGAGGCTAAATGATGTTCCTGGACATGTTGCTTGAGGAAGAGGGGCCTTATCCACACCACATTCTATGCGTCAGAGATTTCCCCAGGTTAAAGCCACAAGCCTCTTACTCACCAACCTGTGGAAGAGACAGGGATTGTCATTCAGGGCTACCATTCAGTTTTGAATAATAAGGGTAGTTATTTTTACATTGCAGCCTTGCTTTTCATACATGGTATGAACTAACAATGGGTGCCCTGTGCTTTACATCCCTTGCAATTGAAAGCATGGCCTTCAGTGTACCCTTCACTCCTGCGGAGAGGCTGTTGCACATTAGAAGGTGGAAAAAGAAAACGGGGGATGACGTGTTCCAAGAGATAATGAATGCCTCCAGGGCAGCTGACATGGAGTTAAGAGCTTGGAGGATTCCATTTTCTGAAAAACTGGACACGGAGAGCAGCCCAAGAGCACGAACATGCCATGCAGGATAAAATGCTATATGTAATGACATGTTGAGGCAACTGGTTGAGCTTCAGGAGCAACAGTAGCAGCATAGTCAGCCTCTGCAGAACTGCCAGCAATAAGTGCCGTCTTCCCAAGCCACCAACCCCAAGCATTCCAGGAAGAAGGTAGCAGTGTGCAGTATGTGCACCACTCAATCCCGGGGAAGGGGAGCAGGAAGAGATGCTGGCCTTTCTAAAAACCGTGAATGTGAGGGCTCTGGTGTTTGCACAGACAAGCATTGCTTTTTTCTCTCCTCCCAACTCCATGACCATGGTTGCTAACAGTTAAATTATTTTCCTTTCCCTCCACTGTTAAGGATGTGCAATAAAAGTGAACTTCTTTGTAATTCAGTACTCTTTCTTTATTACATGCATGGGGATGGGTGGTAGAGGAAGGGGAAGTGCGGAGACACTGCTGCAGGCAGGGGATGAAATGGGAAGGCACAATACAGGTAAGTGACACACATTACTGCTGCTCATTTTAAAAGCAGGTTTCAATGCCTCTCTGAAGTGCAGAGCTCCTTGCTGGGTTCTTAGCATTACACTGGTATCTGGCTGCTCAAAGGTTGCAGCCAGCTTCTCTGCCTTCGTGACCCAACCCAACCTGACAGAAACTTCTCTCTGTCTCACAGACATTATGGAGCACACAGCAGGCAGCGGTAACTACAGGGATATTGATTTCACTGAGGTCTAACCTACCTATGGCACCAGTGAGCCTTTAAAGGCACATTTCCCCACCATTCTGCACTTGCTCAGCCTATGATTGAATTGCTCCTTATCGCTGCCCAGCTGTCCAGTGTACCGCTTTGTAAGCCATGGGAGCAAGGGGTAAGCTGGGTCTCCCATGATTACTATTGGCTCATCAACACCAGTAGTTATGTTTTGGTCTGGAAAGAAAGCTCCCGCTTGCATCTTTCTGAACAAACCTGAGTTCCTAAAGATACATGTCATGCACCTTTCCAGACCACCCTATGCTGATGTCAGCAAAGTGTCCCCTGTGATTCACAGTGCTTGCAACACCATGGAAAAATATCCCTTTTGGTTTATGTACTCAATGGCAAAGTGGTCTGGTGCTAAGATAGGCATATCTGTCACCCCATTACAGTTAGGGAATCCCACCACAACAAAACCATCCATTACATCCCATACATTTCCCAAACTCTACCCTTCTTAGCAGAAGTCTATTAATGGCCCTACACACTTGAATCACCAATGTTCCACAGTGAATTTTAGGCGTGAGGCTGTTGGATTGGAATAGAAGGTTCTCAGCTTGGTTCTCAGGTAAGAGGGACTGGGTGGAGGAAGCTGAGAGCTGGCATGGGTTCTGAGCTTGCAACAAGATCATCAGTGATGAGTGTGAATGTGTGAGGAAGAGAGTACAGTTAGTGGGTGTGTCAGTGGGATAAAGTATGAATGAAGGTGTGAGCCTCAGTGAATCAGTGCTCTGAGTGAGCATGAGTGTGTATTAGGGCATAGGCAGGAGACAACAGAAGTACATTAGAAAGATGGCATGGAGAAAGGAGAAGTGGTCATATAAGGATAGACACTGTTACTTCCCCCTGCCCTTTTTTTTTTGCGACATATCCCTGCATTTCATTCTGAAAGGGAAAAGTCACTGGAAGAGAAATGAGTGGGCTCTTTTCTTCCCATTCTGGTACCAACTTCTCTCCCCCTTTAGCAAGACCCCATAACCAACACTTCTGACCACCACTAGGGCCCTTGTTTTTCTATTTTGAAAGTTTGGTCAACATAGCGGTGGAGCAGGGAGAAAAGAGACACAACTAGAATGTAAGAAATTCACTCTACCAACAAAAAAAGGACTATAAATGGGGAAAAATAAAACAAGGGCAGGTCTAAACAGCCAGCCCTAAAATAACTTGCATATCTATATTCGGCTTCTCTACTCCCCACACACACACTGTGCTGGTTCAAATGGAGGGGCCTCCCTTCAAACCAGTGCTACCCAGTTGCTGAGATGGTGCTGCAGGATCAACTTCCTGATTGGCTGAGCAGGTCTTCACAGACCCAATCAGTCGATCAGGAAGTTTGAACTGACGGAGGTGAATTTGCCATCAGTGAAGACCTGCCTACAGTGTTCTTGTAGTGCAGCAGCACAGAAAGCACTTTGAGTGCCTGAGAAGCACGAAAGGGAAGTATTAGACTTCCATGGGAGGAGCAGGTTGTGTTATACCTGTATAAAGAAATAGCTTGCAATCCTCCCAGCACTATTCAAGGGATGGGAAAACAGAGGGGCCCATGACCAATGTTCCCTCTAAGGTTTGGCGGCTTGTGTGCAAAATTTTCAAGCCATGTGCAAAACTTTTTCTGACTAAAATTTTTGTGCAAACTCACACAACAGAAATTATAGTCATTAATTGAAGTTAAAGTGATTGTAAATAGAATTAATTAATTGTGTTTAATTGAATTTGAATGAATTTTGAATTGAAATTTAATTTTTAGAAAAGTTTTTATTTAAAATTAATTTTTAAAAAGCTTTTTAAAAAAGAAGGAAGAGAAAGAAAAAAGAAGGAAGGAGGAGAAAAAGAAAAAAGAAGTAAGAGAAAGAAAGGAAGGAAGCAAAGAAAGAAAGAGCAGGAAGGAAGGAAGGAAGGAAGGAAGGAAGGAAGGAAGAGGAAGACAAAGAAGAGAAAAAGAAAAAAGAAAGAAGGAAGAGAAAGAAGGAAAGAAAAAGGAAGGCAAACAAGAAAAAGAAGGGAAGAGAAAGGAAGGAAAGAAAAAGGAAGGCAAACAAGAAAAAGAAGGGAAGAGAAAGGAAGAAAAGAGAAGGTAGGAAAAGAAAGGCAGAGAGAAGGAAAGAAGGGAAAGAAAAAGGAAGGCAAAGAAGGGAAAGACGAGAAAGAAAAAGGAAGGGAAAGAAGAGAAAGAAAAAGGAAAGAAAAGAAGGGAAGAGAAAGGAAGACAAAGAAGAGAAGGAAGGGAAGAGAAAGGAAGGCAAAGAAGAGAAAAAGAAAAAAGGAAGAGAAAGAAGGAAAGAAAAAGGAAGGCAAACAAGAAAAAAGTGAAGAGAAAGAAAGAAAAGAGAGAAGGTAGGAAAAGAAAGGCGGAGAGAAGGAAAGAAGGAGGCAGGAATGAAGAGAAAGAAGGAAAGAGAAAAAGAAAAAAGAAGGAAAGAAGAGAAAGAGAAAGGAAGGCAAAGAAGAGAAGGAAGGGAAGAGAAAGGAAGGCAAAGAGGAGAAGGAAGGGAAGAGAAAGGAAGGCAAAGAAGAGAAGGAAGGGAAGAGAAAGGAAGGTAAAGAAGAGAAGGAAGGGAAGAGAAAGGAAGGCAAAGAAGAGAAAGGAGGAAAAAAAGAATCTGAGAAAAGAAAGAAGAAAAAAAAGAAAGAAGCCGAGGCCACTGGGGGCGGGGACCCGAACGCGGCCCCTGGAGGGCAGAGCAGACCCTGGCACCGGAGACCGATCCTGGCCCCCTGCTGGGAGGCCGAGGCTGTCGGCAGAGCGGAGCCGTCCCCGGCCCCGGGCTGGGAAATCGAGGCGGCCGGCTGGTGGGAGTCCGGCAGCCTGTCCCGGCCGCGGCCACCCCGCTGCTCCGGCCGCATGGGGCAGGCAGGCAGGCGCGCGCACATGCCCCGGCCCTGAGCCTGCCTGCTCTGCCCTGGGGGCGGGGAGGGCCAGCCCAGAGGCCGGGCTCAGATCGGGTCTGCCATGGCAAAGCCGCAGCCCCGGGGGTCCGGTGGGGGTCGCCGGCCTGCGCGGGGGTCCCTCAGTGCTGCGCGGGGGTTGCGATGGCTGCTGCGCGGCCGCGCATCCGTGCAGCTTAGAGGGAACACTGCCCATGACCAGCCTGTCTCACCAGGTATGTTCCTCTAGGCCAGCAAGTAAGGCGGAAGATAGAAGCTGTCCTTATAAAGCCCCAGTCCTTCTAAATTACAGCATACCCAGTCAGTCTATGGCTGCCTCCTGCACAGGTGCACTGGACGAAAGGGACTCCTTGAACCACCTCCTATCCTTAATATACCTGCGCAGGGCCAGATCTAATTTAGCTCTAGGGATCTTAAGGTTTTGTCTTTTACAAAAAAAAAATTTAAATTATTCTTACTACGCATTTCATTATAAAAATTCTCGTGTGTTGGGAGTTGCTAAGCCATTGCAAAACAATCAGATATTTCTTCTATGCACAGAAAACAAGCAGCAGCATTTACTTGACAATGACTGAAGCCATTATTACTCATCAGATCTGTGGACTGAACAAATTCTGTTTCAAGTACCTATACAGATCAACAAATATATGGTAGCTCATGGGGCTAAATTGAGAGGGTTCACATTTAAGAAACAAGGACAACAGAAAGCATATAAAATTGATCTTGCCAGGTATCTTACCGTATGATCTTGCCAGGGAATAGCATGCAACTAAAGGTATGTAATTCTGAACTGAGGAACATATTGCCATCTGCTATCCTATGCCTGAACACGTAACACACACAGAATGATGAGATTTAATACAAACGTCATTCATTATATAGACAGGGAACTCTTTACTGTGTCCGTAGTACAATGTACTAGTACAATGGCACGTCAGTCTTGATTGAGGTCTGTAATAGGATACTATGCTTTGGGCCATATTTGTACACTAAAGGTTGACTGTTGTTGCCCTTGAGACTTTTAAAACTGAGAGGTATAATTGTAGGTCACATGTTTGCTCCTAATCACATGGCTTATAAGAAGTCTCTCGTAAGGCATCCTGTCTTTTAGGTTCATAGGAGATACCCTGGGTCAGGGAAAAACAGGCTTTACCCAGTAGCTGGAAAGGACTACCAAATAGAAAGAGGCATCTTCCCAACTGTAGAAAATGGGAAAAGTCACTGCTCTTAAGTGTTTTGTGTCATTTTGAGTCTTTGTATGTATGTTGCCTAATATTCTGCCTAGAGAAAGTCAAATGGAACTAAATTTGAGCATGTGAGCTTTATTTGGACTGTTCAAGATGGTACATCTGCTTTGTAGAATCTTGGGATGCTTTCACAATACAAATATTTACTACTACTATTAGTAGTTCAGATGAAACTTTTTGAATGTCTAACAATTATTAAACCCAGACATGTGCTAGCATAGATGTACTGGGCAGTTCAAGTGTTTGTTTAATGCCATTGTGATCCATAAAAATACATAAAGTTTTAAATGTCTACTGATATCCACAATACCATCTTCTCCAGCCAGCAACATCAGATTAAAAAAACAAAACACTTGGCAGCTGTTGTATAGGCTAGAATGCCCCATAAATACAGCCATCTCTCATTATCTTATCCAAATTAGACAAAGAGAATTACTGGTACTGAAGAAATCAGGCTGTTCTTCAAACCACTTTTTGCTTATATATGGCTAAAAGCTAAATCATTGATTCACTATTGTATTTGTACATGCAAATTAATGCTGTGCTGTTTTGAATGCTACTGAGGGAAAAATGGAACTGAAGAGTCAAAGGCTATGTCTACACTGGCAAGTTAGTTCGAATTAAGGAGGCTTATTTCGAACTAACTAAAACCATGGCTACACTAGGCTTTAGTTAGTTCGAATTAAGAGCTTCCTTAATTCGAACTAATAAGTTTGAATAGGGTATTCGAACTAAGGGGTTAATTCGAACTAACTAAAACTAACTAACTAATTTCTTAGTTCGAATTAACCGGCCATTGAAATGAATGGGGATCGCTAATTCGAATGAAGCAAGTGCTTGCTTCGTTCAAACTAACGTTCCAGTGGGGCCATGCTAGTTCGAATTAAGCTAATTCGAACTAACTAAAATTAGTTTGAATTAGTTAGTTCAAACTAACTAATTCAAACTCATTTTATCAAGTGTAGACATAGCCAAAAAGACACGGCATGCTCTAGCTAGAACAGAGATCACCACCTCCTTCTCTCTGCCTCTTCCACTTGCAGGATTTGCATTTCTCAATTTGCCCAACTTGCTCTCAATGCAGTGAACACTCAGGTGCTATTGTGTAATCAATCCCCTATTTTCATAGTGGCCCCCTTGTTTCTGGCTCAACCTCCCAGCCACCTCTTGGTAATTGCTTCTTCAAACTCCAATTTAGATATTTCTTCTATGAGAATATCATGCAGCTATAAATCCAACACTGCAAAATTTTATTGTTTTATTACAAGTTTCATGACATTTTTCTTAAAGCACCATCTCCCGAGACAAGTAGTTGAGAGTCTCAGTTTTCACTGAAAAAACAAAAAATTCCCCATCAACCTACGTTTATAGTCCACATGACTGCAAAGCTTAAGAATCTGAACAGTGTATCTCCTAAAGAAACCAGAAGACATCCAATGAATCCAAAATTATTTTAAAAATTCAAGATTTTTCAGGCCTGCTTCATGATTTTGGAATCTTGAGATTGGCAATATACCGTATATTGGTCTTACTGATCTGGATCTCCATTCCATTCTACCTGCCTCAGCCTCACATCATCTGCCTGCATCAGCATCACATCTGTCATCCCTTCACTCTTATATAAATGGCTATCACACCAGTTAAGTCTCCTGGGTGGTGCATAGCCCATCTCTGTGGGTGCGTCTACACTTGAAAATTAAGTCAACTTAAGCTTGCTTAAGTCGACTTAATTACCCCAAGTCTACACTACAGTTTCCTTAACGCGACTTAAGCAACTGCTTAAGTCACCTTAAGGAAATTCAAACTCGACTTTGAGGCTTAAGTCGACTATTTAAGTTGACTTAAGCCAGTGTAGACGTGGGGTAGCCCTAAGTCGACTTAGGGCATGGGTCCCTTCTCGCCGGGACCACTCAGGTCCCGGCAAGAAGGGATCGCGGGGCTTGCTTCCTTCTCCCCAGGACCCGCACTCAAGCTGCTCATGCTGTGGTCCCAATGAGGAGGAAGAGCTGGAGACCCGCACTCCAGCTTCCCCTGGTCAGCAGTGGGCAGCTGGAGTGGGGATCCCGGCAAGAAGGGACCTCGGGGCTCCCTTCTTGCCGGGACCACTCAGGTCCCGGCAAAAAGGGACCGCGGGGCTTCCTTCTCGCCAGGACCTGTCCTGGTAAGAAGAAAGCCCCACAGTCCCGGCAAGAAGGAAGCCCCATGGTCCCTTCTCCCAGAGACCCACGCTCCAGCTGCTGCAGCTGGAGTGTGGGTTTCGGGGAGAAAGGAGCCCCACGCTCCCTCCTATTCCAGACCCTGCGGTCCCGACTGGGAGGGAGCGCGGGAGACCCGCGCTCCCTCCTGTCCACGACCGCTTCGTCCAGCTAGGAGGGAGCCCGGGGCTCCCTTGGCCAGGACCGCTCGGTCCCAGCTAGGAAGGAGCCCCGGCTGGCGCCACATTCCAGCTGTTTAGAGGGCCTCTCTAAACAGCTGGAGTGCGGCAATTGTTGACGCTTTAAGTCGACTTTAGTTTTAAGTTTGTTAAGTCGACTTAGCATGTCCCCACACAAAATTTAAGTCGACTTAGAGAGGACCCTACCAAATCGACCTAGAGCATCCACACTGGATGCCTCGGTCGACTTGTAGGGGCTAGGTGGACCTGGGACAGGTTCAAGGTGGCAGGGGGGGCATGTATGTATTGTACCTGGGAACAATGGGGACTGGGCCTAACAGGGACCCTGGCAGGGCGTAGGGGCAGGGTGGGCAGGGCTCTGTCCTGCCCTGTGGGGGGGCACGCCAGGCTGTGGGTGTGCCAGCCACCCTGGCAGGGAGGGCAGTGGGGAAGCCACTTAAGTCGACTTAAGGAAATGCCAATGTGGACGCAGAGTAAATTAAGTAGACTTAAGCAAGCTTAAGTCGACTTAATTTGTAAGTGTAGACGCAGCCTCTGTGACATGGTATCTATATGTGAGTGTATAAGCTACAGTGGCCCCTACATGCACTGGCTTTAGATCATATGACAACCGCTGACTTTTCAAAAGGATGTTAAATGCACACTGACTCTGAGATTGGTGTAAGTAGAAGCATAGTGGCATGGTTTTTGAGGTACTTCGATATGGCTGGCACAGGTAATGTGCAATAAATGGAGACTGAAACACTGTTCATGTTCTCATCAATCTTCTGGAAGTCATAGTCCTTTGAAGGCAAATAAATATCATTGGTATATATGAACCATGTGGAAATGGTGGCTGATACATCACTGAACACATTAAGTAAAGGTCATACCAGCAATCAGTCTTGCAGAAGTCGAGAATGTATGTGTATTGTTTAAGGGAGAAGGTTGCTGTATGTAGAATCCTTGACTCATTTGTTGCTGAAGTTGAAATGTGTGGTGAGCGAGGCAGGAGAGAGCAGGAAAAAAGAATGATGTTGTGGTTAAGGAGAATGAATATCAGCTGGAGAATAACCACAAAGCTCCTATGTGATGCTGGACAAATCAGTTGTGTGTGTTCCTCATTTTCTGGTACCATGAGACTTTTGAGACCTGATCTACAGAAGCACCAAGCAAGTTCATTAATGCCTGAAAAGTACCACAAGCACCACAAGAAATTAACATTTTCTTTTTGCAGTATTTGAATGGTTTGCACTAAATAAGGCCAGGGGTGGGGAGGGGCTCACATTGAATGTGGAACATAAAAAGAAATATTCCCTTTCTACCCATCCAATAAATGACACCAGGGACTCATATAATCACTTAATTAAAGACTGTATATGATGCATATGCACAAGAGGGCCACATTATGGTTGCATAGGAAATGTTATAGGTAAGGTTGCTTAATTGTTTAAGTACTTGACTTTCCAACCTTTATGTTCTTTAAATATAGGTTTTTTTAAATATAATTATTATTACAAGTGTACACCACAGATAAGAATCTTTTCCCACGCTGTTACTGCCTTGTTGGATTTCATCCAAGGGGAAGCCCTGCAACCACTTTAAAATCTTGAAAAGCTATGTTTGCATTTTAAATGTTTCATATGGAACTTAGCCTGTATAATCACAAGGGTCATGTTATGTTTTCACCGGGCCTGAAAGAATTACTCCTAGTGAACAAATCTAGATATCCAATGATTTTTTTTAATTTATATTTATTTTGATAGATGATTTGTCTGACATTTCAGCTTTTTGGTTGCTCAGTTGTTTGTTGGGAGTGTTACTGAGAGATATTTATAATTTGACATTCAAGCTGTATTCAGAGGCGGCTTTTGGGCTAGGCGAAGGAGGCGCACACCTAGGGCCCCTAACAATAAGGGGACCCATTGCCTGCTTCACCTACCCCAAGAGCCGCGTCTGCCTCAGTTGGCAGCAAGAGGAGGAGCTTGGCCCCTGGGACCTGGGGCCAACAGGGGAGAGCTGGGGCCTGCGTCAGGGGACAGGGGGGTGGCGGGAGCCAGCAGCAGGGAACTGAATAGGGGGTCCCATGGGCCTATAGGGGGCCTCACAATGGGCCTTTGCCTAGGGCCCCCAACAGCTAAAGGCCGCCTCTGGCTGTATTCAGCAAAGTAAGTCAAAAGGTATTGATTCCATTTCCAAAGAACTTTAACTTTTATAAACAGTAGAAAGGACTGAAGAAGTCACTAGGCCTTTGATTTGCTCAGCACTAAATCCGAGGCTCTGCGAGGTCAATGAAAGTTTTGCCACTGACTTCAGTGGTAGCATTATTTTACAATTTAAAAACGTACTGCACTTATAAATGTTTCATGGTGTAATCTTAAATGTACACATCTGCGCAAGGTGAGTCATCTTATGCTTTCCCAGTCTATTTGTTGTCTTATAATAAGACTGTAAACTCTTCAGTGCAGGCACCATCCCTTTGCTACTTGTATAGTACCTAGCACAATGAGGCTGGGATTTCTAAGTGCTACTACTATATAAATAATAATAAAGACAATCCCTATTGAAGAAAATGGGTCTTTATGGGTGTAATTGTGTCCAGAATTAAGCCTTTGCCTTAATTTTCTTTTCTCTTTCCATTTCCTTTTTTGTTTTCCCCCCACCTTTATTAATAGTGTTTTGGATTTTTAAAATCTAAACCCCCCAAAATTATAGGGAAAGGCCTGCCGGGCCCCCCCCCCCGAAAAAGATTGAAGAACAAGCTTAGAGAGCATCACTTTATCTTAAAAAGGCGGCAGAATGATGAGGACTGAATCTATTTTTGGCTGAACTTAACACATCAGAACTTGCAATTTATGTAACCATTCTATCAGAGATGTCTGCAGTCAAAGGGATCATCAAAGTGATCATCATGAAATATGGCAAAATTTAGCTAGTCAAGTGAGACAAGAATCGCCACATCTTATAATTCTTTCCTTTGATGTTGCCCTTTGAAATTAAATGAGGCTTTATATGTACACTCACTTGGATTGGAGATACTTTAGAGCACATGTCCTAAAAATTAAAAAGATCCTCCCTTTTCAGCTGTCATTGAGTACCATCAGAAGAGGTGTGGGCAGGGAAATTATGATTGAATAGGTTTTTATGTACTAGAAGTCCAGTTCTACAAGTAAATGAAATCAATGCAGGTTTATATGGGTGCAAAGGGTGGTTCCCATGGATACCACCATAGGATTTTGGCCTTTGGTAGCTAACTATACAGCTAACATCTAGAGGGAAGAGGACAAAAAACAAAAATAACAAAAAGGTGCTTAGTTATGTTCCTACAACGCTTTAAAGAGGTAAAACAAATCAGTCTGTTATTTTTTACAGAACCCCTGGAAGGCAGGAAAGCTAGTATTACCACCCATCTCTCTATGTTACAAATGAGGAAGAAGACAGAGAGATGAAGTAACATTCCAAAGCCCACATGAAGGCTATGATCTGACCCCATAAGAGTCAGTGAGAGTTTTGCCATTGACCTAAATGGGAGCCAGATCAAGCCTGAGTCACTACTAGACTAAAATGTACTGAATCTTTCAGTCCTGCACACAGCTAATTAGAAAATGCTGCCCATCAAAATAGTTGTAGCAAAATAGTTGTTAGTAAATATTGGGACAATCATTTCTTACAAAGTTTTATATCCAGGAATGTTGCTGTTAAATGTATTGCAAGAAAAGACAAGAGATTTCTTTTCATGATTATTATTAGCTATCGAGATCAGCTTTTATTTATCTTATCCTTCCACGGTCTTGGTTATGACTCATTTTCTCCTCTCATAAAAAGTAAATGTATTCAAACAGTGGATTACAGTTTTTCATCATTACCCAATCATAATGCTACACATTTTTCACCAAACTGCTTAGCTTGTTTAGAAAAATACCAACACGTATATCAGATTAAAGAGTGAGAGAATGAAAGATAAGATAAGAAGATGAAAAGAAGATAGACTAGTCCACCAAACAGAAATTCAACTACAGCTAAATTAGATCCATTACAAGAGTAATTTACATCATCATCCCATGACTCTTCTTGCAAACAATTCTTCTGTAATATGCTGGTACTGAGTTAAACAAAGAAGCATCCTTCAAATTATACATTAGCAGTAGATATACTGGCATCAAAAGAACAAGTTACTTCATTATTCCTAAAAGCCCTTACTTGGATGATAGAATTGGATGAGGTATAGGTTTTAAACTTCCATTTTGCTATTTATTGTTATTTCTGCCTTTCATTTCCAATTGTTCCTGAATGCACAGACAAATTCTGAGAGGCAATATTTATTCTCAGTTACAAATGTGCAACTCATTGTCGGTATGAGCTTGAGTACATTTAATAGAGTGGAAATCGGCCTGATTCTGCAAAGTTTTTTATTCATATCTGTAATCCCACTGACTTCAAAACAGTTCTCATCCATGAGACTTTGCACAACTGCACGCAGAGTATCAAGTCAGATTGCTGCACTGTATGGTTCAATTTCCGCTGAGTTACACAGGTGATACCCTGGTGATGACAATGGAACTGTGTCAGATTGCACTAAGGCTGGATTTTTTTTTCTCTATTACAGAATCATGTTACCTAGCCATGACAGTAAACGATATGCAGAAAAACTACTTGACAATTAAACATGAACTTACTAAAACATATTACTTGATTTACTGCTACTATAATCACAAAAATAAACTTACAAATTTGGGAAACTGTCCTGGCTTTTTACCAGCTCCTACAGAAAAAAAATATATATATTTTTTAAGAAATCCTTTTAGGAAGACCAATTTTTTTTTACTTGATTTTTTTGTTGTTGATAGCTTTACTTTTAAATGTTTTTACAAACACTAGAGCTGAAAATTGTTCTTTTGGATACCCATGCGAAGACAGAATAGGGCAGTCAACTGCAGCCATCCACACACACCCGAGAGTAGAGTTTACTTCTTAATGTTTATAACTTTACCTGCTATTGCTTTGTTGTATGTTTATTATTATGGGTGTCACCATCGTGTTAAAATAAATGGCAGCAAAATAAAGGTTCAGAGATTATAACTGGCCAGGTCCAGGAGCTTCTGTGGGTCAGACATCACTTTAGCTTCTGCTGGTCATGCTGGAGAAGTGACAGATGCTGTGCTCAGTGCACAACAGTGATTTCTTTCGCTAGCCCACAAAACCAACTCTGTGGTTCTTCCTGCCTGGTACAGCCAGATGTTTAGGAGGGAAGTGTCTTTTAAGAACACTATAAAGAAATAGGTCAAGACACTGTAAAAAGTGACTTGACAGCCAAGCCTGGTGTTTATATAGCACTGTTAAAGGATGGTTAGAGGGTATGGTGTTCTAGCTGTATGACACTTTAGGCAGGATAGGAAAGGGTAACATAACACACACACACACACACACAATACACACACATATTGAAAAGGAGCAGCAGCAGGTAACCAAGGTAAGTTTAGAGAATAAGTAATTATTGTGGATATTGCTTATTGTTGTTGTAGTTAAAAGCATGTTGAATAAGAGGTACCTAAAATAAAAAGAGGAAAAGGTTTTAAGTGAAGAGCTACTCATTAAAGTAAGTTGAGTCTAGAACATTCATAGGAGTGGGTGTAAAAAGGAGAATAGAGTGAGCAGAGGTTCAGATTGATTAAAAATCCTGGGTAAAAAGAGTAAGAAGTAAAAATAGTAAATAAATAGGCTAAAAGGGGATACAGAAGTATGGCAGGTAATCTCCCACTGGAGAGGATGTCCAGTACTGTTGATAAATATAGCAGGTATCTCCCACTGGAGAGTCCTCGCTGTAAAATTTAGAAGGACGTGTCCCAGCTGAGAAAAGGCAAAATGGTGGAAAAGGAAAAGCAAAGAGTGGAAATTCTGAAACAATGTTAGGGGATAATCTGAAGGATTTTGTTCAGAGAATAGGAAGAGGTCCATGGAAGGAAGATGCCTTCACAGGACCTGGAGCATTTCAGCAATTGTGCAAACAGTGGGATCAATGTATCCACCCAGAAAAGAAAGGCATTTTTAAAGGAAAACCCATTAAAAAGGAGAGAAAACAGGCTGCTATGAAAGAGTTATATTTGGCAGCAACTACTTTAGATAAAGAAATTGATAAATTGATAGAAGAAAAGCAGGCATTAGAAATAGAAAAGCATAAAATTAATAAAGAATTAAAAATTGTGGACACTGAAGCAGATAATTTAAGAACAATTATGTTAACACAATCTACTCAGTTAAGGAGGTGCTAAAAGGAAGTAGATGAGAGAAAAGAGGAATCAGAAAGAATGATTAGAGAAACTGAGAAATGGAGGAAATTGGCAACAGACAATCAGGCTGCTGTAAGAGTAATGCTCTCAGATGCAGGAGAGAAGGAAAAGATAAATCATACAGCTTGTTTAAAGCAGATAGAAGCTTTAAGGGAAAAATTAAAGATTAATAGAGGAGTAATTTCAGCAGTTAAAGGTAGTGGCAGTCAATGGGAAGATGAAGAAATAGACTTAGAAGATGAATGGGATAATTCTGATGATTTTCCAAAAGAAAAAGAATCACCTTTAGGACCTTATAGTTCGTTATTAGAAGAATTAGAAGAACTTCAAAGGCCACCTCCCATAAGGGTCATCCCTGTGGGGGGCGAACAGGACAATCGCCCTGGGCCCTGTGATTACATGGGCCCCGCGCTGTCCTGCTTCCAGTGGGGCAGTGTGGGGCCCGCACGCACCGCAGCCCCTCCTCCCACGGCCGGGAGGGCTATGCCCTGCCCCTTGGCTGGCCCTCCCCGCCCTCAGGGCGGAGCAGGCAGGCCCAGGGGCGGAGCATGTGGGGCCCGGCCCCTGGGCCAGCCTGACCCCACACTGCCGGCTCCCCCCAGCAAGTGGCCTCGACCTCCCAGCACGGGGCTGGGGCCTCCGGCTCCCTCCCGCAGGTGGCCTCCCGGAGCTGGCTCCGGGTCTCCCCTCCTCCCCCTCCAGCAAGTGGTCTCCCAGCCCGGGGGCAGAGCTGGTGGTGGCTTTCCCCGCCCCCTCCTACCCCCTCTGGGGCCGGCTCCCTGGGGGCGGAGTGGGCCGGTCGGCCGGTCACGCTCCCCTCCAGCAGAGGGGGCGAGGGCCCCGCTTTGGCCACTTGGCCCTGGGCCCCGCTCCCCACGCGGGATGGCCCTGCCTCCCATTGCATCCCTAACAACAAAAATAGTAACTAAAACAACTACAGATGGTAATCAAGGAGGTTGAGAGGAATTAACAGAGGAAAAACCCTACACCTCTGAAGAATTAAGAGCTCTGGGAAAGTCCTTAGGTCCCTTAGACAGAGGTACAGTTAGTAAGTGGTTAACTAGGACATCAGGGATGCCTACAATTTTAGGAGGAGTTCTCTCAGCATTGTTAAAAGAATGTATGAGTACGGAAGACTTTGCAGGACTTCCATATGACATACAGGTTGGAGGACAAAGAAATAGAAATGTTATAGAGGGAGAAGTATTAAGATTCTTTTGCCTTAGTGAAGATCCAATAATGTGGTTTCATAGGGAAAAACAACGAGCAGGGGAAAGACCAGAACCATACATAGCTAGGAAAAAGTTTGTTTATAAACATTGTGGATTAGTTAGAAGGGATGCAGTAACAAATGACACATATGATGCAGCTCCCTTTAAGAAAGCATTGCTGTGTGGATTCAATCCTAGTATCTGAACAGCACTGATTCCAATAAGCCCAGAACTTTCTTCTTTGCGAATTATAGAGGAAAGAGCAAAGTCTCTGTATGAAATTCAAAGAGAAAGTCTCCCCATTCAGGGAAAGAAATTTGATAAGGTTGCAACAGTGACCTATTCAAATAATGGTCCATCAAGAAAATGGGACCCAGAAAATAAACAAAAGGAACAGGCTAAGAAGAAAGACAAGAAAAATCCTTATCCTAAACAAAATGCCCCACAAAGAGGATTTGACTCAGTTAGAGCTTGGGCATGGGGAAGATTGATAAAATATGAACCAAGAGAGAAAATAGATGAGTTGCCCACTGGAGAATTGTTAAGAAGGTTGGTGCAGCATGAGAAAAGGACTCCCTCAGCTCCACCGCTCCCGAAAGGTCAGACATAGGGAGGCCGAGTGCCCCCATCTCCCCGGTGTCAGCCAGGGAACAAGCTGACCCTAGTGGCACATTTAGAACAGGACGAGTGGGGAGACCTACAGTGTATGTAGCATTTAATAAGGGAGCGTTTGGACAAAATATGTTAATTGACACAGGTGCCACTTTCTCCTGAGTCAGCACTAAGAAGAAGAATTTATTTGGACCCCCAGTAGTGACAAGGAAGTTACAGGGATTTAATGATGCTGAAAGCAAAGTCCCATTTAGCCCTTTATTAAGTTTTCAGATAGGAAATAAATACAGAAAAGGACAGTTTGGTCTAATGAATGTGGATGGCAACGGAATATTAGGAATAGACATTTTAGGAAATCTAAGGGTTATAATAGATTTAGTAAATAAGGTTCTGTGGAAAATGCCTCTAGATAGTTTAGATGCTTTGAATAAAACAGTAGTGATAGAAGCAGGATACAGGTTGACTGCTATCAAAGCGGTTGAGGAGATAAAATGGCCTGACTGGCCAGAAGAAGTATTAGAAATTGCCCTGAAACAGGAGGAAGTATGGGCAAAGAATAAGGCAGAATGTGGTAAAATAGATGCAGAAGTTTTGATTACTGGACCTGATCATCCATCTCAAAGGCACTATGGATATCCTAAAGAGGCAGATGAGAGCCTAGCTAAAACTGTTCGGGGTTTATTGGATCAAGGAGTTCTAGCAGAGCAGTAAAGTCCAAATAATGCAGCTATTTGGCCAGTTCTGAAAGCAGATGGTAAAACATGAAGGTTAACTGTTGACTTCAGACCTTTGAACAAAATAACTCCAATGACTGCACCAGTAATGGCCAAATATCCTGAGGTGATAGCTTCTATAATGGGAGGAGCCAAATAGTTCATAATTTTAGATTTAGCAAATGCATTCTTTGCTATTTCTTTACAACCAGATTGCTGATGCAAATTTGCATTTACTTTTCAGGGAAGACAACAGTCAACTTGTGGAACTCCTTACCTGAGGAGGTTGTGAAGGCTGGGACTATAACAATATTTAAAAGGGAACTGGATAAGTTCATGGGGGCTAAGTCCATAAATGGCTATTAGCCAGAAAGGGGATAAGAATAGTGTCCCTAGCCTCTGCTTATCAGAGGATGGAGACGGATGGCAGGAGAGTGATCACTTGATCATTGCCTGTTGGGTTCACTCCCTCGGGCACCTGGCACTGGCCACTGTCGGTAGACAGATACTGGGCTAGATGGACCTCTGGTCTGACCCAGTACGGCCTTTCTTATGTTCTTATGTTATGTTCTCCCGAACCCCACAAGGATTTAATTCATCTCCCACTATATGCCACATGCATGTAATCAAAATTTGGGATAATATGACTAATATGATAATATAATATCATATGTAGATGATATATTAATTAGCACAAAAACAAAGGAAGAAAATTTGGAAATCTTGGATCAACTTCTGCAGAAAATAAAAGAAACAGGATTTAAGGTGAGCCCTGAAAAGGCACAGATATGTTTACAGCAGGTAAACTATTGAGGAGTTACATTAGGACAAGAAGGATGTTCACCAGATAAACAAAGGGTAGAATTATTGCAGAAACTACCAGCTCCAATGGACATCTCCACTTTAAGATCATTCTAAGGGATGACTAAGGTTTTTCAGGGATTTTGTAGAAAATTATACAGAGAAGGCTTCTCCATTATACATTATTGAAAAAGGGTACTGTATGGGAATGGGGTATAGAGCAGCAAATAGCTTTTACACAACTAAGACAAGCACTAGCACAGGCTCCAGCTTTAGCCTATCCAAAAGTAGGGCAATCTTTTGTGCTGCAATTAGCTACCACTAATACTGGAATGAGTGTTGTCCTCAGTCAAGACCATGGTACTGGACCGAGACCAGTAGCTTATGCTTCTAGGAACTTCAATGGAGTGGAACAGGGTTTCACCTCATGTGAAAAGGAAGCATTAGCACTCGTATGGGCTATGCAGCATTAGGAATATCTGGTAGGATTATCCCCAGTGTTGTTAAGAACCTCTCATTCTCCTGTGGAGTATGTTTTAACAGGAAAAATCAATGACAGTCACGTATCCAGCCCTAGGTTAGCTAAATGGACATTAGCTTTATTGAACAAAAATGTGAATATGGAGAAAGTTGAAGCTTTATCTCCAGTCTTTTATGGACTTATAATAGAAGGAGAACACCATGAATGTCCATTGCCAGAAATCCCTCCAGAAGGACTGGTATTGTTCCAGGGAGAAGTTATTTTGCAAGAAGTGAAAGAAAAAATAGATGAGATCTGGTTTGTAGATGGTTCAAGCTACCATGGGGAAGGACAACCTTACACTGGATATGCTGCAATCAGAATTTCTGATGAAATGATTCTAAAGGGACAATGCCTCGCACATTGAGCTCAAGCAGCTGAGATAGTGGCTCTGATAGTGGTATTGGAGAATGTCCCAGAACATAAAACAATTGCTATTTTCACAGATTCTGATTGGGTATTAAGAGCCATAGTGGATTGGATGCCTCATTGGCAAAAGCGGGGAATGAAATCAGCAGATGATAAACATATAGCTTATGCTGAAAAATTATTATATTTATGGAATTTGGCTCAAAGAAGATCAAAACCAGTACTGATAGGAAAAGTAAAAGCACATAAGAAAAACACAGAAGAAGCCCAGTGGAATAATAAGGCAGATAAACAAGCTAAATTAGGAGCCAAGGAGGGGACTTTATGGAAACCCAAAATACAATTTCGAACAGCCCCAATAGCTAGTATAGGAAAAGAGCAGGTAGAACAAATTGATCTAATAGCATTACAAAAGAGGGACCCTGAAATAAAGAAATTAATAGAAAAAGGCAGGTTTCAAAGTTGGAAAATTTGGCAACATGAGACAGGGTTGTCTTAAATAGAGGATTACATACCTGTTTGGGTAGAGCCATCTGATCTTAGAACTGAAATGATAGCCTTAGTGCATGAAAATGGACATTCAGGTATAGATAAGACCCTTGATAGGCTTCAAATGGCAGGATGGTGGCCTAGTACGACGCAGTTGTAGAACACTATGTCAATAATTGTTTACCTTATGCAGCTAATAATCCAGACACTAGAATAGTAAAAGGACCATTAGGGCATCAAAGAATTGAGGGTCCCTGGTCCAGATTACAAATTGATTATATAGGCTCACTTGCACAAACTGCCAAGGGAAATAAATATTGTTTAGTAATAATAGATCCTTTTACTAAATGGGTGGAAGCTATTCCTACGAAGAATAATACAGCTTTAACAACTACAAGGGTGCTAGTAAATCAAGTCATTTCAAGATGGGGAATTCCCAGAGATAGACTCAAATCAAGGTCCATATTTTGTAGGCGAAATCACAAAAGGGTTATGCCAAGCATTTGGTATTAAGCAAAGACTGCACATATCAGGTCATCCTCAAAGCTCAGGACAAGTAGAAAGAATAAACCGAACATTAAAGACAGCTTTGAGAAAAGTAGTAAATCAACAGGGTAAGAATTGGGATCAGAAATTACCTTTAATACTAAAGGCCCTTAGAGATACAGTACCATCTAATGGAGTAACACAGGTTAAAGCTATGACTGGATGAAACATGAGATTGCCAGAACAATGGTGGATAGCTGGAAATCCTCCAGATGAGTTGCAGCCTAACAGTGCATCTACACTTACCAATTAAGTTGACTGAAGGAGGCTTAAGTCAACTTAATTTACTCCGCGTCTACGCTGGCCTTTCCTTAAATTGACTTAAGTCGAATTAAGGAAAAGTTAGTTCGAATTAATAACACCTCGTTTTAATTTGAACTAGCGCTTAAGTTGACTTTATTAAGTCGATTTAGGCCAGTGGAGACACGGAGTTGTGCCTAGGAGGAGCTTATTAAGTCGACTTAAAATGTTAAGTTGACTTAATAAGGTCAAAAAGGGGCCACGTCTACACTTGAAAAGTTAAATCCACTTCTGTTCAGTCGACTTAATAAGGTCCACTTTAAGTCAACTACAGAAACAAGTAGAAAAAGCTAAGGAAAACACGCAGAATGTTTTAATTACTGTGTATAATTCTGCCAAACAAATTGAGCAGGTGATGGAACGAATTAAGGGAATCACTAAACGTAATTGGTGGAGAATATTCCTAGGATTATCTCCTACTGCTAAAAAATATAAATATTCTCATGCATCCCACTGTGATGCTCTTGATAGCCCAAATTGTGATGGCTATCATACTCATAGTTTTGATATTTTGGGTTAAGAGGAAATTTAATGAATTGGAACAGATGCATATTAGTAAAAAATTATGGTTCAACTCTCCATTGGATGCAATTATAACAGGATCCATGAATGAGGACTTGTGCCACTATGAAGATAGGATGGCTTGGTCTACCGATAAAAAGAGCCTTGAGTCCAAACTGGACAAGGAAGTCAAAAGATGGACCACAAGTGAGGAGTTATGCCTATATGAAGATGTGGATATTCAGTCTCCTTCAATAGAAGATTTTGAATCCAACCTGGATGAAAATCCTCCAGAATGAATGCTGGATTTGTAAATAAAATTACAAACCCAGCAAGGAGGGGAATTGTGACCAGAGATTTTTGTCCCAAAACGTCTAAAACTATAAGGTACATGTTAAGGAGGCAATTGACAGAAAAACCTCAGAACGGGTTTAAATTCTAGCAGGTCAGCAGTAGCACAGGATTCTACACAGTTACAAAGTATCAACAATAATTAGTGTCAATTGCAAGGTAATAGGCAGTAATTGGAAACAATTACAAAGTGGCAGTAGTAATTAGGAATATTTTGTGTTAAATAATTAAGATAGTTAGCACCTAGAGATAAGTGTAGATTAGGTTTTCAACATGTGGGTGGTCAGAAGGGACCAGTACGATCATCTAGTCTGACCTCCTGCAAAATGCAGGCCTCAAGACCTCACCCACCCACTCCTGCAATAGGCCACCAACCTATGACTGAGTTATTTACCTCCTTCAATCATGATTTAAGGACTTTAAGATACAGAGAATTCACCGGTAGGTGAACCATGCCCTGTGCTATAGAGGAAGGCGAAAAACCCCCAGAGCCCAGGCCAATCAGCCCTGGGGGAAAATTCCTTCCTGACCCCAAATATGGCGATCAGTTAAACCCTGAGCACATGGGCAAGTCTCAACAGCCAGTTATCCAAGAAACAATTCTCTGTAATAACTCAGAACCCACCCCACGTACTCTCCCCTCTTAGGCCACTTGTAAATCCACCACACGTAGCCAAATATCAGTCAATTTCCAAAATAGGCTAATCATACCATCCCCTCCATAAATTTGTCAAGCTCAGATTTGAAAAACCAGTTATGGTTTTTGCCCCCACAACTCCCCTTGAAAGGTTATTCCAGAACTTTACACCTCTAATGGTTAGAAACCTGCATCTAATTTCAAGCCTAAATTTCTTGATGGACAGTTTATAACCATTTGTTCTGGTGTCCACATTGGTGCTGTATTCAAATAATTCCTCTCCCTCCCTGATGTTAATCCCTCTGATGTATTTATAGAGAGCAATCATATCCCCCCTCAGCCTTCTTTTGGTTAAGCTAAACAAGCCAAGCTTCTTGAGTCTCCACTCATAAGGCAGGTTTTCCACTCCACAGACCATCCTTGTAGCCCTTCTCTGCACCTGTTCCAATTTGAATTAATCCTTTTTAAACATCGGGGACCAGAACTGCACACAATATTCCAGATGGGGTCTCACCAGTGCCTTGTACAGCAGCACTAACACCTCCCTGTCTCTACTTGAAATACCTTTCCTGATACACCCTAGAACCGCATTAGCTTTTTTCACGGCCACATCACATTGGCGGCTCATAGTCATTCTATGGTCAACCCTTCTATGGTCAAGGTTTAGCCCTTTTCCCTATTCTTTAAGAAGCCCTGGACACTTACATTTTTCGTATATACTGTCAATATTCTACTCATTAAATCTTATATCTTCTTACTAAATTAATCTTTTCTTCTTACTAAATTAATCTTTAACTCTCTTTTCTTTCTTTTCTAGCCTTTAAATGATCTTTATTTTCTCTTCCCCCTTTCTCCACTTTGGTACATTCCGCTCCCCTTCACTCCTTCTCCCCTCTAGGAATGATCTCATGATCTCACCACTCCCCCCCCACTTTGACGCTGGAGCAAGTTTTTGCTCCCAGCCCCTCCCATACCCAAGCTGGAACACGTTTTCTCCCCCTCCCGCCCTGTGGCTATAAAAGGTCAGCCAATCACAGGGAAGGTTCGTTGGAGATTGAGAATCCTAGGGAGTGCCTGAAATCTGCCCAGCAACTGCTGGCAGGCAGGCACACTACTCTCACAGGAAGACCAGATAAGCCAGAGACAGCGACCCAGGAAGCTGTTACAGCTCCAGACCAGAGATCGGGCGGACAAGACATCAAGTGCTGTGACAGATCCGAGACCCCTGGAGACGATCCCAGATGAACCCAGACAGCACCAACAGAATCAACCGAATCCAGAAATCATCGGTAAGGCATTGGTTTGCTAAAGAATTTGGACAAATCGGCTAACTGAGTCCTGACATAAGTGTCCAGATTTGGAGGCGATTCTCTGCCTGTAACAGAGCAGAATAGGATCCATAAGACAAATCAGAGGGATGATCTTTAAGGTTTTGTGAGTTGAAGGGTGCTTGTGGGTCTGTGTGTTCATAAAGCTGGGTGAGTGTGGTTTGAATGAGAAGGGTTCATCTCCAACCCATTCTACAAATGACTGATCACCATTTGTTGAATGATATAGGAGAGCAGGATTTTTAGTAATTATAAGATATACAGTGTAAATTAGTGACAAGTATTAATGTTATGTAATTGCTTTAGGTGATTTTTATGTTTATTGTGACAGCATATTTCAGCATAGCCACGGCATTCTATTTGGCTGTTGAACTGTCATTTGGCTCTCTGCTTAAGTAACTTATGTCAAAAATATACTCAATACTATAATTTTACTGTATTAATGTGAAAACAAAAAAATATTTAGATTTGTTTTCGAAGAATTTTCTGATCTGTCTGTTCTTGATCAACAGGCTGTAGTTGTATTTTCTGAGGTATTAGACCATTAAGCAAGCAAACCACATTAAAGTTACCTCAAAATCGTGTTACTGATAAATTTAATATAAACTACTCTTAACAGTCGGGTAAACTGAGGCACGGAGGTAACAGTAAAGTTAAGTCAACTCTGTTAAGTCGACTTAAGTCGACCTTGTTAAGTCGATTTAACAGTAGATGTAGACATCCACACTGGCTTTAAGACGATTTAAGAAGTTGACTTAAGGCTTAAGTCGACCTTCAGAAGTGGTGTTATTAAGTCAACTTAAGCTGTTATTAAGTAAACTTAAGGAAGTGCTTAAGTCGACTCAATAAAAGCCCAGTGTGGACGCAGCTTTGTGTAGGTTGACTTAACCATCCTTAAGTCGATCTAAGTTGCCAGTGTAGACATACCCCTAGTGCGTAAAGGCCAGCAGTCTCCTGCACCAACAACAGGGCTAGAAACCTAATAGAGGTGGAGAAGAGACAAACATCAGGATCACGGCTGTGCCTCATTCTGCACCATATGGCAGATGTAGTCCAATGCTGGGCAGAGAATATGCTGCAGTCAGGTAAAAAATGCAGCGGATGCTACTATTCTGTATACTCTCCAGAGCTGCTCAGGCACAATGTCTGCTGGGGCTGCTGTCAGTCACTTCTCACCTGCAAATTTGGACACTGGCTTAAAGCCACCTTCTTGCACAAGTTGTATATTTTGAAAACTGGTTTAACAAAATGCATCACTTTCCATTACACACTACGTGAAGAGTCTAAAGATGCAAAACATGTTTGCCAGTCTTCAGAAGATCCTCCAGTTGCTCAGAAAGAATTTGACCAGGGCCGGCCCAACCATATAGGTGAACTAGGCGGTCGCCTAGGGCACCAGGCTTCAAGGGGCGCCAAATTAGAAGCTCCTTTTTTCTTTCATATTATGGAGCACATTGTGGAGCAGGTTGCAAAGGGCCCAGGGCTCTGTTGCTGGTGGCTCAACATTTTCTCACTGATTACTCAGTTTAATAAGCCATTTAACAACAATGCCTCCCTGACCTGCAAATCAGCCCTGAGGCTGCTGCTGTTCAGGGCCAGTGACTTTCAGATGCTAATAAGGGCAGGCCACACTCCTTGCCTTAACAAACTTGCCTTAGATACAAGGCAGGAATTAATACAAAATCCAGAATGATAATTCTGATCTTGCTTCTACATGCTGTAAAGCAGGAGTGACTCCACTACTGTCAGCACCTTGACAAGAGGACCAAGCCCCATGGGGCATCTCTGGGGTTGATGGGTGGTTCACAGCCTGAACTCACCTTGCATTTGAAAGCAGCTTTGACCTGGGAATGTGATGCAAATGACACGAGACATGATTGGGACCTGGGATGTATGACTGATTTCACTCTTTTCTGGCCCCTCATCACTTTTATCCTCCCACACCCCATTCCACCCTCCCCACAACCATTTCACAGACCTCCCACTTGGGATCCCTCCACTCCACCACCACCACACACTACCAAAGTCCTCAAACATCAGCAGCTCTTTCAGGTGACATACCCAAGCTTGGTTCTTGGAGTTAAGAGAGGAAAAGAAAGAGAGAGAGAGAGACCAAAGAATAGACCAAGGACAAAGTATGGGGCTGGGTTTAATCAGGACTCTTGCGTTGTATTTGCTGCTCTGGCTGGGGAGGGAGATCTAGTGGTTAGAGTGGGGGGCTAGGTGTCAGGACTCCTGGGCTTTATTCCCTGTTCTGCCATGGATGCAGGATATAATCTGATGAGGAGGGAATTCAAGTACCTTCTGCGATATGTGCCTCACAGGGGCGGACTTTATAAGAGGCCAGGGGAGGCTTTGCCTCCTCTGACTGGCCACTCTCTGCCTCCCCTCTGGGCCAGGCTCATTGGCGTCTTTCATGAGTCAGAGGGAGTGGGGGGTGGCCTGCCTGGCCCCGTGATGTTGTGCTGTGTGCCCAGCACAGAGGAAATGTGCATGTGGCAGAGCTGCACTCTGTGCTGCATATGGGCTTTGAGTTGGGGGGGGCCCAGGCCTGAGGAGGGTGTTTTTGGGGTCCTGTGCCCCAAATATTTTTCCTGTGTGTAGCAATGCCCCTGTTGTGGAGCACTGCTGTGTATGTAAATAATTAAAATATATCATAGCATAGCTTCATCAGAGTGCTGCCTCGGTTTACTGCATGGGGGCGGGGTCTGGCAGTTCAGTCATTCTTAGTAGCCCAGTGTTGGCCAGTCAAGGGGGACAGGGGCACCAAAGTCATACTTTGCCTAGGGCGCCAGCCCTGAGTTTGATACTTTTCAGACAAATTCACTTTAATTAAACCCACATAGCTGCAATCTAGCACAAGCTATCAATTATTAAGTATGTTTCTATAGCACTGTAAATTTAAACACAACATGCAACAATATACCAGCTTGTCACCTTTTAACTATCTGCAGGCATCTGTAGCAAATTGGAATACAGAAGTTCATATGCTCTCCAGCTTAGCATATATAGATGCATTTACGAACATATTAAACTCTTGGGAGACAGTCTAAACAAAGTCACGCTGCAAAGCACATATCCAACACTACTGCCATACATGTCTCTCTTACTCAGACTTTATGTAGGATATTTCCCATTCCCTTTCGCATAGCTGTCCCTAAAGTCCCTCTCTAATGATAGCTGCTTCCAAATATGTTTCAGACCAATACTTCTAACATCTGGCCCCGTCTCCCACTACACTAATTGACATCTTACAGCACTCTGAATAACCACAAAGTTGATGTCACATAAACCAATTGGGGTTATTTATTTAGTAGGCTGTTTATAGAATGTTCCAGGTGGATATGCAGAATACATGTAATGCATTATTTATCAAGCTCAAAAACTCACCTCACTGTAGAGCTACCACCGTTCCTCACAACTGCCTTTTCATGTAAAATCTTAAGTAAGTAGGGTTTACACTGTGCCCTGATGGCCTATGAATTTGAGCTGTTAGCTCAAGGTGGGAACGAATTCCATATATGAGGAAGTTTCAGTAAGAATGTCCTACCTCCTGCCCCGAGACATTAAGAATGTCAGAAAAGGCACCCCAGTTGATGCCGGCCGTCACAACTGCGTAGTGGCCCACTGAAGAAGTCAGGAACAAGGGTTAGCATAGAATAAGTTAGCCACTACTCTCTGTTCTGACTGGATGTCTGGAAGTACAGTATACGGAGAGACACAGTACTGAACAGTGCTACAGCTGAGAAAAATACAGTCCGTATAAAGCACAAACTTTAAAAATAGACCACATATAAATACTCCTCAGTGCACTGCCATCTGTTCAATGCAATTCTCCAGTCCTACTTGCAAAATTGCAAATTACTACTACTAGGTATTTGTATTGCAGTAGCTCCTAGAGGCCCCACTAAAGTATCAGAGCACTGTTGCGATGGCATTGAACACATATACAAAACCCACAGTCCTTGCCCCAAAGAGATTACAAGGTAGAGCTATAAATGTATGTGGCCATTCATTTTAGTGTATTGGATAAAACTGTGCTAGGATTTTCATATTGTACATGAAGAGGGGGAAAAAGAGCAAAGGCAGCCTTCCCTTATTCACACTGCTATGGTGTCCCAGTACAGCTGCAGCCTGTGCATTTCCGTGAGCACAATACTGTGCAAAAGTATTGCCACTGCCAGGGAGAACCTTTCCTAAATGAATGGGAAAGCATTTTGGGGTGCGCAGCTCCACATTTAATCCTAAAGCTAATTTGAATGTCTTTCTGGGCCCCCCCCCCGGTTTTTTTTTTAAACACACACACACACACTCCATTAGCAGTTTCAGTGACACTGGTATTAAAGTGATCCAACTAATATCTGAGGTAAATCAGAGGTAGAGAACCCATTATTCTTTCAGATATACATTATCTGGTCTGCTTGCTTCTGGTTTATTTTATATAGCTATCTGTAAAAAACTGACAAGTTCCAAAGGGAGAGACATGTTGGTCTAGTTCAGTGGTCGGCAAACCGCGGCTCGCGAGCCACAAGCGGCTCTTTAGCCCCTTGAATTTGGCTCTTGCTGGTGCGAGCCGTGGTCCCTTTAAATACAGACTGCTGGGGAGAATCAAATCTCCTGCCCTGAGCATGCGCAGACAGAGCGTGCTCAGGGTGGGAGCAGCCTGGCAGAGAAGCAGCTCTGCCGGCCGTCCCTGCAGCTGCGAGCCTCCGGCCAGGTAAGGGGGCTGGAGGGAGGCCTGGAGAGGGGGGGGGACGAGGAGAGTGGGTGGGGGGGACGAGGACACTGGCTGCCGCCTGGAGAGGGGTGGAGGGCCCCGGTAAAGCCGCGGCAGAGCCGGCCTGGGGGCTGGCCGTCCCCGCCCCCAGGGTGGGACAGGCAGGGTCTGCATGCGGCTGGGGCAGGGGGGTGGCTGCGTCCACCGTGTGCCTCGTTGCCGGGGCTGCCTCTGAGCAGGCGGCTAGGCTCAGGGTGCGGGGCTGGGATGTGGCTTTCCGGAGCCAGCCAGCCAGCCAGCGAGAGAGAGACAGAGAGATGCCAGCCAGAGACAGAGAGAGACAGAGAGAGACAGAGAGATGCCAGCCAGCGAGAGAGAGACAGAGAGATGCCAGCCAGAGACAGAGAGAGACAGAGAGAGACAGAGAGATGCCAGCCAGAGAGAGAGAGAGAGAGAGAGACAGAGAGATGCCAGCCAGAGAGAGAGAGAGAGAGAGACAGAGAGATGCCAGCCAGAGAGAGAGAGAGAGACAGAGAGATGCCAGCCAGAGAGAGAGAGAGAGACAGAGAGATGCCAGCCAGAGAGAGATAGAGATGCCAGCCAGAGAGAGAGAGAGAGAGATTGATTGATTGATTGATTGATTTGTGGAGTGAAAGGAGATGGTTACGAATACCCTTATTAAGTTAATAACAATGTACCTTCCTATATATTTTAAGTTTAAAAAATTTGGCACTCAAAAGAAATTTCAATCGCTGTTTTGTTGATATTTGGCTCAGTTGACTAAAAAGTTTGCTGACCACTGGTCTAGTTCAGCAAAACAAACAAGGGGTGCGTCTACACTTGTAAATTAAGTCGATTTAAGCTTGCTTAAGTTGACTTAATTTACTCTGCGTCTACACTACACTTTCCTTAAGTTGACTTAAGCAAGCTGCTTAAGTCGACTTAAGAAAAATTAAGTCGACTTTGTTAAACCTCATTTAAAGTCAACTTTAGGCTTAAGTCAACTTTCTAAAGTCGACTTAAGCCAGTGTAGATGTGGAGTACCCCTAAGTCGACTCTAAGTCGACTTAGGGCTCTCCAGGA
>ML685792.1:2903531-2950550 GCA_007922175.1 Pelusios castaneus | reverse complement strand
GACTTAGGGCTACTCCACATCTACACTGGCTTAAGTCGACTTTAGAAAGTCGATTTACGCCTAAAGTTGACTTTAAACGAGGTTTAATAAAGTCGACTTAATTTTCCTTAAGTCGACTTAAGCAAGCTTGCTTAAGTCGACTTAAGGAAAGTGTAGTGTAGACACAGAGTAAAGTAAGTTGACTTAAACAAGCTTAAGTCGACTTAATTTACAAATGTAGACGCACCTGTGGTGTTCACACAATACCAGTTACAAGCAATATTTGTATACCAACTGAACTACAACTTTATCCACAATTACCTAATTTGGATGTGGGTGGGGGAAGCAGTAATCACCCCAGTTCAGTGGAACCAAACTCCAGCCCTCCTTGAAAATATCACATCCTCACATTGACAAATCTTATATAAGAATTCTCCCAGCATTCCATCCACACGAAAAGTATATCATTCCATGGAGCAAATGAGCTGATAGTATCAACACAGTGTAAGTCTTAAATAGGCAGAGACAGGAGTAATGATTTCACCTATTTGTGTAAACAGTGCCCAGACTTTTAAACACTCTTAAAATAAACTGAATTTATCCCTAGCACAGTACTTTTTGTGAGTACATTATTCTGTTTTATATGGTCACAGTCTGGTTGCACAGACTATACAATGACAGATATATGCTGGAAAAGCTGTAAGTAGAGACATTAGCACGAGATTAAAAAAACCTTCCTAATTTCTGGCATGTCTACACAGAGGCACCCATCAATCACTACCATAAAGCCAGAGGCAGTCATAGCGTATTCTAGGTTACATGGAAGAAAAAAAGGAAAGAAATCCACATTTTTCTGGAACTGTTAAGCTCAACAACTTACAAACCCAATTGATTCTGTTAAAAGTTCTGGACATTCCAGAAATGTTTTCAGTCCCTTTACAATTCTGTTCCAGTTTTCTATGAATGGAAGCAAGCAAACATCTGTATTACACTTAAGAGTGAATGCCTCAACTTCTCTTTCAATGCCTAAAATAGGAAAGAATATGATGTTTTAAGATAAAGAAAAATTGCCCGTTAGATATTGCTGAAAGAATTGCAAAATTACAAATATTTTGTTCAAATAAGCATTGCAATTCATTCATTTTGTAGGAAAACAAAACATTCATAGAAGCAGAAGTTTTGCTGCTTGGATTGAAAACATTATGAGGGAGTAGTTGTTTTATTGAAGTCAATGAGATAAATTGTTAGTTCATGTAAATTGTTTAAAGAAACATCAAAAGTACTTTAGCATGACATGAGTGTCAGTAAACTCCCTAGCATAACATTAGGATTACTATTACAATAGGCAGTTACTTCCCACGTTGGGAATTTCTTATTTTACCTACAACTGGGGCAGGGAACAGTGGGTGAGCAGAGAACAGGGATATAGCAGATCCACAGGAGAAACTGCAGGAATATGCTCTTTCCCACAAAACCCAACCAAACTTCTATCACTAAGAGCAGACTGACAGAATTTTTAAATTAATTTTCTCAAATTAAAGTGGAATATTTTGCTCAATGTTATATATAAAAGTCATTTTATTAATTGTGACTGAGTATGTGGATGAATGCTAGTTATTTATGAAAGAGTTCCTAAATTCTAGAACTGTCACATATTTACCAGAATGATTATTCATTCAAATATTTCTTTCAGCAGTGCAATAGTCACTATTTTTCATTCTCATATAAGATGATTCAGTCATCCTATAAGAGAGCAGAAATAATACTCTGTGACTTAGTTAAATAATCACATTAATATGAATCATGAACAGCAAATAGCGAAAGCTAAGTCAGAAAATAAGGCACACATTCAAGAACAAGAGTATCCACACAGAGAATCAAACAGAGTCCTGTGGCACTTTTAAAGACTAACAGTTTTATTTATCACATGAGCTTTCGTGGGAGAAAGTCTGAAGTGGGATTTTCTCCCACGAAAGCTCATGTGATAAATAAATCTGTTAGTCTTTAAAAGTGCCACAGGACTCTGTTTGTTTTTCTGCAATAGACTAACACGGCTACCCCTTTAGAACTTGACCACACAGAGAATAATACTGCTAAACACGATACTGGTAAATTTCTCTCTGTAGACAAGCCCTAGAGAGGAAACTGTCTACAGCCATGTTTTTATTTAAACTTCTTAATTGTATAGAGTTGGTCTAATACACATGTATACATGCCTTTACATCCAGAGCCCCTCTGTCTAGCTCTCAGCAGATACAGGCATTGGGATTGAAGACCACCAGCAATGCAGATGGAAGCAGCCTCTGATTCTTTCTGTCTGCAGTGCTACCAGAGACTGGGACTCTGGACAGGGTGCTCTAGCAGCACTCCCTCCTTCCAGGCCTCTTTCACAGGACAGCAGACTGCTTGCAGAGGGCCCTTCAAAGGTTATGAGAACTGGGATGAAATCGCAAGAGCTGACAGTATCTGGTGTTTTTCTTAAAGCCTCAGCTACTGAGAGGATATGACTTGAAAATTGCAACTTTAAGAATAAGTTTTTAACCTTTATGGTTGTGAAGAAAAGTTTGAAAACATGATGCTTTAACATGAAGCTTCCCCACCAGAAGGCAAATTTCAAGCATCGTTAATTGTAAGATTTTAAAACAAGCACATAAGGTTAGCAATCTTGGTATCTGCTCTCAGATACTACATTCAAAGAAGTTCCAATGCTGTTCTGAAAAGAGATTTTGGTCTAATGTCATGTCACCATTAGACCAAGGTGAAACAGGGTTGGCCGAAAACATGAACACTGACGAGGTAAGTAGTCATGTACTCTCTCTCTCTCTCTCTCATAATTAGAAGAGAAACAAGCTCTTCAGCTGCTTGGACACTATCTAAAGCCCAGGTGTTCAATTAACCAATTTGCTGAGAAAATGCAATTTCTGCATAAAAATCCAAGGTGTTGCTACTTTCACAAAAAGTTGCATATAGAAAAAATTGGAATGCAAAACTGAGCTAAGAATTTTAGAGGCCCTGTTTAAAATTCTGACCTTTAAAACTTTGACACTGGGCTACTGAAAAACTGTCTTTTTTTTTTCAAATAAAGTGATTAGAACATATGCCTGAAAAAAATAGGTTTGATTAATCAAACAAATAATGAAAATTCAAGACAGAGAAATGCAGAGCTTTCAGGCACTATTTGCTGCCTCTTGAAACAAAAATATCTGACTTTTTTTAATATTATGCAAGATCTCTATGAAATTGTATTTCAGCACAGGACATAGTCTTTATTCAGCTGAGTCGTGAATCCTGATATAACAGTGGAAACATATCCAACCTTATTTATGTAGGAACCAGAATCCCAAGTGCTGTTATATAACAGCTTAAAGCCTGCATAACTTATTATGTTCACAAAAGGAAAGTGAAGCTGGCAAAAGTTTTCAGTTGTGAAGTAGGGGTTTTTTGGGGATGGGGGGCGGGGTGGTTTAAACTATCTCCATTTATAACTTGATACTGCCCTCTGCTGGAATTCATGCTCTTCTTTGTAGATTGTGTAGAAGATCTCTCTTCTAGAACTATTTCCATGACAAATTTGTTTATTATTTTTCTGTAAATGAAGCAAAAAAAAAATCTTAATTTTAAACTGATTTGTATTTTACGTTCATGTCAGTATATTAGATTGAATCCCGGATTTATTTGGATTCTTTATCTTAAAAATATAAAGCCAGCAGAGCCCATTAACAATGAGCAGGGCATCAAAACCCTCACTTAACTCCACATAAAAAGGCTCTACAGTAGACAATGAGCCTGGCCACAGCTTTGTAAAGTGGCACCAGTTGAGACGCATGCTCTGCTTCAGACACTCTCAACCACTCTTTCAGTATTGGATAGAAGATAAAAGTTATCAGAAAGCAGTTCATTTAAAAGGAGGCAAATGAGTAAGGATGCCAAGACTTCTCCACTGGCTGGCGGGGGGGCAGCAGGAGGAGGAGGACTCAAAGATCAAGTAGTAGGGTAGTTTATAAATTCAGCAGCCTTCCAACTTTGAATACCTGGGCTCCAATTTTACATAAATCACAAACATAAGCTCATTGTAGGCCCTAGATTTTTACTAGCATTACTGACCTGCAATTTGTCATGATGATTGTCCCTTTACAACCTCTATCTAGCAGCAGATTACTACACATGCTTAAGAGGCACTAGAAGAAATGTTTAGAAAAGCTTGCATTGTATCTGTCAGAATCATGATTGGTACAAGCTATTTTTAATAGCTTCTCAAGTACTAAAGTTGATCACAATTGGCTATAAAGATTTTGGGGAGAGCAACGAACTTCTTTGGAAATACAGTGATTTTTAGCCTATTCTAATGAAGTTATCTTTTACTCTCTCTCTCTCTTCTTAATTTTAAGAAATATTCATTTGTTCTAGTGTAAGGTATATTGGAGCAAAATGTAACTAGGTTTATAGTGAACAATCTTTTAGTAGTCCACAGAAAGTTACTGTATATAGTACCCGGTTTCTGTCCAAGGTTGCCTTTTTTTGTTAGTGGTGTTGCTGGCCTCTGGTGGTTTTCTACAAGCTAATGGGGTGAGAAGGAATACACAGGGACTTCCTCTATGTACAAGATGTCATCAAGGATCTACAGCAGAGGCAGGCAAACTATGGCCCGCGGGCCGGATCCAGCCCATGAGTGCCTATCCTCTGGCCCACCAGCTCAGAGCCATTCTCCCCACAACTCCTAGCTCCAGTGGCGGCTCACGCCGCAGCCAGAGTCCTGCCACTGCCGCTTTCCCTCCATCTCCCAAGTCCAGAAGCGGCTGGCACCGTGGCCAGAGCACAGCCCCCACCTCCTTCCCAGCTCCAGCTGAAGCCGGGAGGGAGAGGGAATGGAGCCCACCGCCACCCCTTTTTCTGGGGAGGGGGCACTGAGCATGTCTCCTCCAAGCTCTGCCCTTCCATTCCCCCTTCCCCCTCCCACCTCCACACCTGTGGCCTACTTTGAGTGGCCATAGATGGCAAGTGGCCCTTGGGCCAAAAATGTTGTCCACCCCTGGATTAGCTTCTTCTCCAGTCTCATTGTATACATCAAGTGTACAAAATGTGAGCAAGGGAAGCTCGACAGCTGAATAGAAGAGCTTGTGCAGATCATGAGTGATGATCACTAATTATAGTTGCATGCTGGAAGTTCATAAAGCACTAGCCCCTTGAACTCTGCCTGATTCCAGCCAACGCTGTTTGACCTCCGCTTCATGAGCACTCATGACTTTCAACTTGGAAATAGTTATTGTGAAATTGTCAGCTATTCCGTCCATGCAGCTTGCAAGGAAGAGATGGTGTCAAGTCTGTACTAATCACAACTCCTGAACTGCTAGATTAGATAGTGGAGCCCTTAGCATTTACTATGAAAGCTCCACAAAACCAGGCCCTGCCAACCAAAAGCTCCTGGGAACCTCACTCTGTGTGATCTGGAGTCTGGAAATACATCAAATGGACCACGGGCAGTCCAGCCGATAGGGGAAGTGGTGTTCTCATGAGAAAGTGAGAGTGTTCTCATTTAAATGCTATACTTGACTTCGTTCTCAAGCGCTTATGTTCTATTGCCTGATTTCTGGATGTTTAGTAATTTGAATGGGTTTATAGGCTTGCCAAAGGATCTGATCAGAAGATAGTGAGGTTCTTGTCCCATAATCTGGCTCCACAGAGTTTCTACAAGAACCCCCGGAGTGCATGATAGGAATGCCCACTGATAACCAAACGGGTATAATCTTATGAATTTTTATGAAGTGCACACTGAGGACAAAGATTCTAGCAAACACAAACTAAAAGAAGCTTAAAGCAGAAATAGCTTACGATCGCACCCTAGCAACATGGTTTGCTCTTTTTATACCCTACATAGTTTGGGTCTTCCTTCTAAATCCAAACATCACTTCATCACCCACAAATTGTTGGGGTACACTTATTCTATAGGCTGGTAGGTCTATGGGTGTTATTGACACACGCCAACCTTCCAAAATGTGCATCTACTTTCCCCTTTACTATATCTACATATTTTTGTGGGTTATGCGGTAGGTATACTTGCACAGATTATCTAGGGCCCAAACTAGGTAAGTCTCTTATTTTGATGTCTCCTAACTGATCTAGGACAAATTTCATGATCAAAATACAATGCTTGGATTTCTACATTACTACCTAATTTACAAACAAGTATATGTTTTCTAACATATAAAATCTTGTGTCTTTAGCTGTCTTACAAAACTAACTATAATTTCCACACAGGCCTGCAAGGTACTTTGCATTACATCTCCCTAAAACCTAAAAATAAAAGACATATGAGAATGTATATACAAACAAACAGGCTTGGTTAAAGGCTACACTACATCCTCAATAGCTAAGTAAAACACCCAAACCCTCAATAATTACTGTAAATTTGGGGTGCTTTTCAAAACACTCTTTCACCCTCTTCCGTCCATCAACAATTCATGCAGTGGGCCTGCCTGCTTTCCATATCCCTGTAGGGAATCTCAGCTCCACTCTCTGTTGGTTGGGGAAACATCACTCATGTCTCAAAATCAGACCAAAATTATTTATTTTTTGGAAGCACAGCTGGGATTTCTTTTGGCTCACTGTAAGTCCACTTTTTGCAATCTGTTCTAATACTGTGTCCAACACATCTAGAGTCTCTTTTCTGTTCCAAGCACTAATCAGGATGTCTTCCATACATGAAATCACACTGTCAGTCGCAGGCATTCCATCCCGCAAAATTAAAAAGGAAATATGTAAGAGCTGTCTCAATGGAAAAGGAGAGCGAAGAAACCATTCGCCAAATTCAAAACTGAAAATTACTGAGTTCCTCCTACAGTGCAGACCATGACCTCTCGATTTTGTGGTGATCCCCACAATGAAGGGGAAACAGACCAGGATTTCCTGAGGCACAAAGATGAGGTAAAAAGAAAATGAAAAAAATAGACTCAAATTCATAATGGCATCACATCACTGAAGTCTATGCAATACACCAGAGTTGAATATCTACCATACTGGATTAAAGGATAACCTGACAGTAGATAAAATGGAATGTCTTCTCCATTCTGGGGTAAAGTAACAAAATAAAATAAAGTATATCACTGATATACAGAATGTACACCATGAGCCCTATAGTTTCAAACTGTCTAACCTGAGGAAAGTCAGAAGATGTAGGGGGAAAAGAAATGGTGTTACACAGCTCTGTAAGGAGTGCCTGAAGTGTACCCAACGGAATGTTTCTAATCATTGAAATAGATGGGTGTGACGGGGTGGCTCCACCCCGCACTGAAGAAGCCCAACAAACACTGTGGGCGGGGGAGGCCCCGCCCTTTGAGCCCTGCTGGGCATGCTCAGACTGCTCGCCCTGTATAAAAGAGAGCAGCTCAGGTCAGTTGGGGCTGGCTGGCAAAGAGGGAGGACCTCCACTGTCTGCTCCTGCCGAGGAAGGGGAGGAGTGCTAAGCAGCCCCAGAGGGAGAGGCCGACCTGGAGTGGCAATACCAGGAGCGGCCGGCTTGTGACTGGAATGGAGAGACCCACCTGTGGTTGGGGAGCCAGGGATCCCCGAGGGAGCGGTGGACCAGGACCACTCCGAGGGATCCTCACTCACCCGGGTAGGAAGTAGCCCAGGGGCCCATGTCAGGGGGTTAGGGGAAAGCCAGCGCATTTTGGTGGATCCCCGCTGGCAGAACCTGCAACCCCAGACACCTGCAGGGCCCTGGGCTGGGGCTCAGTGGAGTGGGTGGGCCTGAGCCCCCCTACCCGGGCATTGCCCCCGGAAGCCCGTGGGCCTGACTCTGCGGCCATTGGGCCTGACTGCCCTGAACCCAAGGGCGGTGTACTGACTCTGCAGCCATTGGGCCTGACTGCTTGCCCTGAACCCAAGGGCGGCGTACTGACTCTGGACAGAAAGGGCACCCCCACCACTGCTAATTCCCCTGAAGCACCTGTAGGGGGCGCCCTTCACACCCGCGGGACCGTCACAATGGGAAAGAACAAACAAGACACCTCAGTTCACTCAGGACAATCCCTTTGTGCTTCTTCTAGATGCCCTATTATAAAACCTCCCCATTCCCTCAACGCTCAAAATATAGATGAAGCAGATAAGCTTATTCAATGGAGCAGGCTATGCCACAAATATCACTCCCTAAAATCAAGCCATAACCAGTCTCCCCTCTCTAACTTCTACTGCAGAGTTGTGCTGTGCTTCCAACTCAGTCCTCAGCAGCTCAGATCGCCCGCATGTCAGTAGCAGAAAAAGTGTATGGCCCTTCTCACTTGCAAACCAAGGCCCATTTGTGCCCTTACAAACACCAAATGCAGCACCAGATAGGAGAGCAGAACAGGCAAACTGGTCTGATCAGAGCAGTTTTGCCTTTCAGGGAGTCAGCTTGCAAATGGAAAGCCAAACTCTGCAGCAAAGGCTTAATACCCAAAGAGATGTTCTTAAGCAGCAAAGGCATTCAGGCAGATCTAAGGAAAAGATGAACAGTTATCAGTTGGGTAACTTGCAGAGACATGGAGCATACACTGTGAAGTTAGGGGTAGATTTTAGCAGCCCCTTCACAACTCTACAGGAAAGGAAGGGCATAAAGGGTACAACCACACTGGAGCCTTAGGTCGACTTAAGGAAGTTTAAGTTGACCTACAGACTCCTGCGTCCACACTGGGCTTTTATTAAGTTGACTTAAGAGTCTCCTTAAGTTGACTTAACACACCTCTTCTGGTCGAACTAAGGCTTAAGTTGACCTTATTAAGTCGACTTAAGCCAGTGGAGATGAGGGATAGCCCTTAAGTCGGCCTAAGTAGCCTCCAAGCCCCTGGCAGAGTTCCTGACCATACCTCTGTCGACCTAGCCCCTGCCAGCATGGCTGCAGGGCTGTGGAGTCTCTAAGTTGACTTAACAGAGCCTCCAGTGTAGACGTACCCAAAGAGCCTTCCTCAACTCTCTATCCCTGCCAGGAGAGGACTTACTGATCCAGGCTAGAGCAACTGGCAGCAGGAGCCTCCCCAAAAAGGAGTGGGAGCCAGAGCAAGTGCTGAGCCCTGGAAACATTTCTCCTCTGGGGGACAGGCTCACATGCCCCTTTTCAAAGGTTGCTTCTTCTGCTCTTCTAGCATGCATCCACTCCCTTCCATTCCTCTCAGCACACCTCACTCCCCACTCCTGAGACATCCAGTTGAGCCTAACCAACAACTAGACATGGATGGGTTTGAAGAGGGAAATCAAGTGATCTAGAGCTACCTTTCATTAGAGAAAAGTAAAATCCCACACCAGAACACCAAACCTTGAGGGATTTTCAAGATCTAGACAAGATATTTATACATGAGCTCTGTCTTTGGCCTGATTTAAAGAAAAACCAGGGATCAGAACACCTTCAGGTTATGTGGGGTCTCCCAGAAATGCAGCATGGACTGTCTCTTGAGGCAAAACAATGGAGGAGCTGTAATTCCCACACTTCCTATTACATGCCTTTGTCAGTGTTTATACATGTCCCATATCCCTCATCAACCCAAAATCCTTTATTTAAAATTAAAAGCTACTAGTTCTATTTTAAAAACTTGTTCCCTTCCAGGATGGCATCCTAGTTACCCGATTTCATTGCATTTCACCAGCAGCAACTAAGCAATCCCTCTTAATATACATAGAACAGCAATCAAGAAGAGGTACAGAGGTCATCAAAGGGACCCACAGCTCTTGAACTGCTTAGGTTCCAATATACTGGGCCTGGAAAACAAAGTCTTGCAAAGCAAACCTGGCTTCCATACCACCACTCCAGACAATCCAAAAAGGTCATTGGGTGTGTAATTCCATAGCTCCAGGGGCCACAAGCCTTCATCATTCTTTCCTTCTCTTCCTCCTTCCCCCCCCCCCCCCAATGCTTTCCTGCAGAAAGTCCACTTTATCCATATTTGTGCAGAATATTGCTGCATTTTCCCTTAAACTATTAAGGAAATGACAAGAGAGCCAAAGAGAAATCTCTCTTCCCTTATAGCCTTTCTTCTTTTCTAAATTAGAACATTTCAAAGCCAAAGATTTTTAAGCTTCTGCCAGCCCTTATACACTGTGCCCTGACTGTTTTACACAAGCACCTCTGCTTGTAATGTCTGTTTATGGTGTTGTCTTTATGAGCATGTGAAACCTTGTGTTTGTAAATTCAGGACCCAGTCCTGCAATGAGCTTCATGTACAGAGGGGTCTTTGCAATCACACAAAGCCCAAGAAAGTCCCGCACCATATAGTGCCATTGCAGGACTGGGCCCATAGTAGTCAAGAATTGGTCCCTCAAAAATATGGCTTCTCAAGACTGTCATAAAAAAACAACTGATTAAAGCTGGAAAAGTCTCAAACTCCTTTGGCCTTGCTTGAGTCTGGGACTTTCTCAGAAGCTTCTTTGGGAGGGGACAATATATTTTCTTTTCTTTTTTTTTTTTTTTTAGATTTAATAAACAAACTGCCATACATCATGGAGAGCTGTCCCAACCTTAATATACCTGCATTTCAATGCCAGCCCTCAACTCTCAGCTCCAGTTCAGGAATCCTCTAGACACCAGTCAAGCTTCTTCCATTAGAGGCCTTATTGCCTTTCCCAACTTCTGGTTTCCCCATTGCTTAGTGGTTGCCAGCCCAGGCACACTTCCCTTCTCCCAGGGAGCAACTACACATTTCTTCCAGGATCCCCACTCTTCAATTTCCTGCCTTTATAATTCCAGCCCAGCTCACTCCTCCTCATTTGGGCTTCCTCATTGAATCACAGAATAGATTCCCAATTCCTCTCAGATGTGACTGTTCTGTCCCTGCAGAAGGAAGGGTCTTCCTCCTTTTTTCCCAAGGCATCATAGGAGCTGTAGTCTTCCAAGCAGGATTTGTAGCACACAGTTTCTTCTCCACTGTAAAACTCCCAATTAAGTTCTTAGGCCCCTCTAATACAGGGTGGCTACATTCTCCAGCCACCAGAAAAATCCGTAATGTCCACATTAAGGAATCAGAGAAAGAAGAAAGATTAATTTACAACAGAATACATATTCTTAATTCCTATTGCTATCTGGGGGAACATTCAATGCAGGATAAAGTATAGGCCCACTAGAATAGACACAATTTAGGCATCAAGCCTCAGGGGTGCATCACCATGAACACCTGAGCCCATCCTTAGAGGATACACATCCTGCTTTGAACTCTACATATGTTGTAACATCTTTCAGAGTAACAGCCCCACCATGTACTGCAGGGATAGATACCTCACTGCTAACTCCAGCCATATCACATGGTACTCTCTCAGGGGGCTGACTATTCACTAGGATCTCCTTAGGATCTGTATAGAAGAATCTCAGTTTACAAGTAACCAACCCCTTCATTGAGTGGATGAATACACCATTCTACTAGTGTGGGAGAATACAGCTTTCCATTAGCTGCACTGAAGAATCTCAGCTTACAGGAACCAACTCCTTCATCGGGTGGGCGAGAACACCGTTCCCCGAGTTGTCCTAAGTGCAGTTTCTACAAGTCAAATTCAGCCAAAGCAGATCCAGGTCACAAAGAGAATCCAGATCTTGTGACATGAACAAGGAGTCCTGTGGCAATTTTAAAGACTCACAAATGTACTGAACATAATTTATCTAATACATTGTTTTGCTGAAATATACTAATTTGGCTAACACTCTGGAACATATCTAGGGATTCTCTTACTCTGTTCTCTCCAGAGGTACCTGTCATCCCTTATGTGATAAACCACTTCTACTTAACACAGGGCTGAATGCAGACAGGCACAGGAGATGCCAGCTGTCTGCTAAGCATGGGAAGCAGGACTAAGGATCGTCACCTCCAAAAGTAGTCTCTCTCACTTGAGCAGAAAAAGAACTACCTTCAGTTCTCCCTCAAACTGAGGCTTTTATTTCTCTTTTGGGGCTAGTCCCTAGACAGGTCAATATCATCACAAACTCAGAGCAGGCCAGGCAGCTATGTGCAACTAATTACAAACCACCTTTTGGGGGCATTAACACCTGGGTTGTCATGGCAATTGTGTCATAGTCTTCATTATGACATCTCCTAGCTCAAACACATATATTGCACCAATGAGGAAAACTCAGTGCTCCACTTGATCTCTGAGAGAGACAATTGGTGCTGCACTGTACTGAAGTCTTTGGGATTTAGCTAAGTAAGTAAAATTTTTAATTAACCTTATATAATGGAAGAGTCTGAGTTTTAGATAAAAGGAGCTGTGGGGACACAAGGGTTACTGACCAGATTTTAGTGGGCATTTTGAACCTAGAAAATTTCTAGTGCAAGAAAGGATGACAGGAGGGCCTGGGAAGAACCATAGCTTAGTGTGGTAGGAAATCTAGATAGAAGGTTGACTGAGATGGTGAATCGAACAGCAGCTTTACTTTTACATTTCAGCCATTCCTGAACATTTCTTGGTGGATATTATTTTTCAATTGTCTCTTTCTACTTACAGTCGTGATTTCAGTTTCTTTAGTTATGGAAGTTTTAACATGGATCATCTGTTGTGCCAATGGATATTTTCAATGTAGTGAGTGCTGTGATTTGAGAGCCAGGCTTCTGAGAGCTAGTCCCAGTTCTGCCATTGGATTGCTCTTAATACTGCTCTGGCCCATATAAAGAGCAGTGTCCTAGGGACCAATCCCCTAATTTCACACACTTATTCATAACGTAGATTCTCTAGTTTTATTAACATCAATTCTTCAAATCCAGAGAATTTGAAAGACTCATAACAGAATCATTTCCTGTTTGAACTGATCTAGGAAAAGAAATTCATGGCACCTAAATAAATCTGCCCACACTAATCCAGGAGTGCATATCGTGCTTTGTTTTATTTCATAAATTTGGTACCTGTAAGGCTCACTTGGTCCCATCTATGGTCAGATTAATGGTGTGGATTGTTGTTGTGTCTTATAAACTTAGTAACAGCGTGGCTCCCTTTCTCCTGTATATGGAAATGTAAGTCTTACATTATCACATATATGGAAATAATAGTGGCATGGATTGTTATGTGTCATATATGTAGTAGCAGTGCTGCTCGCTTTCATCCATATATGGACATGTCAGAGGTATGGATTGTTGTGTGTCTAATAAACTCAGACTCAGTGGCTATGTCTACACGTAAAAACTTAACTAAGTCGGCCTAACAAAGGCTTAAGTCAACTTAACTAAGTCGACTGAGCGCGTCCATACTAGAAGTCTAAGTCGATCTAGCACGTCCATGCAGGCACTTGCTAGGTCGACTTAGGAGAGGTGCATCATGGAAAGTGTGCCAATCCCAATAAAAGAGGAATTGAGCTCAGCACCTTCCATTGTGCCTGGCAACATGCAGCACGAGGAGATCATGGACTACACTCTGTTGATGCCACTTGCTAGGGGGGTGCTTGACACCTGCTATGCAGTGCCCAGTGTTCTGCTCAGCTGGAGCATGCTGTTCCTGGACCCCGACAGCACAGAGGCAGACAGCAGCACCACCACCCTGCTGAGCCTGCAAGCCGCCATGCTAACGGTGCTGCCCATGTCCCGTCGCTTCTGGGCATGGGAAATCAGCAGCAACTGGTGGGACCACATCATCCTCACCATCTGGGATGACAAGTGGATCCAGAACTTCAGGATGAGCAAGCAGACCTTCCTGGAGCTGGTCCATGAGCTCACCCCGGTCCTGCAGCACAGGGACACCCGCTTCAGACCCACCTGCCTGTCAACAAGTGAGTGGCCGGCATGGTCTGGAAGATGGCAACCCCAGACTCCTTCCGCTCCATTGCCCACCAGTTTGAGATTGGCAAGGCCACCGTGGGGGCTGCCCTCCTGCAGGTCAGCAGGGCCATCAACTGGGTCCTGCTAGCCCGCCTCATCACCTCTGGCAACCTGCAGGACACCCTCGATGGCCTCACTGCACTCGGCTTCCCCAACTGTGGGGGCATCATGGATGGGACCCACATACCCATCTGAGCCCCAGACCACCGGACCACAAGGGCTACAACTCTATGGTCTTGCAGATTCTTGTGGACCACTGAGGGATCTTTACAAACATTTATGTGGGCTGGCTAGGGAAGGCCCATGATACCTGCGTGCTCAGGAACTCTGGCCTGTACCAGTGCATGCAGGTGGGCACCTTCTTCCCCGACACACCATCACCCTCAGAAACATGCAGATGCCCTTCCTGATTCTGGGAGATGCCACCTAACCCTTGCTCCTGGGGCTCATGAAGCCCTACACCAAAAACATGGACACCAGCAGGGAGCTGTTCAATCGACAGCTGAACAGGTGCCGCCTGGGCATTGAGCATGCCTTCAGATGGCTCAAGGCATGGTGGAGGGCCCTCCTGACGCACCTGCATCTCACTGAGCACAGCATCCTGGAGGTCGTCAGCTCCTGCTGTGTGCTCCACAACTACTGTGGGTGGAAAGGGTCCCCCACTTCTGGGAGGCCGAAGCTGAACGCCTCACCGGCCAGTTTGAGCAGCCTGACGCTGTGTCCCAGACACAGCGAGCCTGGCAGCGAGCAGTCCTCATCCAGGACGTGCTGAAGGACCACTTCCACACAGAGGAGCGCTGAGGGGTGGCCCTGCTACCAGGCACCCTCAGCTCCCCCACTGCCCATGCCTGCACGGGAGATGGTAGTATATACCTCCCGGTTGCGGTGGCTGCCCTGCAACCGGGAGAGCATTGCCTTGTCCCCCCAGATGGCTATGAGGGCAAGGAGCTCCTCATGGGTCCAGGCTGGGGCCCTCCGTCGCTGCTGGCTAATGCTGCACTCCTGAGACATGCCGCCAGCTCTGAGGAGTAAGGTAGTGTGATAGCCCAGGGCAGGGTCTTCCTGGAGCCAAGAACCCTGGGAGGAAGGTCAGGCTGCCAGTTAGGTTGACCTAAGGCATCCGCACTGGGTTTGGGACGACCTAAGAAGGTCGACTTAAGCATTATGTTGACCTAACAGACAGTAATTATTAATTCAACTTAAGGGCGACCTTAAGTCGACTTAATGAAAGCCTGGTGTGGACAGGAACTAAATGAGATTGACTTAAACCTCCTTAAGATGACCTAACTTGCAAGTGTAGATATAACCAGTGGGACTCTATTTCTTCCATATATGGACCAAAACCAGGTCCCCTATATTCCTAGTGCAATATCCTGTGTATTATCTATTTCTGTGATGGACAATGGATAGATATGACAAAGGATTTCTTGAGGTACATGTATTGCTCTGCAGCACCAAGGACTTCACAGTTTAAATTTTCTTTATAATGAAAAACTATTAACTTTATCATAGAAATAAGGACTTCAGGAGAGTTAAGGCCATAAAAACTGTCCAGGACTTATTTGATTCTTGGTTTACAATGCAAAAATTAATTGGCAGCAGATTTAAAACCAACAAAAGGAAGTACTTCACACAATGCATAGTCCATCTGTGGAACTCATTGCCAGGGGATGTTTTCAATTCCAAGAACAGAAATGAGTTCTAAAAGGAATTAGAAAAGTTTCTTGGGAAGATACCTTTATCAATGGCTGTTATTCAAGATGGTGAGGGATGAAACTCCCATGCTCCAGGTGTCCTAAGCCTCTAGTTGCAAGCAGCTGGGTCTATACACAACTTGATATGACCCTGTTTTATCTCTTGCTTTAGAAGCATCTGGCACTGGCCACTCCCAAAAAACAAGACATTCCCATTGTTAGATCATCACTCTTTACCTGCATTGGTCATATCTAATGTGACTATCTCTACTGTTCAATTTAGGTCTGAGGATTTTTCCTGTCCAGCTGCAAAGATGGACACTCTGAAATTGGTCCTGAATTCTTGAGTAAGATGATAAGAAAAGATTTGCAGCATACACTTAGTATAGAGAGGGGGAGGGGGTGGCGGCAGCCATGGGAGGAGAGGGGGTGAGAGGTGAAAGGGAAAAGGTGAGCCTGTGACCAGAGATTTTTGCCCCAAGATATCTGAGCTATGGATTCTATATGAACAGGCAATTGGCAGAAAAGCCTCAGAAGGCGTTTAAATTCCAGCAGGCTAGCAGTAGCATAGAGCTCCATACTGTTACAAAGTAGCAACAGTAACAAGGAACATTTTGTGTTGAGCAATTAGGATAGTTAGCACCTAGATAGCAATGTAGACAGGACCCTTTTGGAAACTTAAGACTAAACCATTAATAGCCCTTTCTCCTACCGTTTGGGAAACCTTGCACACCTACAAGCCGATCTATACTTTACTTAATAATTTTATATCTTTTTACCAGATCGAACTTTCATTCTCTTTTCTCTCCCTCTTAGCCTTAAAATTGACCTTTAATTACCCTTCCCCTTTCTCTCGCTTTGGTATATTCCTTCTCCATTCTTTTTCCACTCACTTCCCCTCCCCTCTAGGGATGATCTCATTGTCATGTGATCCCTCTCCTACCCCTCCCTCCTCTTATTTGACGCTCCAGCACGTTTTCACTTCTCACCCCTCACACACTCACGCAAATCCATGCTACTTTGCCCCTCCCCCCGTGGCTATAAAAGGACAGCCAATTGCAGGCAAGCTCTGTTGGACACTGAGAGCCAGAATGCCGCAGCCCCAGATTGGCTGCTCCAGAAAAGAACTTTGAGCTGGACCAGGCAACCTGCCTAGCAACTACTGACGGATCAGCGCGTCCTAGAAACCAACTGTCAACCGATCTACCAGCCTCCGTAGTTCGGACTGGCACCCCACAGCCCGGACGTGGGTGTGTCTCCCAGCTGCTTCTGCCAGGAAACTGGATCTGCGGCAGCCCGGAACCGCTTCTCGGACCTGCCGCAGGCCAGAGCCGCTTCTCAGACCTGTTGCAGCCCGGAGCTGCTTCTCAGACCTACCACAGCCTGGAGCTGCTTTTCCCTGGATCTGATCCTTACAGCCCGAACCTGATCTATCGGTAAGGCATTGGTGTGTTAAGGATATGAGGCAAACTCAGCTAACTCACTTTCGACTTATATTGCCCAAATTCTGGCTACCTTTGCCTAAATGACAAAACAGAAAAGGAGCCATTAAGATGAGTCAGAGGCAAGTTCAGGGGTTTGTAAGTATGACAGAGGTTGTGCTTGTGAAGCTTGCGTGTTAATAAAGCTGAGTGACTGCAGCTTGAGTGAGAAGGGCTCATCTCCAACCCATCCAGCAAATGACTGATCACCATTTGCTGAATGACATAGGAGATTAGGATTTTTAGTCATTATAAGGCATAAAGTGTAAGTTTTAATATTGGTATTATATATTTGAATGCTCATAGGATAAAGTGGTTCAGCGGAGCTGCGACATTCTATTTGACGGCCTAGCGGTTATTTGACTCCCTGCTTATTTAATTTATGCCAAAATATGTTCAATATTGCAATTTCATTGTATTGACGCTTACCAAATAAATGGTAAGATTTGTTTTGGAAGAATTTCCTGCTCTATGTCTGCTCTTGACCGACGGGCTGTAGTCGTATTTTCCTAAGGTTTAGGCTATTAAGTGAGCACACCACATTAAAATTACCTCCATTTAATAGTGCTAAATAAATTTCATAGACACAGTCGGGTAAACTGAGGCACGGGAGTAATAATCTGGCATCCCTGGGTGGGCCCACTTGCTTAAAAAGGAAAATAACACACACTGGAGCAGAGAAATCTGTTTAAAAAGTTAAATCAAAAATTGATATCTTGCATATTTGCATAAATTTGCACGTTAATGAGCATTTGTGAGGTATGTGTATTAATAATGATTTGTGAATATTAATGTTTGATATGTGCACAACACACATAAAAACACAATACACGCACTACAGGCTACTCAATAAAGTGAGGAAGGTCTAGGACACTCATAGGAAGTAAGTGTAAAAAGGAAAAAATTAGAGTGAGCAGAGGCTCAAATTGATCAAAAATCCCAGGTAAATAGGGCTCAAAGAGAAATGAATAGTAAATAAAGAGGCTAAAAGGAGATACAGAAGTTGGGCAGGTAATCTCCCGCTGGAGAGGGTGTCCAGTACTGTTGATAAATATAGCAGGTATCTCCCACTGGAGAGTGTGTCCAATCCTGTCGATAAAATATAGGAGTATCCCAGTCAAAGAAAGGCAAAATGTTTAAAAAGGAAAAGCAAAAGCAGAAGCAGGAACAGAATAGTGACTCTGAAACAATGTTAGGTGATAACCTAAAAGACTTTGTTCAGAGAATAGGAAGAGGTCCATGGAAGGAATATGCCTTCACAGGACCAGGAGCCTTTCAACAGTTGTGCAAACAGTGGGATCAATGGATCCACACAGAAAAGAGAGGCATTTTTAAGGGGAAACCCACTAAAAAGGAAAGAAAACAGGCTGCAATGCAAGGGTTATATTTGGCAGCAATTAATTTGGATAAAGAGATAGATACCTTGATAGAAGAAAAGAAGGTATTAGAAATAGAAAAGGATAAAATCGGTAAAGAATTAAAAAATGTAGAAACTGAAGCATATAATTTAAGAACACTGATGCTAACTCAATCCACACAGTTAAGGAGATGCCGAAAGGAAGTGGATGAAAGAAAAGAAGAATCAGAAAGAATGATTAGAGAGAATGAGAGATGGAGAAAATTGGCAACAGATAATCAGGCTGTTGTAAGAGCAATGCTTTCAGATGCAGGAGAAAAGGAAAAAGTAAATCATGTGGCTTGTTTAAAGCAGATTGTGGCTTTAAAAGAAAAACTAAAGATTAGTACAGGAGTGATCTCAGCAGTTAAAGGTAGTGGCAGTCAATGGGAAGATGAAGAAATAGATTTAGATGCTGAGCGGGATAATTTTGATGATCTCTCCAAAGAAAAAGAGTCACCCTTAGGACCTTATAGCTCATTATTAGAAGAGCTTCAAAGGCCACCCCCCATTGCACCTTTAACAACAAAAATAGTAAATAAAACAACTGCAGGTGGTAATCAAGGAGGTAGAGAAGAATTAACAGAGGAAAAACCCTATAACTCTGAAGAAGTAAGAGCTTTGGGAAAATGTTTAGGTCCTTTAAACAGAGGTACAGTTATTAAATGGTTAACTAGGACATCAGGAATGCCTACAATTTTAGGAGGAGATCTTTTAGCATTATTAAAAGAATGTATGAGTATGGAAGACTTTGCAGGACTTCCATATGACATATAGGTTGGAGGACAAAGAAATAGAAATGCTATAGAGGAAGAAGTATTAAGGTTCTTTTTCCCTAGTGAAGATCCAATAATGTGGTTTCATAGGGAAAAACAACAACTAGGGGAAAGACCAGAACCATACATAGCTAGGAAAAAGTTTGTCTTGAAACATTCTGGATTAGTTAGAAGGGATGAAGTGACAAATGACACATATAATATACCTGTGTGTAGGAAGACATTGCTGCGTGGATTTAATCCCAATATCTGAACAGCAATGGTTGCAGTAAATCCAGAAACCTCTCAGTTGCAAATCATAGAAGAAAGAGCAAAAGCCCTGTATGAGATTCAAAGAGAAACTCTCCCCATTCAGAAATGGAGATTTGATAAGGTTGCAACAGTGACCTATTCAAATAATGGTCCATTAAAGAAATGGGACTCTCTAAATAAGCAGAAAGAACAGGCTAACGAAAAGGATAAGAAAGATCCTTATCCGAGGCAAAATGCCCCACAAAGAAGATTTCATTCAGTTAGAGCTTGTGCATTGGGAAGATTAATAAAATATGAACCAAGAAAGAAAATAGATGGGTTGCCCACTGGAGAATTGTTAAGAAGGTTGGTGCAGCACGAGAAAAGAACCCCCTCAGCTCCACCTCTCCCGAAAGGTCAGACATAGGGAGGCCGAGTGCCCCCATCTCCCCCGTGTAAGCCAGGGAACAAGCTGACCCTAGTGGCACATTTAGAACAGGATGAGTGGGGAGACCTACAGTGTATGTAGCGTTTAATAAGGGAGCGTTCGGACAAAATATGTTAATTGACACAGGTGCCACTTTCTCCTTAGTCAGTACTAAGAAGAAGAATTTATTTGGACCCCCAGTAGTGACAAGGAAGTTACAAGGATTTAATGATGCTGAAAGTAAAGTGCCATTTAGTCCATTACTAAGTTTTCAGATAGGAAATAAATACAGAAAAGGACCGTTTGGTCTAATGAATGTGGATGGCAACGGAATATTAGGAATAGACATTTTAGGAAATCTAAGAGTTATAATAGATTTAGTAAATAAAGTTCTTTGGAAAATGCCTTTAAAAAGTTTGGATGTTTTAAACAAACCAGTAGTAATAGAAGCAGGATACAGGTTAGCTGCTATTAAAGCCGTTGAGGAGATAAAATGGTCTGATTGGCCAGAGGAAGTATTAGAAATTGCCCTGAAACATAAGGAAGTATGGGCAAAGAATAAGGCAGAATGTGGTAAAATAGATGCAGAAGTTTTGATTACTGGACCTGATCATCCATCTCAAAGGCACTATGGATATCCTAAAGAGGCAGATGAGAGCCTAGCTAAAACTATTCGGGGTTTATTGGATCAAGGAGTTCTAGCAGAGCAGTAAAGTCCAAATAATGCAGCTATTTGGCCAGTTCTGAAAGCAGATGGTAAAACATGGAGGTTAACTGTTGACTTCAGACCTTTGAACAAAATAACTCCAATGACTGCACCAGTAGTAGCCAAATATCCTCAAGTAATAGCTTCTATAATGGGAGGAGCTAAGTGGTTTACAATCTTAGATTTAGCAAATGTGTTCTTTGCTATCCCTTTACATCCAGATTGCTGATGCAAATTTGCATTTCCTTTTCAGGGAAGACAACTGTGTTTCTCCCAAACCCCACAAGGATTTAATTCATTTCCCACTATATGCCACATGCATGTAATCAAAATTTGGGATAATATGACTAATACGATAATATAATATCATATGTAGATGATATATTAATTAGCACAAAAACTAAGGAGAAAAATTTAGAAATCTTGGATCAAGTTTTGCAGAAAATAAAAGAGGCAGGATTTAAGATTAGCCCTGAGAAAGCTCAAATACGTTTACAGCAGGTGAATTATTTAGGAGTTACATTAGGACAAGAGGGACGCTCACCAGATAAGTAAAGGGTAGAGCTACTACAGAAACTGCCAGCCCCAACAGATATCTCTACTTTAAGATCATTCTTAGGGATGACTAATTTTTCTAGAGATTTTGTAGAAAATTATGCAGAAAAGGCTTCTCCATTATATAAATTATTAAAAAAGGGTACTGTATGGGAATGGGGTATAGAACAACAAGAAGCTTTTACCCAGCTAAAACAAGCGTTAGCACAAGCTCCAGCTCTAGCTTATACAAAAATAAGACAACCTTTTGTGCTTCAATTAGCCACTACTAATACTGGAATGAGTGTTGTCCTCAGTCAAGAGCATGGAGCTGGACTGTGACCAGTAGCTTATGATTCTAAGAATCTCAATGGAGTAGAGCAAGGTTTCACTTCATGTGAGAAGGAAGTATTAGCACTAGTATGGGCTTTACAGCATTGGGAATATCTGGTTGGATTATCCCCAGTGTTGTTAAAAACCTCTCATTCTCCTGTCAAGTATGTTTTAACAGGAAAAATCAATGATGGCCATGTATCCAGTCCTAGGTTAGCTAAATGGACATTAGCTTTATTAAATAAAAATGTCAGCATGGAAAAAGTGCAAGCTTTATCTCCAGTCCCTTATGGACTTAGAAGGAGAACAACATGAATGTCCATTACCAGAAATCCCTCCAGAAGGACCTGTATTTTTCCAAGGAGGAGCCATATTACAGGAAGTAAAGGAAAAGGTAGATGAAATTTGGTTTGTAGATGGTTCAATCTATCATAGGGAAGTACAACCTTATACTGTTTATGCAGCAATCAGAATTTCTGATGAGATGATTTTAAAGGGACAATACCTTCCACACTCAGCTCAAGCGGCTGAAATAGTAGCTTTAATTGTAGTATTAGAAAATGTCCCAGAACATAAAACAATTGCTATTTTCACAGATTCTGATTGGGTATTAAGAGCCATATTAGATTGGATGCCTTTACGGCAAAAGAGGGGAATGGAATCAGCAGATGATAAACCAATAGCTCATGCTGAAAAGTTAATATATTTGTGGGATTTAGCTCAGAGAAGATCAAAACCAGTACTAATGGGAAAAGTAAAAGCACATAAGAAAAATAAAGAGGAAGCACAGTGGAATAATAAGGCAGATGAGCAAGCTAAATTAGGAGCCAAAGAAGGGATTTTATGGAAACCCACAATACAGTTTCAAAAAGCCCCAATAGCCAGCATAGGAAGAGAACAGGTAGAACAAATTGATTTAATAACATTACAAAGAAAGGATCCTGAAATAAAGAAATTAATAGAAAAAGGCAGGTTTCAAAATTGGAAAATTTGGCAACATGAGACAGGATTAGCTTTAGCAGCTAAAACAGAAGATGACATTCCTGTTTGGGGAGTGCCATCTGACCTTAGAACTGAAATGATAGCCTTAGTGCATGAAAATGGGCATTTAGGCATAGATAAGACCCTTGATAGGCTTCAAATGGCAGGATGGTGGCCTAGAATGAGGGCAGATATAGAACATTATATTAATAATTGTTTGCCTTGTGCAGCCAATAACCCAGATGCAAGAATAGTAAAAGGACCATTAGGGCACCAAAGAATTGAAGGCCCTTGGTCCAGATTACAAATTGATTATATAGGTCCACTTGCACAAACTGCCAAGGGAAACAAATATTGTTTAGTAATAACAGATCCTTTTACTAAATGGGTGGAAGCCATTCCTACTAAAAATAATACAGCTTTAACAATTGCTAGGGTGTTAGTAGATCAAGTTATTTCAAGGTGGGGAATTCCTAAAGAAATAGATTCAGACCAAGGTCCACATTTTATAGGTGAAATTACAAAAGGGTTATGCCAAGCATTTGGTATTAAACAAAGATTGCATATAGCAGGGCGTCCTCAAAGTTCAGGACAAGTAGAAAGAACAAATAGAACATTAAAAACAGCTCTGAGAAAAGTAGTAAATCAACAGGGTAAAAATTGGGATCAGAAATTACCTTTAATATTAATGGCCCTTAGAGGTACAGTAGCATCTCATGGAGTAACACCATTTCAAGCTATGACTGGACGAAACATGAGATTGCCAGAGCAATGGTGCATAGTTGGAAATCCACCAGATGAGCTGCAACCTAGGATTTTAACTGATCAGTGGATGCAGCAACTTTTAAAATCAGTTTCTGAGACAGATAAACAAATAGCAATTGCATTAAATGTGAAGACCCAGCAGATGGATCAAAAGTTAGGACCAATTTTACACCCACAAGAATGGCAAATAGGAGATAGAGTAATGTATAGGCAGTTTAAAGAAAAGGATCATGTGCTTTGTCCTATATGGGTAGGACTGGTAAGAATAGTTAATAAGGCCAGCCCTACTGTATATCAGCTAGAAGTTCAGCATGGGAAGAAGAAAGTAGCAAAATGGTTCCATTCTTCACAAATGAAGTAATGGAAAGGAGACTTAGAATAAATAAGTACATATATATATATAAATATAATAATAAGTTAAGAAAAATAGTGTAAGAATAGTGTAAAATTAGAAAGATAGTTATATGAGAAATCTTTCTTATATAGATGGCATATTGGATCAAAGAAGTAGTGTCCATAGAGGAGGATGAATTGCTACAACTATTGGAACAAGAAGAAGAAGGAACATCACAGATAGACATTAAAGAATTCCTTAAGGAGTATGAGCAGGAAGAAGCTCAATCAGATTGGAAAAATAGCTTCCTAAAAGACACAATAGAATTAGGGCAAACAGACTGGAAACTTGACATATTAGAAAATGCATTTGAATTAGGAAGTGAATATATATTAAAGCCATTAGAAGAAAAGGCTACTCAGACCCAGAATAATGAAATGATATATATTAATAAGGGATTAAGATTTTATTATTTTTTCAAAGTTTAGAGAAAGAAATGGCGTATGAACAACATTATGCAGAGAGAGAGCTATTGGAGAGAATTAGGAGAGAATTATTGGATGAAGAGGAGATTGTAAATAGAGGACCAGAAAGGATAAATAATGAGGACTGGGACCGAGAAGTCTCACCAGACAGTGGTTTGGGAGACAATGAGGACCCTGTGGTACAACTAACAAGGGATTATGACACCAAAGAAATTCTTGTACCAGTATTCGTCCATTTTAATAATCACACATATCTGCAAGACCATAAGTTGTGCCCAAGTTCCTCTTTTTCTTTTAAAATATTAACGGTTATTACCCTCCACCCCCCGAAACGACCCAAACAATTGTATATGACAAAAACACCCAGGTTAGAAAGAGCCATCCTATGAATATGACCATTGGAAGGAAAAGAATTAATCATCGATTTGGATTAGTAAATTTTGAGCCAAGTGAACCAGGGGTCTTGGGGGAGGATGTGTTGAGAAAGATGGGGGGGAGAGGGAGTAATTGATTTAAATAAGATGATAATTAGGGAAGAAATGTACAGTATGGATTAATTTTATTGTTAAAATATATTGTTAAAATTTAGTATTTAGTTACCGTTAATGTTTAAAATGTAGAATCGCAGAAAATTTAGTTAAAAAAATAAAATTGTTAAAATAGGTACTAGGATAAGAATGTTTAAAATTAGTAATAAATAAATAAATAGTTTGGTATAGTTCAATAAAAGAATAGTTATTGGAAGAGGCAGGGACTCTGTTTTTATTTCATTCCAGATTTAAACATTGGATGGAAGGTGAAGTGGTTTTCATCTTGGCTTTTCTGGGCCTTTGCGCATTTGGACCCCTATTGTGGTGGTGTGAATACAAACAAGACAGTTGCTGTGACTCCGACAATTGAATGGGTTAGGATGTATGGTGATAATATCATCCAGTCTGGAAGCATAGAAGAATGTGTTTTTACTCTTCCTAAATTTAATAGTACTTTAGTTCAAGTAATTATGGGACCAGTTAGAATTATAGAATTTATAGCTCAAAACCAACCAGGGTATACCTTAGTTACTGATAAGGCACATAAGTATAATATTCTATTTGATAAATCAAAGCGAAGCCATTTAATGTGGGCAAAATCAGATGAAAAGATGCCACAGCCTTCAGATTGTAGATGGAAAAATGAAGAAGGGAAAGGAAAAATAATAGGAAAAGTGATTAAACCAGGACCATGGCAATGTGCACTTTTACAAAATTTTAAAGTTATTGCCAGAACACATAATAAAGTGGTTAGTGAAGAATTATCAATGCCTCTACTTGAATCAACTGTGTTCCCAAGCACAGAAGAAACAGCTCAGTCAGAAAAAGTCCAAGACTTAGATATAGCAATTCAATGGATAAACTATAGGAGAACATATGTAGTTGATAACATTCAAGGATGTGAATTCACAATCCAAAAGAAAGATAGAGTGCAAGCAGTAATTGAAAGAAAAGCCCTTACCATTATGATGGGAACTTTAGAGGCCATTGCACAAATGGACAACATAAAACAGATAGCTGTACAACATTCACACAAATGCTCCATGTTTGATTTGGAGGAACAAGGAAGATCCATAACCCATCCTCAATATTATTCAGCCCCTAAACCTTTGACATGTGGATGGGACAATGATCTAAATAAAGGAAAAATATCTGGCAGAATAGCAATGCCTGGAGATTGGCAATGTGCTATTATAGAAGGACCAAATGTAGTAAGCAGAGCAGAAATAAAAACTATAGTGTTAGGAAAGGAATCTCTATGTGGTGCTTTAGTATGGAGCATACCACTATCGAATCAAAAAGATAAAGTGCCAATACACATACAATGGTATCACAATAGACTTAATTTGACATCATATGAACTTAATTTAGAAGATCCAAAAGGAAAAATAAGTAAACTGATATATAGGCTGAAGTGTCAACTGAAAGTTAGAATCTTAACTAAAGAACAGTTGTCCCGATCAGATCCATTTTGGTATTATCGTATTGTAAATAAGAAGCATGTGATGTACAATCTGCAGGGCAGATATTATACAATTATTATTGTGAGACAGAAGATTTCATAACAAGACAACGTGGGAGTGGAACATGGAAGCTTAAAGGCACTGATTTCAGTTACCCCTTTCCTTTCACATGGATAACCGAACCAAAAGTAACAGGTATTGGTCCTTACATAGTTAAGGAGGATATTAGAAAACAATTGATAATAGACCCCACATACTCCTTGAAGAGATAATGGATCTAGCACCAATCTCCTCCATTAAACCCCAGTGCCAGAAATACACAGAACCTTTAGATAGAGGATGGAAAAGATGGTTATGTACACAAGTGTTCCCAGGTACTTCTAATGATAGGAAGAAAAAAGGTATAATTGATACTGCTCTAGGAGGAGCAGATACAGGATTAGGAGTACTAAATAGTATAGATGTAGAAATATTAGCTAATAAGTATGTTAGGACAACAATTGGGCGAGTTGGCAAAACCATTGAAAAATTTCTTAACAGAAATGAGTACAAACCAGCATTTAGTTGCAAATATACTCCCAGAGTGGGAAAGCTCTCAGAGAGCTGATCATTTAAAAATTTTAGATACAGTAGAAGTATTACAAAGGAATTTATCATTGGCCTTAGCCTGTATGCAGGCACAAGCATGGACCAATGATGTAATAAAAGATGTTATTCAGGATGGTATGAGTGGAATTTTACCTTTAGAAGTAAAAAGTGCAATGTGGAAACATCTGTCTGATTTTGAGACAGATTTGCATAAATGATGGAGAATGATCAACTTCACCTATAATCCACAAGATTATCAAATTATTGTATATGTGCTTATGATATCCAAAGCACAAAGAAAATGGATATCTCCAATAATTGCACTTGGATTAAATTTAAATTCAAGTATAATGCAACCAATTGGTTATAAACTATGGGCTATAAAGCAAAATAACACTTGGAGAACTGTGGAACTCGAAGCCTGTAATGAAGAACCAGATGTTGGATATGTTTGTAATGATAATGCTATCCAGTCCTGTGACGTTTGTCTTAACAGGAATAAGGGAGTGTTGTTATCAGTTAGATCCGCGTTCCTCAAATGAATCAATGGTTGTATATGTTGGGAGAACATGTGTATGTATTTGAAGTTGGTGTACAATGTTTAAAGTAAACCATGTATATGATATTGCTCATAATCCCTATGAAAATCAATGTTTGTGCAATGTTTCATAATTGGTAGGTTGTGATGTGGAATTTACTTTACCCGTGATTGTTAATGATGAAATTCATGATCAATATCAATTATATGAACAAATTAGCCCAATCCCTTTAGGATTAAATATTAGTTTAATCAGGATTAAATATTAGTTTAATCAGAAAATTAATAGAACATCCAGAATTGCAGAAACAAGTAGAAAAATCTAAAGAAAATGCACAGAATGTTCTAATTACTGCACAGAATGTTCTAAAGCCTGGCAGCTGCTTAAGTCGACTTAAGGAAAATAAAGTTGACTTAAGGAAAATTAAGTCGACTTTATTAAACCTCCTTTAAATTCGACTTAGTGCTTAAGTCGACTTCCTAAAGTCGACTTAAGTCAGTGTAGACACAGGGTAGCCCTAAGTCGACTTAAATGGCTGCCAGGGCTCCCTTCTCTTCTCACTGACCTTCTTCCCAGAGTTCCTGGGACAGGAACCCTGCACTGGCCAATCACAGGCAGGACACAGCCCTGCCCCCCCTCAAGCTCAGAGCTGGCCAGGCCTGCCTCAGACAAACAGAGCATGGCTGAGCAAGGCAGCCAGCGCCGCAGGGAAGCGCCCTCGTGGAGCCATTCAGAAATCCTGGCTCTCATCGCCATCTGGGGGGATGAATCTGTGGCCCCCAGGCTACAGGGCAGCCAGAGGAACAGGGAGGTGTACTCCTCCATATCAGAGGCCCTGGCAGCCCAAGAGTACACCCGGGGTACCCAGCAAGTCCGGGTAAAAATTAAGGACCTGTGCCAGGGCTACCAGAGGGCCCGGGAGGCGTCCCGCCAGACGGGCAGCACCCAGCACCTCCTGCCGCTACTACCAGGAGCTGCATGGCTTCCTGGGGCGGGAGGGTGGGGAGCTATCCTGCTGGCACAGTCGACTCTGCTGAGCCCCCCTCCCCAACGACATCCGGGAGGAGGGCTCAGCGGAGGAGACTGTGGGCCCTGAGGAGGGGGAGAGCAGCCAGCCCCACGAGCCAGAGGAGGATCCAGCTGCCAGCCCGGAGCTGATCCCTGCCCCGAGTGTATGCTCGACCACCAGACCCAGGCTGTGGAGCGCCTGGAGGAGAGCATGCTCCCCCAGGGACCCGTCCTGCACCCCAGAGGTGGCTCCTCTCAGCGCCGGCCCAGGACCCATGGCAGATGCCACTGACCCGCCTCCTGGAGGCCATGGCTTGTGTCTCCTTCCCCTGACCTCCCGCTCTCTTTTCTCTCCCTCTTAGCCTTAAAATTGACCTTTAATTACTCTTCCCCTTTCTCTTGCTTTGGTATATTCCTTCTCCATTCTTTTTCCACTCACTCCCCTTATTTGATGTTATCTTATTTGATGTTCCAGCACGTTTTCACTCCTCACCCCCCCCACACTCACGTAAACCGACGCTACCTCCCCCACCTCCCCTGTGGCTATAAAAGGACAGCCAATTGCAGGCAAGCTCTGTTGGACACCGAGAGTCTGGGGAGGGGCTGCCAGTCTACCCAGCGACTGGTGACGAGCTGGAACGCCACGACCCGAGATTGGCTGCTCCAGAAAAGAACTTTGAGCCGGACCAGGCAACCTGCCTAGCAACTACTGATGGATCAGAAACCAACTGTCAACCGATCTACCAGACTCCATAGTTCAGACCGGCACCCCACAGCCCGGACCAATTCACTGCAGCCCAGACATGGGTGTGTCTCCCAGCTGCTTCTGCCAGGAAACCGGACCTGCCGTAGCCCGGAGCCACTTCTCGGACCTGCCATGGCCCGGAGCCGCTTCTCGCACCTGCCACAGCCCGGAGCCGCTGTTCCCTGGACCTGATCCTTTCAGCCCAGACCTGATCTATCGGTAAGGCATTGGTGTGTTAAGGATTTGAGGCAACCTCAGCTAACTCAGTTCCGACTTATATTGCCCAAATTCTGGCTACCTTTGCCTAAATGACAAAACAGAAAAGGAGCCATTAAGACGAGTCAGAGGCAAGTTCAGGGGTTTGTAAGAATGACAGAGGTTGTGCTTGTGAAGCTTGCGTGTTAATAAAGCTGAGTGACTGCGGCTTGAGTGAAAAAGGCTCATCTCCGACCCATCCAGCAAATGACTGATCACCATTTGCTGAATGACATAGGAGATTAGGATTTTTAGTCATTATAAGGCATAGAGTGTAAGTTTTACTATTGGTATTATATATTTGAATGCTCATAAGATGAAGTGGTTCAGCGGAGCTGCGGCATTCTATTTGACTGCCTAACGGTCATTTGACTCTCTGCTTATTTTATGCCAAAATATGCTCAATATTGCAATTTCATTGTATTGACGCTTATCAATTAAAGCTGTAGTTGTATTTTCCTAAGGTTTAGGCCATTAAGCGAGCACACCACATTAAAATTACCTCCACTTAATAGTTCTAAATAAATTTCATAGATACAGTCGGGTAAACTGAGGCACGGGGGTAACAAGCCTTTTGGTCACACAGTCAAGCTAAAATGCCTCAGAATAACATATATTTCACTGACAGTTTCACACAAGATCTTGCAGGCAGCTGTGCTTAGCATATAGGGTATCATCTCTCCCTCTGAACCACTTGTCTGTTGAATGCTTGGTGGTCTGGGTTCCTCTCAGAGATCCCTTACTGAAATATTATTAGAAGTCATTAAACCATACTTTTAACAATTGTTTTCTGCTTCATGCTGGAGCCAGACATGCTCCTTTCCTGCTCACTGCCTTCCATAAACACACTCTCCATACATTGCTTTGGTTACTGATAAAATACTCTTATTAGGAACTCACTAGGATCTTTTCTGTCATTTTGCACTGCTAATATTTTGTTGTTTCCATTTCATTCAGGAGGAAGCATCCTTCATCAGTCAGACCTCCTCTCTTCAGCCACTGAGCATCATCCTGATGGCTCTTCACCTATTTTTTCCTCCCCTACCAATCCTCGTTTTCACTCATCTTTCAATATGCCTAACGCTGCAGGTAATTCTGGACAGAATTTGAATGACCATTGGTCTTACTTGGAGGTGGGATAATTGGGTATTGTTAATATTGATTATGGAATATGGGGAGGCAGGAGACAAAGGATAGAATTGCTCGCTGAGGTTAATATTTCCTTTCTATTCATTTTATTTTAGGGTGATTCCACCCTCTTGGATCTATGACCCTCATTTTCCATCACCTGAACAGAGCAATAAAAATTTTGGTGAGTGGCGAAGACCTTTTGCCACAGGGTAAGTATTAGAATTCCTCATTCTTTCTCTGTGTGTATACTTGGAAGGGTGCATCAATGTGTTTGTATAGGGCTTTAGGTGCAGATATTCAATATGGTTGCCATCTTTCTAAAAAAATAAACACAGGCAATGCACTTATCTACACTCATTGTAAGGAAGAACCATTTTCTGTTTCATCGCAAGAGCTCCTTATTCTCTGACTATGGCAGAAGCAAAGCTTTCTTTCCTTGGCTGTAGATTTTAGACATATACAAAATTTTGAGGCTGAGAATAGCAATGTTTTCAAGAACTTCCTTGGACTATCTGCTCTAATCCACCCCACTGCCCGCCTGCTCCCAAGAAAGGACATGCATGAGAGTAGCATTTACTCATTCTCCTCCAGTAAAGCAAGTCCTTTATGCTATGCTATTGTTTATTGCTACCTACAGCAATCCTTTACTTTCTTCTTCTGCCCTCCTAGGGCAGAAAGGCTTTGCATTTTCTCCTTTAAAACAGGAGGGTGTTTATTAGGAATCTGAGGGAAGGGGAACAGATTCCTATAGTTCTGTTGGGCTAGTCCAGTGGTCGGCAAACCGCGGCTCGCGAGCCACAAGCGGCTCTTTAGCCCCTTGAATTTGGCTCTTCCAGGTGCGAGCCTTGTTCCCTTTAAATGCAGACTGCTGCTGCGGCCGGGCTGGGGAGATTCAAATCTCCCACCCTGAGCATGCGCAGACAGAGCGTGCTCAGGGTGGGAGCAGCCTGGCCGAGAAGCAGCTCTGCCGGCCGTCCCTGCAGCTGCGAGCCTCCGGCCAGGTAAGGGGGCTGGAGGGAGGCCTGGAGAGGGGTGGGGGGACGAGGAGAGTGGGGGGGGCGCGAGGAGAGTGGGTGAGGGGGGTGCGAGGAGACTGGCTGCCGCCTGGAGAGGGGTGGAGGGCCCCGGCAAGCTGCGGCAGAGCCGGCCTCTGGGCTGGCCGTCCCCGCCCCCAGGGTGGGACAGGCAGGCTCGGCTCAGGAGCGCGGGTCTGCCTGCCTGCCCCATGCGGCTGGGGCAGGGGGGTGGCGGCGGCCGCGGCGGGCTCCCGGGCTCCTACCCGCCGTCTGCCTCCTTCCCAGGGCCGCCTCCCAGTACGGGGCCAGGATCAGCGTCCGGGGCTGGGATGTTCTCCGCCCCACCGGCGGCTTTCCGGAGCCTCCCCCGCCAGGGGCCTTGACTTTTCTTAGCCAGCCAGCCAGCCAGCCAGCCAGCCTTTCTTTCTTTCTTTCTTTCTTTCTTTCTTTCTTTCTTTCTTTCTTTCTCACAAATACAGGAAACGTTGTGGAGTGAAAGAAGATGTAGTGTCGAGAATTGAGAAAGGTATGTTGAGATGGTTAGGAATACCCTTATTAAGTTAATAACAATGTACCTTCCTATATATTTTAAGTTTAAAAAATTTGGCACTCAAAAGAAATTTCAATTGCTGTTTTGTTGATATTTGGCTCAGTTGACTAATAAGTTTGCCCACCACTGGGCTAGTCAGAATGCAGGTCTTTACAGGGTATGGAAATGGATTTTCAACTAGGACTCTAAACTTCCTTTTCTATTTCTGTCATTTTAGGATATGCAGTCTGTGACTAGAGATTTTTGTCCCAGAACATCTACAACTATAAGTTACATACAAGAGGACAATTGACAAAAAAGCCTCAGAAAGGATTTGAAAGGGAATATAAAAATGGAGTCTTTCTTGTCCTAATATCTATCATGTTGTCTTGCTTGTTTTTCTTTCAGTATGCTTAGAATGTAAAGAATGCTGAACTAACTGTCTCCCCTGCCCATCAAGGGCTGTTGACTAATTAGAATGTTTGCTTATGTGCATGACTTCCTCCCCCATAGTGTGATAAACTTGTCAAGGCTGTTAAGTACTGTAAATTTTGATAAACTTAGGGAGTATTTAGAAACATACTGTGAAAACAACTTGTGAACAAATGTTATCTCTAAGAAGAGCATCCTACATACATCCGTCATCAATTGACATGTATATGTCTTTCGAAGGTAAAACAAAGAGTTTGTTTGATCCAGCTTGTCTCTTATTATTATCTGTCTATGTAATGAATGTAACCAAGAAAACTATAAAAGTGTAAAGCAACTCTGTTCGGGGCGCTCTACCTTGGAGTTTTACTCTGAGTGTCAGACTGCCATTCAGCTGAATAAAGCTTGATCACACGCCCTCGGTCTCTGTCTATTTGGTCTCAGCTGGAGAACGAGCCTCTGGGTGGGGGTGCCTACTCAGGTCCTCTTGACCAGGAGGACCCTCCTAAAATTCCCTGACAGATTTAAATTCCAGCAGGCAGCAGTAACATGGGGTTCCGAACAGTTACAAAGTATCAACAGTAATTAGGGTCAGTTACAAGGTAATAGGTGGTAATTGGAAACAATTACAAAGTAGCAGTAGTAATTAGGAACATTTTGTGTTAAGCAATTAGGGTAGTTAGCATCTAGTGATAAATGTAGATTAGATCTTTTCAATTTATAGGTGATCAATGGTTTTAGCCCTTTTCCCTACTCTTTAAGAAGCCCTGTACACCTACATTTTTTCTCAAATACTGTCAATATTCTATTCAATAAACTTTATATCTCTTTACTGAATTAATCTTTAACTCTCTTTTCTTCCTTTTCTAGCCTTTAAATGATCTTTATTTTCCCTTCCCCCTTTCCCTGCTTTGGTATATTCTTCTCCCCTCCTCCCCCATCTCCCCTCTGGGGATGATCTCATGGTCCCTCCACTCCCCCTCCTCTCTCTACTTTGACGTTGGAGCATGTTCCTGCTCTTGACCCCCTCCCATTTGCACGTTTTCTTGTGTTCTCCCCCTCCTTCCAGGCTATAAAAGATCAGCCAATCAAAGGGAAGCTTCATTGGAGATTGACAGCCTAAGGAAGTCAGATAAGCCTGAGACAGTGACCCAGGAAGCTCTCATAGTTCTGGACCAGAGACCTTGCTGGCAGGATCTCAGGACCCCGAACACTGCTGCAGACCCAAGCTCTCTGTGAGCGGACCTGAACAGGCCCAGGTGACACCAGCGAACTAACCGGACCTGTTATCATTGGTAAGGCACTGGTTTGCTAAAGAAATCTAGGGCAAATCGGATGAGTTCTGACTTTTTTGTCCAGATTCTGAGGTGATCCTCTGCCTGTGACAGAGCAGAATAGGATCCATGAGACGAACCAGAGGGATGATTTTTAAGGTTTTGTAAGTAGAAGGGTGCTTGTGAGTCTGCGTGTTAATAAAGCTGAGTGAGTGCGGTTTGAATGAGAAGGGCTCATCTCCAACCCATTCCATAAATGACTGATCACCATTTGTTGAATGATATAGATTAGGATTTTTAGTAATTATAAGGTACAGAGTGTAACGTTTTTGATAAATATTCCTGCTTATGTAATTGCTTTTATGTGATTTTTAAGTCTATGTGATAGCGTATTTAAGCGGAGCCACAGCGTTTTATTCAACCACCAAACTGTCATTCGGCTCTCCACTTATATGATTTAGGATAAAAATATGCTCAATATTCAAATTTTATTGTATTAATGCAAAAGCTAATAAATGTTAAGATTTGTTTTCGAAGAATTTTCTGCTCTATGTCTGTTCTTGATTGACGGGCTGTAGTAGTTTTTTCCGAGGTTTTAGACCATTAAGCAGCAAACCACGTTAAAATTACCTCAGAATAGTGTTTTTAATAGACTTAAATATAAACTATTTAAGACAGTCAGGTAAACTGAAGGAACAAGTCCAGCATCTGAGGATTGAACAGAGCAGTGAGTATTCCAACAGACCCATCTATCAAACATCACCTCTCATTACTTATTTTCCTCATTCAGTATGGTGCCCACAATTACCATCTTTCTTCTTGCTGCTAACATACCTGTAGAAACCCTTCTTATTTCCTTTCATATCCCTTTTTAGCTGCAACTCCAGTTGTGCTTTTGCCTAACTGATTCACACCTGCATGCTTGTGCAAAATTCTGGTACTTGTCCTTAGTCATCTGTCCTTAGTCAGCTGCCACTTCTTGTGAGCTTCCTTTTTTTCAGTTTAAACTCACCAGTGATTTGTCTTAAGCCAGGCTAGTCACTTGCCATATTTACCATTCTTCCCAAACATCAGAGTAGTTTGTTCCTGCACTTTAATAAGGCTTCTTTCAAATATAGCCAGTTTTCTTGGTCTCTTTTCCCACTCATATTAGCCTCCCTGGGGATCCTGCCCATCATTTTCCTGAGGGAGTCCAAGTCTGCCTTCCTGAAATCTAGGGTCCATATCCTGGTTTTCTCCTTTCTTCCTTCTGTCAGGTTTCTGAACTCAACCATCTCATGTTCACAGTGCTGCACTAGAATCAACTTCTTCTTCCCTTACCAATTCCTATTTGTTTCTGTGACGCCCTTATCTGGTTCTTCAGCAATTGCACCAAAAAATTGTCCCAACACTTTCCAAAAAATTCCTGGATTAGCTCCCATTCATCTTCACTCTCTGCTACAATGCTCTTTGGGGCTTCTAGAAAGGCAACATTGGGCTCGCCAGAGATTTTCAGAGATGAAACAGATATAACTCCCCCAACTGCTTTTATTTATTTATTTGGATTTACACAATGCCCAGGTCATTTCATAACCCCATTAGGTCCCATCCTCTGATCCATCATTTCTTATCATGTAAGAACCTGCTTCCCCCAGTAGAGTCAGAGGAGAGGAGCAAGTCCCAGAACGAGGCACCTACAGATTGTCTAGCCCAAGTCTTTGCCAAATTTGCCTCAGACTTGTTTTCAACCCCTGGAAAACCCGCAAATCTAGGTGGGAAAGGAGGACAGACAAAAGATTAGGAACCAGGATTTTGAATAAGAACTGGAAAGCTGCCCTAGTTGGTAGACAAACTCGTTCACGGGACAAAGAGGCATCTCATGCCAGAAAGGAGGTCCCCAGCCCCAGTAAGAGCAATCCAGAGGATGGAGTTGAGGTAAATCCCCTGGAATTAGGCCAGATTGGTCCAGCCCATGAGAATTTCAGAGAGGACCAGGCCAATGACCCTCTATATGAAAATGTGAGAGGGGAGGTAGTGGAGGTGAACGGTGTGCCTGTGAAGGGGAAGACCATGTGGATTCCCCGACTGTAATGGGAGAAGGAGATGCCACTCGCTTGGTTTAATCACAAAAACGATTTTCTTTTATTTGGGGTGCCCAGTGGGTGAACACAGTAATTACTTGACAAGAAATGGCTATTCTAAGTTATTTTCAGCAGTAAAACACAAAACAGCAATTTTGTACTTAAAAAAGCAGTCACTTAGGGGTGGCAGTTGAAAAACTAGAACAGTGATCTTAAAATCTTCAACTGAGGTAGTACTTAAGAACAACACAGACACAGTAATCTTTAAAACACTTAACTGAAGTAGCGGTTAAACTTAAACAATAATCTTAAAACATCTAAATTTAGGTACCTGACTGAAATAACACTGCAAGGTATTGCAGAGGGTGGTTTACATACATACCATAACCCAAGCACCACTGACCAGCAGCATGGACACCAGGAACATGGTATGAGACACGACACGAGCTAGCTTTCTTCGGGAGATTCGACCGTTGGGGTGATCAGCTCCAATGGTTGACATGTGAACCTCTTAACTTCAAGTTGCTGAATACCCCTTTTTTATAGGACTTTTGCTTGCTTCCTGTTACCATATTAGGCTAGTGTCTCCTCACACCAGGGGAGGGTCTTTTGCGTCAGTCAGGGGTTCCTGTTGTCATATTAGGGAACCCCAAGCAGTTCCCATGATAGAATTTAGTTATGTTTTCCAATTTCTCCAATGGGTTATAAATTCTTTAGGTGTGCAGGTGGGTCCCAAGTTCTCAGGGTGTTGTAAAATTCTGGGTGTCATAAATTTCAGATGGGCCCAAACCCTTAGGTGATTCCCATGTTTTCCAGGAGGGTCATAAATTCTTAGGTGGGTCCCAAGTTTCTGGGTAGGCCAGTTTCACATCCCCAGGTGGGTTGTAAATTCTTGGGTTGGGTCAGTATTCTTTGCTGCAGTCTCCCAGATTTCAGGCTAGAGCCTCTTACACTGTCCAAAATGGGGTCTCCTTAATGTGTGCCTAGGGAAAGGTGGCATTGACATAGGCCTGCCCGAGCAAGCGGCCACCCATTATCCCATTGGGCACGAACAGACCAAAGGTCCAGGGCCATACTATGTGCTCAGATGTGGCCTACTGTATTGGGTACCACAATGATGGCAGGACGAGGTGGAGCAACTTCTAGAGCCAAGGAGGCATACCAGAACAATATTAGAATTGGCTCATAGCCATTTATTTGGGGGACATCTAGGGGTAGACAAAACCCTGGACAGAGTCCTAAAGAGGTTTTACTGGCCAGGGGGGTGGGGAGAGGACCAATGATATTGTGCATCCTGCCCAGAGTGCCAGTTTCACAGCCCTCAACCTCATGAGCCCCTTTAGTGCCCTTACCCATTATAGATGTCCCTTTTGAAAGAATAGCTATGGACCTGGTGGGTCCACTAGAAAGATTAGCAGTGAGCAACCAAAGTGTACTTGTCATCTTGGACTATGCCACATGATACCCAGAAGCCAATCCCCTAAGAAGCCCCACGTCCAAAGCAATAGCTCCAGGTCTTTGCTAGAGTGGACTTCCCAAAAGAGATCCTGACTGATCAGGAAACTCCCTTTATGTCCAAGGGACATAACTGAACTGAACTCCCACAGTGTTGTGCACGTTGAACTTCGTGAAATATTCACATATGATGAGGACCATGGAGTTGTTTGCTTATATTGTCGAGATGCCAAAGCTCTTGGAGAATTTTCCACAGGAAAAATGTGGAAGGGTGTATGGAAGCTGGATTTCTTAAAGCATCTTCTGTTGAGTAAGTCTCAGATAGACAGTTTAAAAAGACTTAGAAATAAAAATCCTTCTTTACAAGGAGATTGGTTGGCATGCTGCTTTAAAGTCCAGTCGAAAAGGAAAGAAGGCAAATTAATCTTGAACGCAAGCGTTCAAACCCGGAAGAAATCTAGGTTCTAATTGACCATGTTTTGTTGGCTTTTAAAATGAATAGTTCGATGCTTTCCATTCAGGATATCAGTGAGCACATACAAAAGTATGGGCACATACCAGAAAGGTGGAGAAGCAAAAATTATGCTTTTGAATTTCTTGAAATTATCAGCAGCATTGTAAGAAATGATATCATGAATGAAATAGCATTGGCAACATTTCATACTTTAGCTGTTGATGAAAGCACAGACATATCTGTCAACTAATACTTGATACTCTAGTTTAAATTTAGACTCATAAATTCTAGAGTATAAAACCTCGTTTGGTGGAATATTACAATTGCAAGGATGTGATGCTGTTGCAGTAGTCTCTGCAATCAAAGAGTTTTATAAAAAACACAAGCCTGACCTAATGAAAATGGTGATGTTCACGTCTGCCGGTGCCTCCATGATGTTGGACAGACTCAATGGTGTAGCTGCAGAGCTGTAACATTGCGTTGCACACCGTGAAGACTTGGGGATTTCTGATGCATAGAAAGAGGTCAAGCTGATAAGAGACATCGAAATTTTAATGAGAACTGTCTACACAGTGTTCTGTAGGTCTTCCACAAAAAAATGCAAATTTCAAGACATAGTGAATGCTTCTGAATGTGAATCAGTGGCTTTCAGACCTCTCAATGAAGTGCGCTGGCTGTCTAGGCACTTTGCTTTTCAATCAATTATTCGCAACTACAATCCTCTTTTGGAATATTTCGAGCAAGATAAAGATAATGATCCAATTTCTAAATACTGCTACAAAAAGCTAAAAAGCCTGGAATACCAAATAACTTTAGAAGTTTTGTATGATGTTTTGTCAGGGCTGGCTTCATTATCTATGCATTTTCAGAAAAGCGGCCTGACACCTGTTGAAGCATTTCATTTTGCACGTGGTAAATTGAACAAGATCAGAGGACAATACCTTGGTGAGTCAGTTTCGTGGAGTGATCAAGTTAAGGCTCTTCTAGACATGAGCTCTCAAGAAAATATTCAAGTGGATAAGATACTAATTCCATAATTACTTTCATAAATATTCTGTGTACCCATTTGGCAGACAGGTTTCCAGAGAATGAAGTCCAGGAGTGGTCTGCTTTTGACTGTGTAGCAATAGCACAGCGTGAGTTCAGTTTTGGAATTGAGCAGGTCAATTTTCTATGTTTAAAATACAAAGACTTCCTTGTTGAAAATACTGTCATAGTCAATCAGTACAATGACTTCAAGTTTGCAGTAGGCGAAAATATCAAAAGCAAATTGGTCTCGTTATCTGGCTATGGTGACATTTGCACATCAGAACGAACAGTTTCAGGATCTGGCAAAGTTGATGGATATTGGAGGAACATTCCTAGCATCCAGTGCAGACTGTGAGCGTGGCTTCAGCTTAATGAACACTCTTAAAATCAAACTACAGAATCATTTATAAATAGATCATTTGAACATACTGATGTGTGTTAAGAGTAATCAGCTTGGTGGAGGATTAATAGATCTAAACAGAGTTTATTCTGAATGGGCAAATGCCAAAGATCACAGAGAGAAATTATAAGGTAAACTATAGGTTCTTTGTGCAGTCTTTGACATTTGGACCATTGGACCATTACTACATGGACGCCACCTTTGTGGCATACTGGATATTGCCAAGGAGGATTGGGAAGAACAGTCCGACCTGGGAAAGAATGTTATTGAGCCTATGGCTCAGATGCGGGAACAGATTGCCTGGGTGACATCCATAGTATGAGAACATCTTGAGAGAGCACAAGAGACTCAGTGAACCTATTACAACTGGTGAGCGAGAGAATGGAAATTTCAGCCAGGAGACCGGTAATGGTACTAGTGCTGACAACAGAAAGTAAGCTCCTTGCCAGCTGGCAAGAACCATATGAGATAGTGGAAGCTGTTGGGGAGGTAGACTATAAAGTGAAACAGCCAGATTGCCAAAAGCCAGAACAAATCTACCACATCAACTTGCTGAAGCCCTGGCAGGACCGAGAGACATGCCTGATCACATAGAAGACATTACCCCAGGCCATGCCCCATTCCAGCGGATGCACAGACACAAAGAGAAGAATGCATGGGACCCCCCACAGGATGAATGATCCTGGGCCCCACCTCTGCAGGGACAGCCCTGGTTTTTAAGGCCCAGGTTGACAAAGCCCTGGCTGGGATGATTTAGTCACGGTGGTCCTGCTTTGAGCAGGAGATTGTACTAAATGACCTCCAGAGGTCCCTTCCAATCCTACAGCAGAGGGAGGAGGGGTGAAGATATCCCCTGAGTTAACCCGAGAATAACATGCAGAAGTCATCAATATAATCCAGCGGAATCAAGATGTATTTTCTACATGACCAGGTTGTACATTAGCAGTCCAACATCCTATCGTGAACAATCCTGGAGTGAAAGCGACAATAAAACCATACCGTATACCAGAAGCTAAAAGGGAAGAAATAAGAACAATGGTGAAGAGATTGCTGGAACTGGGAGTTATTGAGGAATCCCAAAGCCACCCCCATTGTCCAAGTACCTAAACCTGATGGCACCCTGAGGTTTTGCAACGACTTCCGAAAATTAAATTAAGTGTCCAAATTCGATGCCTACTCAATACCTTGTGTCGTCAAGCTCTTTGATCAGTTAGGCAAGGCCCGATACTTGACTACCTTGGACTTGACCAAAGGCTACTGGCAAATCCCACTAGCCGAGAAAGCGAAGAAGACCGCCTTCTCCACACTGGATGGCCTATTTCAATACACCATCCTTCCCTTCGGTCCACATGAGGCCCCGGGAACATTCCAATGCCTGATGGATAAATTACTACAGCCTCATGCCAAGTATGCTGCCAGCTGTTTAGACAATATGGTCATTCAGAGCCCAGATTGGAAGACACATCTGGGAAAAGTAGAGGCAGTATTAGATGCCCTCAGAAAGGCTGGCCTCACTGCAACCCCTCCCAAGTGTGCGATTGGGTTAGCTGAGGCCAGGTACCCTGGATACGTAGTAGGAAGATGTTTAGTAAAACCCCAATGGAATAATGTAGAAGAAATACAGGACTGGCCATACAGGACTGGCCCCGACTGATCCGCAAGAAACAGGTCAGAGCTTTTCTAGGGATAGTGGAGTATTACAGGAGGTTCATCCCTCATTTTGCCACCAGGTTAGAGCCCTTGACAGATTTAATAAAAGTCCAGGGCCCGGATATAGTGAAATGGACTGATAAAGCAGAGAAAGCATTCACGGATTTGTGAAGAGCCCTATGTAGTCATCCTATACTCATCGCCCTGGATTTTGAGAAGTTATTCATCCTACAGACTGATGGTGCCAAGGTAGGGCTAGGGGCCATCCTTTCACAGATGGTGGGGGAGGAGGAACACTCAGTCCTGTACCTGAGCCAAAAACTCCTCCCCAAGGAGCAGAGGCACACTGGCATTGAAAAGGAATGTCTTGCAGTTAAACGGGCAACGGAGACATTCCACTACTACCTACTGGGATGGAGGTTCACCCTTGTGACGGGCCATGCCTCATTCCAGCGGATGCACAGACACAAAGAGAATGCATGGAACCCCCCACAGGATGAATGACCCTGGGCCCCACCTCTGCAGGGACTGCCCTGGTTTTTAAGGCCCAGGTTGACAAAGCCCTGGCTGGGGTGATTTAGTCACGGTGGTCCTGCTTTGAGCAGGAGATTGCACTAAATGATCTCCAGAGGTCCCTTCCAATCCTAACATTCCATGATTCTCTGAATACACATCAAGGCAGTTCCTATTGTCTCCTGTGATGCACAATACCCTGGCATACCATCCCTGATACGGCAGCACTAATATCATGTAAAAAAAGCACCAATGTAATTGTGGGCCTATGCATTTACACAGTGCAACCACAGTGTATGGCAGAGCAAATGTGGCCAAATTATTTGCTTATTATTGCATCAGGCAGTAAAATAATAAACATTTCTATTGGCAAGTTTATTTTTTCCAGTGATAGGAAAGGCTGGTGAACGCTTTATCACTATTCATTAATTGACTTTAATGGGGGACCTGCCAAGAGAACTCTGAGTAGGCTTTTGTTAATGGGGTGCTGTACAGGGGTCTGCTATGCAGTCAGTTGCAGAATTAAGTCCTAATTCAAGACTAACTGCTGTAACCATTAACACAGTGATTTTTCCAACCATGGGTCAGGACTCAATACAGGGTCACAGACCCACAGGTACTGGGTTGCAACACCCTCTTCTGCTGCCGCCAAAACACTGGAATGCATTGCTCAAAGATGTAATTATTGGGTCACAGACATAAATAATTTTTTCAACTGAGCCCTCAGGAAAAATTTTTAAAAACCCAGAAGTGTCCTTTGGCTATTGGAGGCCCTAGGCAAAGGCCCGTTGCAGGGCCCCTCCACTGCCGGCTCCAGCCCCAGGGTCCAGCTCCTCCGCCTGATGCTGACAGAGACAGACACTGCTTTTGGGGTAGGGGAAGCAGGAGACGGGGCCCCAGGCGTGCGCCTGCTTCGTCTTCTCTAAAAGCTGCCTCTGTGAAAACCATTGCCTTAACACTTCTCCTCAAACAGATGTCTACTTCTTTGTCTCCAGGCTATCTGCAAGAGAAAGGAAACGATCTTGCCCTTCAAAATGCACCCAGGAGTAACCTGCGCTACAACACGTAGGGACTACGGCTATGTCTACACTAGGAAGGGTTTGCTGGCACAGCTCCACCAACAAACCCACCAAGTAGAGGCGAAGCTTATGCCTGCAGGGAAAGGGCTTGTGCACCATATACCGGCGCCCGGAGAGAAATAAAGCAGGCCAGCAAAGCACTGTGTCCTGCTACTACAACCGCATGGACGCCCGAAAACACGCTCTAGCCCCTGAAAGGCCTCGGGCACGCGACGCAGAACCAGCTGCCTAGAGCGCCCACGGGTGCCAGGCGGAGGGCCCAGTAGTTTTACGTCACACGCCAGCTCGTGCTCGACGTTCCCCCTCCCCACAGTGGTCACGATTCTACAGTCTGCCGGCCTCCGGACTGGGAGCAGTTGGCGGGCCACGGCGTGGCCGGAAGGGGCGGGGTCTAGAAAAGCTTGGGCCGTCCCCCCTCGAGTCCTTCCGGGTCAGCCTAGCGCTGGTGTTTGTGACGGCGCGTGGGGGGGGCGGAGCGACGGGAGACGAGCGGCCGGGAGTTGTGAGGCGGGCACCCGGAGGCTGACGGCGGAGCAGCACTAGGCCGAAGCGCCCCGGCTGGAGCCGGCAGTGGCAGCATGTCGCGCGGCTCGATCGAGATCCCCCTCCGGGACACCGACGAGGTGAGGGAGACGCGCGGCCCCGGGCCTGTTTCCTTCCCCGTCCCGCCATGTGAGCGGGCGCGAGCCCCCGGCCCGGGCTGTGACCCCAAGTCCTGGTCCCCCGCAGCGCCGCCCCCCGTGTGAGCTGCCCGGCTGCCGCACAGCCCTGAAATTCCCCTTCCCCGGCACACACGGCCCCGTGAGCCGCCCTCGCTCCGCTCAACCTCCCCCCGCGTCGGCCTCTCCCTGGGGTCGTGTGGGGCTGGCGTGTCACGGTGGGGTTAGCAGTTCCAGCACCCGGGCAGGCCGCAGGTCGTGGTGGTTGTTTTCAAACATGCCCCATGAGGAGGAGAATAATGCTTATTCCCCCAAGATAAGCTTCAATAATAAACATGGAAAGCTACAAAAGCTCTCTAAGGTCCTTCCTCTGAATCTTTGGGCGCCTAGTAACTTTCATTTGGCCGTGTGCTGTCCAGCTATAGTACGGAAAAGTTAAATTCTCTTCATGTGTCCATGTACAAAGTCACATCAGGTTAGCAGAAAGTCTGTTTTTAATGTCAGTTTACTTAACTTTGGTGGAAGACACTGCGTAGGCACACCTAATCCTACTTTAACTGTTATTTATGTCAATTTGGGTTATGCTGCTTCCTTGCCAATTTAAACTAAACTGACAATATGGATAAATAAGGTTAAGAGTGCCACACATGTGTTTTCATCAGTATAACTAACTTTAAAATGGATATTGGTTCAGAACTTTTGTGAAGAGGAGGCTTTAAACTGGTAAAGGAGTTGTATTTCATCACTAGACACTTCATATATATATATATATATATATATATATATATATATATAAAATATTTTTTTTTTAATTTTTTACTTGCAATTAGCTATTACCATATTTGAAACTTGCTGCCAATTTGGCAGTTTGTTTTGCTTTCTGTAGATAGTGTGTGTGTGGTTATAAGTATTTATCCTTCCCCCAAAATTGACAGCTTTCAACATGGTGACAAGTTCCACAGAGGTAGCTGTGTTAGTTTATTTCAGCAAAACAAACAAGGAGTCCTGTGGCATTTTAAAAAACTAACAAATTTATTTGCCACATGAGCTTTCGTGAGCACAATCCCACTTCATCAAGTGCATGAAATGGAAGATACAGCATGTTAGCTGAAATATATATATGCAGAGATAGGTAGGTCACAAGGGCTAATTCAAATACATCCAGCGGGGTAGACTGCTAGCGTATCTTGCTTCCCTCTTTCACACTTTGACTCAAAACAGCTTGTTTACTTTGCAGAGATAGGCTTGTCATCTATCCCTCTGGATCTATTTGAATTAACCTTGTGATCCACCCTTCTCTGTATGTATATATTTACAGCTAAAATGCTATATTTTCCATTTCATGCATCTGATGAAGTGGTATTGTGGCCACGAAAGCTCATTCAATACAAAAATTTTAGTCTTTAAAAGTGCCACAGGACTCATTTGTTTTGCTTTCCTGATGGTTGCTCACAAGGATAAGTGATCTTAGAACTTCTCTTTGAAATGATTACCATCTGTGCCTGTAACATGAAGCAAATTTATTTTTCTTTCCATCGGGAAGGCTGGACTGTGGATTAATCTCTAGGGACTACTGAAAGAGTACAATGTTCAATTTTTCTTCAGTCTTTTCTTCTATACCTTGATTTGCTCACCTCTGACCATCTCTCCACATGCATAGGAAGACTATCAGAGATATGACTTTATTCTCCTGTAGTTCAGGAGCCAGAGCTAAGTACTTCAATCTAGCAAAAAAGGCATAGTAAAATCATGTGACTGGAAGCTGAAGCTAAACAGATTCAGAAATAAGCACATATTCATAACATTGAGAATAATTGCAGGAGGAGTTTACCGAGGGATGTAGTCAGTGCTTAATTTGTACAGAAAGAGATGTTGGGGCTCAAGCAATTTTTTACATTCAGAACTATGGTAACAAGCCCAGAGTGCCAGGGCTGTGAACTGCCACACCTAGAGGTGCCAGTGTTCAGGCCTGATAAGCTCAGGCACAAATTAAGCATTGCATGTGGTAGATTCTTCATCACTTGCAATCTTTAAAATCAAGTCTCTTTGTCTAAAAGATGCTATCATTCAAATAAAAGTTATGGGGTTGATGCAGAAATTACTGGTACGGTTCTATGTTTTGTGTTAAGCAGGAAGTCAGACTAAATGATCATAATAGTTCCTTATAGCCTCAAAATCAATGAATCTATGGTTACAAAGGATGTATTTCCATTAGCAAGTCAGCTAAGTAACGCAGCATGATACGTTAGACCCTGGACTGGGAATCAAAAGACAAGGGTTGTATTTCCAGTTCTTCAACCACTCACATTGTGACCCCATGCTAATCATGTAATAATCAGTGTCCCCCTCAGTAAAGTGGAGGTCTATTTGTCAATGATAAATGCTGTTTAACTGCAAAATACTGTTCTTTTTATCCATGTGTGGATTATTACCATATCTTTTATGGAACCATCTTGCTTACAGATAGTGATACTGCAGTGTCCAATATCTAGACTTACCCAGGGTCACACAGGAAGCCTGTGTTAGAGTAGGGAATTGAGCCTGGATTTCCCTGAGTCTTAGGCTAGGATCTTATTCACTGGACCAACTTTCCTCCCATCTGTCTGTCTCTTGGATTGTAACCTTTTTGAGAGAGACTCATTTTATGCCTTTTACATTGCTGAGCCCATTGTCAGTGATCTATAAATAACAGGACAAATTTATTCTTTTCTCCCTTTGCCCACAGACTGCAAATAAAATGGATTCTGATCTCTGAAATATGCCCAGTTCCTGTTGCCCTTGTTGGCCATTTATGCTCTGAGGGCAGAATCTGCTCCCAGCTTCATGGATGTTTACTTGCTATGTTATTCTGGGAGTGCAGTGGTGGGGGAAACATCTGCAAGTGGAAAATCCAGGTTCTTGCAGGTTGTCTAATCTAACTTCTGGCATGCGGGGAAAGTGAGGAGTAGATATTTTGTTGTCTGTTATAAATATTGTAAAATGGTTATAGATTGCAAATAAAACTTTAAAAAAAAATTAACATGAATATTATTGTTGCTTTTAGGTCATTGAGCTTGACTTCGATCAGTTACCGGAGGGGGATGAAGTTATAAGTATCTTGAAACAGGAACATACTCAGCTGCACATATGGATTGCCTTAGCGGTCAGTATTTTTGCAAATAAGTTAATTTGTACTGTATTGCATTTGTTAACAACAACAACAACAACAAAAAAATGGAATCTTGAAGTGAGAGTATTGGTTATTCTTATAGACCACTAATTTTGTGCTTCATATTTCTTATTTGTAGTATCAAAATCGATGCATCAATGAAGACTCTACAACTTGAATTTTTAACTAAATGATGCTGTTTATGGGCTGCTTCTATTGCTATTTTTTAAAATTGTGCACTTTAATTTTGCTTTAACTTTACTTTTTCAAAGTAAGAAGCATTGTCCTGCGACAAAGTTGTTAAAATGTAGTGGGAAAAAATACATCAATGCAGCAGGAAAAAAGATAACTGTCTCTTTGATTGTGCTTATTAAAAAACATCCCTCTTACTTCACAAACTGAAGAGTTGCTATCTAGGCTGTGCCATCATCTGATGCAAGATCAGTGCTAGCAGTGTTTACATACTAGCCCATAAAGTTTATGGTGTTTGTAAGGAAGAGGTAAACAGTTCCATAGGAATGCATTGATAAATAGGAAAAGTGTGAATGGAGGAAAAATTGCAATAAAAGAGTATCAATGTGGAGAGAATCAACAGCATGCAATTTTAGAATTAAATGCTCTTTTCTGAATTTCAAGCTTTTCTTGTAAAGTTCAAATTCTGTATGTCTTGGCTAAATTTCTGAAGGTATCTTCAAAAAAATATGTACTGTCTTTTAGGGCACTATAAATATTAGATGTGTTGTCACATTTGGTAATCCAGTTTAGATATGATTTTTTCCTATGACTGCATTACCAAACATGTCCCTGTACCACTTTAGCAGAAGAAACCTTATTGCTTCTCAAAATAATTTAACTTCCTTCTCATAAATAGAATTAATCTACCGAGTATTTTATGTGCTGTTCCAATTTTGAAAGTATAAAACTTTCTCTTTGTACTGTCTTGGTTAACTGATATTTAGAAGAGTAAGTATAGTTGAAATTTGGTATCCTGGACACTTTCTGTGTAAACTAACACTTCATTTTGAGTAAAAGACCTTTCTTGCTGTAATTGACATGCAAGTTTAGTTACTATATTTTTCTTAATGTATAGCCTTTTCTCTCTCTCTCTCTCTCTCTCTCTCTCTCTCTCTCTCTCTCTCTCACACACACACACACACACACACACACACACACACACACACACACACAC